>CP106731.1:74066834-74764251 GCA_025506655.1 Gossypium rotundifolium
AAATTCCTCTCTCTCAAAATTCTTGTCAAAAGCCTCAAAAGTTGGAAAGCCTTTCTTCTTTTCTTCCTTTTCTCTCATTGCCGAATGTACCAAAAGGTTCAAGCATCATCTTTTCTTCTTCATTTCTCCCTCTTGGCCGAATGC
This sequence comes from Gossypium rotundifolium, assembly GCA_025506655.1. Classification (NCBI taxonomy): domain Eukaryota; kingdom Viridiplantae; phylum Streptophyta; class Magnoliopsida; order Malvales; family Malvaceae; genus Gossypium; species Gossypium rotundifolium. The sequence goes on from CP106731.1 coordinate 74,066,979, forward strand.
ATCTAAGCCCCAAAACCAATCTCCTTTCTCTTTGATCATTTCTCCTTTTCTTTTTCTTTTCATTTTATTTCTCTCTTTTCTTTCCCTCTTTGCCAAATCTACAAAGGATCAAGAACCATTTTTTCTTCAAATTTTTACCTCTTTGGTCGAATGTGCATAGGTCTCTAAACCTATCCCTTTTTCTTTTCTTTAACATCATCTTTTCTTTCTTCTCTCTCTTCTATCATTTCCATTATCTTTCTTCTTTCCTCAAAATCGAAACCATCATATTGAAACCACCATTTCTCTTCTCTTTTGTTAAGGCGAATCATCATATTCTTTTCTTCTTATTCAAGGTAGAATCTTGAAGAACTCAAAGTAAGATGTTATCAATCATTTTCATCAATTCTTTTTACTTTAGCAAAATTAGAATCATGATCTTTTAATTTCTCTCCTAGGCCGAATCATTTGAAAAGGATTTTTTTCAAAGATCTTTGTTGAAGACAACGTTTAAGTGACCATTCGAAATCATCAAGGTAAGGTTATTAATTTAGATCATATCGATTTATTTAGATAGACTACTAATCGATCGTATTTTTAGAAGCGATTTAAGATCAACAAGATAGGTAAGAAAAGAGCCGTGCTGAGTGTTTGAAGAGAGGAGGTATTCCTTTACCATCGAACTACAAGCGAAGGGTCATCGACAGTTAGAGACTTTCCACCGGGTTGTGGATCCTCCGCTAACGAGGATCGGTTATTTGAAGTAGTCATACAAGCCGAACCACTTTACGTTGGTGGAATATTGGCGGGTTTTGATCCATCTAGTGGAGAAAAACCACAAATAACTGTCGTTCGAGAATCCGAAGGTAAGGATTTAGATCCCTCATCAATAAACATCGTTTTATTAGTTAAAGTTTATACTAACCAAGTGTGTTAATCAATTAGGTGTTGACGAGCGAGAGGGTATTGTTCTCACTGTCACTAGGTGTGTAACCTTACATTATAATTTCCATAGATCTATATTTTAAAAAGTGATTATATGACAATATGTTTGTTTGTGGATACCAATCATTGGTATACAAAATTGAGTATGTTTACCCCAATATTACATTTATTTTGCTATATGCATAAATATGAAATGAGTATGATTATATTATGTTTTGTGGGGTAAATAGCATGAAAATCTGATTTGATATGTATGTGCATGGGCATATGGGTATTGTTGATAAAGGAGGAAGTATTCGGTGGTTTTACCACATTTACGTGACTTCGGTCACATATTTGACTCGGTGACCTCGGTCACATATTTGAACTCCGGTGACTTGGTCACATATGTGAATCTGGTGACTTGGTCACGTATGTGAAATTGGACTTGGTCGGGTGACTTGGTCACATCTGTTTTGGTGGCTTTGCCACAACATTATAAGGCGATGTGCATGTTGACTGCAAAGAAGCGCCTTGATGGTGTGTAGCGGATGGAGGTTGATTTAGTAATCCCACGGTGTGTTGGTTGGTACGGTGGTGTGTAGAGGATGGATATTTAGGTGGTGGGCTTGCATTTCATTTCATGTACATAACCATGTAAAATTGAATGATTATTATTTGATCTGCTATGAAATGGGCCTTTGGGCTAAATATAAGCTAAATGGGCCTTTGGGCTAAGTATGAGCTAAATGGGCCTTTGGGCTAAATATGAGTTACATGGGCCTATGGCCATATGTGAAATTTTTGGACTTAAAGAATATGATAAAATGGACTTTTTAGTGTATGTGTTATACATTGAGTTTATGACTCACCCTTTTGTGGGATAAACTTTTCAGATAATTCATAGTCACGATGGATCGAATCAGAAGGATTTCGAGGAGGCCAATGCTCAGTATCAAGTATTGTGGAGATTTCCCAACTTAAACTTATTAATTTAAATTTTATTACTTAGACTTTATTTTGGGTTTGCTATTTTTGTAATAAGGCCACTATAAACTACTTTTAGATTTTGTGTTTGGATTTATTCTAAATTCGCCATGAACAATTATCAATTAAATAACTAAATGGTTTTCGATAAATAATTTAAAAGGTTTTTGTCAATAATATATATATATATATATATGTTTTAAGAAAATACAAATCTATTTTTCAACTAAGCCCAACTCGATCTTTAAGTTAATCCATTTTACTTAAAATCATCAAGCTTTCTCGAACAAAACGATATTCCACTAAAGTTTTACTCGAGGAACATACCAAATCCGGTTAGGCTTATTGGGCCGGGTTTGGGGTGTTTCATAAATTCCTGAGCATATTGACTTAATCTCACGAATTCTCGTTCATATTCAGTGACGGACATACGACCCTGTTTCAATTCCAGAAACTCTTTTCACTTTTGATCTATAAATCTCTAGCTGATATATTTCTTTAGGAACTCAGATTGAAAAAAGTCCCATGTAACTCGTTCTTTTGGAACTATAGAAATCAAAGTCTTCCACCGCTAATAGGCTGCATGCCTGTAACAAATAAATAGCACATTTCACACATTCATCAGAAGTCAATGACATTTCATCAAACACTCAGATTGTGTTCTTGAGCTAAAACTCAGTTCTCTCAGCATCATCATCACTAGTGGCCGTGAACTCTTTAGCCCCATATTTATGGATTTTATCAACTGGAGGCCCATTTGTTAGATTCAGATTCATAATCGGAGGTACAATAGAAGTCTGAGGAGGATTAGACGGGGGTGAAGGTTGTGAAATATCTAGATTTGTTCTTATGTATTGAGTGAACCACTCATTCATCGTTTGGAAGAAGGCTTGTTTAGCCTATCCTTCTTGACCGCTAGTAGCCGGTCTCGAATTAGATGGCGTTGTCCCTTGAGCAGGAGAAGGCGCATTACTTTCAACATCGTCAGCTACAGCTCTTTTGGGATCCATTTACTATACGAAAAACACATTTTATACGTCAGGATTCATCACACTATCACAATTCATATATATGGCATGTATAGCTAGACTCTCATACGCTACATTAGTCCTAGAATCGACTAAACCGTAGCTCTGATACCAATAAAATGTAACACCCCTAACCTGTAACCATCGCCGGTCTAGGGTTAAAGGCATTACCAGATCCGTCAGATCTTTTAAGAACATTTCACATCATAAAGTATATCATCATCATATCATATCAAAATACATGCATATAGTCCTTTAATGAGGTCTAAGATACCTTAAACAAGCATTAAAAAGGGGTCGGGACTAAACCAAACACTTACAAAATTTTTTTAAAGTCTAAACATTTTTCAAAGTTACAGAGGTCACACGCCCATGTGGGCAGGCCATGTGCCTCACACGGTCTCAGACACACTTGTGTGTCCAAGCCTGTCACAAAACAGGGCATACATACTGACTTGTCCACACAGCCAAAGACACACTCGTGTGCTTCACTCGTGGTCGAAACTGACTTGCATCACACGGCTAGTCACACGCTCGTGTGTCCAGCCCATGGTCGACACTGGCTTGTTTCACACGGCTAGTCACAAGCCCGTGTGCGAACCTAACTTGAATCAAATTACAAATTCAAGGGATACGGTCGAGCCACATGCCCATGTGCTCAACTGTGTGGGCAAATATAGGCCTTTTGCAATGCCATTTGCCACCCATTTAGGGTCAAACCTACAAGCATAAATAAACACATTTCATGCTCTCAAAATGGAACCAAACCATACCAATAATGTCCATCTTTTCTAACCATTCAATGTCAAACTTACCAACTTATGAATAATTTATTTCATTCTAATTACAAGCATTTCTACCTTAAAATCCATCCGCATAACTTACCAATTCAATATAGTAATCATTTATCAAAACATTCCAACTTTGAATCATAAAACATAATTAACATTTACCATATTCACATCCCATTTACAAGGCATATCACATTGCTTATATATACAACTCAAAACATCATCTAATTCAACTAGACTATACATACCATACTTAGCTATAACCACATTCAAAAGGTACCAAAATATGATTTTATAGTGTAATGACGATCCTCGACAATCTCCGAGCTTTTCGTAGCCTTAAAGATCTATAAAATAATGTAAACACACAAAGTAAGCTTTCAAAATCTTAGTAAGCCATATACAAATAAACTTAACATATAACATTAATAATCATATCAAATATCATATCAAATACAAGATCATTAATATTTCTCAATTGCAAATTCACAATTCTTCTTTGGCTTCTTTGTTTAGCCTTTACTTACCATCAATTCATACCTCAAAGGATCTCTTTTGCTCATATCACAAACATACATATATCACATTTTGTCTCATTAAATTTATGCACATATCTCACTTAATCACAATCACATATACATACCTCTCATACTCAATAATAGTATGCATTTCAAACGTACCTGAATCGGTTACATATTTCACATAGTCTATCATTTCTCGGAATTGCCCGTTGAACCACTTGGAAACAAATAGGATACTCGGATAACTTGGAATACTCGTACAATGCCAACGTCCCAGACGTGGTCTTATATGTAATCAAATATCGATGCCTTTGTCCCAGACAGGGTCTTACACGAAATCATTTACGATGCTGATGTCCTAGACATGGTTTTACACGTAAATCTCAAATCAATGCCAACGTCCCAGACATGGTCTTACAAGATATCACATATTGGAATTCCTAGGTCATGACATATGAATCCTATCTTTTCCTAAGGTTCGTATGGGACTTATTGGACCTTGACACATTGTCGATACTTTCTCGGATTTCACACGAATATCATCCAAAGCCATTCGTCACAAGTCAATATCAAATGAACATGAATAATTCAACTTAAATACATTTATTTGTATATGGACTTACCTCGTACGGATATAGACGGACAGATTCGACTATTCAATCACTTTCGACTTTCCTCAATCTAAATCCATTTTCTTTGGTTCTTGATCACAATCAAAGCACTTCAATGGACAAATTTCATGGGAGCTTAAAACCCTTTTTCTTTTCTTATTTTCGGTTGCAACAAAGATGAACATGGCTTATTTTCATGTTTTTGTTATATTAATTAACACTTAATTTAAAAACTACCTTAATGCCTTTAATAAAACAATTATATCATCTTATAATACATGGACATAAATAACCTAATAGTGGCATAATAAAGGACTTATAATAAATTAAATCATAGCAATTTAGCACACTATCAATTAGAATGCCACTTTAACATTTTCTGTGATTAAGTCATTTTCTCAAATTAAGCACACAAATGGACAAATTAATTCACAAAAATTTCACACATGCTTAATCACATACTACAAGCACAGAAAATAATATTAAAACATTTTTTTACTCGAATTTGTGGTCTCGAAACCACTATTCCGACTAGGATCTAAACCAGATTGTTACAATACAATTGACTTATATAAACACATCTAAATCAATCAAACTTATACATTCAATACATTATACCAAAACATGCATGACTCATCCATTCATAATATATAGTATAGTTTACCAAGTGGCCTAATGTAACATCTCTTACCCTGTCCGGTTGCCGAACTCGAGTAATAGAATGCTATAGATAAATACGATACATTTACATACAAATTATAGTTCAAAATTTCAATTCAATACCAATTTACCACCTATGACCATGTATAACATGGAATTCAATCAAATTTGGGTTTAAATTGAGCTTACGAAAGCTTTAAATTAACCTAGTATCAACCACGGATCAATTTGAAACAAATACAAAAACATAAGAAAATTTTGTAAACAGAGTTCACACATATGTTTGAAAGGATGAGACCATATGAGGATGAGACACACGGACGTCTTGGTAGACTGTGTAACAAGACTGACCCTGTGTGGGGCTAGATTCACACGACCATGCGAACAAATCGTGTAACTCACTGAAGCCATGTGGGTAAAAGGTGTAATTTCTCAAAAGTTGTCACACGGTCATGTCGCCGGGCCGTGTAACAGGTTGTGGTCTTGTGCAATTTATACATGCAGAATTTTAATAGGTCACATGGTCGTGTACCAATCTGTATAACAGCTTGATGCCGTGTCTTGGAGTCGTGTGTGGCACCGACCATGTAACACCATAAATGACATACAAGTCTCAAAAACAACCTAAACCATTTTTCATACACAATCATGATCCAAGACATAACAAACCTACATAAAAACCTGAATATTATACATTAATATATCAACCAAAATACCACATTTAAACCATACCAAAATGCCTCAAATGGCACCTCAACATAATCAACCTAACATGCATCATTTCACCATTTAAAAACATCTTGAAATAGCTCAATATCAGCCACAAAAACATGCACTAAAACTTACCAAATTATTTCAAGTTCAACACAAGCACACCATCCATTCTTTCACAACCATTTACCTACAAAACTCATCTCATAGCATAACACCTACTCACCATTTAAATCATTAAGCATACATGGAAAACTATTTAACATTACAACATTAACATGACCATTGTCATCACACACATATATATACATATATACACATGGCTCTCAAAATGCCAACGAAATCCAAATAGAATACTGTATAACCATATAACACCCTTAAGTACATGCTATGACCAAACTGAAAACATCACCAACACTTGAGTTCGAGATTTGCCACTAGATGCTGAAGTTGATGATCGAATAAAAAAGAACCTGGACTGCGCACAGAAAATAAAATCGTACATTGAGTATAACTCAGTGGTATTTTGTAATCTGAACATTTAAACAAAACATAAATCATTTAAAATGCATAACTTAAAAATAAATGATGATATAAAATTAACATGTCAATTATACAATTTCTCACATCCTTTGATCAAACCTAACACAATTTACTAATATTAAGACAAGGCAAATCCACTTCATATATTATTTGATATCACAATTCATAAGGTATCACATTCCATCTTAATTTCCAAATTCATGTATTCAATGAACATAACTATCAATGTTTCAACTCATTTCACAAATGAATATTCCATTTCACATTTCACTTTCATTTCTTATCCATTTGCCATTTCAATATCAAATATCACATCTCATATAGATTTTTCAATCTCATGATTGGAGAACTTATTCATCAAAATTATTTCAATTATGAATACTAAGTTTTTACCATTTATCTCCCATTGACCTGACTCGGACTCGAATGGATACACGAATCCAACCAACACACCATTTTGACACCCAGTTCCTTATCTGAAAATTGAAATAAATAGTTGCACCCAACGCTTTCTCAATAAGTTTGATACCTAGTGTCTCATTGTTATAACCGAAGTAATTTGGAACCCAGTACCTTATCGACTCATAGTCAAAGTAACCCTAAACTCTTCCTATCCTATGGTATACCAACAATATCCAACTCTACCCGAACAGTTAATAGAGTATTCATTACTCATTTCATTGTCAACCAATATCTCAATTCACATGAATTTTCATCATGAATTCATTTATCCATACATATGGCAACATAAATCATCTTAGTATGTATTCAATTTCACAATTATATAAACATACACATTTTTCACATATATTCAATTTAGTCCTCATGAACATTATTTGATTCAAATAAATCCAATACAACTCATTATAACAAAGTGTCTCACCTTATGTTCTTACCATGCAGAAACAAGTCAATATGTAACAATTACAAAGTAGTTCGGATTATGGAAACACAAACTGTAAACTCCAAGCTATTCGTCGAAGACTTTGTCTTTTCTTTTCTTTGTAAAGAATCTGAGTCGATGTTGGCTATATATTAAGAAAAACATACAAAATAATCAATACACAAACAATTTCACATTCAATTGCTAATTTAAGAACTTTTTCATTGTATTCAATTTAGTCTCTAAAATTGGGACTAACTTAACTTTCAATTCTTACCTCAATTTTCATTTCAATTTTACTATAATCCTTATTGGACCTCCTATTTCACACTTTTACCACAAATTTAAATATTTGTGGACTTTAGTCCCTAATGAAAAAAATAATTATTTGACTTTACAATTTAGTACTTTTTCAAATATGAACTTAAAATATATCAAATTGGTATCTAAAAATTCAACTATTCAACAATAGTAATGTCCTCAATCTTTAACAATACTAAAAAAATACTACATGGGTCAACTAGCCTAATCTCTTGAGATTCCGAAAACATAAAAATTATAAGAAAATAACTAAATTGCACTAACCAATTTTTTTGCGAAAATCTTCAAAACCCTTAGGACCGTCGAGCTCTTCTCCATTCAGTTAGGTTTTGCATGAAACAAATGGGGAGAGAATGTGTTTTACTATATTCAATTCCACTAAGCATGTTTTTGTCCTATTTTATTTATTTAAATTATAATTTTATAACATTTTCAACATTTAAAATCCATGTTATTGTCCACCCTTATTAAAACATTAGTTTAATTGCTTTATAAGTCCTTTAGTCTTATTCTAATTAAAGATTCCTTAAGAATTGAACTTTTAACACTTTTACAAATTTAGTCCCTGATCCGTAATTAAACATTAATTCGGTAAAATTACCTAATCGAAATTCAATTCGCTTCTAATATAACTCCGTAAATATTTAATAATAATATATACGAGTCTGGCTTACAGAGAAAAGTTCAAAAATCATACTTTATGGCACCACTAAATTTTTAAGTCATTATAATTCTTCCCCCTAAAGAAATTTTGTCACAGAAATTTACTTGAAAATAGGTGGGGATACTTGGGTTTCATCGTCTCTTCCGGTTCCCAAGTTACTTCTTCCACACTATGACTATGCCACAAGACTTTCACGAGTGGAGTGCATTTATTTCTTAACTCTTTCACCTCATGAGCTAGAATTTCAACCAGTTCTTCCTTGTAAGACAAGTCGGGCTAAATATCAATTTCTTCCATTGAAATAACATGAGACGGATCCAATTGATATCTTCTAAGCATCGACACTGTAACACCACTTACCCATATTCGAAGCCGGAACTGGGCTTAAGGCGTCACCTAACTCATCTCGCTTAAACATGACACATTGGGCTATAAAAATTTCATTTAAACCCATTGCTTGCTCATTCTCAGCCTACGAGGCCCTAAACATACCTTCGAGAGGTTTCGAGATCTAACTGGGAACTTTTATGAGCTTGAAAACTTTTCATCAAAACAGGGGCCACACGGCCGTGTTGATCTAGGGACACGCCCGTATGTCCATAGGACATGCTCGTGTCTTCCTCCCGTGGTCGCCACTGACTTAATTCTCACGATCGGACACATGCCCGTGTCCCTCACACGGCCTTTATTGTAACACCCCAAACCCGGCCTAGAAGTTAGGCCCGAATCTGGCGTGTCATATTGGGGTGCTTTTCGAGAAACCATGGTTCCATTTGAAAACCTTTCTTGATATTAAAAACTAAAGTCCCAGTTTGCGTTTGTTTATTATTAATCGAAATTTATTAAGAAGTTATTACCTAAAAAACTTTGTTTGTTGCGAAAACTTAATTAAAATGACTGACTTATGAAAACGTGATGTTTACGACCTATACGCAAAAGCGTAGTATTTTGAAAGCAGATATTGTTTGGAAAATACAAAGTTTAGCAGATTTAAAACATAATAAACTAAAAATCAAAAACTAAAACCAAAATTTAAGAGAGGCCTTATTACAAAATATTAACCCAAGTTAAAAATAAGTAAAATACTAGAGTCTAAAACTGCTCGTAGTGTGGCCACCTCCGAGTCCTCTAGCACATCGAACCGCTTACTGAGGATTACCTGAGAAAAAAATATTAAAAAGAGGATGTGAGTTTACAAAAACTCAGTGTGCATAACCCTCATCAATAAGAACATGAATCACAACAGTTTGGGCCGAAGCCCATTTTAGTAACGGTGGCAATTGGGCCTTAGCCCATAAAAGCCTCAATTGGGCCTGAGCCCATCTCAAATAAAACCACATATGCAATGCATTAATGCCCATACCAACCCTACACTCCGTCTCCTGTCCAACCCTACACTCCTGTGGGGATTTAATCGACCCACCCATCCTTACACTCCTTATGTAGCACCGGTTGCGGCACTAACTTATCGGTGCAGCATAGCTGCTCGGTGGTTAAAAGCCTTCGGTGGATCCACAGTTGTCAAGTGACCATGCGATCCTATCTGCACTTCCCCTTTCGAATAATCCCATCCCCATGCAACATAATAACATATGAATGCAACATACAATAATAATCATACGATAACAATCTTAAATCACATACAAGAATAATCATATAACATGTAGGGGCGTTTTCGTCATTCTGCCCTCTAGGGGCATATCGGTCATTTTACCCATTGAGGGTATTTTCGTAATTTACCTACCAAAGGTATTTTCGTAATTTACCTACCAAGGGTATTTTTGTAATTTACCCACCAAGGTATTTTCATAATTTACCCACCAAGGGTATTTTCGTAATTTCACAAATCGAGGGTATTTCAGTAATTTTGCAAATCAAGGGTATTTCGGTAATTTCGTAAACTAGGGATATTTTTGTAATTTTACAAATTAGGGGTATTTCGGTAATTTCGTAAATCGGGGTATTTCGGTAATTTCACAAATCGAGGGTATTTTGGTAATTTCGCAAATCAGGGGGTATTCGATCCCTTTCGAGTTTTAGCTATGAACTTTGGCCCATCAACAAGTCCTCGCGGCTAAAGCGAATAGACACTACGCACCAGGTAGGATTCTAGAAAAGAGGAGGTGGGCCATGAGGGCCGCTTAAGAACCAAGCTCTCCCTATATCCAATCCTAGACATGCGTACGTTGCCACACTCCAGCCCATCGACTTGTTTACGGACATGTTTAATTATTAGAAAGTCTTATGGAATTTAGGAGTTGTTCAAACTAGGCCTAAGGTCAATAAACCCTAGCATACTTGTCTACGTCCCCATAAAGCTCATCAAACCCAAATTACATCCTCACGGCCCATTAGGCCCAAATCTCATCATATGGCCTATTAGGCCCAAAACAAATCCAATTCATGTATCATGCATGACTAATTCAATTCTTCATTTCATCAATTCTTAGCTTCAGGGCCCACCGGGCCCATTTAGCCACTTTCGGCTTTTCGGCATTGCCGATATCATGTGTGTAGTGTTTGTACACACCTGGTAACCACGCGCGCTACAAACCCCTTAGTCACAAGCCTACAATCGACATCACCTAATGATTAATCATAACTTAATATACACTTATCGAAAATCGAAACCTCATCGTAACCTTACCGTGCACCTCACGTTATAGTAGCCCTTCCTTCGCTACTATTGGTGATTATCCTTTAGGTCTGCACCCAAACGCCCACCAAGGTATATTAACTCTCCTCATAGAATGCTCTATATATAGCTAGCTTCTCACCTTCCTTCTTTGTATCTTACCAATGTGGGATCCCTCCGTTAGCAGAGTTTAAATCCAACTCAAACTCTTCTCGTCCACTCCGTAAAATAAATACTCCCTTACTTGTCATGAGATTCGAACCCAAGATCTCTTGCACCCTTAATGATGCCTTGCCACTAAACCACTCACTTTCTTGCGTCTAAAATCATGCGCAACTAAATATAACCCTATGGAAAAATTCTAGAGTCCATTTAAAAAGAAATCCAAAATGCAAGAGCCAAGACTTGAACCAGCTTAAGCCGGGTTTCCACCTATTTTTGAGTATTTGTCCATTTATTTTAAAGTCTAAAGGACATATTCGTTGTCGATTTGGGGTTCTGATGGAAGATACTGTAGAGATTATACACCAAGTACACACGTGATTCCGCTCTGGTAAAAGTGCATGCGCAATTCAGCTCTAGAAAAACTCATAGAGAGATAAAATTGATAGTAAACCTCTGACTCTTAGATGCCTTTCTTTTCCAACACTTCTATGTAGATATGATGTAATATAATTGATAGAAATCCAAAATGCAAGAGCCAAGACTTGAACCTTGGAACTCTTTCCCTCCTTTTGGCATCACCCCCTTGCCTCTTATGTGGTGTCACTTTGCCACTACACCACACACTCCACTTGTGTCATTTTTCTCCACATTTTATTCTTAAAGCCTACCACTAACTTTCAGGGTTTTATTCACCTAAAACCAAAATTTTCCTAAAGCCAAAGTTTGAACCCGGGACTTCATAGAAGCCCCCTAACCTTCCAAAATCACTCACCTAATAGGTCCAACTTACACTAATGCCGTTCTCTTATTTATAAAAATTTTAAACGCTCCCGTGCCCAAGGCCCAATGGGCCCAATTCTTCTAGGCCCAATTTCGGGATGTTACATTAACACGCCCATGTCTTAGCCCGTGTGCCAAAACCTTGGCATTCTTTTTATGACGTCAGCACTTCACTTTGGCCACACGGCCAAGGCACACGCCCGTGTCATTAGACTGTGTGTCGAATTAAATGCCACCTTTAATGTGTAGACTTCACACAGCCTGAGGCACAGACCCATGTCCTATGCCGTGCCTCCTACACGGCTGAGACACACAGTCGTGTCTCTGCCCGTGTGTTTACTACAATGCATACTGACTTGTAATTCTAGCATGCAAGGGAACATACGGTCGATTAACACGCCCATTGTAACACCCCTAACCCGTACCCGTCGCTGGATTAGGGTTATGAGGCATTACCGTACTTAATTCAGATCATTACAGCCATTTATCACAATTCATATATTTATTAAACTCAAAGAGATTTAATTCATACTTGTACATATCAACCATTGAATTAAAGATTATATGTCATTTAAATGTTTATCACAAGTTTGAGTATGCGCCTATCACTTTATGCATATGTAGTAACATAAATACATCTATCACTTATTCAATTATCACCTTGTCATTTCATAACTCATACGCACATACATATTTTATCATAAACTCTCATATCACTTTATGGTATATCTATGCACATGCGAAAGACTCAATCTAGGTTCGCATTTAAACCATGAATTATAAACTCATCATCTTTACCATTTCAAACCTATCATTAAATCAACCACATATTTGAATTCCACATAATACAATCCTATTTCTTTCATTTCGTTTCATAACATTTAAACATACAGTTTCATGCATTTCTAACCCGAACTTACTATTCAAATAATTTATCCGTACATACAATGCATGTACATATGCTTTTATCCAACTTTCCCATTTATGACAAAGATATCCCAGAACCCATAGATTCATGAAACATAAATATAAGACTCGATCATCCCATATAACATACAAGCCGAGACATTTATTCATTTTCACACCCACTCTTCATAAAAAAATACACTTCTAATAAGTTCATTTCATGACCGAGCAACCATAATACTAATTACTACTCAGAACTTATTTATAAACCAAATCGTTTCAAGGATATAAGTCATAAAACCTACCTATTCAGCATGAAACATATATAAATATAAGCATACATATATCATATACTCATTTATTTATCCAACCAAAACATACACGCATCTCACACCAAAGATAGATTTACATCATCGAATATTAACATTAAGAACTAGCCACTTTCGCATGGCTATTATACATCATCAAAACAATATTCAGACATAGAGTTAGCCTATACATGCCTTTTAACTTAAAAACCAAATATATGAGTACCAAAAGGGGTTGATAGTGTGGATGACACTTCTGACGATCCTTTGAGCCCTATCTTGAACAAAATCTATAAAACAAACAAGGGCTACACACAAGGTAAAAGCTTGCTAGCTTAGTAAGTCTTAAGCAACCTCAATTATGGCATTCGAGTATACAAGCATTTAATAAAACATTTCCTAACATTAAACATTCAAGACTTAATATTTAATTTACCCTAACCGAATATCCCTTCCCATTGTACACATATCAACTTTCATTTCTTTACCACAGTATATTATATACTGAATAAAATAATTACTCACTTATGCATATAATTATACTTGTACAAATATTTACTTCTTTCATGCTTTTCTATAAACATTTCAATCATAGTACACATTATAATTACATTCTATCTATCATATGCACATCACTTTCTTTCACCATTTCATTCACTTAGCATCATAGTATATAATCATAACATTAAAGTATGCTTAATACATAACATACCTTATAGCCGAACTCACCAATTCACATTCATAAACTTAAGCTTTCTTGGTTTGTTTCATAACTTTACTATTTCATAATCAAAGTTTGGGAATTGAAAACTCACCAGCGTATAACAAGTTATGCATTATTCCGAATCGTGTACACCGGCACTTGGCTTGCTAAACTTGAAGTTCAAGAATTTAAAACACCGACATTTAGCCTGCTAGGCATTATGCCCGACATATTCACCGGCACGAGGCCTGCTAGGCATTTAGCCTGAAATAGATTACCGACACTAGGCCTGCTAGGCTCGAAGCCCAAAATAAACCACCGGCACAAGGCCTGCTAGGCTCGAAGCCCGAATATCAATATGATTAATCCTTCAATTCTCATTTCATAATGCTAACTTCACAACAATCCATATATCACATATTACATTCACATATCACACCAAATTCATTCATTTACATCACATTAAATAAAATTACAATCAATCCAATTTAGTACCCTTGTATTCGGCTAATTCATGGATTCATGCTAAAAATATTCAAATTTCATCATTCACTAGATTCATAAATAATTCTTTAACATATATTCGCTTAAGGACTTACCTCGACTGTGGATGGACCGTGTAAACCGACTATTCGATAACCTTCGTCTTTCCCTGATCCAAATCCGTTTTTCTTTGTTCTTGATCTAGACACATTAAAATTTAGCTCATTCAAGTACATTTCATCTCAATTTAGTACCTAAGCACATAAATAGGTAATTTACCATTTTACCCCTACTATTTTGGTCCCATTTGTACAAAACTCAAAATAAACAAAATTCCACTACAACACTCAAGGGCCGAATGTTCACAAGGACCTTATAAGTCCATTTCTTTCATTTATTTTGCAAATAAGCCCTCTAAAAATTTATTTTTACAAATTAGCCCTAAATACTCAATTTTACCAAAATTTCCAATTCAAACCTTGTTAATCTTTAACATATCTTTAATATAAAATCATAAAACATCAAAAACCACAAGAACATAACAATGGCCGAATCTCACATACATACAAATCTCAAAAATTCTAGCATGGGTCAGGTAATATACAAAGCAACGATCTCAAAAACGTAAAAATTATCAAAAATCAAAAATCACACATACCTTAATCAAGCAAATTGATTGCCGAAATTCAAAGCTCCCTAACACTTGTTCTTTTCTCACTATTCGGCCAACAATGTAAAAGATGATAGTGGTCTTCATTTTTTTTATTTAACATATAATATGTTTTATTAATGAATTACTAATATAACATTTTAATAATAATAAAACTAACTTATAATATAAGGGTATTTTAGTCCTATGCCGTCCACTATCTTATAAAATGGGCTAATTTCCCCTTTAGTGCCTCATATTAAAAAGCCATTAACACTTGGGCACTTTTCACTATAGTTTGTAACTTTTATCCTTTTCGCGATTTAGTCCTTTTTCTAAATTAATCACATAAATGATTAAATTTTTCTATGAAACATTCACACACATTAAATCACATATAATAAGCACATAATATATCATTTAAATATATATCAGAATCGAATTCGTGGTCCCGAAACCACCGTTCTGATTAGGGTCAAATTCAGACTGTTATAATTTCCCCCTTTAAGGATTTTTATCCCCGAAAATCTTACCGTTAAACAAAGTTGGATATTGTTGCCTCATTGAATCCTTAGGTTCCCATGTAGCCTCTTCAACTCCGTGCCTATTCCACAATACTTTCACTAATGGGATTCTCTTGTTTCTCAACTCTTTCATTTCCCGAGCTAAAATACAAATTGGTTCTTCCTCGTACGTCATATCAGATTAGATTTCAACCTCTGACGGAGTGATCACATGTGATGGATCTGATCTGTATTTATGAAGCATCGAAACGTGAAATATGCCATGTATCTTTTCTAATTTAGAGGGCAACTTCAATCTATAAGCAACAGGCCCAATACATTCGATGATTTTATACGGTCCGATGAATCTCGAACTCAATTTGCCTTTTCGACCAAATCGGAGTACTTTTTTCCACGGAAAAACTTTCAAAAACACTTGATCTCTGACTTGAAACTCAATGTCTTTACGTTTCAAATCAGCGTAAGACTTTTGACGATCTGATGTAGCTTTCAAACTATCTCTGATTATAGCCACTTCCTATTCTGTCTCTTTAATCAAATCGACCCCGTGTATCCTGTTCTCACTGAGCTTAGTCCAGTATAATGGTGTTCGACACTTGCGACCATACAAAGCTTCGTAGGGCACCATTTTGATACTAGATTGAAAGCTATTATTGTAAGCAAATTCAATCAAAGGTATGTATCATTCCCACGTACCTTCAAACTTGAGAACACAACATCTCAACATGTCCTCAAGTATCTGAATAGTTTGTTCAGACTGACCGTCTGTCTATGGATGAAAGGCTGTGCTAAAGTGGAGTTTAGTACCCAAAGCATCTTGCAACTTCTTCCAAAATCGTGATGTGAATCTCGGGTCTCTGTCTGAAACAATGGAACTTGGCACACCATGCAATCTCACAATTTGTGACACATATAATTCAGCAAGTTTATCGAGCGAATAGTCTGTACGAACTGGCATAAAGTGAGCTGATTTAGTCAGTTTATCCACAATAACCCAGACCGCGTCTTTCTTGCTCGGTGTTGTAGGCAAACCGGATACAAAATCCATAGTGATTCTATCCCATTTCCATTCAGGTATCATAATCGGTTGAAGTAACCGGGAGGCACTTGATGCTCTGCTTTTACTTGTTGACAATTTAAGCACTTTGAAACAAATTCAGATATATCCCGCTTCATGTCAGGCCACCAATAGAACTATTTCAAATCATTATTCATTTTCGTGCTACCCGGATGAATCGATAATCGACTATTATGGGCTTCATTCAAAATCATCTGAATCAAATCTACATTCCTCGAAACACATATACGGCCTTTAAAGTTCAAACAACCATTTGCACCAATTTGAAACTCTGACTCTGCATCATTATTACACTGAACTCGTCTAGCAATCAAGTCTTTGTCAATTCCTTGTGCATCACAAATTTGTTAAATAAACATCGGTCTAGCCTTCAACTCGGCTATGATCGAACCATCACCAGTCATAACCATATGTACGTTCAACGCACAAAGAGCAAATAATGATTTTCGGCTTAAGGCATCTGCAACAACGTTAGCTTTCCCCGGATGGTAGTCAATCAATAATTTGTAGTCTTTTAACAATTCCAACCATCTACGTTGCCTTAAATTTAGGTCCTTCTGAGTCATTAAATACTTCAAGCTTTTGTGATCTAAATAAACATGACATTTTTTGCCGAACAAGTAATGACGCCATATTTTCAAAGCAAAAACAATAGCTGCAAGTTCCAAATCATGAGTGGGATAATTTCTTTCGTGAGGCTTCAATTGTCTCGAAGCGTAGGCTATGAATTTGCCTTCCTGCATCAAAACTCAACCCAAACCATTCAAAGAAGCATCACTATAAACAATAAATTCTTTACCCGATTCATTTGAGCTAACACCGAGCTTGGTCAAAAGGCTTTCAAGCGATCAAAGCTTTTCGACACTTTTTGACCATTCAAACTTAACATCTTTCTGTAGCAGCTTTGTCAAAGGTGTAGCTATCATGGAAAAGCCTTTGACGAATCGTCTGTAGTATCTCGCAAGTCCCAAAAAGCTCCAAATTTTGGAGACATTCTTTGGTGGTTTCCAATCAAGTATAGCCGATATTTTGTTCGGATCAACCCAAATTCCTGAAGCTGAAACAACATGCCCCAAAAAGATGACTTCCTTCATCCGAACGCACACTTACTGAACTTTCAATACAACAACTGATCTCGTAAAGTCTGTAACACTAACCTCAAGTGCTCAGCGTGTTTGGTTTCATCTTTAGAGTAGATCAGTATATCATCAATAAACACTACTACAAACTGGTCCAAAAACTATCTGAAAACCCGATTCATTAGATCCATAAATACAACGGGTGCATTAGTAAGCCCAAAAGGCATAACTAGAAACTCAAAATGTCCGTACTTCATTTGAAATGCAGTCTTAGGCACATCAAAATCTCTGACTCGCAACTAGTAATAACTCGATCTCAGATCTATATTTGAAAACACTGAAGCCCCTTTCAACTGGTCAAACAAATCATCAATTCGAGGTAACGGATATTTATTCTTTATTGTCGCTTTATTTAACTGCCAATAATCAATACACATTTGCATAGTCCCATCTTTCTTTTTCACAAATAGAACAGGTGCACCCCAAGGAGAAAAACTCGGTCGTGCAAAACCCCTATCCGTTAACTCTTATAGCTGTGCTTTCAACTCTTTCAACTCAGCAGGTGCCATCTGATATGGAGCTATCAAAATCAGAGTCATCCCCGGTACTAATTCAATGCCAAACTTAATCTCTCGTATTGGCGGCAAACTTGGTAATTCATCAGGGAACACCTCAGGGTATTCACACACAAATGGTATGGACTCAAACTGCTTTTCAAACACTTTATTATCCAGCACATAAGCCAGGTAAGCTTTGCATCCTTTTCTCACATATTTATGGGCTAACATTGAGGATATTACTGTAGGTAACCCATTTAAATCACTAGATTCAACTCGGATGGTTTCACTGTTCTGACATCTCAAATCAATGATCTTTCTTTTGCAATTCACCATTGCATCGTGCAAAGTTAACCAATCCATTCCCAGAATTATATCAAACTCGTCGAAGGGTAACAACATTAAATTGGCCAAAAAGCACTAATGCCGAATCATCAATGGGCAACTTTTACACACTTTATCAACAAGTACACATCTACCCAAATGATTGGACACATGAATTACAAACTCAATAGACTCGACAGGTAAAGTCTTATTAGTTACTAGAGTTTCACACACATATAAATAAGTCAAACCAGGATCAATCAATGCAATCACAGAAAGTGTAAAAGTACCGGTAATGACATCTGGGGAAGAAGCATCCTCTCTGGCTCGTATAGCATAAGCTCTAGCCTTTAATCGAACTGCAGTGTCCTTCATCCCTCTTTGACTGCCACCTACATTGCCTGAATATCTGGGCGGTCTGCCCCGTGCTGACACGTTGCTCGATTTAGTGTTCTGAACTGTATTTTGCTTGGCTAGCATCGGACACTCTCGAATGAAATGATCTGACGATTCACATTTAAAACAAGACCAATCACGAAATCTAGAACTCCGAATGCCATTTTCCACAATGCTTGCACTCAATCCGATCTTGTTGAACATTGCCAACACTAGCCATCGAAGTGGCTCGAGAACTCACTGGAGGTCGATCTTGTCTAGACAGGTTAGGAGTAGTCTTATGTCAGTTAAAGTCATCTCTGAGCTTCTTAGATGTTGAATGGAAAGTTTTACTCAACGATCTTTTATGAGTGTCTCTAGCTTCTGTCTCAGCATTTCTTTTCTCTTTTTCGAGCTCTTTAGCTTTGTAAGCTCGCTCGACTAATACCACAAACTCTTTAATCTCAAGAATGCCCACAAGTAACTTTATGTCTTCATTCAGACCGTCTTCAAATCTTTTGCACATAATGGCTTTAGAAGAAACACACTCTCTAGCATATCTGCTGAGTCTGACAAATTTTTGCTCATATTCTGTCACGGTCATTCGCCCCTGTTTCAGTTCAAGAAATTCTTTTCGTTTTTGATCAATGAATCTATGGCTGATATATTTCTTTTGGAACTCAATCTGGAAGAAGTCCCAAGTCACTTTTTCTTTCGAAACTACTGCTACTGGTGTTTTCCACCAATGGTAGGCAGAGTCCCAAAGTAGAGATATAGCACACTTTAGTCATTCCTCTAAAGTACAGGATAACTCATCAAATACCCGAATGGTATTATCAAGCCACATCTTGGCTCACTCAACGTCATCATCATTATTAGCTTTAAATTCTTCGGCCCCATATTTTCTGATTTTATCAACATGAGGCCTACTAGATCTCATCAGATCTATCATCGGGGGTGCTGAAGGTACCAGAGTTGGATTATTCGGGGGTGGAGGTTGTTGTATAGTCGGGTTATTTTAAACAAATTGGGTAAACCATTCATTCATCATCTGGTAGAAGGCTTGCTTAGCCTCCTCATCATGACTACCCGAGACAGGTCGAGAGTCTACCGGTGCTGACCCGCATGCACAATCAGGCGCTACACTCTCTACATCATCTACTATGGCTCTATCAGGATCGGAATCCATTTACTATATAAACACAGTTTGAAATGTCAGAAGTCACCACACTATCGTATATAAAATAAAGGCATGTATAACTAGACTCTCACGCTCTACGGTAGTCCTAGAATCGACTAAACTGTAAGCTCTGATACAAATAAAATGTAACACCTTAACCCGTACCCGTCGCCGAATTAGGGTTATGAGGCATTACCGAACTTAATTCAGATCATTACAGCTATTTATCACAATTCATATATTTATTAAACTCAAAGAGATTTAATTCATACTTGTACATATCAACCATTGAATTAAAGATTATATGTCATTTAAATGTTTATCACAAGTTTGAGTATGCGCCTATCACTTTATGCATATGTAGTAACATAAATACATCTATCACTTATTCAATTATCACCTTGTCATTTCATAACTCATACGCACATACATATTTTATCATAAACTCTCATATCACATTATGGTATATCCATGCACATGCGAAAGACTCAATCTAGGTTTGCATTTAAACCATGAATTATAAACTCATCATCTTTACCATTTCAAACCTATCATTAAATCAACCGCGTATTCGAATTCCACATAATACAATCCTATTTCTTTCATTTCATTTCATAACATTTAAACATACAGTTTCATGCATTTCTAACCCGAACTTACTACTCAAATAATTTATCCGAACATACAATGCATGCACATATGATTTTATCCAACTTTTCCATTTATGACAAAGATATCCCAGAACCCATAGATTCATGAAAATAAATATAAGACTCGATCATCCCATTTTATAACATACAAGCCGAGACATTTATTCATTTTCACACCCACTCTTCATAAAAAAAATACACTTCTAATAAGTTCATTTCATGACCGAGCAACCATAATACTAATTACTACTCAGAATTTATTTATAAACCAAATCTTTTCAAGGATATAAGTCATAAAACCTACCTATTCAGCATGAAACATATATAAATATAAGCATACATATATCATATACTCATTTATTTATCCAACCAAAACATACACGTATCTCACACCAAAGATAGATTTACATCATCGAATATTAACATTAAGAACTAGCCACTTTTGCATGGCTATTATACATCATCAAAACAATATTCAGACATAGAGTTAGCCTATATGTGCCTTTTAACTTAAAAACCAAATATATGAGTACCAAAAGGGGTTGATAGTGTGGATGATACTTCTGACGATCCTTTGAGCCCGTAGCTTGAACGAAATCTATAAAAAAAAAAAGGGTTACAGACAAGTTAAGCTTGCTAGCTTAGTAAGTCTTAAGCAACATCAATTATGACATTCGAGTAAACAAGCATTTAATAAAACATTTCCTAACATTAAACATTCAAGACTTAATATTTAATTTACCCTAACCGAATATCCCTTCTCATTGTACATATATCAACTTTCATTTCTTTACCACAATATATTATATCTTGAATAAAATAATTATTCACTTATGCATATAATTATACTTGTACAAATATTTACTTCTTTCATGCTTTTCTATAAACATTTCAATCATAGTACACATTATAATTACATTCCATCTATCATATACACATCACTTTCTTTCACCATTTCATTTACTTAGCATCATAGTATATAATCATAACATTAAAGTATGCTTAATACATAACATACCTTATAGCCGAACTCACCAATTCACATTCAGAAACTTAGGCTTTCTTGGTTTGTTTCATAACTTTACTATTTCATAATCAAAGTTCGGGAATTGAAAACTCACCAGCGGATAACAAGTTGTGTATTATTCCGAATCGTGTACACCGACACTTGGCTTGCTAGACTCGAAGTCCGAGAATTTAAAACACTGGCATTTAGCCTGCTAGGCATTAAGCCCGGCATATTCACCGGCACGAGGCCCGCTAGGCATTTAGCCTGAAATAGATTATCGGCACTAGGCCTGCTAGGCTCGAAGCCTAAAATAAACCACCGGCACAAGGCCTGCTAGGCTCGAAGCCCAAATATCAATATGATTAATCCTCCAATTCACATTTCGTAATGCTAACTTCACAACAATCCATATATCACATATTACATTCACATATCACACCAAATTCATTCATTTACATCACATTAAATAAAATTACAATCAATCCAATTTAGTACCCTTAGATTTTGCTAATTCATGGATTCATGCTGAAAATATTCAAATTTCATCATTCACTAGATTCATAAATAATTCTTTAACATATATTCGCTTAAGGACTTACCTCGACTGTGGATGGATCGTGTAAACCGACTATTCGATAACCTTCGTCTTTCCCCGATCCAAATCCGTTTTTCTTTGTTCTTGATCTAGACACATTAAAATTTAGCTCATTCAAGTACATTTCATCTCAATTTAGTACCTAAGCACATAAATAGGCAAATTACCATTTTACCCTACTATTTCACATTTTTACAATTTGGTCCCATTTGTACAAAACTCAAAATAAATAAAATTCCACTACAACACTCAAGGGCCAAATGTTCACAAGGACCTTATAAGTCCATTCCTTTTATTTATTTTACAAATAATCCCCTTTAAAAATTTATTTTTATAAATTAGCCCTAAATACTCAATTTTACCAAAATTTCCAATTCAAAACTTGTTAATCTTTAACATATCTTTAATATAAAATAATAAAACATCAAAAACCACAAGAACATAACAATGGCCGAATCTCACATACATACAAATCTCAAAAATTCTAGCATGGGTTGGGTAATATACGAAGCAACGATCTCAAAAACGTAAAAATTATCAAAAATCAAAAATCACACATACCCTAATCAAGCAAATTGATTGCCAAAATTCAAAGCTCCCTAACCCTTGTTCTTTTCTCACTATTCGGCCAACAATGTAAAAGATGATAGTGGTGTTCATTTTGTTTTATTTAACATATAATATGTTTTATTAATGAATTACTAATATAACCTTTTAATAATAATAAAACTAACTTATAATATAAGGGTATTTTAGTCCTATGCCATCCACTATCTTATAAAATGGGCTAATTGCCCTTTTAGTGCCTCATATTAAAAAGCCATTAACCCTTGGGCACTTTTCACTATAGTTTGTAACTTTTACCCTTTTCGCGATTTAGTCTTTTTTCTAAATTAATCACATAAACGATTAAATTTTTCTACGAAACTTTCACACACATTAAATCACATATAATAAGCACAAAATATATCATTTGAATATATATTAGACTCGGATTCATGGTCTCAAAACCATCATACTTATTAGGGTCAAATTCAAACTGTTACACCCATGGGGCTGACCATGTGTCACACACGGCGTAGACACACGCTCGTGTGTCTACCCGTGTGGATAATTAGATGGATATCTACCAAGCCATTGCCACCCTAACAAGATTTCATACTTATACCAAACGACTCATAATTCAAAGGCACATCCAAGAACTAAATTCATGACAATCACACAAGCATAAAATTCATAATTCCATCATCATTGAATATATAAAGTATAAGTATTGGCCTAATTCTAATGACCATTTACAAAATGACTTTGATACTTGCATAGCCAACACTTTGGCTAACAATTACGATCTAACAAAATACCCAAGTCCTAAACATGCCATACTCAAAATAAGTCTAAATTGTTATACCAAAGTGATATCAATAGTGTGATTTCCAAACTCTAACGATCCAAGTTCCTCGAGTTATCTTGGTAATACTACAAGGAAAAAGGCAATGAAAAAGGGGTAAGCATAAAGCTTATTAAGTTTGCATGGAAATAAATAACAACAATGAGCTCATAATATAATCCATCTATGGCATTAACTAGCCATACACAACTCATAGGCTTCTTGCCATACTTACTCACACTTGCCCTTATTTAGCACATACCATGCCACATATCATAATCGTTTCTTCGTGACTCATTCACGAGTACCTGTATTCACTCATTCACATGAATTTAGTACAAAACTCATTTATACTTTTAAACTCATCTACTTATCCCATTAATCACTAGGGATAATCAAAGACGCATAGTCGTCGTCATTAATGTAGGTACGAAGCCAATGCCACATCCTCGAGGTGGTCTTACATGGAGTCGCCTCTAAATGCCAATGCCATATCCGGATATGGTCTTATATGGAATTTCACATCAAGTATCGATGCCATATCCCGAATATGGTCTTATATGATTTTCATATTCATTACCGAAGCCATATCCCAGATATGGTCTTATACAGAATCTCAACTCGATGCCGAGGCCATATCCCGGACATGGTCCACTAGGACTTCAACATCTCATTCAACATTAACTACTCAATTTAGTAGAGCATCATGCATCAATATAATGCCAAGCATTCTCATACATGCTAACATAAATGTTGAATCTATCACATACAAACTTACCTCGTTTTCAAAATGAGTTAAACCGTCGATCTAATCTAAGACTTTGTTCTTTCCTCGATCGAGGTGAATTCTTGGTTCTTCTTGCTCTATAATAGCAAATTTTAGCTCATTTTAATCATCACATAAATAAAAGCATTTCAATAATCATGCTTTGCCAAAATTATTATTTTGTCCTTAGACTTTGGCAAAATGACCATTTTGCCCCTAGGCTCGAAAATTAATTCTAATAATATTTCTACCTTCAAAAATCCTAGGTGAACATTTAATGCTCGTATGGCTATCATCAAAAATCAACTTTTCACACATTTACTACAATTTTTATAACCTTTACAATAAGGTCCAATTAGGTGTTTTTATGGCAATGCTTTCACAAAAGTTGTTCATCTAACAACCAAGACTCATTTTCTTCCATAAAAAAGCAGCAAATAACAATGGGAGATCTCATGGCAAAACTCTAGACTTTTCACCATATTGCAAATTAGTCCCCTCATTTGAAAGCTTAAGCTCTAGGGGTCCTAAAAGTACAACTATCTTCAAGAAAAATCATTAAAATCACTTACTAGAATGGAGGAGAGCTTGTTGAAAATTTGAGCTTTCAAAACCCCTATTTTGCTTGCTATTTTCGATGGAGAAAGATGGAGAGAAAAGATGATATATTTTCCTTCTTTATTTTATTAATACTAGTCAAATTAGTCACCAACTATTACCAACTTTGACCAATTTTGTCCATCTTTGTCTCCTATCATCTCCTATGGCCGGTCAACTATCCATCAAAGAGCTAATTGCCTTTTAAAATCCATGGCCATTTGGCACCTTTAGCCTATAGGATGAAACTTTCACACTTTATGCAATTTAGTCCTTTTTCGCGATTAAGCAAGAAATCGCTAAAATTAAAGCACCAAAATTTCATGCACTAATATAATCATGCTCTGACTCATAAAATAACATGAAAATAATTTCTCTAATCTTGAGTTAGTGATCCCGAGATCACTATTCTGAGTAGCCCCTAAATCGGGCTGTTACAGACACGTGAAATATATCATGTATCTTTTATAATTCAACCAGTAATGATAACTTATACGCAACTGGTCCAACCCTTTTAGTGATTTCATATGGTTCGATAAATCAAGAACTCAATTTTCCCTTTTGGTCGACTAGTAGAACTTTTTTCCTCAGAAAAACTTTTAAAAACACTTTATTTCCCACAAAAAACTCAAAATCTCGACGTTTTAGATCCGCGTACGATTTCTATCTGTCAACCGCTACTTTCAATCTATCTTTGATCGCTTTAACTATATCTTTTATTTCTTGAATCAATTCTGGCTAGCAATCAGGTGTTCTACACCTTTGACTGTAGTGCTTCATATATAGCCATTTGAATGCTTGACTAGATACTGTTATTATACACAAATTCAGTCAATGGTAAATAACATTCCCAGCCTACTTCAAAATAAATTATGCAGGCTAGAAACATATCCTCCAAAATTTGATTAACTCACTTCAATTGTCCATCTATTTGCAAGTGAAAAGCCATGCTGAAATTTAGTTTCCTACCTAAAGATTCATACTGTCTCCAAAATCTTGAGGTGAATTGGGGGTCCCGATCAGAAGTAATTTACATAGGTACACCATGCAATCTGACTATTTCTTGAATGTATACCTCAGCTAGCTTTGGAAATGACCAATTCGTTCCAACTACAAGAAAATGGGCTAACTTCGTAAATCAATAAAATATCACCCAAATTGCATTTCTTTTGCTCGGAGATAACGGTAGCCATGTCACAAAATCTATCGTTATGCACTCCCATTTCTATTTAAGAATCGAGATAGGCTGAAGAAGTCCGGTGGGGACGTAATTTTCTACTTTAACTTGCTAACGAGTGAAACATTTCTCTACAAACTTGACTATCACTCTTTTCATCCTGGGCCATCAGTTCAGTTCTCGTAGGTCATGATATATTTTTGTTCAGCCA
Source organism: Gossypium rotundifolium (assembly GCA_025506655.1). Classification (NCBI taxonomy): domain Eukaryota; kingdom Viridiplantae; phylum Streptophyta; class Magnoliopsida; order Malvales; family Malvaceae; genus Gossypium; species Gossypium rotundifolium. Next base: position 74,093,740 of record CP106731.1, read on the forward strand.
GGGTGCAAAACAAAAGGACTATCGTGGGCTTTGTGAAGTATTACCTCTTTTAAATTAGCTACATCTGGAACACTGAATCGATTACAAAATCTTAAACATCCCTAATCATTGATACTAAAATTTTATATCGTGCCACGTTGAACCATTTACTTTTTCCCAAGCAACTTGGAAAAGACAAGTTGTGCCTTTCTGATTTGTTCAAACAAAATCACTTTGATTGTCAATTTAGCTAATAAGCTACCATCACTACTAATACTGAGTTGAGCGAACATTGCCTGCAACTCAACTATTGCTTTTCAGTTCAATGCATCAGCTACAACATTAGCTTTTCTTGGATGATAATCAATGACACATTTGTAATCTTTCAATAGTTCAATCCAATGATGCTGTCTCAAATTCCACTCTTTTTAGGTTAGGAGGTATTTAAGAATTTTGTGATCAATATAAATACGACACTCTTCATCATACAAATAGTGCCTCCAGATCTTTAGAGTAAAAATGACAGCTAGTAGATTTAAATCATACGTTGAATAGTTGCATTTATGTGTTTTCAACTGATGGGACGTATACACAATTACCTTATAATCCTGTATCAAGAAACAACCCAAACCATGGAACGAGGTGTCATTATAGACCACAAAGTCTTTTCCCAATTCAAGCAAGGTCAAGATTGGTGCTTTGGTCAACATTTGTTTCAACTTTTTGAAACTCTCCTAACACTGATTGCTTCAAACAAACTGAAAATTCTTTTGCAATAGTTTTGTCATCAACATAGCTATCTTTGAAAACCCATTTACAAATATTTGGTAGTAACCAGATAGATTAAGAAAACTATGGACTTCTGACACATTTCTCGGTGTTTTCCATTGTAAGAGAGCCTCAATCTTTTTCGAATCAACATGAATCCCATTTGCAAAAATGACGTGTCTCGAAAGTATAACCTCAGGTAACCTGAATTCGCATTTACTAAGCTTCTATATAATTTTTTTCTCACAAAACTTGCAAAATAGTTCTGAGATGTTGTTTGTACTCAACTTCTAAATCCAAATAAATTAAGATGTCGTCGATAACAGCCACCACAAGATGATTCAAATAGAGTTGGAAGATGCGGTTCATGAGATCCATGAAAACTGCGAGAGCATTTGTCAGTCCAAAAGGCATCACCAAAAATTCATAATGGCCATAATGCATGCGAAACGTTGTTTTCGATACATCACTATCTTTCACTTTCAACTAATAGTAACCCAATCTCAAATTAATATTAGAAAAGACTGAAGCTCCTTCCAACTAATCAAATAAGTCATCGATACGAGGTAAGGGATACGATTCTTAATCGCCAGCTTATTCAGTTGTCGGTAGTCTATACAGAGGCACATTAAACCGTATTTCTTTTTAACAAACAATATTAGGGCTTCCCAGGATGATATACTAGGCGTATAAAGTCGCGATCTAGTAAATATTGTAACTGAACTTTCAATTCTTTGAGTTTTGTTGGTTTTATACAATAAGGGGAAACCGAAAATGGATTCGTACTAGAAAACACTTTGATTGCAAACTCAACTTTTGATTTGGTGGTAATCCTAACAATTTTATGGAAAACACATCAGGAAATTCACATAGTATTATAATCTTGCTGATCTAATTATCATCAGCATTTGAGTTAATAACATAGACCAGAAAAGCTTCATAGCCTTGATTAAGAAGTTTATTAGCTCAAACTGCTAAAATGATATGAGTTGAACCACTCATTCTGGCACCATTCACTTCTTTCATATTACCATCAACACTCTAAACCAAAAACTTCTTTTTTTGGAAATCTAAAGTCACCCAATGCTCAGTTAGCCAATCCATACCCAAAATCAGATCAAAATCACCAAATGACATAATTAACAATTCAGCGAGAAAAGATACATTCTGAATATCTAACGGACACTGCTTACACACTTAATTGACTAGCACCGTTTATCCTAAAAGACTCAATACAACCATATCTACTTTTGACGTCTCAGATTTTAAGCTTCTCGACTTAACCAATTCAACAGTAATAAATGAATGTATGGACCCGTAGTCTATCAAAGTGTAAATATGTGTTGAAAATAAAATAAAGATACTTGCTACAACATCTGTAGTGTTGCCCTCCTCATGAGTTCATATAACATATGCTCGTGTCGGTGCACCAGCCTCTGATGGATGAACAATAGTTTCACTCCCTTTCTCGAACCACAACTCGATAAAGAACTACCATGGTTAATCCTTCGACCCTAATTGCAGGTGTAGACCTTTAGGTAGGGGCAAGAGTGGCATTATCACTTCTTGGGCACTCACGAGCAACTTTTCCAATGATCCACAACAAAAAAAAAGCTCGTGACAACTTTCAACATTCACTTCAATTGTTTTTCCTGTAGTGCTCACAATTCAGTACATCAAAATCTCAAGCAGGACCTCACACGCAACCTATTGATACAGATGGTTGACGATCATGATTCCTTTTTGATCTTTTGAACTTTATAGTTGATCTCCAATTTTACGAGAATCCCCAGTCTGTTTAGGTAATGAATGTGAACTAGCAGTTCCTATTCATTTTCCAACAAGTCATGTAGGCTCAAATTTCTTGTTCAGGCCCATAGCTTGTTCCACCATCGACAAACTCTGAAATTCGATGAGATACTAGTTGAACTCTGAGTTCATCGCACAAACCATGCATAACATGTTTAAAAATCTCAACTTTAGAAGGCACAAATTTTGAGGCATATTTACTGAGTCATAAAAACTCATGCTCATAATCAGCTACAAGCATCTCATTCTGTTTTAACAATAAGAATTCTTGCTTCTGACCTTCCGGGTATAATTCTTCAATGTAGTTCTTCTAAAACTTATCTTAAAGGAATTTTCAATCAACTTGATCAGCAGGTACGTGGCGTGTATTTGTTTTCCACCACGTATATGCTTCTCCTTGCAGCAGAGAAACAACATAGATTACACATTCTCAAGGGTGTATTCAAGTTGTTGCAAAATGTGTTTAGTCAATTCTAACCAAACTTAGGCAATTGAGGGATCAACCCCTTTCAATCTTAGAAATTTGGTAGCACCATACCTACGGAATTCTTTAATTGGGGCCTATCAAACAACAGACACATGTACTATCGCAGGAGTAGTTCTCACCACTCTTTGAAGAGCATCAGCTATAGCATAGAGTATAGTCGTATCATTTTGTCCCTCATTTCCATCTCTATCAACCCTAGGTTGTTGAGCACTAGTTGAAAGTGCTACAAATTCGACCCTATTTATATTCTCAACGAAGTGACCACTACTATGTAACACCCTTTACCCATTTTTAATGCTGGAACAGGGTATAAGGCATTACTAGACTTATTCGTAAGCAACATTCAAAATTGAGGCATAAAATTCCACTCAAATTTAAAACTTTTCAAACACATTCATATTGTCCCTAAAATAAGCCTACAAGGCCCGAAACATGCTTCCGGTGTGGTTTGGGACTAAATCGAGAACTCAGGAAAATTTATAAAACATAGAAAAATTTCATCATGAAACAGGACCACACACCCGTATGGGTTAAGGGAGATGCCCGTGTAGCATACCACATGCCCGTGCATCAGGTCGTGTCCACCTCAAAGAGCATTTTGTTTATGATGTAATCATCAAATTGAGGTCACATGGCTAAGTCACACGCCTGTGTGCTAGGTTGTGTAGCATACAGTTGAGATACACGCCCGTGTCTCGACCCGTATGCTCAATTCTAGAGATTCTATTTTGCCAAAATTGAGGTCAGGGGACACACGGCTGGATCACACGCCTATAAGGCTAACCATGTGTCACACATGGCCTAGACACACACCCGTGTGTCTACCCATGTGGACAATAATAAGGCTGTTTACCAAGCCATTTGCCACCCTTATTCACACATACACTCACATCAATTCATAGGCACAAAACATATCATGCTTAGACAACCAAACACTCACAACTAAGCCAATAACCTGTCATTCTCATGCCATCATTTATCATGCTTAAAACATCATACTTAGCCCAATAGAAACATACTAATTTCACATCCACAAGAGGACATTAACACATGAATGAACTTATAATCAGTAAGCCATCAATCATGGCTATGTATAAGATGAAGCATAAATAACTACAAGCCACCACATTTGGCCAAATTAATAATGACACATACAACAAATTAACCTAGTCCCTATACATGCCATAAACTCAACATACTTGAATTAATCAATACCCGTAGTGATAGCTTGATAGTGTGATAGAATCTCCAGCGATGTAACATCCTGATAATTAGGGGTTATGCATCTTTACTTAATTGAATGATGTTGCATGCTTAAATATGTTTGAGTGTATTTTGGAAGTTATTTTTGAACTTCATTAATTAAGTGAATGCCTAGTGATTTATTAAATTTTTTTAATAAATAAGATGGAGCTAAGCATGATAGGCTTTAAGAAATAATGACAAGAGGTTTTAAGCATAAGATGAGTAATTGACAAGGTGGTTAGGATGCAAGGATGAGTGCTTGAGGGGAGAGGTTCGAATCCCCTAGCTAGCAAATGGGAGGATTTTATTTTTGTTTCCTTCCCTATAGTGTCGGCCAAGACTCTTCTAGAATGGATGAGCATCTTTTTAATTTTGGTTAATTGACCATATGAAAAAGGTAAGCTAAAACTTATGGTATGGAATCATGAAAGGATGATAAGATGAGGGGAACAAAAGGCTTGAAGTAAGGGCTTTGTCTTGGAAACTTTCTCATGGTCATTTGACCATGAATCTAGTCGGTTTTAGGGGCTAAAGGGGATGGTTAATTGTGATAGCAAATTAAGAGTTGATGGGGAAGAAACAAGGAGGAAAAATGGGGATAATGTTGGCATAGGTTGGCCGAAATTTTGCTTAGCCATTAGGGGGAAAGTTGGCCAAAAAGTCTTGCATTTTTGTGCATCTTTTCTCACTTCTCCAAAAGTTTTTCTCCTAGCCGAATTTGTTATTGAGTTTAGGTAAAAATTTCTCTTTGTTTTGGCTTTCATTTTGACCATTTTTGGTTAAAATTCCTATTCTCTCAAAACCTTATTCTCTTTAGTCAAAAGCATCAAAAAGATTGGAAAACATTTTCTTCTTTTCTTTTTCTCTCATTGCCGAAAGTACCAAAGTTCAAGAACTATTTTTCTTCATTTCTCCCTCTTGGCCGAATGTGCATAGGTCCTTAAACCTATCTCTTTTCTTTTGAAATCACCTTTATCATCATCTTTCTTCTTCTTCTTCTATTTATCTCTTCTTTCAATTTCATTTTCTTTCTTCCTCACTCTCAACCAAAACTAATTTCTACCAACATCAAAATCAACATACTTCCTTCTCTTTTGTCAAACCAAATCACCTTTCTTTTTTATCTAAATCTTTCTTTTCTTTTATTGAAAATCGAAACCATTTTAGCTATAAATCACTATTTTTTTTCTCTTTTCTTTTTTGTGCAAGCCGAATCATCATTTTATTCTCTTCTTTTTGTTCAAGGACAAATATTCAAAGTGATCAAGTAAGGTTTTGTCAATTGTTTTCTTTATTTCTTTTTACTATAGTTGATTTAGAAAACATAAATCCTCTTATTTTTCTCTCTTAGGCGAATCCTTAGAAAGGATTTTTAAGGATCTTTGTTGAAGCCAACTTTTAAGAAGTGGTCTTCAAATCATCCAAGGTAAGGATTATTAATTTCGATCGTATCAATCCTTTTAGAATGGATCACTAATCAATCTTATTTTTAGGGGTGATTTAAGACTAACAAGATAGGTAAGAAAAGAGCGAGACGGAGTGTTTGGAAGAGAGGAGGCACTGCTTTTACCATCGAATTTCAAAAGAAAGTATGTCCAGAAGAGATTTTCCAGGGTTGTGGACCCTCCGCTAATGAAGATCGGTTATTTGAAGTAGTATGCATAACCGAACCACTTTACGTTGGTGGGATATCGGGTTTTGATCCATCTAGCGAGAAAACCACAAATAACGGTTGTTCGAGAATCGAGGGTAAGGATTTAGATCTCTCGTCAATAAATATAGTTTTATTAGTAATAGTATATTTTAACCAAGTGTGATAATTAACTAGGCATTGACGAGCGGGAAGGTATCATTCTCACAGTCATAAGGTGTGTAACCTTACAATAAAATCTCATAGATCTATATTTTTAAATGTGATTATATGACAATGTGTTCAAAATGATTGTGGATACCAATCATTGGTATACAAAATTCGTGTATGTTTACCCCAATATTTCGTTAATTTTGCTATATGCATAAATGTGAAATATGTATGATCATATTATGATTTTGGGGTAAATGGCATGAAAAATGAATAATATGTATGTGCATGGGCATATGGGTGAATTTGATAAATGGGAAGTATTTTGGTGGTTTTACCACAATATCCGTGACTTGGTCACATATTTGAAATCCGTGACTTCGGTCACATATGTGAATCTGGTGACTTTGGTCACATATTTGAAATCCGGTGACTTCGGTCACATATGTGAATCTGGTGACTTGGTCACATATTTGAAACCGATGACTTCGGTCACGATTTTGTATGGTGGCCTTGCCACAAAATTATAAGGCGATGTGCATGTTGATCGCAAGAATCGCCTTCGATGGTGTGTAGCGGATGGAAGGTCGATTTAGTAATCCCCACGGTGTGTTGGTTGGTACGGGTGGTGTGTAGTGAATGGATATTAGGTGGGTCGGGTTTGCATTTCATTATATGTACATATCCATGTTAAGTTAAATGATTAATATATAATCTGCTATGAAAATGGGCTTTTGGGCTAAATATGAGCTAAATGGGCCTATGGCCATATGTGTAATTTATAGACTTTAAGGCATATGATCAAATGGGCTTTTTAATGTATGTGTTACACATTGAGTTTATAACTCACCCCTTTTGTGGGATAACTTTTCAAATGATTCGTAGTGCGATGGATCGGGTCAGCAAGTACTCCGTGGTGGCCAATGCTCATATTAAGTATTTTGAAGATTTTCCAATTTAAACTTATTAAATTTTATTACTTAGACTTTATTATGGGTTTGCTATTTTTGTAATAAGGCCACTATAAACTGTTTTTAATTTTTGTGTTTGGACTTTTATTTTGCCATGAACAAATATCTATTAAATAACTAAATGATTTTTCGATAAATAATTCAAAATGTTTTTGTCACTAATATTTATATGTTTTAAAGTAATTTCCTTAAATTTGGTTTTCTTTTAATTTATTAATTCCTTCTAAAAATAATGTTTTAAAATACATAAATTTACTTTACAATTTGATTTCAACCTAAAATATTAAGTTAACTGCTTTCTACAAAATCATCAAGTTTTTCTTAAATAAAACGAGAATTTGCAAAAGTTAGATTCGAGGAACATATCAAATCCGGTTAGGCTTTTTGGGCCGGGTTTGGGGTGTTTCAACTTGGTATCAGAGCCCGGTTCAAAACTCGGCTTTGAGGGTTTTGGGCCCAAAAACATTTTTTCTTAAGATGGGCTTTTCAAAGATTTGGGCTTTCATAAATTTTTTAGGATTATTCTGGCATGGCACTTGTATCTCCGACCCGAAGTCCACCTGTAAGTACCTTTAATTGTTGTGTGAATTATTATATGATTGGTATGTGGGTATGATGGGAACGAGATTAGTATATTAAGTTATCGAACTTTAGGATTAGCTTACTCCAACACAAGATGCATAAGACTGAAAGAACAACTTCTGAAAACTTTGTTTCATAAAATTGTTCGCGCATAAACAAGTGGAACAAAAGTACTAATGTATAAAACTCTTTAAATAGATTAAATCGCGATGTTAGAGATGAGCTCTAGGGGATGTGGTCGTAATGTGCGAGGACGCGGTAGAGGCAGAATGGCCGTGTCGGAACCCGTTAGGTCGGGTCAAGGGTCTGACAATGTGGTACCCCCACCAGCTGTTGGTGTGGAGCAGCAAGCTCAGGCTGGGGATGATGCTATATCGTAGGCTGTGCTGCGAGTTCTTGAGATGGTGGCTGGAGCCGGTGGAAATATGAGAGCTAGGAAGTCCGTACCTGAGCGACTCCGAGCCAATGGGGCTGAGGTGTTTCGTGGAGTATCTGGGGTGGCACCCAAGATCGCCGAGTATTGGTTGGAGGCGACCGAGTGAATTATGGATGAGTTGGATCGACCCCGAGGAGAAAGTGAAAGGAATGGTGGCGCTGCTACGCGATGAAGCGATCAATGGTGGCTCACGCCGGATGGGGCCACAATGAAGATCTCACTTGGGAGTACGTTAAGGCAAAGATATCGGAAGAAGCACGTTGGTACTCACTATATTGATGCGCAAAGGAAGACATTTCAATGGTTCAAGGAACAAGTCCGTGGCGAGTACGGTTAAATTTTTACGGTTAAGCCGATATGCTCGAGGAGTAGTGGCTACAGAGTATGAGCGATGTGTCCAATTTGAGGATGGACTAAGGGATGACCTGAGATTATTGATAGCTCCACAGCAGGAACGAGAGTTTGCCGTATTAGTGGAGAAGGCTAAGGTGGCCGAAGGAATTAAGGATTCTATGAGGCAGAACAGAGAAAAGGATAAGAACCGAGATAAGAAGAGTTTTGGACCGTCAGAATCGTCTGGGAGTCTTCAAAAAAGACCAAGGATCGAGAATTCTGCTCGTGTTTCTATGCCAACTGCTGGAAATCAGGACCGTTCGTGTGCTCGGTGTGGAAGGTATCATGTTGGCGAAAGTCTTGGAATCGGGACCGGAGTGTTTTAGGTGTAAATCCAAGTCTTATTTGATTAAAGACTATCCCTGTGATCCGAGAAGGGCTCGCATAGGTTGGCCAAGGTTTTGAACAATGGGTAGAGGTGGTCGTTAGTTTACGAGGGTTCGTGGTCCCAACCATGGAGGAAATGGTTTCACTCGTGGAGCATCAAAGCCGAGGTAATGGTAACACCGAGGCAAGACAACCGTGTCTAGTGTATGCGTTCGTCGGAGGGAGGATAGTGATGTGCCGATGTGACAACGGTAAGTTTTTATGTCCGAATACCCTTTATTGTCTTGTTTGTTATAGAGCTAGTTCAGATTTGTGTTGCTAGTGAAGTATCTAGAACCTTGAGTGTGAACTTTGGGACTATTCATAGAAAGTATGTTAGTTTTATTAAGATCAGAGTGCGCAGCATAAACGTAGTGTGATGAGTAGGATTGTACGACTATTAGTTAGTTGGAAATTTCTAGGACGAAATTTCTTTAAGGAGGGTAGAACTGTAACATCCTGATAACTAGGGGTTATGCATCTTTACTTAATTGAATGATGTTGCATGCTTAAATATGTTTGAGTGTATTTTGGAAGTTATTTTTGAACTTTATTAATTAAGTGAATGCTTAGTGATTTATTAAATTTTTTAATAAATAAGATGGAGCTAAGCATGATAGGCTTTAAGAAATAATGACAAGAGGTTTTAAGCATAAGATGAGTAATTGACAAGGTGGTTAGGATGCAAGGATGAATGCTTGAGGGAGAGGTTGAATCCCTAGCTAGCAAATGGGAGGATTTTATTTTGTTTCCTTCCTATAGTGTCGCCAAGACTCTTCTAGAATGGATGAGCATCTTTTAATTTTGGTTAATTGACCATAGGAAAAAGGTAAGCTAAAACTTATGGTATGGAATCATGAAAGGATGATAAGATGAGGGAACAAAAGGCTTGAAGTAAGGGCTTTGTCTTGAAACTTTCTCATGGTCATTTGACCATGAATCTAGCTTCGTTTTAGGGGCTAAAGGGATGGTTAATTGTGATAGCAAATTAAGAGTTGATGGGGAAGAAACAAGGAGGAAAAGGGGATAATGTTGGCATAGGTTGGTCAAATTTTGCTTAGCCATTAGGGAAAGTTGGCCAAAAGTCTTGCATTTTGTGCATCTTTTCTCACTTCTCCAAAAGTTTTTCTCCTAGTCAATTTGTTATTGAGTTTAGGTAAAATTTCTCTTTGTTTTGGCTTTCATTTTGACCATTTTTGGTTAAAATTCCTATTCTTTCAAAACCTTATTCTCTTTAGTCAAAAGCATCAAAAAGATTGGAAAACATTTTCTTCTTTTCTTTTTCTCTCATTGCCGAAAGTACCAAAGTTCAAGAACTATTTTTCTTCATTTCTCCCTCTTGGCCAAATGTGCATAGGTCCTTAAACATATCTCTTTTCTTTTGAAATCACCTTTATCATCATCTTTCTTCTTCTTCTATTTCTCTCTTCTTTCAATTTCATTTTCTTTCTTCCTCACTCTCAACCAAAACTAATTTCTACCAACATCAAAATCAACATACTTCCTTCTCTTTTGTCAAACCAAATCACCTTTCTTTTTCATCTAAATCTTTCTTTTCTTTTATTGAAAACCGAAACCATTTTAGCTATAAATCACTATTTTTTTTCTCTTTTCTTTTTTGTGCAAGCCGAATCATCATTTTATTCTCTTCTTTTTGTTCAAGGCCGAATATTCAAAGTGATCAAGTAAGGTTTTGTCAATTGTTTTCTTTATTTCTTTTTACTATAGTTGATTTAGAAAACATAAATCCTCTTATTTTTCTCTCTTAGGCCGAATCCTTGGAAAGGATTTTTAAGGATCTTTGTTGAAGCCAACTTTTAAGAAGTGGTCTTTCGAAATCATCCAAGGTAAGGATTATTAATTTCGATCGTATCAATCCTTTTAGAATGGATCACTAATCAATCTTATTTTTAGGGGTGATTTAAGACTAACAAGATAGGTAAGAAAAGAGCAGTACGGAGTGTTTGGAAGAGAGGAGGCACTGTTTTACCATCGAATTTCAAAAGAAGGGTCAGACGGTGGTAAGAGATTTTCCACCGGGTTGTGGACCTCTACTAACGAAGATCGGTTATTTGAAGTAGTACGCATAACCGAACCACTTTACGTTGGTGGGATATCGTGGTTTTGATCCATCTAGCGAGAAAACCACAAATAACGGTTGTTCGAGAATCCGAGGGTAAGGATTTAGATCTCTCGTCAATAAATATAGTTTTATTAGTAATAGTATATTCTAACCAAGTGTGATAATTAACTAGGCGTTGACGAGCGGGAAGGTATCATTCTCACAGTCATAAGGTGTGTAACCTTACAATAAAATCTCATAGATCTATATTTTTAAATGTGATTATATGACAATGTGTTCGAAAATGATTGTGGATACCAATCATTGGTATACAAAATTCAGTGTATGTTTACCCCAATATTTCGTTAATTTTCTATATGCATAAATGTGAAATATGTATGACTGTATTATGATTTTGGGGTAAATGGCATGAAAAATGAATAATATGTATGTGCATGGGCATATGGGTGAATTTGATAAATGGGAAGTATTTTGGTGGTTTTACCACAATATCCGGTGACTTCGGTCACATATTTGAAATCCGGTGACTTCGGTCACATATGTGAATCTGGTGACTTGGCCACATATTTGAAATCCGGTGACTTGATCACAATTTTGTCAGTGGCCTTGCCACAAAATTATAAAGGCGATGTGCATGTTGATGCAAAGAATCGCCTTCGATGGTGTGTAGCGGATGGAAGGTCGATTTAGTAATCCCCACGGTGTGTTGGTTGGTACGGGTGGTGTGTAGCGGATGGATATTAGGTGGGTCGGGTTTACATTTCATTATATGTACATATCCATGTTAAGTTAAATGATTAATATATAATCTGCTATGAAAATGGGCTTTGGGCTAAATATGAGCTAAATGGGCCTATGGCCATATGTGTAATTTATAGACTTTAAGGCATATGATCAAATGGGCTTTTTAATGTATGTGTTACACATTGAGTTTATAACTCACCCTTTTGTGGGATAAACGTAACACCCGGTTTTAGGGCTATGCTGGGTTGTGTGTAATTCGAGTGCTAGTAGGTTTTAGGAGTGCTTGGATGAGTTTTAGGGGTTTTAGAAATGTTTGGATGAAAGGGGAAGACTTTAGAGAATTTTAGATTTTTAGTGTAAAAAGGGGAATAAGGGCAAGTAGGCTTTAAAATAAATTGGTGGAATTTAGGACACAAGAAAGGAGTTGGCAAAGTGGCATAAGGCGCTGCTTGAGGGCTTTGGAAGGTGGCGCCTAAGGGAGCAAGGGTTCGAGTCGCTGGGGCAGCAACTTTGTTTTATTTTTGCGTCAAGGGACTGGGCTAAGTAGGCCTTAAAAATAAATGTCCAAGTTGATGGACATGAAAGTCCAATTGGCAGAGTGGCTCTTAGGCGCTACTTAGGCGCTGGAGGGGAAGGAGGTCGCGGTTTCGAGGGCCTGGAGCAGCATTTTGGGCGTGATTTTATTTTATGCGGTTATGAAATTTGGGCTAGGAAGGGTTAAGAATAAATGTTGGGGCCTTATAGCATAAAAATCAAAGTGGCCGAATGGCCTGGGCGCTAGTTGGCTGCTGGCTTTCCCTGTGTCCCTGTTCGAATCTGAAATGAGGTGGTTTTTCTTTTATTTTACAGCAGCTGGGCAGGTGTTGGACGGCAGCAGGGAGCTAAGGTTGTTTAGTTTTTTGGATTCGGTTGGAAGGAGTGATAAGGATGAGTTTTGAATTTTGTTTTTTTCAATTCGTGGGATAATGGTTAATATTATTTTATTTTTATCTTGTATTTTAATTGGAGGGGTGGTCTTTTGCTTTGATTAAAATATGGAAGTGGACTAATTCAAATTAGATTGAATTAGTATGTGGTGGTGGCCTGATTTTGGAGTCTTCAAGGGGAGGGGGTCATTAATTTTATAAATAGGGAGAAGTCATTAAAATTGGTTTTTCTTTTTACCTTGTGTGTGCTGAAATTCCTTTTAATTAAGCATTCATCTCTTTATTTTCTTTCCTTAAGTTACTTTGCCGAATTTGCACCTTATTTTCTCTTTGACAAAGCCGAATTCTCCTAAGCCTTCTCCATTCTTCTATTTCTTCTTTCTTCAAACTCCAAAGCTGTTCTTTGTGTTAGCCGAATGAGCCATCACCATTTGATTGAGCCATAGCCGAATATTTATTTGGAATCCCTTGTCACCCCTTTTTCTTCTTTTGTTCTCTTCAAAGCCAAAAGTTGGAGATATCACTCTATTTCTTGGTTGTGGCCGAACCTAGGAGGGTGATTCGGGAAGTTGTTCATACGTGATAAGCAACGTGTGCAGTGGTGCATTAAGGGAAATCTCTCGGGATTCGATTCCTCAAGGTAAGCCTATGTAGTTTCGGCCAAGGGCCAATTTCATGGACTAATGTGCTTAAGCCGATTTCAATGTGGTTTCATTTAGGGATTTCGACAAGGGTAAGCAGAAGCTTTCGGGATTCGATTCGTTGGTAAGAATGTTAGTAAGTGACTTAGATTCAATAATGGTAAATTATGACTTGTTGATTAATGGTGTGATTCTGATTTAAGTGTCGATGGATGCAAGTGCCAGTCAAGAGGAGAAAGGGAAAACTCCCGTCCCGAAGTTCAAAAAGAGATCGGTTTCTGCTGTACGAGATTGGCCACCGGGGTGTGGGCGTGCAATAGAAAACGATAGGCAGATAGCGGTAGTCTCGCTAAGCGATAGCGTCGGGATCGAGGGTTTAGAGCTCGAGTTATAAGGTGTGTGATTAACCCATCGATTTCCGTATATGATATGTATGCGATAGGTGTATGTGTTAAATATGTGTTAATAAGTGCAATTGACTATGTGAACCGGATACCCTTAAAGGGTATGTCGATAAACAAAGTTAGTATCAAACTGCTGAGATGTGGTTATTAATACGTGTATGTGAGTATGTCTATGAATATGAATGTATGCCTGAATAACATGTACATGCTTTATTCATTATGTCGTTATATTATGTTACATGTGCATGGGTGGGTTTTTTGAAAGAAGGTACGGGTGTACTTCGAGTACGTGGTTGATGTCAGCTTTGTGCTACATCGTGGATTGGCGCTGACTGAGGTCGCGTTGTGGATCTTTGCGATTTAGTTCGCGTGGTTACCTTGATTGATATCGGCTTTATGCCATATCGTGGCTTGATGGATTGCTGTGTGCTCCAACGTGGTTTGATGTTAGCTTTACGCTACATCGTGGATGGCATTGGTTGCCTTTTGGAGGAAAAGGAGAGGGTGACTCGATAGTCCCCTGGTGTGTGGTAGGCTGGTTAAGGGGGTGTGTAGCGGATGGACCTTAGGAATGGGTTGGGTATCATGACTGCATGGTTTTGTTGTGAATTGATATGGAAATGGGCCAAGCCCAAAATGAAATATGAATAGGTATGTCATGAGAACATACGTGGAAATGGGCCAAGCCCAGTAATCAGTGGATTAATGAGAAAAGGGCCTAGCCCAGTACTTGAATGTGGATTGATTGTGGGCCAAGCCCAGATTGTGGTAATGTCTAAATGATTATATTTATATGTTGTATTTGATAATTGGGTTGATTTCGGCTAGCATGTGGGTGGATATCGGTGGTTTTAATTACACATCGAGTCTCATATGACTCACCCAATTATTTTCCTAACATGTCGGTGACTCTTGAGATTGGACCGGATCGGAGAGGACACATGGTGGCCCATGCGAGAAGGAAGAGTTTAAATATTTTAAAGCTTATTTATATTAAGTTTGGTTTAAATATTGGGTTGTAATAAAAGGCCTCTTTATTTATTGTTGGGATCATTTTATTATCTTTTTTAAATTAGGGTTTATATTATACTTAGATTTATTTCCTTCAAATGATTTATAATATAATAAATTGTAATAAAGTGTTAATTCAAATCAAGCTTAGATTATTATATTTATTTTAAATGGACACCTTTTTTCCAAAAGTTTACAAAGATTTTCAACATTTTTCCGCAGATGGCATAACCAGATCCGGTCAAGGCTCGTGGGCGGGTTTGGGGATGTTCTGATTGGTATCGAGCCGGTTCAAAACTCAACTTTGAGGGTTTTGGGCCCAAAAACATTTTTTAAAATGGGCTTTTCAAAATATGGGCTTTTATTTCGTGTTTTTTCGGCATGGCACTGCATTCTCCTACCGAGTCCACTGTAAGTACTTGGACTTATGAAGTAATTTGTTATATGAATCGTTATGGGCTTTGTTTGGCTCAGAGATTAGTGAATTAGGATCGCTTGAACCCTAAGGCTAGTCTACCCAAACATGTGCATAAGACTTAAAGTTACTAAACAAACTCAGTGAAGTAAGTCGCAGTGTTAAGGTGTGGCAACTGTGCGCATGTTCAGGAGTGGTATTCAGTGGGAGCTTGGTATTTAAGCAATCCGTGACTCACCTCTCTCCACTTGAATCCTACAGTGCGTAGCTATGGTTCACCTTAACCAAGAGGACTTGTTCATAAGCTAAACCAATTCTTAAAACCCGAAAGGATTAGCCTTCTTGTTTTAAAATTCTTGGTTTTACAATTTTAAATTTACCCTTTTGGTTTGTAAACCCTAAATGGTTTTGAAAAAAAAAACCTTTTTTCGATTTACCAAAATTACCAAAATGCCCTAGTGGCAAGATTACAAAATGCCTCAGATTATAAAATTACCACACTACACCCAACTTTTGTTAAAATGATCTTCACTTTGCAAAATATTAAAATCTCTAGTTTTAAAATATCAATATACTCCGATTTGGAAAATTTACAAAATACCCCTATGTTGAAAATTACTAAAATGCCCCTGACTTTCAAAATTTCTGAGTTAACCCCAACTTTAATAAAATTCTCTCACTTTGCAAAAGTATCCAAATTTTTGTATTTCAAAATAACACCCCGACTCTTGAAATTTACAAAATTACCCCGTTGACAAAATTACCAAAATACCCTCGGTTTCCAAAATTTCTTTGATTCTAATTTGACAATTTTTTTAGAAATACCTCTAGTTGTGGAAATTTCAAAATGTTCGGTTTATTAAAGTTTTAAAATTTCTCTGGTTTATTACGAAAATGTCCCTGTAGGAAAATGACAAAAGTACCCCTGGGGTAGAAATAGGCAGAAATGTCTGAATAGTGAATGTGGGTGGTAGATACCACTGAGTGTGCCTCTGCTGAGGAACGAATGTGTTTTGATGATGAATGAATGTGTCTTCATTGAGAAATGAAGGTGTCTGTTGATGAATGTGAAGGTGATTCTCTGAGTTAGAGTAGTAAAACTCGAATCGAACCCTTGTGTGATCGAAAGAACTACTTCTAAAATCTTTCATTCATAAAATATGCTCGCGGTTAAATAGTGGAACAATTACTAATGCATAAAACTTTAATCGATAAATCAAGACGATAGAGATGAGTTCTAGGGACGCAGAGAGGTAGAATGGCAAAGATCGAACCGATAGGGTGCCGCCATGGGTCGAAAGTGAAGTGCCGCCAGAAGAGACGAGAGGAGCAAGATCGACAGAGAAGATGATGCAAGATCGCTGGCCATGTTGCGGGTGCTAGAGCGAGTAGCGGAGTTAGTAGGGAAATGGAACCCTAAGTCGGTATCGGAAAGGCTTAGATCAAACGGAGCCGAGATCTTTAGAGGAGTGTTCGGGAGTAGCTCCTAACGAAGCGAGTATTGGCTAGAAGCGCTTGAAAGAATCATGGACGATTTGGACCGCACCAATGAAGAAAAGTCAAGGGCGCTGTTTACGTTATTTCGATTAAGCTTATCATTGGTGGCTCATCATCAAACAAGGTGTACCGACGGATCGATCGGATTGGGATTTCTTTAAGGCCAAGTTTGAAGGGAAGTATGTAGGAGCCATTATTTGGACTCGCAAAGGAAAGCGTTTCTAAATCTAGTGCAAGGGAATAAGTCGGTAGCGGAATATGAAGTCGAGTTTGTGCGACTAAGTCAAGACGCCAAAGGAATCGTGGCTACCGACACGAAAGGAGTGTTCGATTCAAGATGGGCTACGAGATGAGTTGAGGGAGTTGATCGCTCCTCACAGAGAAAGGGACTTTGCCATTTTAGTGGAGAAAGCTCGGATCGCTGAGGAGGTTAAGAAGACTATAAGAGAAAATCGAGAGAAGAATAGGAACGAGAATAAGAGAAATGTTGGACCATCAGGATCGTTTGGTAATGGCCGAAAAGACCAAGGACCGAGAACCCTATAAGTGCATTTGTACCAAGTGGATCGAGAATCGTCCTTGTGCTCGGTGTGGAAGACCTCACAGGAGAGTGTTGGGGAAATAGTAAAGAATGCTTTCGTGTGGATCTAAGGCACATCCGTTAAGAATTGTCCTCGGCGACGAGGGTCGTGGTTCAAGCCATGGAAGGAATGGTTCTAGTCGAGTCAACCAAGGATGTGATAGCGGGTAAGCTCCTTTGCTTTGGTACATGCTTTGATTGCTTTGCTTGCTTGTGAATTAGCCTTTTCGTGATGCTAAGAGAGGTGTTTTGAATTTTGAGTGTGAACTTAGAAACCGTGTTGGGAAGGTATGATAGTCTTAGTAAGATCGAGTGCCCACTTAAGCGTAAGGTGGTAAGATAGGTTGTACTGGACGTTAGTTAGTAAAGTAATTTCGAGGACGAAATTATTTTAAGGAGGGTAGAATTGTAACACCCCGGTTTTAGGGGCTATGCGGTGTTGTGTGTAATTCGAGTGCTAGTAGGTTTTGGGAGTGCTTGGATGAGTTTTAGGGTTTTAGAAATGTTTGGATGAAAGGGAAGACTTTAGAGAATTTTAGATTTTAGTGTAAAAGGGAATAAGGGCAAGTAGGCTTTAAAATAAATTGGTGGAATTTAGGACACAAGAAAGGAGTTGGCAAAGTGGCATAAGGCCGCTTGAGGGCTTTGGAAGGTGGCGCCTAAGGGAGCAAGGGTTCGAGTCATTTGGGCAAGAACTTTGTTTTATTTTTAAGGCCAAGGGATGGGCTAAGTAGGCCTTAAAAATAAATGTCCAAGTTGATGGACATGAAAGTCCAATTAGTGAGTGGCTCTTAGCGCTACTTAGGTACTGGAGGGAAGGAGGTCGCGGTTTGAGGGCTCGAGCAAAGATTTTGGGCGTGATTTTATTTTATGTGGTTATGAAATGGGCTAGGAAGGGTTAAGAATAAATGTTGGGGCCTTATAGCATAAAATCAAAGTGGCCGAATGGCCTGGGCGCTAGTTGGCTATGGCTTTCCCCGTGTCCCGTGTTCAATCTCAAATGTAGGTGGTTTTTCTTTTATTTTACAGCAGCTGGGCAGGTGTTGGACGGCAGCAGGGAGCTAAGGTTGTTTAGTTTTTTTGGATTCGGTTGGAAGGAGTGATAAGGATGAGTTTTGAATTTTGTTTTTTTTTCAATTCGGTGGGATAATGGTTAATATTATTTTATTTTTATCTTGTATTTTAATTGGAGGGGTGGTCTTTTGCTTTGATTAAAATATGGAAGTGGACTAATTCAAATTAGATTGAATTAGTATGTGGTGGTCAGATTTTGGAGTCTTCAAGGGGAGGGGGTCGAATTTTATAAATAGGAGAAGTCATTAAAATTGGTTTTTCTTTTTACCTTGTGTGTGCCGAAATTCCTTTTAATTAAGCATTCATCTCTTTATTTTCTTTCCTTAAGTTACTTTGCCAAATTTGCACCTTATTTTCTCTTTGACAAAGTCAATTCTCCTAAGCCTTCTCCATTCTTCTATTTCTTCTTTCTTCAAACTCCAAAGTCGTTTTTTTGTGTTAGCGAATGAGCCATCACCATTTGATTGAGCCATAGCCGAATATTTATTTGGAATCCCTTGTCACCCTTTTTCTTCTTTTGTTCTCTTCAAAGCCAAAAGTTGGAGATATCACTCTATTTCTTGGTTGTACGAACCTAGGAGGGTGATTCGGAAGTTGTTCATACGTGATAAGCAACGTGTGCGGTGGTGCATTAAGGAAATCTCTGGATTCGATTCCTCAAGGTAAGTTTATGTAGTTTCGCCAAGGGCCAATTTCATGGACTAATGTGCTTGCCGATTTCAATGTGGTTTCATTTAGGATTTCGACAAGGGTAGCGTAAGCTTTCGGATTCGATTCGTTGGTAAGAATGTTAGTAAGTGACTTAGATTCAATAATGGTAAATTATGACTTGTTGATTCTTGGTGTGATTCGATTTAAGTGTCGATGGATGCAAGTGCTACCAAGAGGAGAAAGGAAAACTCCGTCCGAAGTTCAAAGAGATCGATTCACTGACGAGATTGGCCACCGGGGTGTGGGCGGCAATGTAAAATGATAGGCGATATGGTAGTTTCGCTAAGCGATAGCGTCGGATCGAGGGTTTAGAGCTTGTGTTATAAGGTGTGTGATTAACCCATCGATTTCGGGTATATGATATGTATGCGATAGGTGTATGTGTTAAATATGTGTTAATAAGTGCATTGACTATGTGAACCGGATACCCTTAAAGGGTATGTCGATAAAAAAGTTAGTATCAAATCTGTTGAGATGTGGTTATTAATACGTATGTGAGTATGTCTATGAATATGAATGTATGCACGAATAACATGTACATGCTTTATTCATTATGTCGTTATATTATGTTACATGTGCATGGGTGGGTTTTTGAAAGAAGGTACGGTGTACTTCGAGTACGTGGTTGATGTCGACTTTGTGCTACATCGTGGATTGGCGCCGACCGAGGTCGTTGTGGATCTTTGCGATTTAGTTCGCGTGGTTACCTTGATTGATATCGGCTTTATGCCATATCGTGGCTTGATGGATTGCTGTGTGCTCCATCGTGGTTTGATGTTAGCTTTACGCTACATCGTGGATGGCATTGGTTGCCTTTTTGGAGGGAAAAGGAGAGGGTGACTCGATAGTCCCCTGGTGTGTGGTAGGCTGGTTAAGGGGGTGTGTAGCGGATGGACCTTAGGAATGGGTTGGGTATCATGACTGCATGGTTTTGTTGTGAATTGATATGGAAATGGGCCAAGCCCAAAATGAAATATGAATAGGTATGTCATGAGAACATACGTGGAAATGGGCCAAGCCCAGTAATCAGTGGATTAATGAGAAAAGGGCCTAGCCCAGTATTTGAATGTGGATTGATTGTGGGCCAAGCCCAGATTGTGGTAATGTCTAAATGATTATATTTATATGTTGTATTTGATAATTGGGTTGATTTGCGGCTAGCATGTGGGTGGATATCGGTGGTTTTAATTACACCGAGTCTGTATGACTCACCCAATTATTTTCCTAACATGTCGGTGACTCTTGAGATTGGACCGGATCGGAGAGGACACATGGTGGCCCATGCGAGAAGGAAGAGTTTAAATATTTTAAAGCTTATTTATATTAAGTTTGGTTTAAATATTGGGTTGTAATAAAAGGCCTCTTTATTTATTGTTGGGATCATTTTATTATCTTTTTTAAATTAGGGTTTATATTATACTTAGATTTATTTCCTTCAAATGATTTATAATATAATAAATTGTAATAAAGTGTTAATTCAAATCAAGCTTAGATTATTATATTTATTTTAAATGGACACCTTTTTCCAAAAGTTTACAAAGATTTTCAACATTTTTCCGATGGCATAACCAGATCCGGTCAAGGCTCGTGGGCCGGGTTTGGGGATGTTACAATAACTTTTCAGATGATTCGTAGTGCGATGGATCGGGTCAGCAAGTACTCCGTGGTGGCCAATGCTCATATCAAGTATTTTGAAGATTTTCCAATTTAAACTTATTAAATTTTATTACTTAGACTTTATTATGGGTTTGCTATTTTTGTAATAAGGCCACTATAAACTATTTTTAATTTTTGTGTTTGGACTTTTATTTTGCCATGAACAAATATCTATTAAATAACTAAATGGTTTTTCGATAAATAATTCAAAATGTTTTTGTCACTAATATTTATATGTTTTAAAGTAATTTCCTTAAATTTGGTTTTCTTTTAATTTATTAATTCCTTCTAAAAATAATGTTTTAAAAGACATAAATTTACTTTACAATTTGATTTCAACCTAAAATATTAAGTTAACTGCTTTCTACAAAATCATCAAGTTTTTCTTAAATAAAACGAGAATTTGCAAAAGTTAGATTCGAGGAACATATCAAATTCGGTTAGGCTTTTTGGGCCGGGTTTGGGGTGTTTCAAGCGATCTCCAACCAGAGCTAGCTTGGCTGCACTCTAAAACATGGGAAATGGATGGGGTAAGCTATAAAGCTTAGTAAGTTCATATGCAAATAATAAACAACATTAATTATACATTGTCATATGAATAACATGACATAAATTAACATAAATGTCATTAAACTTCATGAGTATAACTTACTCAATCATATGAGTAACATAACTTAAGTCAAAATAAATGACTTTACACTTAATGAACACATCTTACTCAGTAATAAAAATAACATATCATTTTCCACAATCAACAAACCATTTCAAGCCTCTCTTAAAACATGCACATTAGTTATGAGCATTTACATTTCAAGCATATACTCTTACATCTTTCATTTTAATAGGAATTTATGCCAATCTTCCCTTTTTCTCACGTACGATAAATCACAATTTATGCGAATTAAGCATACTATATCATAACTCAATTTAGTTGAAAGGCCAATCACATAATCGTCAATTGAATTTACCACGTATTTCATACATCACAAGTATAGACCAATAATCACAAAATCATCACAAAGTCATCCCCATAGTGAACATAAAATCACAATATCGTGAAAACATTGATTATAAACCTTATGTACATACCTGTACCGTTTCAACATAATCTCATATTCATCTTAGTCTTTGACATAATTGTTGAATTTTCCCGTTGAACCACTTCGAATACTAAAGGATAATCGGGAATCTCGCGTACATAGCACCATACCAATACCATATCCCAGATATGGTCTTACATGGGATCTCATATTGATGCTAATAGCCCAACTATGGTCTTACACGAAATCTCATATCGATGCCATATCCCAGATATGGTCTTATACGAAATCTCATATCGATGCCATATCCTAGATATGTTCTTACACGTAAACTCAAGTAACCCTAATGTCATGACATTTGTATCCTAACTATTCCTAAAGTTCAATTGGAATTTTCTCACTCGTCGAACTTTGTCGATTACGTTTAAGGATTCAATCATAATTCATACAATATTAAAGCATTTAAAACATAAATAAAACAATGCATTATTTACATACGAACTTACCTCTTCATCAAAAATAGTAGAAAACTACTTAATCGTCAATTACTCGTTTTTCCTCCGTTCTAGGTTTAAGATTCTTGATCTATAATAACACATTTCACTCATTTATTATTCACCATATTCAATTCAATCCAAAAATCATATTATGGAAAAGTTACATTTCCCCCCAAACTTTGACATATTTACATTTTTTCCCCTAGGCTCGTAAAATGAAATCTATTCAATTTCTTTAATAGACAAGCCTAGCTGAACCATTGTCATAACTATAGCAGCACACAATTTCCATTAAAACACATTTTTACTACTCATTTTATAACCATATAAACTTTCATTTCATTCCACGTTTCCACATTTTTTAACTTATGGTTTTCTCATTTCATACATAATCACATACACATCATGAGCTTTATTCATACCTTTCAAAGTTCCATCTCATCATAAACACATTTCAAATCTCTCAATATCTCTTTTAGTACTATCAAAAATAGCTCAGTTGGAAAGCATCTCTATCTCAGCAAGACAATTCTCGTTAGAGTCGGGAGATATCACACTATCACAAGTGGTAACATGGCATGTATAGCTAGACTCATGTACGCTATGTTAGTTCAAGAATCAACTAAACCATAGCTTTGATACCACTAAATGTAACACCCCTTACCCGTATTCAATGCCAGAACAGGGTACGAGGCATTACCGAACTTATTCGTAAGCAACATTCAAAACTGAGACATGGAATTCCACTCAAATTTAAAACTTTTCAAACACATTCATATTGTCCCTAAAACGAGCCTACGAGGCCAAAAACATGCTTCGGGTGTAGTTCGAGACTAAACCAGGAACTTAGAAAAATTTACAAAACTTAGAAAACTTTCATCATCAAACAGGACCACATGCCCGTATGGGTTAAGGGACACGCCCGTGTGGCATTCCATGTAACAGTCCGGTTTAATACCCTAGTCGGAACAGTTGTTTTGGGACCACAAATCCTAGTCTGTATAATATTTTAATATTATTTTCTATGTCTTTGATGAGTGATTAAGCATGTGGTAAAGTTTCGTATGTTAATTCGTCCGTCTGCGTGTTTAATTTAATAAAAGGACTAAATCGCATAAAGTTTAAAAGTGGCTTTTCATTTGATTAAGTGGCTAAATTGATGTGGCTTTTGTTTGTAAGGGCTTTATGTGGCAATTAGCCAATTATTATAGATGGTGGATGGTTATGGTCCATATTAACCTTTGAAAATATGTTTTATAAGTTTATATTATAAGGTTAAATATGTCATTAATGTATTAAAGTATATTGTGATAAATTAAAGCATGAAAATGGAATTTAGATCATCCATTTCTTCCACCGAAAAACATAAATAAAAATAAAGGTTTTAAAGCTTTGCATATTTGGCCAATCCAAGCTTGAATTAAGGTATGATTTTGAGTTGGATTTTGATGATTTTTATGTTTTTGAGATTGTTGCTCTGTAATCTTTGAAGCCCATGTCTCAATTTTGTGAATTTATGTTGTTCATGAGAAATTCCATTGATGTTATGTTGAGCTTTGTGATGTCTTATGGTGTTAAATGAAAGATTTGAGTTAGATGAATATGTTTTGTTCTTGAATTTTTGATGAATTTAGCTAAATAGGGCTAAATTGAGAAAATGGTAACTTGAAGGACTAAATTGCATATTCAATGGAAAATATGGGCTTGTATAATATACATAAACATTCGGCTAAGCTTGGATGTATGACGATTGTGTGAATTTGATGTTTTGAGAAAAATGGACTTAATTGATAAGTTGTGCAAATGTGAGGGTTAATTTGCAAATAGCCCTAAATGTGTGGCCTTGGATTGAATTGAATGAGTTTGTGAATAAAAGAGATAACTCTAAATATGTATAGATCAAGAATCGAGGAAAACAGACTTAGATCGTGGGAAAGCGAAAGTAACCGAGTAGTCGTTTACGTTTCAGTTAAACCTAATCCAAGGTAAGTCATATTGCAAATAATGTAATTGTATTGAAATTAGCATATTCATATGACTATTGATGATAATGAATGCTTATGAGATGCTATGCATATGAATTCTGAGATAAGATCGACTTAGCAGCAATATCCAAGAAGTCTCTTACGAACCTAGGAATAAATAGGGTTAACTATGTCATGACATAGGTATCTGTTCTGTTTTATCATGTAAGACCACGTCTGGGACGTTGGCGTTGATTTGAGATTTGTGTAAGACCATGTTTGGGACTTTGGCATCGATATGAGCTTTACGTGCAAGACCATGTCTATGACATTGACATCGTATTAATTCGTGTGCGACCCTGTCTGGGACAGAGGCATCGATATTTGAGTACACGTAAGACCTCGTCTGGGACGTTGGCATTGTACGACTATTCCGAGCTTTCTGAGTATCCTATTAGGTTCCTATTGGTTCAACGGGCAAATCCGAGCTATGAACAATTATGTGAAAGTATATTCATTTCAGGTACATTTGGAGTAACACCCCAGACGTGGCCTAGAAGTTAGGCCCGAATCTGGCGTGTCACATTGGGGTGCTTTTCGAGACACCATGGTTCCATTTGAAAACCTTTCTTGATATTAAAAACTAAAGTCCCAGTTTGCGTTTGTTCATTATTAATCAACATTTATTAAAAAGTTATTACCAAAAAAACTTTGTTGGTTGCGGAAACTTAATTAAAATGATTGACTTATGAAAACGTGATGTTTACGACCTATTCGCGGAAGCGTAGTATTTTGAAAGCAGATATTGTTTTGGAAAATCGTGATACAAAGCTTAGCAGATTTAAAACATAATAAACTAAAAATCCAAAACTAAAACCAGAATTTATGAGAGGCCTTATTACAAAATATTAACCCAAGTTAAAAATAAGTAAAATACTAGAGTCTAAAATTGCTCGTAGTGTGGCCACCTCCGAGTCCTCCAAAGATGTCGAACCGCCATCGAGGATTACCCGAGAAAAAATATTAAAAGAGGGTGTGAGTTTATGAAAACTCGGTGTGCATAACCCTCATCAATAAGACATGAATCACAACAGTTTGGGTCAAGCCCATTTCAAGAATCTGGTGGCAATTGGGCCTTAGCCCATAAAAGCCTCGATTGGGCCTTAACCCATAAATGTCACAAATCATATTTATCCGGGCTCGAGCCTATCTCGAATAAAACCACATATGCAATGCATTAATGCCCATACCAACCCTCGCACTCGTGGGGATTTAATCGACCCACCCATCCCTACACTCCTTATGTAGCACCGGTTAAGACTAACTTATCGGTGCAAAGATAGTCGCTTCGGTGGATCCACAATCGTCAGCGACCATGCGATCCTATCAGACTTCCCTTTCGAATAATCCCATCCCCATGCAACATAATAACACATGAATGCAACATACAATAATAATCATACGATAACAATCATAAATCACATACAAGAATAATCATATAACATGTAGGGGCATTCTCATCATTTTCGCCCTCTAGGTGCATATCGGTCATTTTACCCAT
Organism: Gossypium rotundifolium; assembly: GCA_025506655.1. NCBI lineage: Eukaryota > Viridiplantae > Streptophyta > Magnoliopsida > Malvales > Malvaceae > Gossypium > Gossypium rotundifolium. The sequence continues at coordinate 74,119,381 of CP106731.1, forward strand.
CGAGGGTATTTTTGTAATTTACCAACCAAGGATATTTTCGTAATTTACCTACCAAGGGTATTTTCGTAATTTACCAACAAAGGGTATTTTTGTAATTTACCCACCAAGGGTATTTCAGTAACTTCGCAACCTAGGGGTATTTTGATAATTTTGCAAACCAAGGGTATTCTAGTAATTTTACAAACTAGGGGTATTTCAGTAATTTTGCAAACCAGGGGTATTTTAGTAATTTTACAAATTAGGGTATTTTGATAATTTTGTAAACTAGGGGTATTTCGGTAATTTTGTAATCTGGGGGTATTTTGGTAATTTTGCAAATTAGGGGTATTTTAGTATTTTTACAAATTAGGATGTTAACAACCCAACAGAAGGTCCACTGTCGCCTCGAACGACTCAAGTTTTCTAAACAGAGATAATGATGCAAATGGGCCTAAGGCCCATTCTCGGCCCAAGTGGGCCCACACACTAGTGTGGCCCATTTAGCCCAAACCTAGCCACATATATGAGATTCATATAGTCTAGTTCACTATCTTCTACTCAATCATACAATTTACTCATATGGGCCCGGGTCCATTAGGCCCACTTGGCCCCTTTCGGGCCATCGTAGCCCAACAGCCCACACCCACAAGAACACTACTGATGGCCTCAACTATTGCGTTGAAGCCCCACACATGTGCTCGCACGCTCGTGTGGCTACCATCGCCGTGTGACTGGCTTATCGGCATTTACCGCTCTACAACTATAGTAGAGAGAGTACACACCTGATAGGAATTCTAAAGCTGCTAAACCGCGCTCCCAAAGCTCCTATGCCCAACGCCCACCAAGGTATCTTTTCTCTCCTCCTAGAATGTGCTTTTTATATAGCTAGATTCTCACCTTCCTTCTTTATATCTTTTCGATGTGGGATCCTTCCGCTAGCAGAGTTTAAATCCAACTCAAACTCTTGTCGCCCCATCTTAGCAAAATAAATACTCCCTTGCTTCTTATGAGATTCAAACTCAAGCTCCCTTGTAACATAACCCACACTGCTAGCCACTTTACCAACTAGCTCCTTGTTTCTAAAATTATGCGCAACTAAATATAAGTCCTATGGCCAAATTCAAAAATCCATTTAAAAAGAAAACTAAAATGCAAGCACCAAGACTTGAACCTTGGACCTCCTTCCTTCCTTTTGGTGTCACCCCCTTGCCTCTTATGTGGCGTCACTTTGCCACTATACCACACACTCCACTTGTGTCATTTTTCTCCACATTTTATTCTTAAAGCCTACTACTAACTCTCAGGGTTTTATTCACCTAAAACCAAAATTTTCCTAAAGCCAAAGTTTGAACCCGAGACTTCATAGAAACCCTCTAACCTTCCAAAATCACTCACCTAATAGGTCCAACTAGCACTAAAGCTATTCTCTTGTTCTCAAAAATTTTAAACGCTCCTACGCCTAAAGCCCAATGCGCCCAATCCTACTAGGCCCAGTTCTAGGATGTTACATTTGGTATGTACACTATGTGTGTATAAAAGGTACGTACCTATGTGCTTTTTGAATTGAAGAAATGTATAATTGAATATGAGAATGTGAATGAGGTACAAGGATGGTTATGAAAGAGTTATGTATATATATATATATGTGATTCTTGAATGGGTGAATGTGGCAAATATGGACCAAAGCATATATGTGAGAAAGATTGTAATGAATATGAATTGTGTCAATGATTCAATATGCTTATATGCTTTGTTTATTAAGTTTATTTGTATATGACTTACTAAGCTTTTGGAAAGCTTACTCTATGTGTGTGTTTTCTCTGTCTTATAGATCGTCAAAGCCATCAAGGCTCTGGATGCCGAGGATCATCACACTACTCAACTTGTTTTGGTACATTTTGGAAAATGTATATAGCTAGATATGGCATGTATAAGCTAGTTATTTGGATAGTTATGAGATGTGAACTTAGCCATGTGATTTGGCTAGATATGAGTTGAGGATAAGCATTAATGTTTATGATATGTGATATATGTCTTGGTATGGTTAAATGACATTGAAAATAGTCAAGTTTTTGGGTAAGTATTTGGATGAATTATGCTTGTGAATATATGTTTTAGTCTTGAACGTTGACATGGTTGAAATTGGTATTGAGTGTATAGATTGAATGGATGTTTGGCATGTTATTGGTTGGCAAATGTGCATAAGATGTATTGATGATTGCCTTGTAGGTTTGACCCTTAGTGGGTGGCATTTTGGCCTTGCAAATGGCCTACAATGTTACACAGTTGTGGTACAGGGCATGCCTAGTGACCGTGGGGCTAAGTCAGTAGCTAGCTTAGGAGCACACAGCCAAGACACATGGGCGTGTCTAGTAGCTATGTGAAAAAGTCAGTATATGGCTTAGTCGTACATGGCCTTGGTACACGGATGTGCCTGGTAGTCGTGTGGTTTTGATAGGATCGACCACGCCTAGGCAACACAGGCGTGCTTGGTAGCCGTGGAGTAAAATTAATTTTGACCACGGGGAGGACACACGGGAGTGTCTAGCTGCTGTGGGAGGCTCACGGCCTGTTCACACGGGCATGTATCCCCTGAAACTTTGAAAAGTTTTAAATTTCTAAGAAATTATGTATGTGTTTCAGTTTAGTCCCGATTCGATTTTTAAGCATGTTTAAGGTCTCCTTGACCTATTTAAGGGACATTACTAATGTGATTGATGTATGATTGTTTGTAACGTCAGTAAAAAGTTTATGATCTGTCAGGTAATGCCCTTAACCCTAATTCAGCGACGAATATGGGAGAGGGGTGTTACGTACCACACGCTCGTGCTTCAGGCCGTGTCCACCTTAGGGAACATTTTTTTATGACGTCATCCTCAAATTGAGGTCACACAGCTAAGTCACACGCCTGTGAGCTAGGCCCTGTAGCGCACACAACTGAGACACATGCCCGTGTCTCTGCCCGTGTGCTCAATTCTGGATATTCTATTTTGGCAAAATTGAGGTGCAGGGAACACACGACCGGATCATACCCCCATAGGGCTGATCGTGTGTCACAAACTGCCTAGACACACACCCTTGTGGACAATAATAAGGCTGTTTGCCAAGCCATTTTCGACCCTTATTCAGACATACACTCACATCAATTTATAGGCACAAAACATATCATTCTTAGACAACCAAACACTCATAACTAAGACAATAACATGTCATTCTCATGCAGATAAACCGTAAAAGTAACATATTTTAATCCCACATTTAGCATAATTTTGGATGATTTATCCCTTTATTTATGTAAAAAGGTGTTCTTAATCATTTCTTTTCATGTTTTATACACAGCAAAGCACCAGAGGATGGAAAGAATGAGAAACGGGCCTAAAACGGATCAAATTGGGCCAAACTAGAAATCGACACGGCCTGGGCCCAAGACCACACGGCAGTGCCTCATTAAATTACTAGAACACGGCCTAATCTAGATTCACACGGCCTGACCATGACTCACACGGCCATGTGACATGGCCGTGTCCCTGTCGTGCCAAAGAGCAATTTCAATCGGAAAAGGATACATAGGGCCAAAGAAACGCATTCCAAGAGCCTATATAAACACCCTAAGTGTAACCTGAAAGGGGGCGGTTAACTAGGCTAAGGAGCCAAGCTGAAAAGGTCAGATTTGTGGGAATTACTTGAACATAGCCAGTTGATCCATCTCAAGAAGCCGAAATCCTACTCAAGACGGCGGATCTCTCCTTTAATTCTTTCAGGGAGTTTTAGGGATTTCTTATTTTTTGTTTTATCTTTTTTTCTGAGATGTTTTCTTTTATTGTTATGAACTAAACCCTTTAGATACTTGAAGGGGATGAAACCTAAGATGGATCTTGTTATTTTTTTCTGAACTATATGACAAATATTTAATTTGTTCTTAATTATGTGTGCTTAATTCTTGTGTTAATATTTTCAGGATATTGATACAAGTTGAATGTGCTTAGGTGGTGGAGCAAAAGTCCCTATCTAAGAGTAGATCTAGCATAATTAAGCAGAGTTGATCACGTGCCTAGTGATAGGGTGACAGGATTTTGCTGGATTAGGGTGAAACCTAATATGGGAGTCCATAGATCGAGTTAATGCGATTCTAGGGGTTTTAATTATAAAGAGATTTCAATTAATCAACCTAGGGTTAGACGTTATTCGCCTCAAGAGAGGGTTTAATATAAATTAGGGAATCCTACGGATCAAGTCAAGTGAATAAATCATCCGGTTCGGTGTTAGATAACAAGTGAAGTCTAGGTGGATTCTTCCTAAGGGTATCGCCTTAATCATTGAGTTTTCCCACAAGATTTCCCCAATTCATTCTTTTTTCTTTGGGTCTTTAGCTTAGTAGTTAGTTAAATTTAGATTAAACAAACAACTTCACTTATTTTAGCCTAGATAATAAAAAGAAAGTTAGTATTAGTACTTTTAGTTCCTTTGGGTTCGACAATCCGGTCTTGCCTAAGCTATACTCTTTGTTCGATAGGTGCACTTGCCTTAAGTCATTGTCAGAGTTAGTTTCTAGGTTCGATCATTCTCTTTATAAATTTTAAAACTCGACAAAACAACGATCAAGTTTTTGGCGACGTTGCCGGGGAACTAAAATATTAAGAAAGCCCTATTATTACTTTAGCCATTATTTTCATTTTTTTCGCAATTTATTTTTATTTTTATTTTAGTTTTAACCTTGCTAATTTTCTTTCTTTCTTTACCAACACAGGTACCTCTAGTTTATGACTAGAAGGAACCCGAAAGGACCACTAGTATCTGACGGTGATATTGAAGCTACCGCCACGTGAATCGCAGAGAAATTAGGCGAACCCTAAATTACATGTAAGAAGAGCGAGAAGGCGATCCAATTCTATCAAGGGATGGACGAGAATAATCCACCACCACAAGATGTGGCAGAAAACAATGTTCTGCGTACTATGTATGATTATGCTAAACCTCATTTAACAGGAACAGAATCGAGTATTGTTAGGCCTGTTATAGCTGGTAATAATTTTGAATTAAAGCATAACACTATACAAATGAATCAACAATTTGTTCAATTTGATGGTTTGCAGGACGAAGACCTGAATACCCATATAGCTAATTTTTTAGAGTTCTGTGATACCTTTAAAATAAATGGCGTTTCTGATGATGCCATACATCTTCGGTTATTTCCCTTTTCATTAAAGAATAAATCTAAACAGTGGTTAAACTCGTTACCACGAGGGTCAATCACCACATGGGATCAAATGACTGAAATTTTTTTATTAAAATATTTCCCACCGGCCAAAACGGCCAAATTATGGAATGATATCTCTTCTTTTGTGCAGATGGATTTAGAGACATTATACGATGCATGGGAGAGATATAAGGATCTTTGAGAAGGTGCCCACACCATGGTTTACCCTTATGGCTCCAAGTCCAAACTTTCTATAACGGTGTAAACCCCTCAACGAGGCAACTAATTGATTCAGCCACCGGTGGAACCCTAAAGAACAGAACTCCTAAGGCAGCCTACGAATTTATTGAAAAGATGTCACTGAATAATTATCAGTGGCAGGTTACAAGGATAAAACCAACAAAATTAGCCGGAGTTTTCAACCTCAATGCAGTAACCATGCTATTAACACAAGTAGAGATGGTGAATAAAAAGCTTGATAGTTTGTGTTCTTCAAAGGTACATCCAGTAATGCAGTCCGATGCAAGTGGAACTGTAGTGAATCCTGAGTACCCACCCTACCAACCAGGCACAGAAAGTGAACAGATGAACTATATAGGTAATAATTCCAGATCTAATAATAACCCTTATAGTAATACTTATAATCCAGGTTGGAGGAACCACCCAAATTTTTCATGGGGAGGTCAAGGAAATCAAAGACAAAAACCTCCTCAAAATTTCCAAAATCAGCCCTATCTACAGGAAAAGAGGCCGAACCTCGAAGAGATGTTGACAAAATTCATGGAAGCCACCGATACACGTCTCGAAAAAACTGAGACAACACTTAAAAACCAACAAACATCGATTGAAGGGATCAAGAACCAAGTTAGGGAACTTACTACGTCAGTTGGGGAAATTACTAAGACAGTTGGACAACTTGCAAAGTTAATTTTAGAACGACAGCATGGGCGTCTACCAAGCAACACTGAAATTAATCCAAAGGAGTAAATCCAAACCATCACAGCCCATGATAGTATAGGGTTAGATGAAACCAATTCAACATAAGAAAATGAGGCAGAAAAGGTAAAATTGAGGTAACACAAGAAAATCCAAAATCGGTAATCAAAGAGTACCAACCCCGTATACCTTATCTCGAAGCGATGATGTAACACCCCAAACCTGGTCAATACGCCAATAGAATCGGTATGTCACTAAGGAAAATAATTTTTGAAAGAATCGAATTAACAATTAAATTTTGTGAAAAACTCTTTGTAATTCTTTATTTGTCGAAAATAAGTTAAAATTGAAATTTACTTCAAATTACATAAAACTTTAAAACTTAGTTGATAAATCATAGGATAGAAAACATTTATATCTTTTAAGAAAATTCAAATATCATTTTGGAAAATCATTTGCAATTGAGTATAGAAACTTGAATTTTGGAAATCACTTAACTGTTGAAAACATTTAACTTGTAATTTTACTATTGAACTATTCATGTTACCCGATGGTAAGATTTTTAAAACCATTATGAGTTTTAGTTTAGAAAACTTTGGGCTCAATTATTAAATTAACCAAGTAATTTAAAAGCCATATTTTAAACATATTCAAAACATAAAATAATCCAAAACATAATTAAAAAGGCCTTATTACAAATCCATAAAAATATGAAAACCAAATTAAAATAAAGTACACAATTGGAAATTCATGTAAAACCAAATTTTATTGCATGGCCTCCTCGAGTTCATCCGGCTCCTCATTCGCAAACTCACGAATCACACGAAAAGATAAGGAGAAGGTGAGTCACCAAGACTCGATGCATATTCCCTCTTAGGGTAAATACTACATACTTACACAAATTATAACAAAGCAACATATATGTATAATGCACCCAACCTAGCCATCCATAACTCCTTTTCTACCCGTGTGGTACCAAACCCTTGGTGGTGCCAAACCACCGTGACCAAGTCACGATATAAATGTGATACCAAATCTTTGGTGACCAAAGTCACGAATAATCCATCTGTGGGGCCAACCCACGTGTGATACCAAATCATGGCGACAATCCCATATCTCAAAAGTGGGGCCAACCCACGGTGGTGTTAACCACAATGACGAGTCGCTATGAGGTGCCAAACCTCCGTGTCCGAAGACACGAATGTGATACCAAATCATGGTGGTGCCAAACCACCGATGGTGCCAAACCACTTTGGTGACCAAGTCACGAATCATCAAGTTGTGGGGCCAACCCACGTGTGATACCAAATCACTGGCGATGATCCCATATCTCAAAAGTGAGGCCAACCCACGGTGCTATAAACCACGTGGACGAGTCGCTATGAGGTGCCAAACCTACGTGTCCAAGACACGAATGTGATACCAAATCTCGGTGACCAAGTCACGATATCAATCTTCCCCTCCTCTCATCATACAGTGCAATATGACATAATAATTCGTGTATGCGTTATGTCATGTATGCTAGACATATATCAAATATAAGTATAACATGAATTACCATCATAATCGAGATAGACATAAAACAACATAATCATGCTAATCAACCTCTAAGGGTATAACTGTAATTTTACCTACCAAGGGTATTTTCGTAATTTATCCACCAAGGGTATTTTCGTAATTTACCCACCAAGGGTATTTTCGTAATTTAGTATTTTTGTCATTTACCAACCAAGGGTATTTTTGTAATTTACCTACCTACGGTATTTTTGTAATTTACCTACGAGGGTATTTTAGTAATTTACCCACCAAGGGTATTTTGTAACTTACCCACCAAGGTATTTTCAGTAATCTACCTACCAAGGGTATTTTTGTAATTTACCCACCAAGGGTATTTTCATAATTTTGTACCGAATGGCCTTTCTAAAGGTGCAAGGTCGCCTTGAGTGACTCAACTACCATTTTGGTCTTTCTGGATTGTTGGGCCTAAAACCCAATTCGCCCATTCGGTCCCACACGCGTGTGGCCCACCTAACACAAATCTATCCACGATATAAGTTCCACCTAGTTTAGTTCACTATATACTATATCATCATACAATTTATTCCAATTGGGCTACGGGCCCATTGGGCCCACTTACCCATCGCATTGCCAAGCATTTCAACCCACAAGAATACTCACCGATGGCCTCAACTATTGCGTTGAAGCCCCACACGTCGCCGCGCTCATGTACTACTATTGCCGTGGACTGCACTTTGGCATTTGCCGCTCTACAACTAGAGTAGAGAGAGTTACACACCGATAGGACTCGGTGCTAAACTGCTGCGACCACTCCTGTGCTCAACGCCCACCAAGGTATGTTAACCCTTCTCTGGCATGCTCTTTATATAGCTAGCTCTTCACCTTTATTCCTTGTATCTTTCGATGTGGGATCCCTTCACAAGAGAGTTTAAATTCAATCTGAAACTCTTCTTGTCCAATCCATAAAATAAATACTCCCTTGCTTCTCATGAGATTGAACCTGACTCTCCTGTAGCATAATCCACGCCTGCTAGCCACTTTACCAACTAGCTCCTTGTGTCTTAAACCATGCGCAACTAAATATAACCCTATGGCCAAGGTCTAAATTCATTTAATAAAATAATCTAAAAGGAATGCAAATGCTACAACTAGAACCTTGGACATCCTTCTTTCCTTGTGGTGTCATTCCCTTGTCCTTAAGTGGCGTCACTTTGCCACTACACCACACACTCCACTTGTGTCATTTTTCTCCACATTTTATTCTTAAGGCCTACCTGCCAACTTCCAAGGTTTTTTTCACCTAAAACCAAAATTTCCCCAAAGCCAATATTTGATCCCGGACTTCATAGAAGCCCCTAACCTTCAAAATCACTTATCTAAAAGGTCCAACTTGCACTTAAGCCGATCTCCTATTCTCTAAAAATTTTAAATGCTACTACGCCTAAGGCCCATTGGGTTCAATCCTACTAGGCCTAATTTCAGGATGTTCTGAGATGAAGAGAAATGATATAGAGGAACAGTTTAGTAAGTTTCTTAAACTTTTAAAAAATTACATATTAACTTACCGCTTCTTGAAGCTCTTTCACAGATGCGATTCAAGGAGATTTTAAAACAACTCTTGACGAGCAAGTGTAAGTTAGACGAGGAGCCACATGTGGAATTAAGCGCAATGTGCTCACCAATTCTACAAAATAGACTACCACGAAGCTAAAAGATCCGTGGAGTTTTACAATTCCATGTTTAATTGGTAGACTAACGATTGATAATGCTTTTGGTGATTTAGGGCAAGTATAAATGTCATGCCTTATAAAATGTTTAGCGGCTAGGTCTAGGAAACCCAAACAAACTAGGATGAGTATTCAATTAGCTGATAAAAATGTTAGAATTCCTAGGGGTATTATCGAAGATGTTCTCTTAAAAATTAATAAATTTATTTTCCCAGTAGATTTTGTTGTCTTAGACATGGATGAGGATAATTCGATTCCTTTAATTTTAGGAAGACACTTTTTAGCAACTACCAGGACTAAAATTGATGTTGGCATAGGAGAACTCATTCTTCATGTAGGTGACGAATCGATCAGTCTACAAGCTCTTGACTCGACCAAGACATCAATTGATGAAGGTGAGAAAGTAAATTCAGTTGATAACCAATTTGTTCACCTTTCACCACAGGATCCACCACAAAGTCACAGACTTGAGCCAGATCATAGACCTCGTGCAAATAAAGAAGAATTATATAAGGAACGAAGCCTTAAGGTTGACGAATTAGAAGCATGGAAGACAAACTGTAAAGAGGAACCGAATTCGCACGAAGCAAAACCAAAGGAGCCCCCAGAAAAGATCATAGGAACGTTGAACCACTTCAAAATATGAGATCAGGTACTGTTAAAGAAGGAAGATCCACGAATTACCACGCCAGACCTAAATATAAATGAAGAAATCCCTCTGGATGTACACAATATCTTCCCATACAGAACAGTCGAGGTAAGCAATCAAACATTCGGCACTTTTAAGATAAACGCTTCTCGACTTAAACTCTACCATGAAAGTAAAACTGACAGCATGAGGGAAGATATTCAAACTTTTAAACCGCCCTAATTTTTGCATATATGAGGAAAGTCTAGCTTAAGACTTTAAACGAGCGCTTCTCAATAGGCAACTCGAGCATTGACCCTATTTATTTACACATTTTTTCATTTTAGTTTCTTAAGCACCTAGTTTTAAACTAACCAAAAGTGCAAATTTCCAGATCACAAGGCCTTGCACACGGCCATGGCCGTGGCCGTGTGGAAGTACAGAATCTCCGTAATGACAATGGCAGAAGAGGTACAAGTCAGAGATAATCAAATGTTCGAGTCACGGACTCCAACCACCACCCCACAGGCACTGACAAAACGCCACGGTCGTGCGACGCGGCCGTGGACGACACTGATTTATCACCAAAGGAGTGGCAATATATAAAACGGGCGTGGGTGAACCAACAGGCCTAGATACACGGCCGTGTGAATTGAGACACCCATGGTCCACAGGCGTGGGGAGCATTAAACCCCAAAACTCTATTTAAACCCAACCTCTCTTTCCCCTTCTTCTCACCAACTCCCCATCTTTTCTTTTCTTCTTTCCTTTTATCAAATTTCTCTCTTCTCCATAACAAGTCTCTAAACTCTTAAGCCTACACATATCCATGTCAAAGAAGCAGAAAAAGCCAAGCACAATCTCCCAAAGGGAGATCTATCTACATAAGTTCATGCCGACCGCTTCATCCACTCTACAAGCCAAGGGTCTTTGAGACCATTTAACTTTTATTCTACTTTTCTCTTTTGCTTCAATTTCCTTATCTTTGACTCTTTTATGCATAATTTAGTTTATTTTATTCTAGTTTCTTGGTTTTAGGTTCTTCAGGTTGCTAGGGAATCACATCGGAACCATGACCACCTGCTTAACATAGCCTTAGGAATCACACCCACCTCGCGAACCATCCAACAATAAGGACTCCTCAGTCTATTCATCTTTTATGTTAATTTTATCTTATTGTCTGCTTTCTTTTGCTTTAGTTTTCTTGTCCTTAAATACATAATTAGTTTATTTTAAATGTGTCTTAATAATTCTTGGCTAATCCGTCACGAGTTTCCTAATTTCTTCATCTAGTACATGTTGTCTGTTGGCATCCACCACATCACCATCGCCTCCTCCTCCAAATCGGGTAGGAATAATGATCCCGAAAAAATTCAGAAGTATCACTTCTCCCTTCTCTTTTGATTTTAGTATTACATGATTATTTATCTATCTTTGTACATTGAGGGCAATGTACATCTTAAGTGTGGGGGTAAAAGTGCCTAACTTTTGCATTATTCTCAAATCTATGAATTATATCTTATTCTTAAGTAATTTTCTCATATTACTAATTAGGATGAAATTTCGATGGTTTATGATTCTTATTGATATGTTTTTGAGTAAGTCGTAGTTAATTGTGCATTTATGATTTAAACTTTAAGATACTAGAGAATTAAGCATGATAAGTCTATTTTTCGAATTTAAATTTTTTGCTAGGTTGTTGAACTAAATCAACATTACTTTGAAATTTAAAATTTCTGAGGATTGATATCAAATGCCCATAATTTTTGTGAGATTTTGAGCCTTATAGAGCATATATTCTTTTCCGTGCTCACTTTATTGATTATGAGTGTGTCAACATTGAATTGTTATTCTAGAACTTGCCACGATTATACATGTCAAGACCACATTTTTGATTTGATATACTGAGATGATAAAGGCACCTAGGTTTTAACCCACTCACTCCATTAAAAAGCCTACCTCCACAATTAACCCTTAGTGAACCCCGTTGATCTTAACAATCCTTTTCATTTACTTATCCACTAATATTCCTCCAAAACCCTTTGTATTTGTTATCACCACTCTTTTTGACTACCCTTATATCGAGATTTGATTTGATCGGTTGCCTAATTATTTTATTAGTAAATTCATCCTTTGACTTGTTCTTAAAAAAAACACACGAAGTATATTCATTATTAGTTCTATGTTCTAAGAGCTTATACATTTAAATTCAACATCCTAAAGAAGAAGATCGTATTATTAGTATTTTAAATTTTCATGTGATGTAATTATTCAGGTTATCAGTTCATTTTTCTAGTTAGGTAATTTGTCAATTCAATCTCGATTCTAACCCCTCTAATTTAGCCTTTATCCATACCATTAAACCAAGCCTCGTTACAACCCTGTTAAAGACCTTTTGATTTGTGTATCATCTCATATTACAGTGGTGGAGATTTGATTTTTAGGCAAGCCTATGAGATTAACTTTTCAGGTTCGACTTACGAGTACTTATTCTTGAACCTTAAACATTTCGACTACTTTGATTCAGTCTTTAGCAAGGATGTCAATCCTTGTCAGTTTTGAATTAAAGGTAATTATTTAGATAAGGGGAGACACCTATGTTTTCGTGCTACAAATTTATAACTTAGAACTGTTTGAATCTTTGGGAGTCTTTGAGTTAAATTATCCATGTATAAATTATCTATGAATTATGATGAGACATCATTGATTGGAATTATGAATTTTGGAATGTTCGTTTTAATTGTAAGTAGAAAATTTTGCTTGAGGACAAGCAAAAGCTTAAGTGTGGGGGTATGTGATAAACCGTAAAAGTAACATATTTTAACCCCAAATTTAGCATTCTTTTGGATGATTTATCCCTTGATTTATGTAAAAAGGTGCTCTTAATCATTTCTTTTCATGTTTTATACTCAGGAAAGCACCGGAGGATGGAAAGAACGAGAAACAGGCCTAAAACGGATCAAATTCGACCAAAATGGAAATCGACATGGCCTAGCCCAAGACCACACGGCCCGTGCCTCATTAAATTACTAGAACACGGCTTGATCCCGATTCACACGGCCGTGCCTTATTAAAGAAATCTGAACATGGCCTGACCACGACTCACACGGGCGTGTGACATAGCCGTGTCCCTGTCATGGCAACGAGCAATCTCAATCAGAAAATGATACTTAGGGCCAAAGAAACGCATTCCAATAGCCTATATAAACACCCTAAGTGTAACCTAAAAGGGGACAGTTAACTAGGCCAAGGAGCCAAGCTAAAAAGGTCAGATTTGTGGGAATCACTCAAAGATAGCCAGTTGATCCATCTCAAGAAGCTGGAATTCTACTCAAGAAGGCGAATCTCTCCTTTAATTCTTTCAGGGAGTTTTAGGGATTTCTTATGTTTTGTTTTATCTTTTCTTCTGAGATGTTTTCTTTTATTGTTATGAACTAAAACCTTCAAATACATGAAGGGGATGAAACCTAAGACGGATCTTGTTATTATTTTCTGAACTATATGATAAATATTTAATTTGTTCTTAATTATGTGTGCTTAATTCTTGTGTTAATATTTCGGATATTGATTCAAGTTGAATGTGCTTAGGCGGTGGAGCAAAAGTCCCTGTCTAAGAGTAGATCTAGCATAATTAAGCGGAGTTGATTGCACGCCTAGAGATAGGGTGACGAGATTTTGTCAAATTAGGGTGAAACCTAATATGGGAGTCCATAGATCAAGTTAATGTGATTCTAGAGGTTTTAATTAGAAAGTGATTTCAATTAATCAACCTAGGGTTAGATGTTATTCGCCTCGAGAGAGGGTTTAATATAAATTAGGGAATGCTACGAATCAAGTCAAGTGAATAAATCATCTGGTTCAGTTTTAGATAACAAGTGAAGTCTAGGTGGATTCTTCCTAAGGGTATCATCTTAATCAATTGAGTTTTCCTAATAGTATTTCCCCAATTCATTCTTTTCGTCTTTGCGTCTTTAGCTTAGTAGTTAGTTAAATTTATATTAAACAAACAACTTCACTTATTTTAGGCTAGATAATAAAAAGAAAGTTAGTATTAGTACTTTTAGTTCCTTTGGGTTCAACAATTCGGTCTTGCCTAAGCTATACTACTGTTCGATAGGTGCACTTACCTTAAGTCGTTGTCAGAGTTAGTTTCCAGGTTCGATCATTCTCTTTATAAATTTTAAAACTCGACAAAACAACGATCACATGCCATCATTTATCATGCTTAAAACATCATACTTAGCCCATTAGAAACATACTAATTTCACATCCACAGGAGGACATTAACATTTGAATGAACTTATAATCAGCATAAGCCATCAATCATGGCTATGAATAAGAAGAAGCATTAATAACTACAAGCCACCACATATGGCCAATTTAATAATGACACATACAACAAATTAACCTAGTCCCTATACATGCCATAGACTCAAAATACTTGAATTCATCAATACGCGTAGTGATGGCTTGATAGTCTGATAGAATCTCCATCGATCTCCAACCCGAGCTAGCTTGACTGCACTCTAAAACATAGGAAAGGTAGGGGGTAAGCTATATAGCTTAGTAAGTTCATAGGTAAATAATAAACAACATTAATTATACATTGTCATATGAATAAGCTGACATAAATTAACATATATTTCATTAAACTTCATGAGCATAACTTACTCAATCATATGAGTAACATAACTTAAGTCAAAATAAATGGCTTTACACTTAATGAACACATCTTACTTAGTCATAAAAATAACATATCGTTTTCCACAATCAACAAAACCATTCTAAGCCTTCCACAAAACATACACATTAATTATGAGCATTTACAATTCAAGCATATACTCTTACATCTTTCATTTTAATAGGAATTTATGCCAATCTTCCCTTTGTCTCACATGCGATAAATCACAATTTATACGAAATAAGCATACTATATCATAACTTAATTTAGTCCGAAGGGAAATCACATAATCGTCAATCAAATTTACGATGTATTTCATACATCACAAGTATAGACCAATAATCACAAGTTCATCACAAAGTCATCCCCATAGTGAACATAAACTCACAATATCGTGAAATCATTGATTATAAACCTTACGTACATACCTGTACCGTTTCAACATAATCTTATATTCATGTTTGTCTTTGACATAACTGTTGAATTTTCCCATTGAACCACTTGGAATACTAAAGGATACTCGGGAATCTCGTGCATATAGTACCATACCAATGCCATATCCTAGATATGGTCTTACATTAGATTTCATATTGATGCCAATAGCCCAGCTATGGTCTTATATGAAATCTCATATCGATGCCATATCCCAGATATGGTCTTACATGAAATCTCATATCGATGCCATATCCTAGATATGGTCTTACACATAAACTCAAATAACCCTAATGTCATGACATTTGTATCCTAACTATTACTAAGGTTCAGCCAGGATTTTCTCGCTTGTCGAACTTTGTTGATTACGTTCAAGGAGTCAGTCAGATTTAATACAATATTAAATTATTTAAAACATAAATAAAATAATGCATTATTTACATACGAACTTACCTCGGCATCAAAATGGCAAAAGGACTTAATCGTCAATTATTCATTTTTCCTCCATTCTAAGTCCGAGCCATGTTTTTCTTGATCTATAATATCACATTTCACTCATTTATTAATCACCTTATTCAATTCAGTCCAAAAATCATATTATGGAAAAATTACATTTTTGCCCCCAAACTTTGACATATTTACATTTTTACCTTAGGCTCGTAAAATGAAATCTATTCAATTTCTTTAATAAACAAGCCTAGCTAAACCATTTTCATAACTATAGCAGCCCATAATTTCCATTAAAACACATTTTGACTACTTATTTTATAACTTTTATAATTTAGTCCTTTTTGACATTTTCACCGAAAATTAATTAGCAAAAGTCGCTTAACAAACAACTAACATTCATTTTCTACCATCAAACATCAAAATATACAAATATTCAACATGGGTTAAAATTTAAACTTTGATATCTCTTCAAATTAGTGGTAGAAATAGATAGATCTTGTTACGAGGATTTCAAAAATGTAAAAATCACTAAAAGCGAGGCTAGAACGGACTTACAATCGAGCTTGGAAGCTTGAAAAACCATATCTATGGCTTCCCCTTGTGAATTTCAACCATGGGGTTGAATATGGACAAAAATTGGCTTTTAATTACCAAATGACCAAATTGCCCTTAATGAAAAACTTTAGAAATATACAAAACCATGTTCATTTTTCTCCATCAACTTAACTAATTGTCTAATTACCATTTAAAGACCTCCAATTTAAAATTTCATAGCAATTAGACACCTCTAGCTTCTAGAACTCAAGTTTTACACTTTTACGATTTAGTCCTTTTTACTAAATTGAGTGCCCGAATGTCGAAATTTTTGAACGAAATTTTCATGAAACCATTCTGTGAATTGCTGACCATAAAGATATAATAGAAGATAAATTTTCTTATGTTGAATTTGTGGCCTCGAAATCACTGTTCCGACTAGACCCAAAATCGAGCTATTACAATTCTCCCCCTATAGGGATTTTCGTCCCCGAAAATCTTACCAGAAGAAGTTGTTTTTAACTCTCATGAAACACTTTCACTAACTTCTCAAAATCACATATTGATTTAGCCTCGTATATCTCTTTCCAATAACCTTTGAACTTTAGCAGACAGTGCCGGAGTATATCGTCAAAGATCTAAATTACTCTTTCAGGAACACATATATTCAGTGGATATGTCAAATAAGAACTCAGTATATACTGAAACAATCATGCAGATTTTTTCAAATGATCAACATTTAAACAACACCATCCATTTCAAGGATAGAGGTAGTCCCAATACGAAATCTATAGTGACTCTATCTCACAGCACCCTAGTATTATCACTGACTGCAATAGTCCTGAATGCTCTTGATGTTTGGCTTACTTGCTATCAAATAGACATCTAAAAATAAATTCAAAAATATTATGGTAATACTCAATCACCAGAACATCAACTTTCTATAACTGCACATTTTATTACTCTTGGATGAACAGATGTGCTACTATTGAGCCTCGTACATAAACTTCAGCATAAGCTCTGGATTCATTTGCATGCAATTTCTATCTCAGAGTACTAGCATCAGTCATCAGGTCAGACCTGAAATTCAAAATAAAAAAATTCAGCTCATACTGTACTCATTTAGCTTACCATTCACTAACACATTTCTAAGCTTCTGAAATTAGCAAGGAAATCATTGATTTAGTTTTTAACTTAGCTAGAATCAGACCATCATCAATAAGATTAGTCATGTAACCAGTAATCACAAAATAAATAAATAATTTTCAATTCAGACATCTATAATTATACTTGCTTTCCCAAAGGTTAATAAATAACTACTCACAGTCCTTTATCATCTGAAAACCTTCACGTTGTCTTAAATTCAAATCTTTCTGTGACATTAGATACTTAACTCTTTGGACCAAGAAGTACGTGACATTTCCCATCGAACACACGAAGTCATCAAATTCACAACACAAACATATAAGTGGCCGTATCTAAATCACCAATCGAACAATTCTCTTTTACTGTGACTTTAATCGTCTGAAAATACAAACTATCACTTTACATTTTTGTATTAAAATATATTCCAATTTGTTCAATAGAACATCACTGAAAAATTACAAATTTTTCTCAATTCAGACTGAACTCAGAACCAATGCTTCAGTTAATAATACCTTTAATTGTTTTCAACTTTGCTAACATGCAACAGACGATTCAAACTATCACAATTGTGATAATGTTCTCAATCGGAGTAGCTTTAACTCGTAATAACATCATTCAGTTAAAGTAATCCAATAAGTATATCTTTACATCATACTTTCTAAAATATCAATTTTCCATTCCGACTGCTCGTCTTCATACTCTTGAATGCACATTGTTTATTCTCTTAGATGAGGACATGCTTAAATACATATAACTCAAATCACATCTCAACAAATCAGTTCACTCTAATAAAAACAACTAAGTTGATTTCAACTATCGAATTAGAACATATCAAAGTACTCTTTTTTTCATGCTGAGACAGCTCAAACACAAAATCTTTCAAAATTCTCTTAACATGCTAATCAAAGACCTTTTCAGTCTTATTAGCTCGAGGAAATAAATATCGCTTGAACTCATCAACTTTATTGAAACTTACTTGGGGAAAAAAACTGCTATATAATTTCAGCTTGGGCTCTTTGTAACGCGTAGGTTTGTGCAAGTATACACAGTCGTTCTCAAGTAATATGTAAGTATCGAGTTATTGTCTCCATAGGGATTATATTTGTGCTAAGTCACTTAATTTCTAAAATTATATCAACAATTTGGTAAATAAAAACACAATATAGTTGAGAAGTGGTGATTAAAATATATTAAACTAAATGCAATGATCCCTAATGCAAATTATCCTAAGTATGCAAACTATATGAATGAAATAGATTTTAGTAAAATTAGACATAGTTTGCAAAATTATAACATAAATAAACTAGGACAATTACTTTAATTAAACTCAATTTATTACCAACATGATTAAAAACATTCAGAAAAACATTCCATGGCAACTCGATGTTTCATGAGTTTAGAAACCACATTAGGTCCTTTTGGAATCATTTACTTAGTAAATACGCATTTTACTGATCCTTATTTACTAAGGGTGTCTTAGCATTCGTGTGAGGTATCAGGGACGTGTCAGGTTTGAAACAATTTAATCACACAAATTTTAAAACTATGTAGATAATAGAGCTTCGTCAGAGTTGTTTGCAACCTACAATTTTATCAGGTCAGGATCTAAATTGAGCATGCACATTTCAATTATGTGTCCATTAGTCGTCGTCTGGTTAGGATCGCTCAGCTAATACAGGTGCATTTCAATCACGTATGAATGAAATACATACTTGATTTTAATTGAAAACATGATTGATTGAGGCACAAACATTATAAGCATGAATCAAATAAATATTATTTAATCAAAGCAATTATCCTAACTTAAATAATATTAAGCTAACATTGTTGTAAACAAGAACAAAGAACACATAGCAAACATCTTTAGATTAAATTAAAGAAAGGAAAGATTAAACCCAATTTAGACTGGCTATCACCCAAGACTCTGACTGACGAGGCTCTTTCATTCCTTTGCTTTGCTCCTTTGCTGATGGCTCTCCAAGGTGGCCGACCAAGGGTTCTTTAAGAGGCTTAAATGCTAAAATCTCTATAACAGCCCTATTTTAAGGGCTAGTCAAAATAGTGGTCTTGAAACCAGTAATCTGAGGTCAGATAAAATTATTTTTTATGTTATTTTATGATTTAGAGTATGATTATATAGGTGCATGAAAATTTTGGTGCTTTAATTTTAGCGATTTCATGCTTAATCACGAAAAAGGGCTAAATCGCATAAAGTGCAAAAGTTCTATTTTACAAGCTAAAGGTGACTAATAGCCATATAATGTTAATTGGAAGCCCCAAATGTTCAATTAGGCCTTGTTTTAAGAGGTGGCCGACCATAGGGGGACAAAGAAGTCAAAATTAGTCAAAGTGGGTGTAGTAGGTGGATTAATTTGATAAAATAAAATAAAATAAAGAAAGAAAAGATATCATCTTTTCTTCTCCTTCATTCCACCAAAAATTAGCAGCAAAAATAGGGGTTGAGAGCTCAAAAATTTCAGCAAGCTTCTCTCTTTACAAGTAAGTGATTTGATGATCATTTCTTGATAAAAATTGTACTTTTGGAACCCCTAAAGCTTAAGCTAGCTACTAAGGGGACTATTATGAAAAATTGTTGAAAGTTTAGAGTTTTACCATGTGAGATTTTAAGTTGTTTGCTGTATTTTTATGAAAGAAAATGAGTCTTAGTTGTTAGATAAACAACTTTTGTGAAAGGTGTTACCATGAAAACACATAGAAGAACCTTTTTGTAAAGGTTGTATAATAAGAGGTAAATGTGTGAAATGTTGAGTTTTGATGGTTATTATAAGAGAAATAAATGTTCACCTAGGTTCGTTAAAGAAAGAAATTTGATTAGAAGTGATTTTCGAGCCTAGGGGTAAAATGGTTATTTTGTGAAAGCTTAAGGGAAAAATAGTAATTTTGCCAAAATTATGATTATTGAAATGTATTTACTAATGTGGTGGTTAAGTGAGCTAAATGGTTATTATAGATCAAGAAGGACAAAGAATTAATCTCGACCGAGGAAAGCGGAAAGTATCGGACTAGATCGACAATCTAGCCTATTTTAAAATCGAGGTAAGTTTGTATGTAATAAATACAACATCATGTTATTAAGTTTCTAAATGTTTGATATTAGTGATGTTGTGTAATATTTCTACGAATTTGAGTTATGATGTTGAATAAGAAAGATTGATGGAAATTGTGGTGTTGAAGTCCTGTTGGACTACAGTGAATATGATAACACTATTAATGAGATAGGAGATGGATAAGGTCCCGTGTAAGACCATGTCTGGGACATGACCTCGACACTGAATTGAGATCCCGTATAAGACCATATCTGGGATATGGCATCGGCATTGAATAAAAAAATCGTATAAGAACAAATTCGGGATGTGGCATCCATGATTGATATGAGATGTAATGCCCTGAATTTGGGCCTAGTAGGATTGGGCCTTGTGCGTGGGAGCCGCTAAGAGACTACACATAAAAGTTTATGTGTGTGAGAAAATATCATAAATTAAGTGTAGCTTTAGTTGCTAAGTATTTGGGTATATTTGGGAGTGCTTGAGAAGCTAGAGTTCAAATCTGAGTGTTTGTAAAATTTTAATTTGGGCTCTTAAGTGAACTTGGATGTTAGCTTATAAGACTTATAATAATTAGTGTTTGTTTTATGACAAAAAGAGAGAAGGGATCTAATGGCAAGGTGGCGCTACATGTGTGGCAAGGAGTCTGAGGTTCGAGGCTTGGTGTGCGTAATTGTATGTTTATTTTCTTTGCTGAAATGGGAGGTGTTGGGCGGATTTGGAACTCGTGGTTGAATTGGTCATAAGAATTTGAATTGAATTTGAATGGGGAGTTGGAGTAAATCAAGGAGAAAATTCGATGAAGGGATTGGTGGAGTTTTTGAAGGATTTTGAAATGAGAGAAGTTGGAGCCGATTAGGGGAGTTTTGTCTAGGCAAATTCGGCTAGGGAGTGCATTTGGTGCATTTTTAGCAATTGCTTTCTTTTATGCTGATTTGTTTTATTTTCTCTCTTCTATCTATAGTTCCAAATATTGCCATAGACCTTTTTGTGTTTTTCACCATTCGGTTTTCTTTATTCTCTTCTCCTTGTTTCCTATTCTTTTTCATGTGAGTCGAATTCAACCTCTCTTTCTCTTCCTTCATTCTTTTCCCTTCTCTATCGATCAAATGTTTCGACCTACAAGCATTCTGATGAATCACTTGTCCACCCTCTCCCTCTCTCATTTGTTTTGCGTGACCGAATACCTTTTGGTCTCTTCTCCCTCTTTCTCTCTTTGTTAATATAAGCTTCTTCCTTAACACTATCTTTATCCACCATTTCTGATAGGAGTGTGACTGTTCTTCGTGGGACTCAAGCCTAGAGTGTACCTTAGGAGGCCGAATACTCCTAAGTAGTGGTAGGTTGTTGTTCTTTTGGTTCCAATCTTTACCATTCACGGTCCTAGTTAACAAGGTGGTAATGCTATACAGATTTTGTCAAGTTTTGGAAGGTGGCTTTGATCAATGGTTAAAGAGAGGAACCGGTTGCTATTCAAGGTAGGCAATTAGTACCATTTTGGAATTAGGTGCTATAAAGAGGGTGCTAGTGATTAAGTGATGGCAAAGGTGCCGGCTGGGATTGAGTTCGTACCCTCTACTCCTAAGTTTAAGAGGTGTGTGGTGTCGGCTATTCTAAACTTTCTGCCAGGATGCGGAAGGGTGGCTGCACCAAACTCTGGTTCGAGTCGGCTAATCACAGTTGACCTATCTAGTCAAGGTTCTAGCGATCATGAATTTTTAGTACTTTACATGATCAGGTGTGTAGCAGTACCCTGTATTCGATAGTCAGTGAGAAAGCCGATAGAGTGGGTGTAGCTGTATGCTGTGTTTGATAACTGGCTAAAAAGCCAAAAGTATGTGTTGTTTACACTGCTATGACTGTAGATCGGCAAAATGCTAAAAAGCCAAAAATATGACGTATGATGCCACTCGGCGGGCAATCATACGTGTGGTGAATCGAGCCCATTGATGTTAGTCTGTAGAGGCCAACACGAGAGCTCTTGTGGTCTTGGGCTATTCGGGCCTCGTTAGGCCAAAATGGGCCGTGTGGGCCCAATGTGCTTGAGGACCACACGGATAAAATGCATGTTATATGGTTTCTATTAGTTTGAACTGTGCTGCTCATATAGCCAAGGCTATTTTTGGGCTAATTATGCCACACGAGCGTATGGGCCCACTTAGGTCGAATAATGGGCCTTAGGCCCATTTACACCGTTGTGTTTGTTTGGGTTACTTAAGTTGATTGAGGCGAAGGTGGACCTTCTATTGGGTCGTTAAGCCCCGATTTGCAAAATTATCAAAGTACCTCCGGTTTGCAAAATTATCGAAATACCCCGGGTTTGTAAATTTTAAAATACTCCCGATTTGTAAAATTACTGAAATACCCCTAATTTTTAAAATTATCGAAATACCCCTAGTTTGCAAAATTACCAAAATGCCCTGATTTTTAAAATTATTGAAATACCCCTAGTTTGTAAAATTATCGAAATACCCCTGTATGGTGAAATTATCCGAAATACCCATATAAGGTAGAATTATCGAAATACCCCTATAAGGTAGAATTATTGAAATACCCCTGTAGGGTGCAATTACTGAAATACCCCTGAGGGGTAGGATTACCGAAATACCCTTATAGGGTAAAATGACTATTTTGCCATTGTGAGTAAATGATTGACTTGTGCTATGAATTTGACTAATTTGATTGTGATCGTATGACTGTGTTTTAACTAACTTGACTGTGGTCATGTGACTGATTTGCTTTTAATATATGTTTAAATGATTGTTATTGAGCATGGCCATTTTGTATACGATGTAATGATTGAGAATGACATACACGACATATTGCATGGGGTTGGGATTGTAACATCTTGAATTGGTGGGTCTATGCATTTTGTGTGTTGTAGGTTTAAGGTGTTAGTTTGAGATTTAGAGGTGCGAATTGGGCTCAGGTTTGGGCTGCGACCTAGGTTAAATTTCTGATGGGGAGCTATAGGGTTTAAAGGTAGGTATCTGTGTTTAAAATTAGCAAAGTGGGCTTGTGGCCCAAAGTCTGGTGGCGTTGCAAGGGAATTAAAGAGTGGCGTCACTAGTGGATGGAGAGGGCCCAAGTGTTGGCAACTTGGAGCCCATGTTCTTGGGCCAAATTCGACACTTAAAGGTGGCTAGGGGGAGGACGACATTAAGGCTAGGAGATAGGGGGATTAAATGTTTTAAATGTGTGGATAATATGCTGACATAGGAGGGAAGAGTTGGTGCTAAATAGGCCTCTTTTGGAGAAGGTTGTAGATTAAGATAGTAAAGTATGATAAAGGCTATCTTTTGGAGGCAATGTTGGCTGAAAATCAAACACAGGAAAGGGGGGAGAGAATCGGTTAAGTGTGCCAAAATTTGAAGGCCAAGAGTGTTCATCTTCTTCATTTGTTTTTCTTTTCCTTTCTTATCTTCTCTCTTTCAAAGCCGAGTTTCCCTTTTCTTGCTTGGTTTCATCTTTTCTCTCAATTGCTTCTCAAAATCGAAACTCTCTAACTCTCTCTTCTCTTATTTAATTTCTTCCAAAAGCCGAACACCCCTTGCCCATCTTTTCTTCTCCCATAGCCGAACCTTTTAGCCATTTTCATTTGTGTTTTCTCAATCTTCTTAAGATCTAAAACTCTTAAAAATCCAGTTGAAGACCTTTGTTTCTATTTTTGATTTTCCTATTTTGGATTCTCTCTTATTCCAACCCTTGCCAAACCATCTCTAGGGTATTGTAGGGCCGAATCTTGCTAGGAGGTAATCGAATCTGTCAGGTGAAGGTAAGGGGACGATTTTTTTTATTTCGTAGTATCTCTTTCGGGTTTGCTTGTTAAGCCGAATGGCTACTTGGTCTAATGGTTGGATGCTTGGTTGATTATAGGTGGAAGTGGTATCGCTTCCTTTTGGAGATCTCTGGGAGTTTGGTTAGTCTGTGAATCAAGTTTAAAACTTCAGGATTTGTCGATCTAGGTAAGGGCCGTGGCCGTGAGCACCAATCTCTTTTAATTTACACCAATCTCTTTTAATTTATTTTCACTGCTTTAGTGTGATTTAGTGATCAAGGTGTGTTCAATGACTCAAATGCCAGCCAAGCATTAGGAGGGGTTGGACCTGTAAACCCAGCCCCTAAGTTCAAGAAGCGGCGATGTCGGCGATATGAGATTGGCCACCAGGTTGTGGGCTGGCATCGGAGCAAGATCGTAGGTAGATAGCGGTAGTCTCGATTGACGATAGTGTTGAAGTAGAGGGTGTGATATTACGAGTAATCAGGTGTGTAACTTTTACACACTTCATATGTTTAATATGTTATTTCTGTGTGTTGTCAAAAGCCGAAGTAATAGTGGGAATCACTATGTTACCCTTGTGGGTAAAAGTAAGGACTCTGGGTAAGTCCATTATGGTGGATAACGTGATTTATCTATATTAAACCTGCATATGCCATGTTATATTTTCTTAAAGTGTTAAGCATGATCATATGGTATTGAAAAGCATATACATGAAAAATGGGAATAATGAGAGGAGGGGGAAGGTATGATTTATCAGACTATCACCAATGGTTAGGTACCACACATGGGTTGGCCCCATATATCATTATTCTATGACTATGTCTTAGTGGTCTGGAACCACCAGTGGTTAGGTACCACATATGCTTATTTTTGTGACTCGTCCCAGTGGTTAGGTACCACAGTGGGTTGGCCCACATATCGATATAAGGGATCATCACCAGTGGTTAGGTACCACAAGTGGGTTGGCCATATATAAATATTTGTGACTTCTGTTACTAGTGGTTAGGTACCACCAGTGGCTAGGTGCCACAAGGGGTAGGTTTGGGAGACTCAGATGGATACCTAGGTTGGATGGGTTGCATGACATGCATATTTTCATATGAATTTGTGTAAGAGCTTAACTTCTTTTGGGATAGGGAATTACACACTGGGTCTCGGTGACTCACCCCATCCGTTACTTTTTCAGATAATTCTTAGATCGTGGATATGGAGCCGGGGTGGACTCGAGGTGGCCATGTTCAATATTTGTTTCCATTTAAATTTTTATTTCGGATTTAGTTTTTCTTTACTTTAAGTTGGATTTTAGCTTTGTAATAAGGCCACTTAGATACTACTTTGGGGATTATTTGTTCGTTCTAGTTTTCTTTAAATTTCTATTAAACGTTAAGGGCATGCCTGGTAAATTATAAAATGGATGTTTTCAAATCTTGATTAAATTTTTGATTTTTCTAAAGTTGCACACCGGGTAAATAACAAACAAGGGATAACAACAAGGCAACTCTATTTTGCTAAGCTAAGTTTCAAAATGTTTAACCATCCACTCAATCCAAATTCATCTTTTTATAATTATACAAATGTTTTCTTCTCAGTGACACACCAGATTCGGTCGTAGCATTTTGACCGGGTTTAAGGTGTTACATTTTTGGTATAGAGCCAGTTTCAAAACTCGGTTATGGGTATAAGGCCCAAAATGTTTTCAATAAAGGGTCTGTAAAATGTTATTTGGAAATGCAGATTTCGAAAAAGCATGGCACCTGAGTCTCCGACACCGATCCACCCAAGTAAGTACCCTAATTCTTGATGTGATATATATGTTGGGTTTAATGGGTTTTATAGGGACATAGATAGGTATGCTAGGGCTTATGGACCTTAGGCCTAGTTACTCAACCTCTTAAATTCCATAAAACTTAATTTCCGTAAATAAACATGTTTGTGAACAAGCCATAAGGGTTAGGGTGTGCTAACAGGCATACGCATGTCTAGGATTGGATCCAAGAAGAGCTTGGTATTTAAGCAATCCTAGTGACTCACCTCCTCTTTTCTGGAATCCTACCTGGTGCGTAGTGATTGTTCACCCTAGCCGCGAGGACTTGTTGACAGGCTAAAATTTATACCTAAAACCCGAAAAGGGACCAGTACCCTATTTTTTCCCAAAAAAATTAAATACCCTTGATTTTGTAAAATGACCAAAATACCCTTGTTGGAAAAAAATTGCCAAAGTATCCTTGTTTGAGAAATTACTGAATTACCCCTGATTTACGAAAGTTACCAAAATTGGAAAAATTACCAAAATACCCTCAGGTTGCAAAATTACCGAAATACCTCTATTTTGAAAAATCACCAAGATACCTTATTTCGAAAAATTACGAAAATGCCCCTGTAGGTTAAAATTATGAAAAATACCCCTAGGTAGTGAAATGAAGAAAATACCCCTAGGTGATGAATGTGAATTCAAGGATGTACTTGTGTGTTGGATGCATGTGTTAGTGCTCTGCTGGATGTTGATTGAATGTGAATTTTAGAATTAGAAAATACAGACTTGAGAACTGAACTATGTAGACATGGTTCGAATTCGAAAGAACCACTGTTAAAACTTCTTTTCATAAGACTGTTCATTATTAATCAGTGGAAGAAAGAATTGTTAATCCATAAAAATTTCTAATCAGATAAATCGCGAGCGGTAGAATGAGTACTCGAGGACGTGGGCGTAATGTGCGTGGTCATGGTAGGGGTAGGATGACTGTGTCGGAACCAGTAGGGTCTTGTTATGAGTCAGAGAATGAGGTACCAGCGCCGCCAGCTGTAGGCGTTGAGTTTCAGGAGCAAACGAGTGGTGATGATGCAGTGTCATAGGCAATGCTACGGGTCTTGGAGAGAGTTGCTGAAGCAGGCGTAGGTACGAGGGCTCAAAAATTTGTGTCCGAGTGACTCCGAGCTAATGGAACAGAGGTATTTAGGGGAGTTTCGGGTGTAGCTCCCAACACAGCTGAATACTGGTTAGAGACGACAGAGTGCATAATGGATGACTTAGATTTCACGACTGAGGAGAAGTTGAAAGGGATAGTGTCTCTTATCCGGGATGAGTCTTATCAGTGGTGGCTCACGATCAGGGAAGGTGCGATGGCCGATGATGTCACTTAGAATTTCTTTAAGACGGCTTACCAAAGGAACTATGTTGGGTCTAGTTATATAGATGCACAGTGTAAGGCGTTTTTAAATTTGGTTTAGGGGAATAAGTCAGTATCTGAATACGAGGTGGAATACTTGCAATTAAGTAGGTATGCTTGGGGTATTGTGGCTACGGAGCATGAGTACTATGTTAGGTTTGAGGACGGGCTTAAAGATGAGCTGTGGGTGTTGATTGCTCCACAGTGAGAGAGGGAATTTTCGTCCTTGTGGAGAAGGCCAAGATTGTTAATGAGGTGAAGCAAACCGAGAAATAGAATCAGAATAGGAATAGGGATAAAAGGAGTTTTGGGCCACTAGGGTCTACTGGGAGTTCTCAGAAAAGGGCTAGATTTGGTGGACCGAATCCAGCTGCAAGGCCTGCTACTGCTACTCAATGGCCACCACGGTGTGCTCGATGTGGGAAGTCTTATTCGGGGGATTGTTGGATAGGTAATAGAGGGTGCTTCGAGTGTGGGTCGATGGATCACCGGATAAGGCATTGTCTGCGGAGGGCAGCTAGGACATAGGCTGAAGGTCAAGGATGTACACAATTCAGGAGAGGTGGTCAGCAACCGTAGAGGGGTCAAAGTTTAGCCAGGGGTGGTAATGGTAACGGGCGAGGCCGTGGAGCACTGGGTAGGGGTGCTAGAAATACCGATGCAAGATAGCTTGGGTTGGTCTATGTAGTGAAGCGTCGAGAGTAGGGTGACGCGCCAGACATCATAACCGGTACATTTTTAATTTTTGGGTTACCTTATACTGCTTTGGTTGATGTTGGTTCGACACACTCTTATGTTGCTAGTACTATAGTGGGAACCTTGAACTTAGCCTATGAGACTTCTTCTAGGGAGATGACAGTAATTAGCCCTCTAAGACACTCTATGGTAGTAAACAAACTGAATAGGGATGTACCCCTAGAACTTTAAGAGGTAGTGTTTCAGGCTGATTTGATAGAACTGCCATTAGGGGAGTTTGATCTGATCCTAGGGATGAATTGGTTAGCAAAGTATCAAGCGGGTTTGACTGTGCAGCTAAGCGCATGGTGTTGAGGATGGTTGAGGGTAAAGAGGTAGTGATGATAGGTGAAAGAAAAAACTACCTATCTGGTGTGGTATCCTCATTGAAGGCTGAAAAAATGGTGAGGAAAGGATGTAAGGCGTTTGTGGCTAATGTTTGTGCATTGGAGGTTAAGGAATCAACTGTTGGGAATGTTTGGACGGTGAAAGAATTCACCAATGTGTTCCTAGAAGAGCTTCGGGTTTGCCCCCAGATCGCGAAGTTGAGTTTGGTATAGACCTTTTACCAAGAACAGCGCTAGTGTCTATTGCCCCATACAGAATGGCGCTAAAGGAGTTGGTGGAGCTGAAGGCGCAGATTCAAGAATTATTGGATCGAAGTTTTATCCGGCCGAGTGTATCGCCTTGGGGAGCCCCTGTGCTTTTTGTTAAAAAGAAGGACGGGTCGATGCGAATGTGCATAGATTACCTACAGCTGAATAAGTTGACAATTAAGAATAGGTATCCTTTACCGAGGATCGACTACCTGTTCGACCAACTTAGGGGAGCCTCAGTCTTTTCCAAGATAGATTTGAGGTCGGGGTATCACCAGCTTAAGGTCAAGGAGGCGGATATCTATAAGACGACTTTTCGTACTCATTACGGTCACTATGAATTTTTGGTGATGCCGTTTGGGTTGACCAACACACCAGCTGCGTTTATGGATATAATGAATCGGGTGTTTCATCCGTATTTGGACCGGTTCGTCATAGTATTTATAGATGACATTCTGGTGTACTCGAAGTCAGAGGAGGAGCACGACGCGCATTTGTGGGTGGTTTTACAGATTCTAAGAGAAAAGCAGTTGTTCGTTAAGTTTAGTAAGTGCGAGTTCTGGTTGAAGGAAGTTACATTTTTGGGTCATGTGGTGTCAGCTGAGGGGGTTAGAGTAGACCCTCAGAAGATTGAAGCTATATTAGATTGGAAACCACCGCTGTCTGTGGCTGAGATTCAGAGTTTTTTAGGTTTAGCAGGATATTATAGAAGGTTTGTAGAAGGGTTTTCTTTGATTGCAATGCCATTAACCAAGTTGCTAAGGAAAGGGGTTCTGTTTGTGTGGTCAGATAAGCTTTTGAGAAGTTAAAAAGGATTTTGACGGAAGCTCCAGTGCTGATTCAGCCTGAAGTAGGCAAGGAGTTTATTGTGATGCGTCGCATACAGGGTTAGGATGTGTGCTAATACAAGAGGGGAAGGTAGTGGCGTATGCTTCTCGACAATTGAGACCTCACGAGGTGAATTACCCAACGTATGATCTGGAGTTGGCTGTAGTGGTTTTCGCCCTAAAAATTTGGAGACGTTACTTATATGGAGAGAAGTCTATTGTGTACACAGATCATAAGAGTTTGAAATACCTCCTTACCCAAAAAGAGTTGAATTTAAGGCAGCGGAGGTGGATCGAGTTGTTGAAGGATTATGATTGCTCGATTGAGTACCATCCGGGTAAGGCTAACGTGGTAGCTGACGCCTTGAGCTATAAAGTGGTAGCAGATTTAAGAGCCTTGTTTGCCCACCTTAGTCTATATGATGACGGAAGTCTGCTAGTGGAACTGCAAGTGAAGCCAACATGGGTAAACTAGGTTAAGGAAAAACAACTGGCAGATGAAGTCTTAAGTGCTCGATGTTTGCAAGTGCAGAGTGGTGGATTGGAGGGGTATAGTTTGAGCAGTGATGCAGTGCTGTGTTTTCAGGGGAAAGTTTGCATGCCTAAAGATGTGGAGTTAAGGCAGAAGATTCTTCAGGAGGCACATAGCAGTCCATACGTGTGCATCTTGGAGGTAGTAAGGTGTACCGAGATTTGCGGGAGTAGTTTTGGTGGCCGGGCCTAAAGTGAGAGGTAATTGAATTTGTGAGTAAGTGTTTGACGTGTCAGCAGGTCAAAGCCGAACATCAGTTACCTTCAGGATTGTTGCAACCGGTAAAGATTCCGCAGTGGAAATGGGAAAGGATCACGATGGATTTTGTTAGTGGGATACCCCTCACGCCTACTAAGAAGGATTCGGTCTGGGTAATCGTTGACCGTCTGACAAAGTCTCTTCAGAAGTTAGCTAGGTTATATATAGCGGAGATTGTGAGGTTGCATAGGGTGCCAGTGTCAATTATTTCGGACGGAGACCTTAGATTTACGTCAAGATTCTGGAAGGCATTGCATCAGGCATTGGGTACAAGGTTGGATTTCAGTACTGCATTTCATCCCCAGTCAGATGGGCAGTCGAAGAGGGTAATTCAAATTTTGGAAGATATGTTGAGGGGTTGCATCTTGGATTTCAGAGGTAGTTGGGAAGAATTTCTACCGTTGGCGGAGTTCGCGTATAACAATAGTTACCAGGCAAGTATTCAGATGGCATCATATGAAGCGTTATATGGACAAAAGTGTCGTACCCCTACGTGTTTGTAACATCTGAATAGGGCCTATGCATTTTAGTTTGAATGTAAGAAATGACAAGTTTAAGCATTAAGAATAAATTTTTGATATTTTGGAAACACGGAAATGCATGAAAATGGAAACCTAAACATTTTGGGAAACACGAACATTTTGGAAACACGAACATTTTGGGAAACACGAACATTTTGGAAACTTTAACATTTTGGAAACACGAACATTTTGGAAACCTAAACATTTTGGAAACTTGAACATTTTGGAAACTTGAACATTTTGGAAACTTGAACATTTTGGAAACATGATGATGTAAGGAAAATGGCAAATTCTGAGTCTGCATTAAAATTTTAGGAAACTTAGAAATAAGGTAGGAATGACAAATTTTAAAGCCCAAAATAGGAGATAAGAGCGGGAGGGCCTTAAAAGAAAAAGTTAGTGAATTTTGACATACAATCGAGCTTGGAAAAGTGGCTGAAGTGTCACTTAGGGTTTATGGGAATGGCTTTGAGTTGAGTCACTTGAAAGCAATTATTGAAGGTTTAATTTTGCTTCCCAAGGCTAGGGGTGGACGGCACATATTTGCTAAAAAGGGAAGAGTTTTATTTTATTAAAACTTGTCAAATTAAAGTGATAAATAAAAGATTTTCTCTACTAAGATAAATGAGGAATTAAAGGATGGATTAAAGACTTTTAATTTAATTAGGTGATAATTAATGGAGATTAAATTATCACTTGGGAGAGTAGTGGCCAAGTTTTGGACTCTTGGTCTAGCAATTTCAGTTAAAAGAGGAAAATTGTGACTTTTCTCTCATTCACTCTACCTTGTGAAATTTTGCTCCCTCTTCCCCTCTCTTTGCGAAATTTCCCTAAGCAAGGACTCCATCTTTTCTTTTCCTCCCCTTTGTCATTGTTAAGTCAAAACCTTTCTCTTTCGATCTCGGTTAAATCTCCATAGCCGGATCTCAGTAACTCAAGACAAGGAAGCAAGTGATTAAAGGCATCAAGGTAAGGTTAAGCCATTCAATTTCCTTTCTTTCTTTTCTAGTTGCCAAAAGTGAAGAGTCTAATCCTATTCTTGATCATGGCGAATATACAAGGGATCTCAAGTTTCCACAACTCTAGAATACAAAGATCAAGGACTTAAGGTAAGAACAATTAATTCTTGTTCTTCCGATTAGTTTAATCAAGGCTTAAGAAAATAACCTCTCTTATGTCTATGGCGAATGTCAAAGGAGGAGTTTCGGATTTGATTCGAGGAAATTAAGGTAAGACATATTGGCCAAAGGCCGATTATAACTTATTAAAGTTAGATCGGATCTAACATATGAATTTTAGGGATTTAACAGATATTCAAGACAAAAGGAACTTTGGATTTGGAATCTATAAGGTAAGCCTCTAAAATATTCGCCAATGGTTGTGAGATTATCTAGATCAATTCCTTAATTATTGAAAAGCTGAAAACTAACCCATATTGAAATACAAGGTTGGCCGAATATCAGGTAAAAGAAAAACCAAACTTTCGGGATTTGTATAAACACCAAATCGGCAAAGGTGAGTTTTTTCTACAAATCTTACTAGGATTTGGTTTTGTTTTAAGCCAAATAGGTTTATTAATGTGACTTAAATGATGGCGAATATAGGAGATAATGATCTAAAGATTAGATCGGGATTTTCTAGATCTCAAGGAACTTTTATTTAAGCGAATAAGGTGTGTACCCTTACTATCCTTGATATCTTATGGCTAAATATTTTAATATATGATTATGAATAAGAATGTGAATGTGGCTATGTACCACAAATGTGGCAAAAAGTACCAGTGCACGTTTCCTACTTCGATAGGATTGTGAAATATGTTATTTAATAACATGCGAATATATGTATATGAACATGAAATTAAGTTATGCACAATATATATTTTTGGGGCATTGGGATTTATGTGAAAGGGGAGAATAAGTGTTGACTTGGTCTCACCAACGAAGGTGTTGACTTGGTCTCACTGTGAAATATGTTGACTACGGTCACATTGCGAAATTTTGGTAACTTCAGTTACAATAGTGTCTAATGACACAACGTATAAATTTGATTATAGTGTCTAATGACACAACATATATGGGCGAATGCCTTTGATGGAGTGTAGCGGATGGAGGGTTGACTTAGTAGTCCCCACGGTGTAAATGGCAGTCTTGGTGGTGTGTAGCGGATGGACCATTAGGATTGGGTTTGGGTTGCATCATAATTTCATTATTATATGGACACGATGATTTAAACATGAATGCTCGATTTATTGAATGATAGTATTGTGTGCACATTGAGTGCATTGACTCACCCGTTGTGGGAATTATTTTTTCGGTGAAGAGCGTTGTGAATTTGGTAGGTGGACCATGAGGTGGCCATGCTACATGCGAAAATTTCATTTAGTTTGGACTTAATTTTATTTTTAGTCACGTTTGTTCTATTTTGGGTTTTACTTGATGTAATAAGGCCTTAAGGCCCGGTGGATTATTCTTTATGTTTGCTTCTTTGTTAAGTTTCATGCTAAGAACTATATTGGATGTATTTAATTAAATGGGCTTACAAGATTAAATAAATGGGTTTCCAATCTAAGCCCGACTCAAAATAATAATTTTTCTAAAATTTACAATTTTCTCTAAGTATCGAAAATGATTTTGAAATCGGTTTACTTTAGGAACATACCAGATTCGGTTCAGGCTCGTGGGCCGGGTGTGGGGTGTTTCAGTGTTGGACGGAGTTGAGAGAGCTGCAGTTATTGGGTCCAAAGTTGGTTGCTAAAACAGAAGATAAGGTTGGGTTGATTCAAGCTCATCTGAAGGAAGTTTCAGACAGACAAAAGTCCTATGCTGATCTTAAGCGAAAGGATATAGAATTTGCAGAGGGTGACAAGGTTTTATTGAAGGTTTCGTCGTGGAAGAAAGTGCTGAGATTTGGATGGAAAGGCAAGCTGAGCCCTAGGTTTATCGGGCCTTATCGGGTGTTGAAGCGTGTGGGATCAGTAGCTTATCAGCTCGAGTTGCCACCAGAATTGAGTCAGATCCATAATGTGTTTCATGTTTCTATGGTTAGACACTATCACTCAGATCCGTCTCATGTTGTGCCGGTAGAAGAAATTGAAGTAAGCCAAGACTTATCTTTTGAGGAGGAACCAGTGCAGATCCTAGATCGGGATGTCAAAGTATTGCGGAGGAAATCAGTCCCTTTGGTGAAGGTATTGTGGTAGAACCATGGATCAGGAAAGGACACTTGGGAGCCATAGGATGTTATGCGACAGCAGTACCCTCAACTCTTTTGATCATGTAAATTTCGGGGCCGAAATTTATTTTAAGGGGTAGAACTGTAACATCATGAATTGGTGGGTCGTGCATTTTGTGTGTTGTATGTTTAAGGTGTTAGTTTGAGATTTAGAGGTGCTAATTGGGCTCAGGTTTGGGCTGAGACTTGGGTTAATTTTTTGGTGGGGAGCTATAGGGTTTAAAGGTAGGTATCTGTGTTTAAAATTAGCAAAGTGGGCTTGTGGCCCAAAGTCTGGTGGCGCTGTAAGGGAATTAGAGGGTGGCGTCACTAGTAGATGGAGAGGGCCCAAGTGTTGGCCGCTTGGAGCCCATGTTCTTGGGCCAAATTCGGCTCTTAAAAGGGGCTAAGGGGAGGACGGCATTAAGGCTAGGAGATAAGGGATTAAATGTTTTAAATGTATGGATAATATATTGACATAGGAGGGAAGAGTTGCTGCTAAGTAGGCCTCTTTTGGAGGAGGTTGTAGATTAAGATAGCAAAGGAAGATAAGGGCTATCTTTTGGAGGCAGTGTTGGCCGAAAATCAAACACAGGAGAGGGGGAGAGAATCGATTAAGTGTGCCAACATTTGAAGGCCAAGAGTATTCATCTTCTTCATTTGTTTTTCTTTTCCTTTCTTATCTTCTCTCTTTCAAAGCTGAATTTCCCTTTTCTTGTTTGGTTTCCTCTTTTCTCTCAATTGCTTCTCAAAACTGAAACTCTCTAACTCTCTCTTCTCCTCTTCAATTTCTTCCAAAAGCCGAACATCCCTTGCCCATCTTTTCTTCTCCCATAGCGAAACTTTTAGCCATTTTCATTTGTGTTTTCTCAATCTCCTTAAGAGCTGAAACTCCTAAACATCCACTTGAAGACCTTTTTTTCTATTTTCGATTTTCCTATTTTCGATTCTCTCTTATTCGAGCCCTTGCCGAATCATCTCTAGGGTGTTGTAGGGCCGAATCTTGCTAGGAGGTGATCGAATCTGTCAGGTGAAGGTAATGGGATGATTTTTTTTATTTCGTAGTATATATTTCGGGTTTGCTTGTTAAGCCAAATGGCTACTTGGTCTAATGGTTGGATGCTTGGTTCGATTATAGGTGGAAGTGGTATCGCTTCCTTTTGGAGATCTCTGGGAGTTTGGTTAGTCTATGAATCAAGTTTAAAACTTCAGGATTTGTCGATCTAGGTAAGGGCCGTGGCCATGAGCACCAATCTCATTTAATTTGTTTTCACTGCTTTAGTTTGATTTAGTGACCAAGGTGTGTTCATGGACTTGAATGCCAGCCAAGCTTTAGGAGGGGTTGGACTTCTAAACCCAGCCCCTAAGTTCAAGAAGCGAGCAGTATCAGCAGTGCGAGATTGGCCACTGGGTTGTGGGCCAACATTGGAACAAGATCATAGGAAGATAGAGGTAGTCTCGATTGACGATAGTGTTGAAGTAGAGGGTGTGATATTGTGAGTAATCAGGTGTGTAACTTTTACACACTTCATATGTTTAATATGTTATTTCTGTGTCTTGTCAAAAGCCTAAATAACAGTGGGAATCACTATGTTACCCTTGTGGGTAAAAGCAAGGACTCTAGGTAAGTCCATTATGGTGGATAACGTGATTTATCTATATTAAACCGCATGTGCCATGTTATATTTTCTTAAAGTGTTAAGCATGATCATATGGTATTGAAAAGCATATACATGAAAAATGGGTATGATGAGAGGAGGGGGAAGGTATGATTTATCGATTTGTCACGGTGGTTAGGTACCACACGTGGGTTGGCCCCACATATCATTATTCTGTGATAAGTCTCAGTGGTATCGAACCACCAGTGGTTAGGTACCACATATGCTTATTTTTGTGACTCGTCCCAGTGGTTAGGTACCACAGTGGGTTGGCCCCACATATCGATATAAGGGATCGTCACCAGTGGTTAGGTACCACAAGTGGGTTGGCCCCACATATGAATATTTGTGGCTTCGATTACCAGTGGTTAGGTACCACCAGTGGCTAGGTGCCACAAGGGGTAGATTTGGGAGACTCGGATGGATACCTAGGTTGGATGGGTTGCATGACATGCATATTTTCATATGAATTTGTGTAAGAGCTTAATTTCTTTTGGGATGGGGAATTACACACTAAGTCTCGGTGACTCACCCCTTCCGTTACTTTTTGCAGATAATTCTTAGATCGTGGATATGGAGCCGGGGTGGACTCGAGGTGGCCATGTTCAATATTTGTTTCCATATAAATGTTTATTTTAGATTTAGTTTTTCTTTACTTTAAGTTGGATTTTAGCTTTGTTATAAGGCCACTTAGATACTACTTTGGGGATTATTTGTTCGTTCTAGTTTTCTTTAAATTTCTGTTAAACGTTAAGGGCATGCCTGGTAAATTATGAAATGGACGTTTTCAAATCTTGAGTAAATTTTTGATTTTTCTAAAGTTGTACACCGGGTAAATAACAAACAAGGGATAACAACAAGGCAACTCTATTTTACTATGCTAAGTTTCAAAATGTTTAACCATCCACTCAATCCAAATTTGTCTTTTTATAATTATACAAAAGTTTTCTTCTCAAATCAAGTTGACAAATTGGTTTTCAAGACGTCTTCTTCCCAGTGACACGCCAAATTCGATCATAGCGTTTTGACCGGGTTTGGGGTGTTACAGGGACATTGATACGGAGGAAGTTCTGATAGGGTCACACGGGTCGCATAAGACGACTGTGGATTTAGTATTGATCTGTTAAGGCCGCACGTGTCGCATGAAACGACTATGGACCGATGGACGGCTTAAAGCCGTGTAATCTGATTATGACTCTATGCCAACCTAAATATGGCTCTATGCAAACTTGATTATGGCTTTGTGCCAATCGTATTTACCCATGGCTATGTGCCTAACAAATATATTGATGACTCTGTGTCGATCATAAATACCTGTAACGCCCTAAATTTTTGGGCCCAATAGAATTACGCCTATTGGGCCTTGGGCATGGGAGCGTTTAAAATTTTTGAGAATAAGAGAACGACACTAATGCAAATTGGACCTATTAGGTGAGCGATTTTGGAAGGTTAAGGGGCTTCCATGAAGTCCCAGGTTCAAACCTAGGCTTTTGGAAAATTTTGGTTTTAGGTGAATAAAACCCTGGGAGTAAGTAAGTAAGCTTTAAAAATAAATTGTGGGAAAAATTGACACAGAGATGTTAGTGGTCTAGTGGCAAGGCGTCATTAAGGTTGCAAGAGAGCATGGGTTCAAGTCTTGGCACTTGCAATTCATTTTGATTTCCTTTTTAATAAACTTAGACTTTGGCCCATAGACTTATATTTAGTTGTGCTTGTTTTGTTACACAAGGAGTTAGTTGGTAAGGTGGCTAGCGGCAAGGAGTAAGTTACAGGGGAGCCTGAGTTCGAAACCCCTTGCATGCAAAAGGTGACTATTTTGCTAATTTAGGACGGTTTTGGAAGATTGATGGTGGGATCGCACATCGGGAAGCAACTGTTAGAGTAGGCGAGAAGCTGGCTTTAAATAGAGCGATCAATGAGGTGAGTAAGGATACCTTGGTTGGTGTTTGGGCATAGGAGTGCTCGGAGCGCGGATTAACTCCAGATTCCTATCAGCATTCATGTTGACTCTAATATCATAAGATCGTGTCCTTGATGAGAAAAAGGGATTCTATCTATAAGGTGGCAGCAAAGGTGCCAACCGAGACTGTGCACATAGCCTCCACTCCCAAGTTTAAGTGGCGTAGGGTGTCAGCGGTTCGAGACTTTCTGCCTGGATACGGAAGGGTGACTGCATCAAACTTTGGTTTAACTAGGTAAATCGCAGTAGATCGTTCTAGTGAAGGTGAAGGCGCTTGTGATTACTTAGTACTCTATGTAATAAGGTGTGTATCCGTATACACTGTTCTGATTGTTAATCGGTTGAAAACCCGAAGGTGCGTATATTGTATTATCTTAACTGTTGATCGGCATTATGTCGAAAAGCCAAAATAACAGCAAATAATGCCATACAAGCGTGCGATCGCACGTGTGGTAAGCCGAGCTCACGGAGCGTGAGCGTGTGATGAGAAAGGCCACCATAAGTGAATCCATGGGCTTGGGCCGTAGTGGGTCACTTGGGCTGGAATGGGCCTAATGGGCTGTAGGGCCCGCGAATGCAAGTCACACTGTTAAAAGGGAAATAGATAGGCTTATCATGTCGCGCACATGACTTAGGTGCTTTGGGCGTAAGGTCGAAAGGAGGTCATCTGGGCCCAATGGGCTTATGGGCCCACACAGATGAAATGTCTGTGATGGGCTAAGTTATTGGTTTGGGCTGTGCCGTTGCATAGTCGTGGTTGTTTCTAGGCTAAATGGGCCACACGAGTTTGTGGGCCCACTTGGCCAGGGTAATGGGCCTTAGGTCCATTTTCACCGTCAAGTCAATTTAGATTTCCTAAGTCGATCGAGGCGGTGGAACTCTGTTGAGTGGAACTCGGTTGCAAAATTACTTAATAACCCGGTTTGCAAAATTACTAAAATACCTTCAGTTTACAAAATTACTAAAATACCTTCGATTTACAAAATTATTGAAATACCCTCAGTTTGTAAAATTACTGAAATACGCTCGATTTGCAAAATTATTGAAATACCTCAATTGTAAAATTACTAAAATACCCTTGGTTTATAAAATTACTGAAATACCCTCGACTTGAAAAACTACCTAATACCCTCAATTTGTAAAATTACTAAAATACCATCGATTTGTAAAATTACTTCAGTTTGTAAAATTACTAAAATACCCCCAGTTTGGAAAATTACTAAAATACACTCAATTTTAAAAATTATTGAAATACCCTCAATTTGTAAAATTACTAAAATACCCTCAGTTTGTAAAATTACTAAAATACCCTCGATTTGAAAAATTTACTAAAATACCCATAGTTTGTAAAATTATTGAAATACCCTCAGTTTGTAAAATTACTAAAATACCATCAGTTTGTAAAATTACTAAAATACCCTCGGTTGTAAAGTTATTGAAATACTCTGATTTGTGAAATTACTAAAAACCCGTGATTTATGAAATTACTGAAATACCCTTGGTTTACAAATTACCGAAATACCACTGTAGGGTAAAATTATCGAAATACCCTTGAAGGGTAGGATTACGGACATACCCTTATAGGGTAAAATGACTAATTTGCCCTTGTGGGTAAATGAATGGCTTGTGCTATGATTTGACCGATTTGACATGATCGTATGACTGTGTTTTAACTGACTTGGCTGTGGGCGTGTGTTTGATATGCTGTTAATATGTGTTGAAATCACTGTTACCGAGTACGACCATTTTTCATACATGACATATTGCATGGGATTGGGACTTGTGATGGAGGAAGTATTGTATTAGAGGCTCTACCACGTTCACTGTTATTAGCAGCTCTACTGCGTTAGTACTATGTACTAGTGGCTTTGCCACGTTTTACTATTATAGTGGTATCGCCACGTAATCTGATTTTAGTGGCTCGTACGATATCGTTATATATTCGCTAAATTGCATTATTGGTGTCTTTGGTTGGGTGTGTCGAGTTGGTCCCCACGTGGTGCATTGGTTGGTACGGGAGGTGTGTTGGCTGGACTGGGTTGGGATGCATCCTCATACTATTGCATATCTGTTTGTGAGATTTGTCACTGTACTGGGCTTAGGCCACTTGTTCTGATATTGGTTTGGGCTAGGCCCAATTGATGCTGTCATGGGGATGTGACCCAAATGATATTGTGGTGGGCTTTGACTCATGTATGCTTTGAACTGACTACACTATTACTCTTAAAGGGCTTTGACCCAGACTGTTTTAGTTTCAGTTTCTGTATATTGATTATTACTCTAGTAAGGGGATTACACACTGAGTTTTCAAAAATCAGTCCATTTTTAACTATGCAGGTAATCCTCAACCTTATATGGATCAAAGCTACGAGGGACTCGGAGAAGACTAGACACTGCTCATGCTTGTTATTTTGATTATTTACTTTTAAATATTTTGATTTGGGTTGTAATAAGGCCTCTCTATTTTTAACTTATTATTTGTAATATCTATTTATGATGTTTTAAACTGCTAAAAGTGGAATACGATTTCCAAAATGATAATTGTCTTTAAAACACTATGTTTCCGCAATGTTTTCAAAGTGCTTCTACAACTCAATTTTTAAACATCACGTTTTCGTAAAATGTTTATTTCAAATATGCTTCCGCAATAGCTAAGGTTTTAAAAGTAATTGCGTTTTCAAGTGGATAACAATTGCTTAAGTGTTTTGAGATTTAACAAAGAGGCTTTAGCTCTCAAACAAGTCTTAACAACAAGAAATATGTTTTCGAAAAACACTTCCATGTGACACGCCAGATCCAGGCCTAACTTTTAGGCTGGGTTTGGGGTGTTACATTTAGTGGTATCAAAGCCCGATTGCAAAACTCGACTGTGGATTGGGTTTTCAGAAATTGAATTTCTAAAAGTGTTGTTTCAAAAAGGCTTGAAACAATTTGAAGTTCTAAAATGTTGTATTGACCTTTTTTCTGAAAGTGTGGTACACCGAGTGTCCGGCACTGAATCTGTAAGTTTTCTGAATAATTTTTTCTGTTTAAAAATTAAATATAGTGAGTTAAAAATACGGTGGTTTCTTTAGATATTGGACTGTATTTTTAGTATTTATTCTCGTATGTGATTTGTTTGGATGTGAAGTTGGGATATCGAAATTGGTTGCATATGAGATATCGTCTGCTTCAATGGTTAGGAGTTTTGAGTTGGTGTAGGGAGTTCAAAATTCTAGTTAAAATATGATAGGGATATTAGAATCAGAGCGCACAGTGGCAGCATTGTGGTTTAACCTGGGTTGTGTGGCTATTATATAGTTAGAAATTTCGAGGATGAAATTTTTGTTAGGGGGTAGAATTGTAACGCCCTAAATTTTTGGGCCCGGTAGAATTGGGCCTATTGGGCCTTGGGCATGGGAGCATTTAACAAGTTTTGAGAATAAGAGAATGACACTAATGCAAGTTGGACCTATTAGGTGAGTGATTTTGGAAGGTTAGGGGGCTTCCATGAAGTCCCGGGTTCAAACCTAAGCTTTAGGAAAATTTTGGTTTTAGGTGAATAAAACCCTAGGAGTAAGTAAGTAGGCTTTAAGAATAAATTGTGGAAAAAAATGACACATGGAAGTGAGTGGTCTAGTGGCAAGGCGTCATTAAGGTTGCAAGGGAGCATGGGTTCAAGTCTTGGTGCTTGCAATTCATTTTGATTTCCTTTCTAATGAACTTAGAATTTGGCCCATAGACTTATGGTTGGTTCTGCTTGTTTTGTTATACAAGGAGCTACTTGATAAGGTGGCTAGCGGCGTGGATTAAGTTTCAGGGATCTGAGTTTGAAACCCCTTGCATGCGAAAGGTGATTATTTTGCTAATTTTAGACGATTTCAGAAGATTGATGGTAGGATCCCACATCGGGAAGCTAGCGTGATAGTAGGCAAGAAGATGGCTTTAAATAGAGCAATTTATGAGGAGAGTAAGATACCTTGGCTGGTGTTTGGGCATAGGAGTGCTCAGAGCGCGGATTAACTCTAGATTCCTATCAGAATTCATGTTGATTCGGTTTTGTAAGATCGTGTCCTTGATGAACAAAAGGGATTCTAGCCATAGAGTGGCGGCAAAGGTGCCAACCGAGACTGTGCACATAGCCTCCTCTCCTAAGTTTAAGCGGCTTAGGGTGTTAGCGGTTCGAGACTTTCCACCTGGATGCGAAAGGGTGACTGCATCAAACTTTGGTTTAACCAAGTAAATCGCAGTAGATCGTTCTAGTGAATGTGAAGGCGCTTGTGATTATTTAGTACTCTACGTGATAAGGTGTGTATCCGTATACACTGTTCTGATTGTTAATCGGTTGAAAAGCCGAAGGTGCATATATTGTATTATCTTGACTGTTGATTGACATTATGCCGAAATGTCAAAATACCGGCGAATGATGCCATGCGAGTGTGCGATCGCGCGTGTGGTGAACTGAGCTCACGAAGCGTGAGCGTGTGATGAGAAAGGCCACCATAAGCGAATCCATGGGCTTGGGCGTAGTGGGTCTCTTGGACTGGAATGGGCCTCGATTGGCCCAATGGGTCATGGGGCCCACGAATGCAAGTCACACTGGTAAAAGGGAAATCGATAGGCTTATCATGTCGCGCACATGACTTTGGTGCTTTGGGCAGCGTAAGGCCGAAAGGGGGTCGTGTTGGCCCAATAGGCTTGTGGGCCCACACAGATGAAATGTCGTGATGCGGTAAGTTATTAGTTTGGGATGTACCGTTGCATAGCCATGGTTGTTTCTAGGCTAAATGGGCCACACGAGTTTGTGGGCCCACTTGGTTAGGGTAATGGGCATTAGCCCATTTTTGCCATTAAGTCAATTTAGATTTCCTAAGTCACTCGAGGCGATGGTAGAACTCCTGTTGGGTCGTTAATAAGCCCTGGTTTGGAAAATTATTGAAATACCCTCGATTTGTAAAATTACTGAAATGCCTCGATTTGCAAAATTACTAAAATACTCCTCGATTTGTAAAATTACTGAAATACGCTCGATTTGCAAAATTACTGAAATACCCTTCGTTGTAAAATTA
The DNA here is from genome assembly GCA_025506655.1 of Gossypium rotundifolium. Taxonomy (NCBI): domain Eukaryota; kingdom Viridiplantae; phylum Streptophyta; class Magnoliopsida; order Malvales; family Malvaceae; genus Gossypium; species Gossypium rotundifolium. The sequence goes on from CP106731.1 coordinate 74,161,967, forward strand.
TTAAAATACCTTTGGTTTACAATATTACTGAAATACCCTCGATTTGCAAAACTATGAAATATCCCTAGTTTGTAAAATTACTGAAATACCCTTAATTTGCAAAATCACTAAAATAACCTCAGTTTATAAAATTTATAAAATACCACCGATTTGCAAAATTACTAAAATACCCTCAATTTGTAAATTTATTGAAATACCCTTGATTTGTAAAATTACTGAAATACCCTCAGTTTGTAAAATTACTAAAATACCCTCAATTTACAAAATTACTAAAATACCCTCGATTTGTAAAAATTACTGAAATACCCTCAGTTTGTAAAATTTCTGAAATACCCTCGATTTGTAAAATTACTGAAATACCTTCAGCTGTAAAGTTACTGAAATACCCTGATTTGTGAAATTATCGAAAGACCTATGATTTATGAAATTACTGAAATACCATTAGTTTACAAATTATCGAAATACCACTGTAGGGTGGAATTACCGAAATACCGCTGTAGGGTAGAATTATCGAATTACCCCATAGGGTAGAATTACCAAAATAACCCTGAGGGGTAGGATTACCGACATACCCTTATAGGGTAAAATGACTGATTTGCCCTTGTGGGTAAATGACTGACTTGTGCTATGATTTGACCGATTTGAATGTGATCATATGACTGTGTTTTAACTGACTTGGTTGTGGGCCTGTGTCTGATATGTTGTTAATAGTGTGTTGAAATGACTGTTACCGAGCATGGCCATTTTGCATACACGACATATTACATGGGATTGGGACTTGTGATGGAGGAAGTACTATGCTAGAGGCTCTGCCACGTTTTTCTACTCAGGTGGCTTCACCATGTATACTGATTTTAGTGGCTTTACCACGTTCACTGTTATTAGCAGCTCTACTGCTTTCGTACTATGTACTACTGGATTTGCCACGTTTTACTGTTATAGTAGTATCGCTACGTAATCTGATTTTAGTGGCTCAGCCATGTATACTGTTATTAGCAGCTAGGCTACGTTACTGGTGTGCTAGATGGGTGGGTCGACTTGGTCCCCACGTGGTGTGTTGGTTGGTACGGGAGGTGTGTTGGCTGGACTGGGTTGGGATGCATCCTCATACTATTGCATATCTATTTGTGAGATCTGTCACTGTACTGGGCTTAGGCAACTTGTTCTGATATTGGTTTGGGCTAGGCCCAATTGATGCTATTATAGGCTGTGACCCAAATGATATTATGGTGGGCTTTGACTCACGTATGCTTTGAACTGACTGTACTGTTACTCTTAAAGGGCTTTGACCCAGACTGTTTCAGTTTCTGTTTTTGTATACTGATTGTTACTCTAGTAAGGGGATTACACACTGAGTTTTCATAAACTCACCTTGTTTTTAACTGTACAGGTAATCTTTAGCCTTAGACGGATCGGAGCTGCAAGGGACTCATAGAAGACCACACACTGCTTATGCTTACTTTTTTGATTATGTACTTTTAAATATTTTTATTTGGGTTGTAATAAGGCCTCTCTATTTTTAGCTTATTATTTTTGATATCTATTTATGATGTTTTAAACTGCTAAAAGTGGAATATGATTTCCAAAAATGATAATTGTCTTCAAAACACTATTTTTCCGCAACGTTTTCAAAGTGCTTCTACAATTCAATTTTTAAACATCACATTTTTGTAAATTATTTATTTTAAATATGCTTTCACAATAGCTAAGGATTTAAAAGTAATTACGTTTTCAAGTGGATAATAATTACTAATGTGTTTTGAGTTTTAACAAAGAGGGCTTAGCTCTCAAACGAGTTTTAACAAGAAATATGGTTTTAAAAACACTTCTATGTGACACGCCAGATTCGGCCTAACTTCTAGGCCAGGTTTGGGGTGTTACAATACCCATGGCTGTGTGCTGGTCATATTATCGTCGTTGATGGCTTCGTGCCAAACTTATTATAGTTACCGATAGCTTTGTGCCATCCTGATTGTGGCTCTGTGCCATCCTGATTATGGTTTATAACCATTATGTTTATGGCTTTTAGCCATTCTGTTAACTAGTAGTGTTGTTGCGATATTTATGGCTTTTAGCCGTTCTATCTATGGTGCGGAGCCATTCTGTTGACTTAGTACCGCAACTAGTGCTAAGCTTGGTGTTTTTGCTGGGTGGGTCGACGTTGTCCCCACATGGTGTGTAAGGTTGGTACGGGTGGTGTGTTGGCTGGATCGGGGTGGGATGCATCCTCATATTGTTGCATATCTGTTTATGAGATTTGTCATTGTACTGGGCTTAGGGCCACTTGTTCTGTATTGGTTTGGGCTAGGCCTAATTGATTCTATTATGGGTTGTGACCCAAATGATATTGTAGTGGCTTTTAGCCCACGTATGCTCTAAACTAGACTGGACTGTACTGTTACTATTAAAGGGCTTTGGCCCAGACTGTTTTAATTTTTGTTTTTGTATATTGACTGTTACTCTGGTAAGGGGATTACACACTAAGTTTTCGTAAACTCACCCCATTGTTAACTGTGCAGGTAATCCCCAACGTTAGGAGGATCGGCTACAAGGGACTCGAAGGTGACCACACGACTGCGGCTGTTATGCTTTGGACTTTATATATGTTTTAAATTTCGTTTTGGGTTTTAATTTCTGTAATAAGGTCTCTCTGGATTTAACTCTAAATTTGAGATTTTGTTACGTTTTATATCTATTACACATAGACGAGTTTTCAACCCAATTACTATTTTTAAAAACATATGTTTTAAACTACTTTACCTTAAATTAGCTTCCGCAACTAAAAGAGATTTTTAACGAAGTTAATAACATTTTATAAGTGATTAACTTTTTAATGAACCACGTTTTGAAATTGAACGAACAAAAACTGAGACTTTAGTTTTTAAATATTATAGAGGGTTTTCAATGAAAACATGGTTTTCAAAAAACACTTCAATGTGACATGCCAGATTCGTGCCTAACTTTTGGGCCAGGTTTGGGGTGTTACATTTAATGGTATCAGAGCCAAGTTGCAAAACTCAGCTGTGGATTGGGTTTTTAAAATGGAATTTCTGAAAGAACTGTTTCAAAAGATTTGAAGTATGTGAAATGTTTTACTGAATATTTTCCTGAATTCTTAAGTTTTCTGAAAACTTTTGTCTGTTTAAAATTTGAAATACATTGAGTTAGAAATACTGTGGTTTCTTTAGTTTTTGGACTATATTTTTGGTATTTATTCTATGTGTGTTTTGAAATGTTGGATGTGATGTTCTGGATATAGAAATTGCAACCTATCTACTACAATAGGTGGATGTTTTGGATGTGTGTTAAAGACGTTGGGATCAGAGTGCGCAGCGGTAGCGTAATGTTGTAGTTGTTACACGACTACCTTGTTAGTTGAAAATTTAAAGGACGAAATTTCTTTAAGGAGGGGTGAATTATAACGCCCTGAATTTGGGCCTAGTAGGATTGGGCCTTGTGTGTGGGAGCCGCTAGGAGACTACACATAAAAGTTTATGTGCAAGAAAATATCATAAATTAAGTGTAGCTTTAGTGGCTAAGTATTTGGGTATATTTGGGAGTGCTTGAGAAGCTTGGGTTCAAGTCTGGGTGTTTGCAAAATTTTAATTTGGGCTCTTAAGTGAACATGGATGTTAGCTTATAGGACTTATAATAATTAGTGTTTGTTTTATGGCAAAAAAAGAGAAGGGATCTAATGGCAATGTGGCGCTACATGTGTGGCAAGGAGTATGATGTTTGAGGCTTGTTGTGCACAATTGTATGTTTATTTTCTTTGCTTGAGTCAAGGTGTGTTGAACCGGATTTGGAACTCGATGGTTGAATTGGTCATAAGAATTTGAATTGAATTTGAATGGGAGTTGGGGTAAATCAAGGAGAAAATACGGTGGAGGGATTGGTGGAGTTTTTGAAGAATTTTGAAATGGGAGAAGTTGGAGCCGATTGGGGGAGTTTTGTTTCGACAAATTCGACTAGGGAGAGCATTTAGTGCATTTTCTGTAGTTGCTTTCTTTTATGTCGATTTGTTTTATTTTCTCTCTTCTATCTATAGTGCTAAATATTTCCACAGACCTTTTTGTGTTTTTCCTCGTTTCGGTTTTCTTTATTCTCTTCTCTTGTTTCCTATTCTTCTTAATGTGAGCCGAATTCAACCTCTTTTCTCTACCTTCATTCTTTTTCCCTTCTCTATCAATCAAACATTTCAACCTACAAGCGTTATGGCGAATCACTTCTCCACCCTCTCCCTCTCTCATTTGTTTTGTGTGACCGAATACCTTTTGGTCTCTTCTCCCTCTTTTTCTTTTTGTCGATATAAGCTTCCTCCTTAACACTATCTTTATCCATCAAATCTGATAGGAGTGTGATTGTTCTTCGTGGAACTCAAGCCTAGAGTGTACCTTAGGAGGCTGAATACTTCTAAGTAGTGGTAAGTTGTTATTCTTTTGGTTCCAATCCTTGTTATTCACGGTCCTAGTTAACAAGGTGGTAATGCTATACAGATTTTGTCAAGTATTGGAAGGCGACTTTGATCGGTGGTTAAAGAGAGGAACCAGTTGCTATTCAAGGTAGGCAGTCAGTACCATTTTAAAATTAGGTGCTATAAAGAGGGTGCTAGTGATTAAGCGATGGAAAAGGTGCCGACTGAGATTGAGCATGTAGCCTCTACTCCCAAGTTTAAGAGGCGTGTGTGTTAGCTATTCGGAACTTTCTGCCAGGATGCGGGAGGGTGGCTGCACCAAACTCTAGTTTGAGTCGACTAATCACAGTTGACCATTCTAGTCAAGGTTCTGGCAATCATGAATTTTTAGTACTCTGTGTGATCAGGTGTGTAATAGTACCCTGTATTCGATAATCAGCGAGAAAGCCGATAGAGTGGGTGTAACTGTATGCTATGTTTGATAACAGGCTGAAAAGCTGAAAGTCTGTGTTGTTTACACTGCTATGATTGTAGATTGGTAAAATTTTGAAAGCCAAAAATATGGCGTATGATGCCACACGAGCGGGCGATCGTATGTGTGGTGAACCAAGCCCTCAAACATGGGTGTTAGTCTGTAGAGGCCACCATGAGCACTTTCGTGATCTTGGGCTGTTCTGGGCCTCGTTGGGCTAAAATGGGTCATATGGGCCCAATGGGCTTGAGAGGCCACACGGATAAAATGCATGTTATATGGTTTCTATCGGTTTGAACTGTGCTGTTCGTATAGCCAAGGCTATTTCTAGGCTAATTGAGCCACACGAGCATGTGGGCCCACTTAGGCCAAATAATGGGCCTTAGTCCCATTTACACTGTTGTGTCTGTTTGGGTTACTTAAGTCGCTCGAGGCGACAGTAAACCTTCTGTTGGGTCATTAAGCCTCGATTTGAAAAATTACTGAAGTACCTTGTGTTTGTAAAATTATCGAAATACCCCCGATTTGAAAAATTATTTAAATACCCCCAATTTGCAAAATTATCCAAATACCATTAATTTGCAAAATTACTGAAATACCCCTGATTTGCAAAATTTTTGAAATACCCTTAATTTTCAAAATTATCGAAATACCCCTGATTTGCAAAATTATCGAAATACCCCAGTTTGCAAAATTATTGAAATACCCCCGATTTGCAAAATTATTGAAATACTCCTATAGGATGGAATTACTGAAATACCCATGTAGGGTAGAATTACTGAAATACCCTTGTAGGGTAGAATTATTGAAATACCCCTGTAGGGTGGAATTACCGAAATACCCCTAAAGGGTAGGATTACCAAAATACCCTTATAGGGTAAAATGACTGTTTTGCCATTGTAGGTAAATGATTGACTTGTGCTATGAATTTGACTAATTTGACTGTGATCGTATGACTGTGTTTTAACTGACTGGATTGTGGTCGTGTGACTGATATGCTTTTAATATATGTTTAAATCACTGTTATTGAGCATGGCCATTTTGCATACACGTGTAATGATTAAGCATGGCATACACGACATATTGCATGGGGTTGGGACATTGATACGGAGGAAGTTCTGATAGGATCGCATGGGTCGCATGAGATGACTGTGGATCCAGTATTGATCTGTTAAGGTCGTATGTATCGCATGAGACGGCTGTGGACTGACGGACGGCTTAAAGCCGCGTAATCTGGTTATGGCTCTGTGCCAACCTAAATATGGATCTATCCCATCTTGATTATGGCTTTGTGCTAATCGTATTTACCGTGGCTATGTGCCTAACATATATATTGATGACTCTATGTCGATCATAAATACCAGTGCTGTGTACCGATCATATTACCGTCGCTGATGGCTATGTGCCAAACTTATTACAGTTACCGATAGCTTTGTGCCATTCTGATTATGGCTCTGTCCCATCCTGATTATGGTTTATAACCATTCTGTTTATGGCTTTTAGCCGTTCTGTTACTAGCAGTGTTGCTGTGATATTTATGGCTTTTAGCCATTCTGTCTACTGCGCTGAGACGTTTTGTTGACCTAGTGTCGCAACCGGTGCTAAGCTTGGTGTGTTGGCTAGGTGGGTCGACGTTGTCCCCACATGGCGTGTAGGGTTGGTACGGGTGGTGTGTTCGCTGGATCGGGGTGGGATGCATCCTCATACTATTGAATATCTATTTATGAGATTTGTCATTGTACTGGGCTTAAGGCCACTTGTTCTGTATTGGTTTGGGCTTGGCCCAATTGATTCTGTTATGGGTTGTAATCCAAATGATATTGTAGTGGGTTTTGGCCTACGTATTCTTTGAACTGGACTGTACTATTACTGTTAAAGGGCTTTGGCCTAGACTATTTCGGTTTATGTTTTTGTATACTAACTGTTACTCTAGTAAGGGGATTACACACTGAGTTTTCATAAACTCACCCCGTTGTTAACTGTGCAGGTAATCCCTAGCGTTAGGATGGTGGAACGGTGGAAATGTGCAAGTGTGCACAATCGCAACAAGTAATAAAGTGACAAGTAAATGTCGAGTTATCGTACCCACATGGACTGTAAAAGAATTATTTATGAAAATGATTTCCAACACTTTGGTGGGGGAAAAACATTTGGATTCGAGAAATATTTAAAACTAGAAAACAAAGTAAATTAAATAAAATAAAGAAATTCTAGTGCACGATTTCAAAATATGATTTAATCATGATTATAAAATTGTGTTGGATTAATTACATTTCTTACCTTAGAATTATTAAACTTATGTTTATACTTGTTACGAATAAATCACGGCAACTCAGTAATTTGCTAACTTATGAACATATTTACTAATAAAAAATCCATTCATCTCTTGTACATATTCCCATGTCAATTCGACCGATAAAATAGATTTAGAAAAGTAAACATGTTATTGCACATACATACTTATCAGATTAAACCATCTCTCGCATATCCCTATGTCGATTCAAATGAATAATTCAACCTAATAAGCATATAAAAGACCATGTGAGGTAACAAAGTATCCTTACCTTGAAACAGTTTAATCACAAAAATCTTGCAAGTTATGCAGAGCATATGTATCGCCAAATACAATGCTAATTTAATCTTTAGCTACCTTAGAAGAATTAAACATGCACAGATTAAGTATTGTGTCCATTAATTACAATTTCAATGCATTTAAATAATTAATTCTTTAGTTATCAAAACAATTAAAATGCCAGAATAACTTAATAATGATTTTACTTAATCAAACATTTTACCGAGGCCTATAACCGCATAAACACAATTTTAATAATTTAAGAGGACGAAATGCAATCAACCCAACACGAATTAAATTCAAGCTAAGCTGATTAAATTAACCATTCCAATAGGATAAATATTCCTAAACATGTTCATCAAAACAACAACAAAATTTAAAGAGATAGGGAACAAGAAGCAAATCCGGTGTTTCTCTGTGGCTTGACTGATTGCTTCGTTCTTCGTTCTCCGGTGTCCTCAGCTATAAAGGTGGCTTATGAACACTCCAATTGCTGCTCCAAATGGCTGAGAAAACACCTATTTTCCAAGAGGTGAAATTAGCACAAGAAGGCTTGGGTTTTTGGAGAAAAGGAGAGAAAGTGAGAGAGGGAAGAGAGAATGAGATGTGAATGAAAATTGAGGGATGGGGGTGGTTTGAATGATCAGAAAGGGGTGATATTTATAGATGATTGTGGCTGCTAAAACTAGAAAATCCCATCAGCCAAAGAGACCTCCCTTGGCCGTTCATCTATGTGGCAAAGTTGATGACTTCAACTTTGCTAAATATGGCATGGGGCAAATCTACAAAGCCACTAAATTTGGAGGGAGTTGAATGCAACTTTGAAAAGTCTTCAAGGGCTTCTTTGCAAGCTTAATTAATCATCTAATAAGCTGATTTGGGCTAGCATATGTATGGTTTGGGCTGCCCAATTCTTCGCTTGGTTCGGTTCAATCGGTTTGGTTCAACTGACGCGGTTCAACTGGGCCCTTTTCATAATTAATTAAGATTAATTTATTTAGCCCAAATTAAATTGGGAATAAATTAAAATTAATTATATTATGATAAAATATTCTTAATTGGAACATCTTGGGCTAGAAACAAATTCGCCTTGATACTTCAAATTGCTTCTCGGGTTTATTATTTGAGCAGTGTCTATCGAGCCTATTTTCGCCCTTTGTGCGAATCTGTCGAAAATAGTAAAAATTAATCAAAATTAACTATAAAATTAATTAAAATCCATCATGTTAATATTCTTAGCACAATTTAATTATTTTATAATATTTAATTATTTTTGACAAGAATTTAATCGAAATTGCATAAATTTGAGTTAAATAGGGCATGAAAAAGTGTATAAATTTTCGTGTTTCCACACCCCCAAACTTAATTCATTGCTCATACCAAGTAATGCACAAACTTGAAAAGAATTTTCTCGGAAAAATCTTTGAAAAACTCCTTCAGAACAACTTTCTTCTCAAAATTATGAATTTAATATACTTAGGCTGAAAATTAAGAAATTTGATAATTATGCTACTTAAGTATACATATCGTTCAAATTACCTCCAACAACTATTATACTAGCAAAATTAGATTAAATTTTTCTTAATAAAGACATGTTACTCACTACCAATTTGATTTTAATTCCTTATTCAAAATTAAACTGCAATCATTAAGCTTAGTGATGTCTTCATATGTTGAACAGAGCAATTTCTCTCCACTAATGTAGGTAACATTGGAACTTTGAATCAATAGGTCTTTAATAAGGTTGTAACATGGTTGGACGTAGGAGTAGGTAAAAGATAAACAAATTTTTGGCTTAAAAACCCTAGAATTAGCTTAAAATCGAACCTTCAGAATTCTTACCCTTGATATAGAAACTTATGCTCTTTCGACCATTTATTTTATTTTGAGTACATGTTTTTTTTAATCAAGCTCAAATTCGAGCACTTGCTTCATGTATTACAATTTTCGAGCAATTGATACTTCTTTTCAATTTTAAAAGTAATGAAGAGAAAATTGATGGCTAAATATTGTATAGGTCCAAATAAAATTAGGCCATATAGTCTCAAAGTTGGGTTTCAAAGGATAATTTTATTAGGGTCGGCTTGAAAGGCTTAAACGGTCCAAACAATATTTGCCTTAAATCATTTTCAATATTCCATGCTTCCTAGGATTTCGCCTCAAGAAATTACTCAGTCAATTCTAAAGACTTAAACTTTCATGCATGCCTAATTTTTGTAGGAATTAAAAATTTTATAGTGCAATTTGCATGTTTTATTAAAAGAATACATTCATATCATTATTAAGCTAACGTAATAACTTATTGAAATAATAGAACTTTATGAATCTTTGAAGTTCAAACATACTTAACAAAATTTCAAATTATTGAACAAAATATATCCTAATCATAATTAAAAGAAAATTTTATTCTGAGTGGAATTAATTCAAATTTCCGGCCCCTTATTTAAAGTGAACAATGTCCTCATTGTTTAAAGTGAATAGATACTATACACCATGTAGGATATTTAGAAATGAGGAGGTGAGTCAAATTGACTGCTTAAGTACCAGGCTCTCTTTAAAATCCAATCCTAGACATGTATATATCTATTGCCACACTTTGTTCAGATTTTATTCATGATTCCTATCTCTTGTTGTATTGTGCAAAAATAAAAGTTCCTAATTAACCTAATCCTAGAATAACTTAAGAATAAAAATAAACTAGAGTTGAAGTCCTCCCTTTTTTTATTTGTTTGTCGATCCTTCCGAATTTGACTCATCTTTTGCTCCATCAGTATTGGTTTTGCATGAATCGCCTTGCTCCCTCTTTGATGATGAAGTCCATGGTTCAAATATGAAATCTGGAAACTCAGGCACAAAAATAAATGGGTCATTATAAATTTTCTTGAGGGCACTCCTCATCGAGTCATCTATTATTTTTGAGTATCTCCAGTAGGCTTGTTGCTGCCATTACATGTGTTGCATTAAGTCCATCAGCTTTAACAGCTCATCACAAAGATCTGGGCTAGGCGGTGGAGATCCAAACATTGAGGTTTCGATATTAGGTTCAGCTTCTGGTTCCATTGATGCTGCCTTATTAGGGGCTTCAGTTGATTAATCTGGTGGGATTTCTATGGGATTATCTTCTACTTCTTCGGGATCCTCGCTCTCTTCAACTCGTTGCTATAGAAAAGAATCTCTGACTACTCGGTAGAGGTCCCAATCGGTGATTGTGCCTTGACTATACTCTGTCCCCTTCACGTCTGCAAGGAGTTTTGCTTTTAAGCATAAAATTGTTATTGTAAAGGGGAAAAAGGCCGGGCCAGAACATCTAACGGCACAATTTCGCATTTCTCTTAGGATGATTTTGCCCACATCAATGGTCTTTCCCGTTAGAATCGAGTATAATAGGACCATTCACTCTAATGAGATTGTAGTCCCATGTGAACTAGGCATAAGGCTGAAACGGATGAAATAGAACCATACCTTCGCAAGTGGTGTCAAATACTCTCTTCGACACGTGTGGATTCCTTGTTTTGACACAGTCCACTTAGAACCTAGAACTGTAAGTTCCTTGAGAATTTCTTGCAAATTTTCAGGCTTAATGTTGCTCAACGAAGAAGGATATTCATCATTGTCGAAATCAGGTAATTCAGATAATTCATTAATAGCATTTGAATTTATTGGTACCTTGATTCCGCAGACTAGAACTTCGGTCAATTCGATTGAGGTTAAGTTTACGTAGAATTCACGAACTAGTTCCTCATCCATACTTGGTCTCTTTTCACAAAACAATTCCTAATTGAGGGCTTCAGCAACTTGACAAATACGTGCCATAAAATCTATGTAGTTTCTTTCCTTCAATGTGAAGCCTTAAAATCTATGTAGTTTCTTTCTTTCAATGTGAAGCCTTTCTCTGGATGCATCTATTGATTTTTGAAAATACTTTCGTATCTTGCTTTGGCTTCTTCATAGTGAAATTTGTTCTGTGCTTCGTCAATTTGGGCGGAGGCACGAGTTCTCTTGCGAGGCATGATTGACCTGAGCATAAGATAGGAGAAAAAATATTTTCTCAAAGATTTAATTAATAAACATTACTAATATTTCAATAAATTGAAAAATTAAATAATTGACTAAAAATTAAAACTGAAGGAAAAAAATTATTCTTACCACCTTCATCGTAAAAACTAAGAACTCCTAAAATAAAATATACTAATGAACAAAAGATAGAAATTTAAAAGGAGGGTTGAAGGGTTTTTGGCTTAGGTTGGGCGGATGGGTGCATGGTAGGGGCTACACACAAGCAAAGAATGCACAAGGTCTTTGCAGTAGGCCACAGGTGTCTTGTGGTGCGGTGTCTGAGAGCAAGACACCGATTGGGCTGGTCGGGTGTGCAGGGAGATGGTGCGCAGCAAGCAATGCGAGCTGGAGGTAGTAGGCATGAGGCCAAAACTTGGGTAGTCTTTGGAGTGGGGCATGCGGCGTGTCTTTGAAGCAGACTCTTGGTAGAATGGCTGTTGTGGCTTGGGACTTGTGGCACTTTGATGAGTTGGGGTTTTGAGTGATGAATGAATGGGGAGAAGCAAGCGTGTAATTTATAGTGGGAGAAGAACTCTTAGAGCAATTTAATAATAAAATATTCTAATTCTAATTCTACTTAATGCTAACAACAATGCATGTGTAATTATCAATTGCTATTTAATTTATTAAGATAAACATAAAATAAAATAAATCCTAATCCTAAGCTAAGTTGATAACAATTAATATATAAATTATAATGAATATAATTATATATTAAAGGTTATCAATAATTTATAAATATGGTATAAAAAATATTTATTCTAGATGCTAAAAATATTTACACAAAGAGGCACCTAGTTTTTATTATTTATGAAAATAGCAACCAAATTTTAAAAATAATTCAATTAAGTCCCTAGACTTAATGAAAATTTGAAATTGATTTGCAATTTAAGACTTGGGTCAAAATTGACCTCTTTATTTGGAAAACCAAAAATTTATTTTGTCATTTAGGGGCTAATTTCTTGGAAAATTATGTGAAAATCAATTCCCAGGAAAGATTGGAGGGGTCACAAGCGGTTCCGCTTAAGTTATCTCCTAGACAGGATTGATTTAAACATAATAAACTCGAAAATATACCCTAAATAATTTATTGAAAACAAGAAAATCTAAAGATTAGACAAACGGAACAAGATTTGATCTCGTTCAGGTCTTTCTCTGTAGTGATGTTTCAAACGCTGAACATTGACTTGAAAATTACCTCCTTACCTTGGAGTTCAACAACTACGTATGGATAGATGCGATGAATCGTAAATGGATCGGACCAACGTGATTTTAACTTACCTAGGAAGAACTTCAATCTGGAATTAAATAACAAAACTTGCTGACCTGCTTCAAACTCTCGAACTTGAATATGCTTGACATGCCGTTTCTTGAGTCTTTCTTTGAGTAATTTGGCATTTTCGTATGAGAAAATTCAAAATTCCTCTAGCTCGTTGAGTTGGAGCATCCGTTTCTCTTTAGCAGACTTAAGATCCAAGTTGAGTCATCGAAGGGCCCAGTAGGCTTTATGTTTTAACTCCAAAGGTAGATGACAAGCTTTCCCAAAGGCTAACCTGTAGGGTGACATTCCTAGAGGTGCCTTGTATGCCATTTTGTAAGCCCATAAAGCATCATCTAGTCTCTTGGACCAATCTCGTTGGTTTGAGCAAACTACCTTCTCAAGTATGCCTTTGATATCCTTATTCGGTAGCTCAACATTTGTTTGCGGATGGTAAGCTGTCGCAACCTTATGTTTCACTCCATGTTTATCTAATAACCATTTTAACAACTTGTTCACAAAATGGGTCCCTTTATCACTGATAATAGCTCTTGGGTTCCGAACCTTGTGAACACATGTTTCTGCAAGAACTTCATCACAACCTTAGGATCATTTGTCAGATAAGCTTCAGCCTTGACCTACTTGGACACATAATCTACTGGTACCAATATGTATTTGTGACCGAAAGACTGAGGGAAGGGACCAAGAAAGTTGATAAACCATAAAAGTAACATATTTTAATCCCACATTTAGTATGCTTTTGGATGAATTATCCTTGATTTATGTAAAAAGGTGCTCTTAATCCTTTCTTTTCATGTCATATACTCAGGAAAGCACCTAAGGATAAAAAGAACATAAAACGGGCTTAAAACGGACTAAATTAGGCCAACCCAAGAATTCGACACGACCTGGCCCAAATCCCACACGACCGTGCCTCTCCAATTACCTAGAGCACGGCCTTAACTCCGTCACACACAGTCGTGCATCATCCATTTACCACACACGATCGTGTCAAGCGATCTACATGGCTGTGCCTAAAACGACAGAATCAAGGCACGGCCTAACCTCGAATTACATGGGCGTGTGCGATGGGCGTGCCCCTGCCACAGGAAAGAGCAATTTCACTCGGATTTGGATGCTTGAAGGCAAAGAAACACATTCCTAAGTCTACTTAAACATCCTAGGAGGAATTCTACTTGAATTAGGATACTTAGGAGCCAAGTAAACCATCTCAAAGCCTATATAAAACCCAAGGTAGCAACTAAAAGGGGAGTTCGGCAGAAGCTTAAACAGGACGGCTTTTTGCAGAGGCTTTTGCCTAAGCCTTTACTTTTCAGGGAATCACTTGGAGATAGCTAGTTGATCCATCTCAAGAAGCTGAAGCTCTATTCAAAATTCCTTCAGGGAGTTTTAGGGATTTCTTATGTTTTGTTTTATCTCTTGAGATGTTTTCTTATTTAGTTATGAACTAAACCCTTCAGATACTTGAAGGGAATGAAACCTATGATGAATTTTGTTATTTGATTTCTAAATTATATGATAAGTACTTAGTTTGTTCTTAATTATGTTGCTTAATTTAATCTGATGTGATTAGGTGGAGGAGGAATAGACCCTACCTAAGAGTAGATCTAGTATAATTGAGCGGAGTTGATCGGGCGCCTAGAGATAGGGTTACAAGATTTTGTCGGATTAGGGTGAAACCTAATATGGGAATCCATTGATCAATTACTGCTTCCTTAGGGGGTTATTATAAGAGAATGAGAGTTCCACTAATTAACCTAAGGTTAGACGTTATTCGACTCGAGAGAGGGTTTAATATAGGTTAGGGAGTCTCATGGATCAAGCTAAGTAAAGAAGTCATATGGTTTAGGAATAAATAATAAGTGAAGTCATAGGTGGATTCTTCCTGAAGGTATTCTCTTCATCAACTGAGTTTTCCTAAAGTCTTTCTCCAATTCATTCTTTTGTCTTTCCATCTAGTTTAGTTTTTCATTAGTTTAATAAACCAATCACTCCATATTTTAGGCTAAATAATAGAAAGAAAGTAAGTAGTAGTACTTTTAGGTTCCTTGGGTTCGATAAGATATTCTTGCCTAAACTATACTCTTTGCTCGATAGGTGCACTTGCCTCTATCATTGTCATAGTTAGTCACTGAGTTCGATCATTCTTTCTATAAATGTTAAAACTCGACTGTTTGACGCGATCAAGTTTTTGGCGTCGTTGCCGGGGAACACTAAAATATTAAGAAAGATCTATTTCTATTACTTTAGCCAAAAAATTTTATTATATTATTATTTATTATTATTCCTTTTTACTTTGATAATTTTTTCCTCTATTCTACTTTTGGTGGAAAATTTTAGTCCATGGAAAAGATGGCACTAAATAATTATTAGTGGCAAGGCATAGGGCAATTCCTACTAAAATAGCCAGTGTCTTCAACCTCGACATGGTCACCAGGTTATCTAATCTGGTAGAGATGATGAATAAAAAAATTGATGATTGGTATAGTCCCTTACAGGTACATCCAAAAATACAATATGATTTGAATCTAGGAGGCGTGGCGAATCTTGAGTACCCACCCTACGGATATGGCATGGAAAATGAGCAAGTTCACTATACTGGTAACTATTCTAGATATCAAAATAATTTTTATAGTGTCACTTATAATACAAGTTGGAAGTACCATCCCAATTTCTCGTGGGATGATCAAAATATCCAAAGATTGGAACTTCCTCCAGATTTTCAACAACTACCTCACCAACAAGAAGAGGAGCTGAATCTTGAAGAGATGCTGACGAAATTCATGGCAGCCACAGATTCTCGTTTCCAAAAGACTGAAGTGACACTTGATGCATAACAAAAATGGATCAAAGGGATCGAGAATCAAGTTGGAAAACTTACTAGGTCAGCGGGACATCTCGCAAAGGTAATGTCAGAACAACCGCTAGGACGTCTACCAAGTAACACCGAGGTTAACCCAAAGGAGTAAATTCAAGCCATCTCAGCTCAAGACAGTAAAAGGGTTAGATGAACCAAACTTAATAAAAGAAAACAAGGTAGATAAAGGTAAGGTATAGGTAACACAAGAAAAGCCAAAACTGGTAATCAAGGAGTACCAACCTCGCATACCTTATCCCGTAGCAATAAAAAGAAGCGATTCAGAGGAACACGGTAAGTTTCTTAAACTCTTAAAGAAAGTACATATTAACTTTCCTCTCCTTGAAGCTCTTTTTCATATACCAGGCTTGAGGAAATTTTTAAGGCGACTCTTGACCAACAAATGCAAATTAGGCGAAGAGCACCACGTGGAGCTAAAGCATAATGTACTCGATAATTCTACAAAATAAAGCGCCACGGAAATTAAAATATCCAGGAGTTTTACAATTCCATGTTTAATTGGTAGTTTATCTATTGATAATCGTTAAGCGGATTTAGGGCAAGCATTAATGTTATGCCTTACAAAATGTTTGGAAACCCGGACAAACTAGGATGAGCATTCAATTAAGCGATAAAACTATAAGAATTCCTACGGGTATAATAGAAAATGTTCTAATCAAAATTGATAAATTCATATTAGACTTTGTCATTTTAGACATGGATGAGGACAACACGATCCCTTAATTTTAAGAAGACCCTTTTAGCAACTACGAGCTAAAATTGATATCTATGAGGAGATCTCATACGTGTAGGCGGCTGAGAGATAGTCACTCTTCAAGCTCTTGACTCGGCCGAACATCAAGTGATAAAGGTGAGAAAATAAATTCAGTTCATAACCAACTTGTTCAATGCGGGAAACACCACAAAGCTACAAACCTGGCGGACCATAGACCTCGTACTAATAAAGAAGAGTTACATGAGGAACCGAACCACATGAAGTGAACCAAAGGAAACCCTGATAGGAACAATAGGAACAACAAATCACATCAAAATAGAGGATCGGGAATTGTTGAATAAGGAAGACCTCGAATCACCAATTGAACTCAAGACAAGCGAAGAAATCACTTTTGAGGTACTTAATGTCTTCCTATGTTTAATTGGACACTTTTGAGGTAAATATTACTCATCTTAAACTATATATCCATGAGTGAATGAGAAAGGATTTTCACGTCCTCAAACCACCATGACCATAAGAATGAGAGGTAAAGTCTAGCTAAGACTATAAATGGCGCTTCTCGAGGCAACAGAGCACTAACCCTATTTTTACATTTTTATTTTTTTCTTTTCTTTTCTTTTTAGCACCTAACCATAAACTAACCAAATAGTAGATTTCTAGGCCACACGACCCTACACACGGGCGTGTCGTGGCCGTGTGGAAGCTAGGGGATGAACCATGGGCGTGCCAGTAGCCGTGCCCGACATAGAAATTTTTTTTTCCCAAAACGGGTGGCGATAATAGTCCACGCCCATGCCGATGCCCCGTGCGAGGTTACTGACTTGTCAAGCACGGTCTAAACACAGCCGTGCCTTTCAACCGTGCCAACATTCTAACTCATCGAACACGGGAGGAGCACGCCCGTATTAAATGACCGTATGAAGAAAGACACGGGTGTGCCATGACAGCCACGACCATGCTCGAACACCCTGAATGCATTCAAAATTTAAAATCCCAAAACATGAGCTACATCTCTATTTAAACCTCATTCCCCATTTTTCTAGTTGTCTTTCATTTTCCATTATTTATTTTGTTTTTATATTATTTCATCATTATTTTTTACTTTATTTTATTTTATTTTCTTCTTCTTATTCTTTATGATATTTAGATTTAGCTTAGGATACAATAAAACCAAATCGGCTACTCTTGATTCAATTTCAAATGGTTCGAGATGCTTCCCGCGTTCACCTCCGGTCTTATCCGATTTCTTTTCATAGACTTCATCCAAAAATTAGGAAGTG
The DNA here is from genome assembly GCA_025506655.1 of Gossypium rotundifolium. Classification (NCBI taxonomy): domain Eukaryota; kingdom Viridiplantae; phylum Streptophyta; class Magnoliopsida; order Malvales; family Malvaceae; genus Gossypium; species Gossypium rotundifolium. Next base: position 74,179,633 of record CP106731.1, read on the forward strand.
TTACTTCTTCCCTTCTCTTTTGATTTTATTATTACATAATTGTTTATCTATCTTTGTACATTGAAGGCAATGTACATCTTAAGTGTGTGTGGGGGGGTAAAAGTGTCAAACTTTTTGCATTATTCTCAAAATCCTGAATTTAGTCTTGATTCGAAAGTATTTTTCTCGTATTACTAATTAGGATGAAATTTCTAATGATTTATGATTTGAATTGATATGTTTTAGAGTAAGTCATAGTTAGTTGTGCATTGATGATTACATTTGAAGGATACTAGAGAATCGAGCATGATAAGTCTACTTTCTAAAAATTAAAAATTAATAGGTCGTTGAATTGAATTTGAGTATTACTTTGAAGTTTAAAATTTATAAGGATTGATGTTAACACCCATAATTTTTATGTGAGATTTTAAGCCTTATAGAGCATATATTCTTTTTCATGCTCACTTTATTGATTATGAGTGTGTCAACTTTGAACTGTTATTCTAGAACTTGCCTCGATTATACATGTCGAGACCACATGAATGATTTGATATACTGAGATGATAAAGGCACCTAGGTTTTAACCCATTCACACCACTAAAAAGTCTACCCACATAAATAACCCCTAGTGAACCCATTTGATCCTAACAACCTTTTTTTTGAATTGCCGTTTGATATTAGCCCAAAACCCTTTGTATTTGTTATCAACATTCTTTTGGCTACCCCTCTATCAAGAATTGATTTGATCAGTTGTCGAATTAGGTTATTTCAATTATCAAAGTTCCTTCCATTATGTTTTTTTTAGTTTGTTCTTAAAAAAAAAGGAGCTTAGATTATATAAAAGAACTTAGAGCATTTAAACTCCAATTGTTGAAGAAAAAGCTCGTATTAAAGTATTATCAAATTTTAAGTGATGAAAATATTCTTTATTATATAGTAATTATCAATAGTGGTATTATTAGTTTTCATTCGATGTAAATATTCATTGTTTTTAGATTAGGTAATTAGTCAATTTGATCTCGATTCTAACCCTCTAGTTCACCTATCCACACCTTTAACCCTAGCCCCGTTACAACCCTAATAAAGACCTTTTGATTTGTGTATCATCTCATATACAGTGGTGGAGATTTGATTTTCAAGCAAGCCTATGGGATCAACTTTTCAGGTTCGACTCTTGAGAGCCTTATTATGAACCTTAAACACCTTTGAGTGATTTGAGTGAATCTTTAGTGAGGATGTCAGTCCTTGTTAGTTTTGAATAAAGGGTAATTATTTAGATAAGGGGAGACACCTATGTTTTCATGCTCCAAAATCATGACTTATCTCGTTTGAATCTTTAGGGCTCTTTGAGTTGAATTATCCATGTATAAATTATCTATGAATTATGATGAGACATTGTCGATAGGAATTATGAATTATGGAAAGTTTGTTTTAATTATAAGTTGAAAATTTTGCTTGAGGACAAACAAAAGCTTAAGTGTGAGGGCATTTGATAAACCATAAAAGTAACATATTTTAATCCCACATTTAGTATGCTTTTGGATGAATTATCCTTGATTTATGTAAAAAGGTGCTCTTAATCCTTTCTTTTCATGTCTTATACTCAGGAAAGCACCTAAGGATAAAAAGAATGTAAAACGGGCTTAAAACGGACTAAATTGGGCCAACCCAATAATTCGACACGGCCTGGCCCAAAGCCCACATGACTGTGCCTAGCCTATTACCTAGAGCACGGCCTTAACTCCGTCTCACACGATCGTGCATCATCCATTTACCACACACGGGTGTGTCATACGATTTACACGGTCGTGCCCAAAATGACAGAATCAAGGCACGGCCCAACCCTGAATTACACGGGTGTGCCCCTGCCGTGGGAAAGAGCAATTTCACAGAGATTTGGATGCTTGGAGGCAAATAAACACATTCCAAAGTCTACTTATACATCCTAGGAGGAATTCTACTTGAATTAGGATACTTAGAAGCCAAGTAAAGCATCTCAAAGCCTATATAAACACCCAAGGTAGCAACTAAAAGGGGGAGTTCGGAAGAAGCCAAAATAGGATGGCTTTTTGCAGAGGCTTTTGCCAAAGCTTTTATTTTTCAGGGAATCACTTGAAGATAGCCAGTTGATCCATCTCAAGAAGTGGGAGCTCTATTCAAAACAGAGAATCTCTCCTTCAATTCTTTCAGGGAGTTTTAGGGATTTCTTATGTTTTGTTTTATCTTTTCTCTTGAGATGTTTTCTTATTTAGTTATGAACTAAACCCTTTAGATACCTGAAGGAGATGAAACCTATGATGAATTTTGTTATTTGATTTCTAAATTATATGATAAGTACTTAGTTTGTTCTTAATTATGTTACTTAATTTAATCTGATGTGCTTAAGTGGAGGAGGAATAGACCCTACCTAAGAGTAGATCTAGCATAATTGAGCAAAGTTGATCAGGTGCCTAGAGATAGGGTTACGAGATTTGCTGAATTAGGGTGAAACCTAATATGGGAATCCATTGATCAATTTACTGCTTCCTTAGGGGGTTATTATAAGAGAATGAGAGTTCCACTAATTAACCTAAGGTTAGATGTCATTCACCTCGAGAGAGGGTTTAATATAGGTTAGGGAGTCTCACAGATCAAGCTAAGTAAAGAAGTCATATGGTTTAGGAATAAATAATAAGTGAAGTCATAGGTGGATTCTTCCTGAGGGTATCGTCTTCATCAACTGAGTTTTCCTAAAGTCTTTCTCCAATTCATTCTTTTGTCTTTGCATCTAGTTTAGTTTTTCATTAGTTTAATAAACCCATCACTCCATATTTTAGGCTAAATAATAGAAAGAAAGTGAGTAGTAGTACTTTTAGGTTCCCTTGGGTTCGATAAGATATTCTTGCCTAAACTATACTACTGTTCGATAGGTGCACTTGCCTCTATCATTGTCATAGTTAGTCTACAGGTTCGATCATTCTTTTTATAAATATTAAAATTTGACTGTTTGACGCGATCAAAATTCAATGCCCTAAACATCGAATAATTCCACCTCAATGATATTTTTTCGAGGCATCTCATTTCTGTTGGTCACATTTCCAACCCTCTGACATCGATCACAACTTTTTATGTTAGTGTATGCATCCTTGAATAGTGTTGGCCAAAAAATTTGGCTTGCAATACTTTGGCCGCTGTATGAGTACCTCTGAAGTGTCCCCCACTCGGAGCTGAATGATAGTGGTATAAAATCTTCGGTATTTCATCTTCTACCATACATCTCCTAATCATCTAATCTGTACACTTTTTTAAAAAATATGGCTCTTCCCAGAAAAAGTACTTCACATCATGAAGAAACTTTTTCCTTTGCTGATATGTTTTATCAATCAACATCAAACCACAAGCTAAATAGTTAGCAAAATTAGCAAACCAAGGTATATTATGGACATGATTTACCTTCAGTATGTGTTCATCTGGAAATGTCTCTTGGATAGGTAAAAGTGGAGAATTTCCCTCTTGCGGCTCTAATCTGTATAAGTGATCTGCTACTTAGTTTTCTACTCCCCTTTGATATTAGATTTCTAGATCAAACTCTTGAAGTAGAAGCACCCATCGGATCAATCTAGGTTTAGCATCTTTCTTGGCTAATAAGTACTTAATTGCGGAGTGGTCCGTATAGACAATCACTTTGGTACCTAAAAGATAAGATCGAAACTTATCAAAAGCAAACACAATAGCAAGTAACTCTTTTTCTATTATCGTATAGTTCAGTTGAGATTCGGTTAGAGTGCTACTTGTGTAGTAGATGGGATGAAAAACTTTGTTCCTTCATTGGCCCAAGACAGCTCCAATGGCAAAGTCACTTGCGTCACACATCAACACAAATGGCGAATCCCAGTCTGGTGTGATGATAATGGGTTCCGTGACTAATCGACTCTTCAGATCATTGAAGGCTTTAAGCATTCCTCATCAAACTTGAATACCGAGTCTTTCTCCAATAGCTTGCATAAGGGTTTAGCCACTTTGGGGAACTCCTTGATAAATCTTCGATAAAAATCGGCGTGGCCTAAAAAGCTCTTAACACCTTTTACAGATGATGGAGGTGGGAGTTTCTCAATAACATTCACTTTTTCTTTGTTCACCTTGATCCCATGTCTCGTTATCCGATGCCCTAGAATAATCCCTTCTCGTACCATAAAATGGCACTTTTCCCAGTTGAGTATGAGATTCGTTTCTTCAGATCGCCAAGATTTTAGCCAGATTGGCTAAGCAATCATCGTAAGTATCTCTGAATACTGAGAAATCATCCATGAAAATTTCCAAGTACTTCTCAACCATGTCAGTAAAAATAGACATCATACATATTTGAAATGTAGCTGGTGCATTACATAAACCAAATGGCATGTGTATGAATGAAAATGTACCGTATGGATAGGTAAATGTCATTTTGTGTTGATCTTCCGGTGCTACTGTAATCTGATTATACCCTGAGTATCCATCGAGAAAACAATAGTAATCTTGTCCTGCGAGTCTATCTAACATCTAGTCCAAAAATGGCATAGGAAAGTGATCTTTCCTAATCACCTTTTTCAGCTTCCGATAATCGATGCAAATTCTCCATCCCGTAACTGTTCTAGTTGGCATTAAATCGTTGTTCTCATTTTCCATGACCATGATACCTCCTTTCTTTGGCACGCACTGGATTGGACTCACCCATGAACTGTCTGAGATAGGGTAAATTATACCTACATCCAACCACTTGATTATTTCTTTTTTTTACTACATCTTTCATGATGGGGTTCAGTCTCTATTGTCCATCAATCGTTCCTCTCTTGCCATCTTCTAATATGATCTTGTGCATGTATACAGATGGGCTGATACCGTGAATATCGACTATGGTCCATTCGATAGCCTTTTGAATTGTTTCAAAACTATGATAAGTTTCTCTTCTTGTTCAGTAGTTAATTCTGTTGAAATAATCATAGGCAGAGTAGAGGCATTACCTAAATAAACATATTTTAAGTGTGAAGGTAATTCCTTGAGTTCTAACTTAGGTGGCTCCTTGATTGATTCTTTTGGCTGGATGTAATCTCTTTTCTTTAATTCCAAAGATTCAAAATAAGATTGCATATTCAATCCCTTTTGATTAGCTTATAGCACAGGTAAGTATTCATCCTCCTCTTCATCATTTGGGGGATCCGATGTTGAAATTCTTTCCAGTGGGTCCTAAACACAATTAAGTTCCTTCTCTACTATTAATTCCTCTAAATCATCTACTGCAGAACAATCATCCATTGTGTCAGGAAATCGCATTGACTTAAAGACATTAAATGTTACCTGATCATCCTGAACACACATAGTCAGCTCGCCCTTTTGCACATAAATAAGGGTCCTTTCAGTTGCTAAGAATGGTCTTCCTAGGATAATTGGCAGTTCTCTATCTGCTTCAAAGTCTAGAATTACAAAGTTAGCAGGAAAGATAAATTTATCTACACGTACCAATACGTCCTTAATTTTTCCTTCTAGATGCTCTAAGGATCGATCTGCTAGTTGAAGTGTAACCGTAGTTGGTCTAACTTCTCCTATCCCTAACTTCCTAAATATTGACATAGGCATCAAGTTGATACTTGCACCTAAGTCACATAAAGCCTTACCACAATATGTTGCTCCAATGTTGCACGGTATGGTAAAACATCCAGGATCCTTCAATTTTGGGGTAGTTTGTCCTAAAGATATGAACTGCATTCCTACGTCAGAGCTACTATATCAAATTCTCCAAGTCTTCATTTCTTAGATAGGATATCTTTCATGAACTTGACGTAGTTTGGCATTTTCTCGAGTGTTTCGACCAATGGGATGTTGATGTGAAGTTGCTTGAGTATGTCAAGGAACTTCTTGAATTGAATCTCTTGCTTCGACTTTTGAAGTCTTTGAGGGTAGGGCGGTGGTGGTTTCATTATTGGAACTGGTTCTGGTTGATTTGCCTTTGGCGGTAATCTTGCGTCTAATAAAGTTGTTAGTTAATCAGAATTGACTGGTCTTGAGGTTACTTTGCCGAGTTTTGCATATTTCAGTTCTGGTGAAACTAGGGTTTCAACACTTGGTTGAACTTCTTCTGAGACTTGAGCATTAGCTTGCTCTTTTTCAACTTCGATAGTGTTGGGCTCCACTATCTTTCTACTCCTCAATATCAATGCTTTGCAATGTTCCTTCCTCGAATTTCTTGGATTTTTCGTGTCACTAGGTAGAGCACCTTGTGGTCGGTTCCTGAGTTCAGTAGCAAGCTGACCCACTTGATTCTCCAAATTCTTCAATGTAGCTGGTTGGCTCTGGATTAAGGCATCATTCTTTTCCATGTATGCCTTCAAGAAACTCTCCAAGCTATTGGATGCTTCACTTGAACTGATTTCTAAACTTGTTGCGAACTGGGCAGCTGGGTTGGTCTGTGTTGGGTGTAAGTGGTACTGGTTCCAGCTACATGGTTACTCTAGAAGAAATTCGGATGGTTTCTCCACGATTGGTTATAAAAATTTGATTGCATCCCTTGCCTTCCTTGATTTTGGTTCTAATTACCCATGTAGTATATAGATTCTGGGTTCGACAAACATTCTTCAAACAAATGTCCCGCCCCACAATAGACATAGGCTATATTCTCGAATTGATTAGGCGGCTGTGCTGTAAAACTATTAGACCTATTAGTAGTAAAGTTTTAAAGCATTGAGGATATTGATGATACCTGAGATGAAATGTAGTAAGAGCATCTACTTCATGAATTCCAGCGACTCGTCTTCCTGACGCTGCACGACTGGTTGTCCATTGATAATTGTTGTTGGCAATCCTCTCAATAATTTCATAAGCCTTTTTATAAGACTTAGAAAAGAGAGCACCATTAGTAGAGGCGTCCACTACCATCTTGTGTGGGCGTTAAGACTATTATAGAATGTCTCAAGTTGAATACAATGTGGGATTCCATGATGAGGGCATTTTCATAATAACTCTTTAAATCTCTCCCATGCCTCATACAAGGACTCATCGTCCATTTGGTGGAAGGCAGTGATCTCGTTCCTCAACTTACCATTCTCGCTTGGCAAAAATACCTTTCTCGTTCCATTGAATTGGCCCATAGTCTGAAGCATATGGAATATGACTGGCTTCAGCTTGAATTATTGTGCCTCGATTTTGACTCTCCTAATACCTGGATTAAGATCATTAAATACTGGCACGGCATATTATCTTAAGGCTCTATCCCTATCATCAGTAATAAGGATAGGATTCTAAGTAGGGTTTGTTCTATTTCCTTGGTTCATATGCTCGAAGTTCATTTCTTCAGTCCTTCTTTGGTTTGCTTGCCATCTTCGTTGTCGAAAGGTTCATTCTATTTCAGGGTCCACAAGGAGTAAGTCAATAATCTGGTCAATACTCATAAACACCTGAAATATTCAAAAAAATTAATTAAGTAAAAATTTCAATACGAAAAATAAATAAACCAAAATGTAAGACAGATTCACAAATAATGGCTTTGAAAAACAGTCTCCAGCAACGGCGGCAAAAACTTGAAACGGTGGAAATGTGCAAGTGTACACAATCGCAACAAGTAATAAAGTGACAAGTAAATGTCGAGTTATCGTATCCACAGGGACTGTAAAAGAATTATTACTGAAAATGATTTCAAACACTTTGGTGGGGGAAAACATTTGGATTCGAGAAATATTTAAAAACTAGAAAACAAAGTAAATTAAATAAAATAAAGAAATTCTAGTGCACGATTTCAAAATATGATTTAATCAAGATGATAAAATTGTGTTAGATTAATTATATTTCTTACCTTAGAATTATTAAACTTATGTTTATACTTGTTACGAATAAATCACGACAACTCGGTAATTTGCTAACTTATGAACAAATTTACAAATAAAAAATCCATTCATCTCTTGTACATATTCCTATGTCAAATCGACCGATATAATAGATTTATAAAAGTAAACATGCTATTGCACATACATACTTATCAAATTAAACCATCTCTCCCATATCCCTATGTCAATTCAAACGAATAATTGAACCTAATAAGCATATAAAAGACCATGAGAGGTAACAAAGTATCCTTACCTTGAAACAGTTTAATCACAAAAATCTTGCAAGTTATGCAGGGCATATGTATCGCCAAATACAATGCTAATTTAATCTTCAGCTACCTTAGAAGAATTAAACATGCACATATTAAATATTGTGTCCATTAATTACAATTTCAATGCGTTTAAATAATTAATTCTTTAGTTATCAAAACAATTAAAATGCCAGAATAACTTAATAATGATTTTACTTAATCAAACATTATACCGAGGCCTATAACTGCATAAAAACAATTTTAATAATTTAAGAGGACGAAATGCAATCAACCCAACACGAATTAAATTCAAGCTAAGCTGATTAAATTAACCATTCCAATAGCATAAATATTTATAAACATGTTTGTCAAAACAACAACAAAATTTAAAGAGATAGGGAACAAGAAGCAAATCCGGTGTTTCTCCGTGGCTTGACTGATTGCTCCATTCTTTGTTGTCCTCGGCCATCAAGGTGCCTTATGAACACTCCAATTTCTGTTCCAAATGGCTGAGAAAACATCTCTTTTCCAAGAGGGGAAATCAGCACAAGAAGGCTTGGGTTTTTGGAGAAAAGGAGAGAAAGTGAGAGAGGAGAAGAGAGAATGAGATGTGAATGAGAATTGAGGGATGGGGAATGGTTTGAATGATGAGAAAGGGGTGGTATTTATAGCTGATTGTGGCTTCTAAAAAAATCAAATCCCATCAGCCAAAGAGACCTTCATGGGGAAAATCTACAAAGCCACTAAATTTGTGGGAGTTGAATGCAACTTTGAAAAGTCTTCAAGGGATTCTTTGCAAGCTTAATTAATCATATAATAAGCTGATTTGGGCCAGCATATGGATGGTTTGGGCTGCCCAATTCTTTGCTTGGTTCGGTTCAATCGGTTTGGTTCAACTGATGCGGTTCAACTGGGCCTTTTTCACAATTAATTAAGATTAATTTATTTAGCCCAAATTAAATTGGGAATAAATTAAAATTAATTATATTATGATAAAATATTCTTAATTGGAACGTCTTGGTCTGGAAATAAATTCTCCTTGATACTTCAAATTGCTTCTCGGGTTAATTCTTCGAGCAGTGTTTGCCGAGCCAATTTTCGCCATTTGTGCGAATATGTCGAAAATAGTAAAAATTAATCAAAATTAACTATAAAATTAATTAAAATCCATCATGTTCATATTTTTAGCACAATTTAATTATTTTATAATATTTAATTATTTTCTGACAAGAATTTAATCGAAACTACATAAATTTGAGTTAAAAAGGGCATGAAAAAGTGTATAAATTTCTGTGTTTCAAGAGGATCGATGCTGCGAGGGACTCGGACGTGACCACACGACTGCGGCTGTTATGCTTTGGACTTTATATATGTTTTAAATTCTATTTTGGGTTTTAATTTCTGTAATAAGGCCTCTCTGGAATTAATTCTGAATTTGAGATTTTGTTACGTTTTATATCTGTTAGACATAAATGAGTTTTCAACCCAATTACTATTTTTAAAAACATACGTTTTAAACTTCTTTACCTTAAATTAGCTTCCACAACTAAAAGAGATTCTTAACGAAGTTAATAACGTTTTTAAAAGTGATTAACTTTTCAATGTACCACGTTTTGAAATTGAACGAACACAAATTGAGACTTTAGTTTTTAAATATTAAGGAGGGTTTTCAATAAAAACATGGTTTTCGAAAAACACTTCAATGTGACATGTCAGATTCGAGCCTAACTTCTGGGCCGAGTTTAGAGTGTTACATGAGATCTCGTATAAAACCATATCTGGGATATGGCATCGACACTTAGAGGTGACCCCATGTAAGACCACATCTGGGATGTGGCATTGGCTTCATATTATGTGAATGATGATGAACATGTATCATCAAATATCCCAAGTGATTTAGTGGGATAAATAGTTAACCTTGGAATAGAAATAAGATTAGTGCTAAAGTGATGCCATTGAGTGATCACAGGTACCCGTAAGTAATTCACGAGAAATATTTACAATATGTGACATGGTATGTATTCGATAAGAACAAGCATGAGTAAGTGTTTGCAAAGTGATTTAGACTTTATGTTTTTATCCAATGCCATGGTTGGATGACATTGTGAATTTCTGTTGTTATTTGTTTTCATGCAAACTTACTATGCTTTATGTTTACCCCTCTCATTTCCCTCTTCCTTGTAGCATTGCCAAGTTAGCTCGAGATTTCATGGAACGTCAGAGTTTAGAAATCACACTATCGACTACTTTTTGATATAGCCAAGCTATATTCGTTTTGAGTGTGGCATGTATAGGACTTAGTCTCTTTTTTTATGTCATATTTGTTAGCCAAAGTGTTGGCTATTAATGTTGCTAAATTCAATTTCTAAGTAGTCATTGGAATTGGGCCAATATTTGACAAGTTTATTTATATTCAATGATGATGAATTTCATGAAGTATATGTTTGTGTGGATGCTTTAATTTGAGTTCTTAGTAGTGCCTTAGAGTTCTGATATATGTTGTATTGAATTGGTGTAAGTATGTTTGTTGTATAGGATGGCATTTGGCTTGGTAGATAGTCTTTCAAATGTCCTCACGGGTAGATACATGGGCGTGTGTCTAGGCCGTGTATGACACAGGGTCAGCCCCATGGGTGTGTGGCTTGGCCGTGGGTCCCCTGCATGTTAGTGAAGCAAGTTAGTTAAAACACCCCAAGTCAATGTGGAGCCAAAGCCTAACACGGGTGTTGGTATGTTCCTCAAGTAAAACTTTTAGCGGAAACATTATTTTTAGGAGAATTAATAAAATCAAACAAGGAAACCAAACAAGAAAATTTCTTTGAAAACATTTATATAATAGTAACAAACACATTTTTAAATAATTTATCGAAAACCATTTAGATATTTGATAATTATTCATGGCAGAATTTAAAATAAATCCAAACACAAAATTTAAGATAATTTATAGTGGCCTTATTACATAAAATTGGCAAACCCAAAATAAAGTCTAAATAATAAAAATTAACTTAAAAAGTTTAAGTTGGAAAATTTCCAAACGTCATTGATTGAGCTTTGGCCACCTCGAAATCCTTGCTGTCCCGATCCATCGCACTACGAGTTATCTGAAAAGTTATCCCATAAAAATGGGTGAGTTATAAACTCAATGTATAACACATACACTAAAAAGCCCATTTTATGAAATGCTTTCAAGCCCAAAAATTTCACATATGGCCATAGGCCCATTTAATCAAATATTTGGCCCAAAGGCCCATTTAACTCATATTTAGCCCAAAGGCCCATTTAACTCAAATTTAGCCCAAAGGCCCATTTTATTCAAATTTAGCCCAAAGGCCCATTTCATAGAGATCAAATAATAATCATACAATGTTACATGGATATACTTATGAAATGAGATGCAAGCTGGCCCAACCTAAATATCCATCCGCTACACACCCCGTACCAACCAAAGACACCGTGGGATTACTAAATCGACCCTCCATCCGCTACACACCATCGAAGGCGATTCTTTGTAGTCAACATGCACATCGCCTTATTGTGGCAAAGCCACCAAAGCAGATGTGACCAAGTCACCGATCAAGTCCAAATTTCAAATCGTGACCGAAGTCACGGAGCCACATATGTGACGAAGCCACCGAGTCAAATATGTGATGAAGCCACTGAGTCAAATATGTGACCGAGTCAAATACCGAGTCAAATATGTGACGAAGTCACCAATTTCACATATGTGACCGAAGTCACGTAATTGTGGTAAAACCACCAGAATACTTCCTCCTTTATTAAACATACCCATATGCCCATGCACATACATATCAAATTAGATTTTCATGCTATGTACCCACAAATCATAATATAGTCATGCTTATTTCATATTGATGCATATATCAAAATAAGCGGAATATTGGGTAACATACACAATTTTGTATACCAATGATTGGTATCCGCAATCAAACATATTATCATATAATCACTTTTTAATAATATAAATCTATGGAAATTTTAATGTATGGTTACACACCTAGTAACAGTGAGAATAATACCCTCTAGCTCGTCCACACCTAAATGATTAATACACTCGGTTAGTATAAACTATTGTTAGCAAAAACTATACTTATAAACGATGGATCTAAATCCTTACCCTCGGATTCACGAATGACAGTTATTTGCGGTTTTTCTCCACTAGATGGATCAAAACCCGCCGATATTCCACCAACGTAAAGTGGTTCGGTTGTACGCACTACTTCGAATAACCGATCCTCGTTTGCAGAAGGTCCACAACTCGGTGGAAAGTCTCTAACCCCGATACTGCTCTTCGTTTGTAGTTCGATGGTAAAGGAATACCTCCTCTCTTCCAAACACTTCGAACGGCTCTTTTCTTACCTATCTTGATGATCTTAGATCGCCCTAAAAATAACTTAGATTAGTGATCCGTCTAAAAAATTGATATAATCTAAATTAGTAATCTTACCTTGATGATTCGAATGGTAACTTAAGGGTTGTCCTCAACAAGATCTTTGTAAAAATCTTTTCAAGAGGTTCTACTAAGAGAGAAATAAAAGATTATGATTTTAAGTTTGCTAAAGTAAAAGGAATAATGAAAATAATTGATAAAGTCTTACTTTGATCACTTGGAGGTTCGGCTTTAAAAAGAAGAAAAGAATATGATGATTCGCCTTCACAAAAGAAAATAAAAAAATGGTGGTTTCAATATGATGGTTTCGGTTTTGAAGGGAAAGAAGAAGGAGAATGAAAAGAGAAGGAAGTAAAGAGAAAGAGGAGAAGAAAATGATAATGGTGATTTTGACAATGAGAGAAAGATAAGAGAAAATAAGATGAAAAGAAAAGAAAAGAGAATAGGATCAAAGAGAGAGAGATTGACTATGGAACTTAGATGCATTCGGCAAGAGGAGAGAAAATGAAGAAGAATAATGGTGCTTAATCTTTGTGGTTTTTGGTTTCAAAATGAAAACTAAATGGGAGAAAGAAAGTTGTATTTGGTTCAAGCAATTGAGGCTAAATCAAAAGCGAAAATGTACCAAAATGTCTAAGGTACATTCGGCCAAAATGAAGAAAATTTGGTCAAAAAGATGAAAGCTAAAACAAAAGAGAGTTTTTACCTAAACTCTATGGCAAATTCGGCTAGGAGAGAATTTTTGAAGAAAATGAGAAAAGATGGACAAACAAAGACTTTTGGCTAACTTTTCCCCCCTAATGGCAAAGCATAAATTCGGCCACATCAATGCCAACATATCCCCCTTTTTCCTCCTTGTTTCTTCCCCATCATATCCAAAGAATTTACTACACAACTAGGCCTCTCCTTTAGCCTTCATGTTGTCTAGGTTCATGGTCAATTGACCATGAACACATCCCCAAAACATAGCCCTATTTCATGCCTTTGTCCCCCCTTATCTTATCACCAACTTATCCTTTCATGCCTTAAGTTTTAACTTCCTTTTTCACATGGTCATCTAGCCAAAAATGGATGAAAGCTCATCCACTCTAGAATATTCTTGGCCGACACTTACAAGGAAGAAAACAAAAAATTAAAATCTCCCTAATGTTAGCTAGAGATTGAACCTTGCACCTTAAGCACACATCCATGCATCTTAACCACTTTGCCAATTACTTAACTTATACTAGAACTTCTTATCATCAATTCTTAAGGCCTTATTAGCTTAGTTCTCTCTCTAATTAATAGAAATTAAAAGTTTAACAAAGCATTCACTTAATAAATGAAGCTCAAATAACTTCCAAAATTGCACTTAATAATGATTAAGCATGCAACATCATTCAATTATGTAAATTGCATAACCCCTAAATATCAGGATGTTACAGTGTCAACCACGAGCCAGACACACGGGTGTGTGACTGGCCGTGTGAAGCAAGTTAGTGCCGACCACGGGTGGAGCCCACGGGTGTGTCGAGGCCGTGTGAGGGACACGGGTCAGAGACACGGGCATGTGTTTGGCCTTGTGAAAACCCCTATAGGTTTGAAATGAAAATAAATTCCACACGGGATAGGAACATGGGCATGTATGACCACACGGCTTGCCCATATGGGCGTATTCCATTTCACACGGGCGTGTGGCCCTGTTTAGGCAAAAAATTTCTAAGAGCATAAAAGTTTTCACTTTAATTCCGAAACCTTTCGTATGTATGTTTAGGGCCTCGTAAGTCCATAATAAGGATGTTATGAATATGAATGAGAAGTTTTATGTTGAAATGAAATTTTATAGCCCAAAGTTGTATGTTTAAGCAAGATAAGTTCGGTAATGCTTCGTATCCGGTTCCGACATTGAACATAGGTAAGGGGTGTTACAATCTCTATAAAGAGATGATGCTAGCCATGGGAATGGAAAAGGATAAGAGAATTTGGAGAGAAGAATGATGAATGATGAGAATGAATGAGGAATGATTGAGGGATGATGAATGACGGAATGAGAGGGTATTATTTATAGGTGAGGGGAGGGGGATTGTTTGCTAAAAATAGTGGATGTTAACCTCTTCAAATCTCCTCAAATTGTGGCCAGCCATGCTTAGTGGCTTTTGACTTGATTTTTGCAATATTTTTAAGCAATTTTGGATGCCACACAACTCAGCACTGAGACTTGGTCAATCATAAATCTTTAGGCAAATCTCTAATTTCTTCAACACTACAAGGACCTTGTGTAATTAAACTAAAGAATGGTTCAAATGGATAGCCATGTGTAGCCGAATATTGGGTTGACTTGGTCTCCAATTTGGACAGTTTTGTAATCCAGCAAAGCTATCAGACTTGTCTAGAATAAATCAACAAGTTAGAGGACCAAAAAATAAAATTTATCCAATTTAATTAATTAAGTAAAACCCAAATTATTAATGAAATATTTTAAAATGAATTATTAAATATAATTTTATATTTTATTATTTAATTTAATCATGCATGGCCCACTTTATGTCTTAAAAAATATAATATATTCAAATTAATATAAAATAAGCCATTTATTGCATGAAAACTATATAATAAAGCATAAAATCACATTTTAATAATTTCTATGTCCTAATTTCATATTTTCACATATTTCATTAATTTATTAAACAATTACTTAGTTTTAACAATGGATTTAAGTAAAAATGTGATAAATTACATAGGAAAAATCCTATATATTTTTTCGTTTACACAACCCCAAACTTAAATAATTTTTTGTCCCAAGTAATGTTTATGCACATCAAAAGGTCTTGCTAAGGCAAAATTGCTAATTGTGTAAGAAGCATCAATCTTTGTCCCATAATCACATGTAACACCCCAAACCCGGTCAACATACCACGACCGAATCTGGCATGTTACGGGGTGAAAATATTTGAATAAACAAGTTTCCCGGTTTATTTTTACTGAAAACTCTTTTACCGTTCTAAGGTTTAGCAAACCCTATAAAAAGTGATATTGAAAACGTTTTTAGGTTGCTTTAGAATTCAAGAAACTCTTGCTTCAAAAATCCGTTTGTTGTTACTAGTTTGTTTGAAAATTTAGGTTTGAAATCATCTTTGTTAACTTTGTCATTACCTTGTGAATAATGTCACTCGATGGTAACGTTGGAAAAAAAAACCCGATATAGAGTATAATTTTGTAAACTTCGATTTAATTCCGGTTAATAAAGCAAATCAAGTTATAAATCATATGTATAAGATAATTAAACTATAATCTAGAAATAAAAACCCAAATTAATACTTAGCGGCCTTATTACAAAACCAAAACCAAATTGATGTAAATAAATAAAACCAAAATAGTGATTTCAAATCAAAACTCGAAACTAGCATGCATGGCCGCCTCGAGTCCTCCCCGGCTCCTTATCTACAATCTACGCCTCATCTGCAAAATATAAGGGAAGGGGTGAGTCACCGAGACTCAGTGTATAAATCCCCAACCCAATAGTTCAAGCACTCACACAAATCATCAGTATAACATACAAATCATGCAACCCATAACCTAACCATCCGATCTCCTTTATCTACCCCGCGTGGTCAAAACCACTGGTGGTCAAAACCACTGGTGACCATAGTCACAATTATATGTATATCGGTGTGGTCAAAACCACTAGTGATCGTAGTCACAAATCAAGTGATGGGGCCAACCCATCGCGTTGTCAAAACCACTAATGACAACTCAGTAATTAATCATGTGGGGCCAACCCAATCGTAGTACCAAAACGGGACGAGTGACAATATTCATATGTGGTCAAAACAACCGGTGGTCAAAACCATCGACTTAGTCACAAATTATAATATCAAAGACAGGCTAACCCGTCGTGTGGTCAAAACCACCGGTGACAACCCAAATAATTCTTCCCCCTCCTCTCAACAATCCCACCATCATGTCCATAACAATCGTGGCATAATAACACATGATGATGCAAATAACACATGGCATAACATTAATCAATGACATGATAGCATATAACGAGATCCATAATCAGGGGACTTACCCGCAGTCCATGATCATGCCCACAAGGAATATCTACCGGTTTTAATGGCTACAATAATAACACAATAAACATATCATACTAACGAAGTGTGTAAGCGTTACACACCTGACTATTTGCGAATCTAGCGAAATCCCGAAACTACGATCTATTCCCAAACCAATAGAACCTGAAGATCCCAAAACATTTGCCTCCTCCCTTCCTGTATTCGGCCAACACTAAAATCATTAGCAAAGAGGCCATTCGACTTTACAACCAAATCCCGAATGGTTAACGTACAACTATAATCCTTACCTTAACACTTTCCGAATACTAGCCGCAACCCGAGGTATGCGAGACTGATCTTTTCCTTACAATCAGCCAACAGTAACACTTAATCTTAATAGCCTTCGGCTTTTCCAATAACTAAGAGACAGATTGGATTAGCAAGAAACCTTACCACTGACTTACTGGAGACGATTGACAGAGAAATGATGACTCCGATCTAATGCTTCAAAATCCGAAGATCCTAAAAGAAATTGATTGCATGGTTGATTAAAAATCAAGATAAATGCCAAATTTCAGCTTTTGTTCTACACATGTCGATAGGGAAAATAAGTGAGAATAGAGGAGATTTGATCATGATAGACTTACTAACTCCAAACCTATTAGAAAAGAAATCAAGGGAGATCTCTGCTTGATTGATATTCGGCCAAAAATGAGAAGGGCAGAGTTTGAGAGATTTCGGCAATGGCTTAAGAAAAACAATTGAGATTCGGCCAAAGTGGAAGGAGAGAATGGGAACAGCAAGAATGAGGAAAAAGAAGAAGGTTTCAACACAAGAGAGAATGAAGATAAAAGAATGTTGTTGATGGGGTTTTGGAACAAGTATGAGAGAAAAGAAAAGAAGTTAATGGGGAGAAGGAGATTCGGCTAGATGCCTAAGAGTCAAATGGTGCAACAAGGGAAGAAATCGGCTAGTCTAAAAGGGGGGTTTCAGCTTAGCTCACCACCGAATGCCCTATGGCATAAGCTTCCCAAAAATGTCAATAGAAATTTCGGCACTCCCACCCCTAGTCTCCCAACTGATTACTCTTCCTCAAACAAGAGTCCAAATTTGGCAAACTCCTTAAATCACTCCTGGCCAACCATTCAAATGAGTTTGAATCTCACAAGCTCCTAAATTCTCTCTTCTCCACCAATTTGAATTAGTTTAATTTAATCAACAGTTATCTGACAGAGTTTGAGCTGAGCCCAACTCCTCCCTCCTTGGAATCAAAATAATAAGCAGAAAACGAGATTTTTGCTGCTCGAACATGAGCACTCCTTCCCTACATATGGCGTCACCAACCAAGGCCCTAAGTTGCGCCTCTTTGCTACTCTACCAAGGCTTTACTTGGGTCACAACACACCAGGAATATCTTTTAACCCCTAACTTCCTTAGCTCCTTATTCCTGAGTGCCAAAACAAAAATTTTAGCCATGACTCAGGCCTAACCCGAGGTCATGCCTAGACCCCAATACACCCTAAACTAGCACAGTAAGCATATCGTCACATGCAAACACACAAAATGCAGAGACCCAGATTTAAGGATGTTACAGTTTTACCCCCTTAAAAATAATTTTGACCTCAAAATTACCTCGGTCAAGAGTTAGGGTATTCTTCGCCACATCACATCTTCTGGTTCCTACGTGGCCTCCTCCGTACCATGGTTCCGCCATAACACTTTCACCAAGGGAACTGACTTCCTACGCAAGACCTTGACATCCCGATCCAAAATCAGACGGTTCCTCCTTGAAAGACAAGTCTGAGCTCACCTTAATCTCCGTAACTGGCACCACGTGTGACGGATCTGATCGATAGTGCCTAAGAATCAAAACATGGAAGACGTCATGAATCTGTCTTAACTCTACCGGTAGCTCGAGCTGATAAGCTACCGGTCCCACTCGCTTCAGTACCGTATATGGCCTGATAAACCTTGGACTTAGCTTCCCTTTTCACCCAAATCTCAACACTTTCTTCCATGACAATACCTTCAGAAAGACCTTATCACCCACTGCATATTCTATATCCTCGCGCTTAAGATCGGCATAAGACTTACCGTCGTCGACGCTTCCTTAAGACGAGCCCAAATCACCTTAACCTTATCCTCGCCGCCACCAACTTCGCACCCAATATCTACCGCTCACCCAATTCTATCCAACACGAGAGTAAGACATTTTCGTCCATATAGTGCCTCATATGGTGCCATCGGATACTCGCTGATAACTATTGTTATAAGTTTAACTCCGCTAATGTTAGATACTCCTCCCAACTACCATTAAAATCCAGAACATAGCCCCTTAGCATGTCTTCTAAAATCTAAATTACTCTTTCAGATTGTCCATCAGATTGTGGGTGAAAAGTTGTGCTGAAATCCAACCTCGTACCCAAAGCCTGATGCAAAGCTCTCCAGAACCTCGACGTGAACCTGGGATCCCTATCCGAGATAATTGACACTAGCACTCCATACAACCTTACTACCTCGGCCACATACAACTTGGCTAACTTCTGGAGCGAATAATCAACCCTCATTGTATGAAATGAGCCGATTTAGTCAAACGGTCCACAATCACCCAGACTGAGTCGCTCTTGCTAAGCGTAAGGGGTAGCCCACTGACAAAGTCCATAGTGATCCTTTCCCACTTCCACTGAGGAATCTTCACTCGCTAAAACAAACTCGACAAGAATCGATGTTCGGCTTTGACCTGCGACACATCGACACTTACCCACAAACTCGGCCACTTCCGCTTGAGACTTTGCCATCGAATCGCTTCTGCAAATCTCGATACATCTTGCTACCTCCAGGATGCATAGCGTACGGGCTACTATGTGCATCCTAAAGAATCCTTTGCCTCAACTCGACGTCCTTCGGCATACAAGCTCTCTCTTGAAAACACAACACTCCATCGTTGGTCAAGCTGTAACCTTCCAAACCACTACTCTATACTTGCAACCTTTGAGCATTCAAACCCTCATCCACTAACTGTTTCTCTTTAATATGCTCTACTCAAGTCGGCTTAACCCGCAATTCTACCAAAAGACTCCCGTCATCATACAGTCTAAGATGAGCAACCATCGCTTTCAAGTTTGACACTACCTTACGGCTCAACGCGTCTGCAACCACATTAGCTTTGCTCGGGTGATACTCAATTGAGCAGTCATAGTCCTTCAACAGCTCAATCCATCTGCGCTGTCTCAAATTTAAATCTTTCTGCATCAAAAGATACTTCAGACTCTTGTGGTCCGTGTAGACTATCGACTTCTCTCCATACAAATAGTGTCTCCATATTTTTAGTGGCAAAAACCATCGCAGCCAACTCCAGATCATGTGTCAGATAGTTAACCTCATGCGGTCTCAGCTGTCGAGACACATATGCCACTACTTTCCCTTCCTGGATCAGCACACATCCCAAGCCAGTATGTGATGCATCACACCGTGAATACCTTTCTTACCTCAGGCTGAACCAGAACTAGAGCTTCCGACAGAATTTTTTCCAACTTGTCAAAACTTTCCTGTTGTTTTTCTGACCATACAAATGGAACTCCTTTCCTCAATAACTTGGTCAACAGCGCCGTAATCAGAGAAAATCCTTCCACAAATCTTCGGTAATACCCTGCCAGACCTAGAAAGCTCTAAATTTTTGCAACTGACCTAGGCAGTTTCCAGTCTAACACTGCCTCAATCTTGCGAGGGTCCACTCTAATCCCTTCAGCTGACACTACGTGACCTAAGAAAGTCACCTCCCTAAGCTAGAACTCGTATTTACTGAACTTGGAAAATAACTGCTTTTCCATTAAAATTTGCAAAACTACCCGCAAGTGCGCATCATTATCCTCCTTAGTCTTTGAGTATACCAATATGTCGTCTATAAATACCACGACAAACTGGTCCAAGTACTACTGGAACACCTGATTCATCAAGTCCATGATTGTCGCCAGTGCGTTAGTCAACCCAAACGGCATTACCAAAAACTCGTAATGTCCATAACGAGTGCAAAATGCCATCTTGTGGACATCAGCCTCTTTCACCTTAAGCTCATGATACCCCGACCTAAGATCTATCTTAGAGAAAATCGATGCACCCTTGAGTTGATCAAACAAGTCGTCAATCCTGGGCAATGGATACTTGTTTTTGATCGTCAGCTTGTTCAGTTGGCGGTAGTCTATACACATTCGCATTGTACCATCTTTCTTCTTAACAAAGAGCACAGGCGCTCCCCAAGGAGATATACTCAGTCGGATGAAACCTCTGTCTAGCAATTCCTAAATTTGAGCCTTCAGCTCCACCAACTCTATTGCCGTCATTCTATACGGGGCAATAGAAACTAAGCATAGATTCGGGTAATGTGTCTATTTCGAATTCAACTCGCGATCCGGAGGCGACTGAAGTTCCTCCGAATACATCAACAAATTCCCTACAGTTCGGACACTCTCAACAGCTACATCATTGGCTCCCAAAGCACAAACATGCACCATGAATGCCTCACAACCCTTCCTTACCATTTTCTCTGCCTTCAGTGCAGAGACCATATTGGATAAGTAATCTCTTCTATTACCTATCATCACCACCTCCTCACCTTCCATTATCATCAACACCATGTGCTTAGCCGCGCAATCCAAACTGACCTGGTACTTCACCAGCCAATCTATCCCGAGAATCAGATCGAACTCCCCAAACGGCAGTTCCATCAAATCTGCCAAAAATACGACCCTTTGAAGTTCTAGGGGTACATCCCTATATAGTTTACTTACTCCTATAGAGTGACATAGAGGGCTTATCACTGTCATCTTCCTAGAAGTAATCTCAGAGTTTAAGTTCATAGTTTCCACTATGCCATTGGCTACATATGAGTCGCCGAACCTACATCTATCAAAGCATTATAAGGTAATCCAAAATTAAGAATGTACAGGCTATGACGCCCGGTGTGTCGCCTCCTCTCGGCGCCTCATCACAGAGACCAATCCAGTTGTCTCGCCTCTGTACCACCTACACCTCTGCCCAGTGCTCCACGGCCTCTAGTAGAGCCATTACCTCCCTTGGCTGCACCACAGCCCCTCCGTGGCTGCTGACCATCCCTCCTGATCTGTGTACGATTCTGATCCCTAGACTGCAACCTAGCTGACGTCTGTGGACAATCCCTCACTTGGTGCTCCATTGATCCACACTCAAAACATCCTCTATTTCCAGTCTAGCATTCTCTCGTGTGAGACTTTCCACACCGAGCACATCGTGGTGGCCACTTGGTATTATCAGCTGTAGGCCTAGCAGTTTGATTCAGCCCATTAAATCTACCCAGTTTCTGTTGATTCCTAGTAGACCCAGATGGTCCAGAATTCCTTTTATTCCATCCTCTATCCTGATTCCGTCTTACCGACTGTTTCACTTCCTTCGCAACTTTGGGCCTTTTCCACTAAGACTGCAAACTCCTTCTCCTGCTGTGGAGCAATTAGCAATCTCAGATCATCCCTCAATCCGTCCTCAAACCTGACACATCGCTCATGCTCCGTAGTCACGATGCCTCGAGCATACCGGCTCAACCTTAAAAATTTTGCCTCGTACTTTGATACGGACTTATTCCCCTAAACTAGCCTCAAAAATGCCTTCCTCTGTGCATCAATATAACTGGTCCCAACATACTTCTTTTGATAAGTCGCCTTGAAATAATCCCAAGTGAGATCATCCGCTACAGCACCATCCCAAACCGTGAGCCACCACTGGTATGACTCATCTCGGAGAAGTGACACTACCCCTTTCAGTTTCTCCTCAGCCGTCAGATCTAAATCATCCATGATTTGTTCCGTCGCCTCCAACCAATACTCAGCCGTATTGGGTGCCACACCAAATACTCCTCGGAATACCTCAGCTCTATTGGTTCAGAGTCACTTAGACATAGATTTCTTAGCTCCGTACCTCCACCGGCTCCAGCCACTCTCTCAAGAACTTGCAGCATCTCCTGCGACACTACATCATCCCCCGTCTGATCCTGGTACTCAACCTCAACAGCTGGTGGTAGTGGTATCTCATTATCTGACCCTTGACCAGACCTAACGGGTTCTAATACATTCATTCTGCCTCTATCATGCCCTCACACATTACGACCACGTCCCCTAGAACTCATGTCTATAATCACGATTTAATCTGTTTAAGAAATCTTATGCATTAGCTTCTATTCCACTAATTACCCTCGAATAAGTTTCATGCAATGAAGTTTAGTAGTAGTTCTTTCGATCATTACAAAGTTTTCGTTTCAAGTCTTCTACCCCAATTCAGTGAATCATATTCAATCATCAATAACATCCTCCACCCACACTCCACTTGTAGAGGTATTCTCGTCATTTCACTACCCGGGGGTATTTTCGTAATTTAACCTATAGGGGTATTTCAATAATAAATCAGAGTTAATTTGGAAATCTTTACAAATCATAAGTATTTCAAAATTCCAAAAATCGGGGGTATTTTGGTAATTTCATAAACCAGGGGTATTTTAGTAATTTTCCAAAATATGGTTCTAGGTGATTTTACGAAATAAGGGTATTTTAGAAATTTTCAATTTGGGGTACTTAGGCAATTTTTCATACCAAGGGTATTTTAGTAATTTTACAAATCGGGGTAATTTGGTCAATTTACAAATCAGGGGTATTTTGGTCATTTTCCAAATCAAGGTACTTTGGTAATTTTGAAACCATGGTTTAATTTTAGGGTTGTACAAAATAAGGTGGTTTGGTCCTTTGGGTTTTAGTTATCGATTTAGTCTCGTGAATAAGTCATCTCAGTTAGAGTGAACCGTCACTACGCACCAGGTAGGATTCGAGTGAAGAGCAGGTGAGTCACTAGGACTGCTTAAATACCAAGCTCCCCCTGAATCCATTCCTAGACATGCGCACAACGGTTGCTACACCCTTAATCTTAGCGACTTACTCACAGGTTTGTTTAGTTGATATTTAAGTCTTATGTAATTTTTGTGTTGGAGTAGGCTATTTCTAGGGTTCAATAATTCCTAACCTACTAATTTACGATCCCAAAATACCCATTTCTTCCACATTCAAATCACACAAGAGTTAGGGATACTTACTTGGGTGGGTTGGTGCCGGAGACTCGGTGCCATGCTGCTCAAACCATGTACATTTCCCACAAAACTTTTCAAGACCATACTTTTAAACATTTTGGGCCTCGAGCCCACACTGAGCTTTTGAACTTGGCTCTGATACCAAAATTGTAACACCCCAAACCCGATCAACATACCACCACCGAATCTGGCATGTTACGGGGTGAAAATGTTTGAATAAACAAGTTTCCCAGTTTATTTTTATTGAAAACTCTTTTATCGTTCTAGGTTTAGCAAACCCTATAAAAAGTGATATTGAAAATGTTTTTAGGTTGCTTTAGAATTCAAGAAACTCTTGCTTCGAAAATCCATTTGTTGTTACTAGTTTGTTTGAAAATTTAGGTTTGAAATCATCTTTGTTAACTTTGTCATTACCTTGTGAATAATGTCACCTGATGGTAACATTGGAAAAAAAAACCCGATATAGAGTATAATTTTGTAAAATTTGATTTAATTCCGGTTAATAAAGCAAATCAAGTTATAAATCATATGCATAAGATAATTAAACTATAATCTAGAAATAAAAACCCAAATTAATACTTAGCGGCCTTATTACAAAACCAAAACCAAATTGATGTAAATAAATAAAACCAAAATAGTGATTTCAAATCAAAACCCAAAACTAGAATGCATGGCCGCCTCGAGTCCTCCCCGGCTCCTTATCCGCCATCTACGCCTCATCTGCAAAATATAAGGGAAGGGGTGAGTCACCGAGACTCAGTGTATAAATCCCCAACCCGATAGTTCAAGCACTCACACAAATCATTAGTATAACATGCAAATCATGCAACCCATAACCTAACCATCCGATCTCCTTTATCTACCCCACGTGGTCAAAACCACTGATGACCGTAGTCATAATTATATTATATCGGTGTGGTCAAAACCACTGGTGACCGTAGTCACAAATCAAGTGATGGGGCCAACCCATCGCGTGGTCAAAACCACTGATGACAATCCTGTAATTAATCATGTGGGGCCAACCCACTATTGTACCAAACCACTAGGATGAGTCACAATATTCATATGTGGTCAAAACCACTGGGACTTAGTCACAAATTATAATATCAAAGATGGGGCCAACCCGTCGTGTGGTCAAAACCATTGGTGACAGTCTAAATAATTCTTCCCCCTCCTCTCAACAATCCCACCATCATGTCCATAACAATCGTGGCATAATAATACATGATGATGCAAATAACACATGGCATAACATTAATCAATGACATGATAGCATAAAACGAGATCCATAATCAGGGGACTTACCCGAAGTCCATGCTCATGCCCACAAGGCATATCTAACGGATTTAAAGGCCACAACAATAACACAATAAACATATCATACTAACGAAGTGTATAAGCGTTACACACCTGACTATTTACGAATCTAGCGAAATCCCAAAACTATGATCTATTCCCAAACCAATAGAACCCAAAGATCCCAAAACATGCCTCCTCCTTCTCAGATTCGAGCAACACTAAAATCATTAGCAAAGAGGCCATTCGACTTTACAACCAAATCCCAAGGGTTAACGACATACCATAATCCTTACCTTAACACTTTCGAATACTAGCCGCAACCCGAGGTATGCGAGACTGATCTTTCCCCTACAATTGGCCAACAGTAACACTTAATCTTAATAGCCTTCTGCTTTTAAAATAACTAAGAGACAGATTGGATCAGCAAGAAACCTTACCACTGACTTACTGGAGACGATTGATAGAGAAAAGATGACTCCGATCTACTGCTTCAAAATCCCAGAGATCCTAAAAGAAACCGATTGCATGGTTGATTAAAAATCAAGACAAATGCCGAAATTTGACTTTTGTTCTACACATGTCGACAGGGAAAAGTAAGTGAGAATAGAGGAGATTTGATCATGACAGAGTTACCAACTCCAAACCGATTAGAAAAGAAATAAAGGGAGATATCTGCTTGATTGATATTCGGCCAAAAATGAGAAGGGGATAGTTTGAGAGATTTTGGCAATGGCTTAAGAAAACAATTGAGATTCAGCCAAAGTGGAAGGAGAGAATGGGAGAAAGATGAATGGTATTCGGCCTTGGTTTAAAGAAAAGAGACTAAGGGAGTTTCGACAAGAATGAGGAAAAAAGAAGAAGGTTTCGGCACAAGAGAGAATGAAGAGAAAAGAATGTTGTTGATGGGGTTTTGGAACAAGTATGAGAGAAAAGAAAAGAAGTTAATGGGGAGAGAGAGATTCAGCTAGATGCCTAAGAGTCAAATGGTACAACAAGGGAAGAAATTGGCTAGTCTAAAAGGAGGGTTTTGGCTTAGCTCACCATCGAATGCCCTATGGCATAAGCAACCCAAAAATGTCACTAGAAATTTTGGCACTCCTACCCCTAGTCTCCCAACCGATTACTCTTCCTCAAACAAGAGTCCAGATTTTGGCAAACTCCCTGAATCACTCCTGGCCAACCATTCAAATGAGTTTGAATCTCACAAGCTCCTAAATTCTCTCTTCTCCACCAGTTTGAATTAGTTTGATTTAATTAATAGTTATCTGACAGAGTTTGAGCTGAGCTCAACTACTCCCTCCTTGGCGTCAAAATAATAAGCAGAAAACGAGATTTCTTTGCTCAACTCGAGCACTCCTTCCCTGCATATGGCGTCACCAACCAAGGCCCTAAGTGGCGCCTCTTTGTCACTCTACCAAGGCTTTACTTGGGTCACAACACACCAGGAATATCTTTTAACCCCTAACTTCCTTAGCTTCTTATTCCTGAGTGCCAAAACAAAAATTTTAGCCATGACTCAGGCCTAACCCGAGGTCATGCCTAGACCCCAATACACCTTAAACTAGCACAATAAGCATATCATCACATGCAAACACACAAAATGCAGAGACCCCGATTTAAGGATGTTACATCACGCATTAATAACTCCATGCTTATCGATCTTCTTTATTAACAAGTAATTCATATGCACACATTCCTTAATATTATACTGAGCTTCAAAATATACCAACATAAATCATGGTTTGCATGTATGCCACATCCATAGATAACATTCTTCATTAAACATAATTTCCTACCAATCAAGCAAACAATCACAAGGCTTATTTATGATCTTCATATGTTGAGCTCAGGACTTCCTCTCCACTAATGTAGGTGATATAATCATCAAATCAATAGGTCTTTTATAAGGTTAAAATGGGGCTCGGTTAAAGGTAGGAATTTTAAGAGATGGGACATTTCAGTTTTAAAAATCTTAACCTATAACTTTGTCTTGGTTTTCTCGTAATACAACCTTTTTCTTTAAGTGAAACTTTGGAACACCCCCAAACATATTTTGAACTCAAGCTCATACATTTTTCCTTTTTGGAGACTAAGCAAACTTTTCTTCGCTCTTTCTTTTTTTAAGCATGAGTGCATACATAGTTATGAAAATTTCCTCAAATGTTGATTCCCAAGAAAACTTTAGTTAAGATAGGTGCACAAAATTAGGATAACTTTAAAAAGATGGTAATTGGCTTATAATGTAGGTTCATTGCAAAAAAAAAAAAAAAAAAATTGCCTTTAAGCTCAAAATTATAGTTTCAAGGGTCTAATATCATAGGGTTGGCTTGAAAAGGTTCAAACGGTCCAAAGAAATAGTGCCTATATCATTTTTGGTTTTTATTTCCCCTAGGATTTCACCTCAAGAAAGTTACTAAGTCAATTCTAAAGATATAAACCTTCATGCATGTCTAATCTCAACAGAAACTAAGTTTTCATGGAAAACATTACTAAGGCTAAGATCATACAAGCATTCCATTCTTCATGATAACATACTTTCACTAATATAAAATCATCATTCATACTTACATACAAACTATCTCAGTAACAAAAAATATCTCTAAACATTGATTTATTAAAATATACTTATGAAAGAAATGATTGAAACATTCTTGAAAAAATTTAAAAGTTTGAGCAATTTATTTGCCTTACCCCCTTTAAAAAGAAGCAATGTTCTCATTGCAAGAACAAAGTAATGAATGAAAACTGAACACCGGTAGGGTTGTAAAAAAAGAGGGGCGAGTCATTAAGATTGCTTAAATACCAAATCTTCCCTAATAACCCAATCATAGACATGTTCATTCCCATTACCACATCACTTAATCTTATTCTTTCTAAAGAAGTGTTAAGTTTGTTCATGCTTGCTACGTTTTGTTCTGCAAAAATTAAATCCAAATTAAGAAAGAAATAAATTCCTAAGGACCTAAAAATTATTAAATAAATAACAAGACAAGAATCTCCCCTTTTATTTTTCTGACTCATTCCCCTTGTCTTCTTTAGCACCATCTCTGCTTGCATCGTCAGTATCTTCTATCCATTTCTTAAAGATAGCATTTCAGAACTCAGGAACAAAAGTATTGGAAATATTCTCAAAAGTATTCGAATTGAGTCATCTCTAATTTTTGCATATTTCCAGGAAGTTTGTTGTTGATTGTTCATGAACTTGCACATATCCATCAAAATTAACAACTCCGATTTCCTTGAAGTACTTGTGTAACACCCCAAACCAGGTCTATGCGTTAAGACGAGATTTGGTTTGTCACACAAATTGAACATCCATTTAATTCTCTAATGATTTAGGCAAAATAGTTTTACAAAACCTTTTGAAAGTGAAGTTTAGTAAAAATCAAGAATTTGATTTAAAATCGATGAATAAAGAAATACTAGTTTGAAATCTTATCATTTAATATTTAATTGTCAAAAACCTTTAAGTAGTTTTTTTTTAAAAGAGTTCAAAAGAATTTTGAAAACAAGAATATTTAAAGAATCTCATATGTTTTAAAATAAAATATTTTAGGAAACATTATTGAATTAACATTAGCCCATATTAAGTGTCTAAAACAAAATTAAATCCATCCACACATAAAAATTCATAAAATATTAATAAAGGCCTTATTACATCATACCCAAAATAGTAATTAAATAAAACTACTTAATAAAAGTTCATAGTTTATAAAACCCATGTTCGAAGTATGGCCTCCACGAAGTCATCCTCAGCCCAAGCCTCCGTCAATTGCCATTACCTGAGATGGATAATTAAACAGAGTGAGTTACTCAGAACTCAGTGTATAACTCACTTGCCACATTTATTGGGCCAGATCATCAAGACATTATTTTGGGCTTGAGCCCATTTACGGATTTGACAATATAATAAATAAAATGCATGTAAAATGAAATTCCCAACCAAACCTAATTTCCATCCGCTACACACCACCCGTACCAACCAACACACCTGTGGGGATCAAGTCAACCCACCCTGCCAACACACCAATCGTAGTCATAATGCCATTTTAAATAATATTGTGGTGCACCATCGAACAGATTGTGACAAAGTCACCAAACTAGAGGCATTAAGCCATTTAAATATATTTGTGGCGAGAGCCACCGAACTAGATTTTGGCAACAGCCATTCTTCTCTTCATCAATTATCCCGACCCATGCAATCATGTATGCATAACAAATATATATATCCATATGATAATTTTAACAAAAGCCCATAATACGTGTAACTCCAAAAATTCAAATTTTCATTTTGGCCATAAGACAAAATAGCATTTTAGCCCATTTAACGATCTAGGAAACTTTGGCCCATAAATTGATCTAGAAGTTTTTGGCCCATTTATCGATCTAATAGTTTTTCGGCCCATTTATCTCATGAGGAATAAAATTTACTATTTACCAATTAACTCATTGAAGGCATTTTCGTAAATTTCACAACTTTAACTGTTTTCATACATTTACACAAAAATGTTAATTATTACGCATTTTCGATTTTATCCCAATACTTACGGTATAGTATCTAACCCGAGATAAGTGTGAAGTTACACACCTGGTTATTGTGAGAACTAGACTTTCCCACTCGTCGATATCTAAACGCATCACGATAAATTAGAACACTATTATTTATTTACAAATCGAATCTTAGAAATAATGATCTAGACTTTTACCCTCAGAATTTTGAACCACTTCTATTTGCGATTTATCCCCGATTGTTGGTTCGTTACCCGATGAAAATCCACAAACAAACAAAGGTTCGGGAGTACGAATGACTTCAAACAACTGGTTCTCCTCGAATGAGGGTCCACAACCCGGTGGAAAATCTTGGATTCCCGAAATAGCCCTTCGCTTAAACTTAGGGGGAATAGCGGAACCACCCCTCTTCCAAACACTATTTACCACCCTTTTCATCTCTATCTTGATTGTCTCCATTGACAAAAGATCATTAGTCCGACTAAATAATATATCGAAATCATGACAATTGATTTTAAGGGTGAGATTGGCTTACCACAAATATCATTGTTCCACAATATGAAAATCGAGCGATAACGTCTCCTAAAACAAAATCAATTAATAATCTATCTATATCAATATGATGAGTAATATGAGAGTCCTTAATAAACCCTTACCTTAACACCTTAATCGATTCCAACGATTCACGATGCTCACGAACACTTGAGTTTCGGCCCTCCACTATCACACTAAAATATAATGAAAGAAAATGTTTAATAGAATGAATGATGATTTCGATCAACGAGATTCTTCTTACCACCATTAAGATTCGGCCAAGACATCCCTTAAGCCAACATAAGAACCAAAAATAAAGCTCCTACCTATTACTTAAACGAGGGTTGAAAGAATAGCCAAAAAGACAATATAGATGAATACGAGATTCAACTTTGAAGGAAAATTGGAGAAAATGGTATTAATACCATTCGGCCATGAGAGAAAAATAATGAATAAAGTGTTTGAATGATAAATAAAAAAAAATGAAAAAGAAGAGAGAATGGGAAGAAGGTGTTATAATTTAGTTTTCAAAGAGAAGAAAAGAGAATGAGGAAAGATATGAATTTAGGAGCAAAATGCATTCAAAATAGGAAAGGAGAAGGAAAAGAATGGCTTTTGTGTTGGTAGTTTGAGACTAGGAGAAAGACACTAGAATGATTAGCAAATGACCAAATGGTCAAAAGATGACCAAAAGAAATAAAGCAAATGTTGTTTTCTTCTACACCAATACATTCGCCGAGGGAAGGAAAAGATGGATGGAGAAAAGTGTCTTCAAACAAAACAAAAATGACCAAAAGAATTCTAACAAGCTACCATCCTACCCCAAGCTAACCACCAAATTTCGGCTCCACTTTTTGTCCATAATGACGTCCATATTCATGGTCAAAATGGCCATGAAAAAATTTCCAAAACATCAACCTTGATTCAAGCCTTGCAATCCTCCATTTTCCAAAAGTTTGAGAAATCCTATCCCCAAAATTAAGCAATTCTATCCCTAATTCATGCTTGCCATAACCTTAAGTCTCATTACCATAAAAATTTAGTCCATCTTATCCATGAATGATGCTTGGCCGACACTTGCTAGGAAAATGCAAAAATAAAAGCTCCCAATTTGCATGCTAGGAGATTTGAACCTTTCCCCTCAAGTCCAACTTATGGCGCCATTACCACTTTGCCAATTACTCATCTTATGCCATCTTTTATCACTTAATTAACTTAAACTTCAATGTCACCTGGTTCCTCTACAGTAAAGTACTCTCTACTAAAATTTATTCTAATTCCAAGTAAACCCAAGCCTTCTCAAGACTATATTAAGCACACAATAAAATCATACCTGAGCTAACACCAAAGACAAGTAACATATTGATTCTCAAATTTTTAGGATGTTACAATTCTACCCCCTAAAAGAAAATTTCGTCCTCGAAATTTACCTGATTAGAAGTGGTGGGGATATTGTTGCCGAATTGCATCCTCAGGCTCCCACATAGCTTAATCTGCTCCGTGATTACGCCATAAAACCTTGAGCAATGGCACAGTCTTCTTTCTTAGCACCTTAACATCTCGGTCTAAGATTTCCACTGGTTCCTCCTCAAAAGATAAGTCTGATCTCAACTTCACTTCTTCTACCGGTACTATGTGAGACGGATCCGATCTATAGCACCTCAGCATGGAAACATGGAAAACATTATGAATTTGACTTAACTCTGGAGGTAATTCAATCTAATAGTCCACTGGACCAACACGTTTCATCACACGATATGGTCCAATAAACCTAGGGCTCAACTTGCCCTTCCTTCCAAATCTGAAAATCTTTTTCCAAGGTGAGACCTTTAGAAAGACCTGATCCCCCATAGCAAACTCGATATCCTTACGCTTCAGATCTGCATACGACTTTTGTCTATCCGAAGCTTCCTTTAACTATGCTCGAATAACGTTTACCTTTTCTTCTGTCTCAGATATCAATTCAAGACCCAACATCTACCATTCACCCAATTTAGTCTAACAAGTAGGAGTACAACACCTACGACCATACAATGCCTCGTAAGGTGCCATCTGAATATTAGATTGATAGCTATTATTTTACGCAAACTCTGCCAACTGTAGAAAATCCTCCCAACTACCTCTGAATTCAATTACACAACCCCTTAACATGTCTTCCAATATCTGAATTACTCTTTTCGACTGACCATTTGACTGAGGATGAAAAGTCGTACTGAAGTTTAACTTTGTTCCCAAAGCTTCATACAGAGCTTTCCAAAACCGTGATGTAAACCTAGGATCCCTGTTTGATATAATAGACACTAGTACCCCATTGCAACCTTACAATTTTAGATACAGATAGCTTACCCAACTTCTGTAATGAGTAATCCATACGAACTGGTAGAAAATGAGCAGTCTTCGTCAATCGATCAACTACTACCCAAACGAATTTTTCTTAGTGGGTGTTAAAGGCAACCCACTAACAAAATCCATTGTTATCCACTCCCATTTCCAAAGGGGAATCTTTACCGGTTGTAATAAACCTGACAGCAATTGATGTTTCGCCTTCACTTGTTGACAAGTCAAACATTTTCCTACAAACTCAGAAATCTCACGCTTCAACCCTGGCCACCAATACCGTTCACGAAAATCTCAATACATCTTATTTCCACCGGGGTGCATAGCATAAGGGCTACTATGCGCCTCCCGTAGAAGCATTTGTCTCAAATCTAAGTCCTTGGGCATACAAATTCTTCCACGAAAACAAAGCACTCCATCAATGTTTATACCAAAATCCCCTATTTCACCACTTTCAACTTGCTGAATTAAGGGTCCCAACTTTTCATCTGATATATGATTTTCCTTGATTTGATCTAACTACAGAGGCTTCACCTGAAGTTCCGCTAACAGACTACCATCCTCATACAAACTCAGATGAGCAAACATTGCTCTCAAATCAGATACCACCTTAGGACTTAACGCGTCTGCTACCACGTTAGCCTTTCCAGGATGATACTCGATTGAGAAATCATAATCCTTTAACAGCTCCACCCATCTTCTTTGTCTCAAGTTTAACTCCTTCTGAGTAAGAAGATACTTAAGACTCTTGTGATCCGTATAGATGATAGACTTCTCCGTAGAGATAATGCCTCCAAATCTTTAAAGCAAACACTCTCGCAGCCTAACTCTAAGTCATGAGTAGGGTAGTTTACTTCAGACGGTCTCAAGCGATGAGAAGCATAAGCCACCGTTTTCCATTTTGCATCAAGACACAACCTAAACCCATGTGTGACGATCATAGTAGGCGATAAGTTCTTTTCCATTTCAAAGTTGAATCAAAACTGGTGCTTCTGTCAAAATCTTCTTCAATTTCTCGAAACTCTATTGTTGTTTTTAAGTCCATACATACGGTACTCCCTTTCACAACAGCTTAGTAAAGGGTGTAGCAATCAGCGAAAACCCCTCAACAAAGTGTCTATAATAACTAGCCAAACCCAAGAAACTCCAAATCTCAGCTACTGACTTCGACGGTTTCCAATCCAGTATAGCCTCAATCTTCATAGGATCTACCCTTATTCCTTCAGTTGATACCACATGACCCAAGAAAGTCACTTCCCTTAACCAAAATTCACATTTATTGAATTTGGCATAAAGTTGCTTATCTCGAAGTAACTGCAATACTATACGCAAATGTGAGTCATGTTCTTCTTCATTCCTCGAATATACCAAAATGTCATCTATGAACACTACTACAAATCGATTTAAATATGGTTGAAAGACCCGGTCCATCATGTCCATAAATGCAGCTAGTGCATTGGTCAACCCAAATGGCATCTCCAAAAACTCATAATGTCCATAACGAGTTTAGAATGTCGTCTTACAAATATCTGCTTCGTTCACCTTGAGTTGGTGATAACTCGATCTCAAATCAATTTTGGAGAAAATTGAAGCTCATTTCAATTGATCAAACAGGTCATCAATTCTCGGTAAAGGATACCTATTCTTGATCGTCATTTTATTCAACTACTTGTAATCAATGCACAGACGCATCGACCCATCCTTTTTCTTAACGAACAAAATCGATGCTCCCTACGGAGACACACTCGGTCGAATAAATCCCTGATCCAACAATTCTTGTATTTGAGCATTAAGCTCTGCCAACTCCTTCGGTGCCATTCTATAAGGAGCAATGGATACTGGAGCCGTTCTGGGCAAAAGCTCAATACCAAATTCTACTTCCCGATCTGGAGGTATACCAGGAAGTTTTTCGGAAAATACATCTGGAAATTCCTTCACCGTTCTCATATCTTCCACTGATAACTCGTTGGCATCCAAAGCACTAATAAAATCTAGGAATGCTCCATACCCTTTCTGCACCAACTTTTCTGCCTTTAACGCATATACCACATTTGCCAAATAATTCCTTCATTCGCCTATCATTACTACTTCCTTATCATCCGATGTCCTTATTGACATCCATTTTTTAGCACAATCCAAATGCACCCGGTGCTTAACCAACCAATCCATGCCCAGAATGAGATCGAACTCGCTGAAAGGCAATTCCATCAAATTTGCCAGAAATATTTCTATTTGGATTTCTAAGGGCTCTCTCTAAATAGTTTATTTACAATTACTGACTATCCTAAAGGACTAATTACCATCATCTCACTATCGGTAATTTTAGATTCTAGATTCAGGTTTCCAGATATGGCACTAGCAACATACGAGTGGGTAGAACCAATATCTATCAAAGCAGAAATAGGCAAATCAAAAATGAAGAACGTACTAGTTATCACATCAGGTACATTGCCATCCTCGCAGCGTCTAACTGCATAGACCAATCCTAGCTATCTTGCATCCGCGTTACCTCTAAAACCATTGCCTCGACCCGGTGCATCTTGACCACGTCTAGCCCCATTGCCACCACGACTCGGTCCACGGCCTCTCGGTGGCTACTGAGTACCTCTGGCCTGTTGTACATCAGGATTATGAGCTTCTTGAGTTGTATCCATCCGTCGAGGGCAATTCTTATATTGATGATCCATTGAACCACATTTATAACAAGCACCAGTTTTCCTCCAGCACTTTTCGGAATGTCATTTCCCACATTCAGCACAGTCTCGACTCTAATTAATAGCCCCAGGTGCTCTACCTTGAGCTGGCTCATTACTCCGAGGCCTCTTCTGAAACCTTTTTGAAGAACCCGAATACTTTATATCTCTCTTGCCTCTGACTCTTTCCCGGTTCTGACATTCTGAGCTCTTAGCCTCTTCGGCTATCTTGGCTTTCTCCACAAGCGTGGCAAAAGTTCTCACTTGTTGTGGGGCGATCAGTACCCACAACTCATCATTCAGCCCATCCTCGAAGCATACACAGCGCTCATGATCCGTGGCACTATTGTCCGAGCATAGCGACTCAAGCATAAAAACTCAGCCTCATACGCTACCACCATCTTATTTCCCTGAACCAGATTCAAAAATTCCTTCCTCCGGGCATCCACATAACTTGTTCTTACATATTTCCCTTGAAAGACAGCTTTGAAGAAACCCCAAGGAACTAATGCAGCTTCAGTGCCTTCTTGGACAACAAGCCACCATTGATATGCCTCGTCCCTTAGCAAAGACATCACTCCCCTTAGTTTCTGTTCTACAATGCACTCTAGGTCGTCCATAATTTGCTCCACTGCCTCAAGCCAATATTTAGCAACATTTGAAGCTACACCTGAGACACCTCTGAAAACCTCAGCACCACTTGATTTCAATCGCTCCGATATCGACCCACGAGCTTCTGGCCCAGCTCTCCCTTTCAAGGACTAGCAACATTGCTCGTGTCAAAGCATTATTTTCTCTCCTATTCTCTTGCGAATCATTTTTCGACGCTGGCGATGCCGGTGCATCCATTTCTGGAATATGTCCCGATTCCTCAGACACAGCTCTAGCACCTCGACTTCTACCACGACCACGTCTACCACGTCCGCATCTTCTGAGGCTCATACTAACTAACTCATTTTATTCTAATTACGAATTTTATGAATTAGAAAACTGTTTCAGTGTTTATTAACGATATTTTATGAGATTCAAGAGATAAAGTTATTTTTCGCAAACACATACTATAGTCTCGATCTCTACAATTTTCAACATCTAAAACTAGAAGTTCTAGAGTATTCTTATGATCATATCATCATAAGAATCATTCAGTAATGAATACTTACTTGACTTGGTGCCGGATGCTTGTGGTGCCATACTAACTTTAAAACATAATTAAAAATAATTTCAAACGGAAGTTATTTATTGAATCCAACCACAGCCAAGTTTTGAAACTAGCTCTGATACCATTAAATGTAACACTCCAAATCAGGTCTATGCATTAAGACGAGATTTGGTTTGTCACACAAATCGAACATCCATTTAATTCTCTAATGATTTAGGTAAAACAGTTCTACAAAACCTTTTGAAAGTGAAGTTTAGTAAAAATCAAGAATTTGATTTAAAATCGATGAATAAAGAAATACTAGTTTGAAATCTTATCATTTAATATTTAATTGTCAAAACCTTTAAGTAGTTTTTTTTAAGAGTTCAAAAGAATTTTGAAAACAAGAATATTTAAAGAATCTCATATGTTTTAAAACAAAATATTTAAGGAAACATTATTGAATTAACATCAGCCCATATTAACTGTCTAAAACAAAATTAAATGCATCCACACGTAAAAATCGATAAAATATTAATAAAGGCCTTATTACATCATACTCAAAATAGTAATTAAATAAAAATACTTAATAAAAGTTCATAGTTTATAAAACCCATGTTCGAAGTATGGCCTCCATGAAGTCATCCTCGGCCCAAGCCTCCGTCAATTGCCATTACTTGAGATGGATAATTAAACAGAGTGAGTTACCAAGAACTCAGTGTATAACTCACTTACCACATTCATCGGGCCAGATCATCAAGACATTATTTTGGGCTTGAGCCCATTTATGGATTTAACAATATAATAAATAAAATGCATGTCAAATGAAATTCCCAACCAAACCTAATTTCCATCCGCTACACACCATGCGTACCAACCAACACACCTGTGGGGATCAAGTCAACCCACCTCGCCAACACACCAATCGTAGGCATAAAACCATTTTAAATAATATTGTGGTGCACCATCGAACCAGATTGTGACAAAGTCACCGAACTAGAGGCATTAAGCCATTTAAATTATATTTGTGGCGAGCCACCAAGTAGATTTTTGGCAATGTGTCTTTCTTCTCTTCATCAATTATCCCAACCCATGCAATCATGTATGCATAACAATATATATATCCATATGATAATTTATCAAAAGCCCATAATACATGTGAGTCCAAAAATTCAAATTTTCATTTTGGCCCATAAAACAAAATAGCATTTTAGCTCATTTAACGATCTAGCAAACTTTGGCCCATATATCAATCTAGCAGTTTTTTGGTCCATTTATTGATCTAGCAGTTTTTTCGCCCATTTATCGATCTAGCAATTTTTCGGCCCATTTATCTCATGAGGCAGAAAATTTACTATTTACCAATTAACTCATTGAGGGCGTTTTCATAAATTTCACGACCTTAACTGTTTTTATGCATTTACACAAAAATGTTAATAATTACACATTTTTCAATTTTGCCATCTTTATGATTTTATCCCAA
The DNA here is from genome assembly GCA_025506655.1 of Gossypium rotundifolium. Classification (NCBI taxonomy): domain Eukaryota; kingdom Viridiplantae; phylum Streptophyta; class Magnoliopsida; order Malvales; family Malvaceae; genus Gossypium; species Gossypium rotundifolium. The sequence continues at coordinate 74,217,232 of CP106731.1, forward strand.
TACTTATGGTATAGTATCTAACCTGAGATAAGTGTGAAGTTACACACCTGGTTACTGTGAGAACTAGACTTTCCCGCTCGTCGATACCTAAACACATCACGATAAATTAGAACACTATTATTTATTTACAAATTGAATCTTAGAAATAACGATCTAGACTTTTACCCTCAGAATTTGAACCACTTCTATTTGTGGTTTCTCCCGATTGTTGGTTTATTACCAGATGAAAATCCATGAACAAATAAAGGTTCGGGAGTACGAACAACTTCAAACAACTGGTTCTTCTCGGATGAGGGTCCACAACCCAGTGGAAAATCTCAGATTCCTGAAACAGCCCTTTGCTTAAACTTAGGGGGAATAGCGGAACCACCCTCTTCTAAACACTATTTACCGCCCTTTTTGTCCCTATCTTGATTGTCTCCATTGACAAAAGATCATTGGTCCGACTAAATAATATATCGAAATTATGACTAATGGTTTTAAGGGTGAGATTGGTTTACCACAAATATCCTTGTTCCACAATATGAAAATCGAGCGATAACGTCTCCTAAAATGAAATCGATTAATAATCCATCTATATCAATATGACGAGTAATATGAGAGTCCTTAATAAACCATTACCTTAACACCTTAAATCGATTCCAACGATTCATGACGCTCACAAACACTTGAGTTTCGGCCCTCCACTATCACACTAAAATATAATGAAAGAAAACGTTTAATAAAATGAACGATGATTTCGATCAACGAGATTCTTCTTACCACCATTAAGATTCGGCCAAGATATCCCTTAAGCCAACATAAGAACCAAAAAGAAAGCTCTTACCTATTGCTTAAATGAGGGTTGAAAGAATAACCAACAAGATAATATAGATGAATACGAGATTCGGCTTTGAAGGAAAATTGGAGAAAATAGTATTAATACCATTTGGCCATGAGAGAAAAATAATGAAGAAAGTGTTTGAATGATAAATAAAAAAAATGGAGAAGAAGAGAGAATGGGAAGGAGGTGTTATAATTCGATTTTCAAAGAGAAGAAAAGAGAATGAGGAAAGAGATGAATTTAAGAGCAAAATGCATTCGAAAATGGGAAAGGAGAAGGAAAAAGAATGGCTTTTTGTGTTGGTAGTTTCAACGCTAGGAGAAAGACACTAGAATGATTAGAAAAAATGACCAAATGGTCAAAAAGATGACCAAAAGAAATAAAGCAAATGTTGTTTTCTTCTACACCAATACATTTGGCCAAGGGAAGGAAAAGATGAATAGAGAAAAAGTGTCTTCCAACAAAACAAAAATGACCAAAAGAATTCTAACAAGCTACCATCCTACCCCAAGCTAACCACCAAATTTCGGCTCCCCCTTTTTGTCCATAATGCCGTCCATATTCATGGTTACAATGGCCATGAAAAAATTTCCAAAACATCAACCTTGATTCAAGCCTTGCAATCCTCCATTTTCCAAAAGTTTGAGAAATCCTATCCCCAAAATTAAACAATTCTATCCCTAATTCATGCTTGCCATAACCTTAAGTCTCATTACCATACAAATTTAGTCCATCTTATCCATGAATGATGCTTGGCTGACACTTGCTAGGAAAAAGCAAAAAATAAAAGCTCCCAATTTGCATGCTAGGAGATTCGAACCTCTCCCCTCAAGTCTAACTTATGGCGCCATCACCACTTTGCCAATTACTCATCTTATGCCATATTTTATCACTTAATTAACTTAAACTTCAAGGTCACCTGATTCCTCTACAGTAAAGTACTCTTTACTAAAATTTATTCTAATTCCAAGTAAACCTGAGCCTTCTCAAGACTATATTAAGTACACAATAAAATCATACCCGAGCTAACACCAAAGACAATCAACATATTGATACTCAAATTTTTAGGATGTTACAACTTACAGAAGTCGGCATGGGAGTTGTATACTCAGGTTCAACACTTAGCTTGATTGGTTATTCTTCTGGCTCAACCCTTGGTTAAGGAATGTTCGGTTCCTCATCAGATTCTTCCTCTTTAGTTTCTGTAACTGGATTAGCTTTAGTTTCAGTTCCATCTATTGACTCCTCGATCTCTGGCTCAGTTGGCTCTTGTTGCTCACCTTGGTTCAGCTCATGCACCCTCTCTACTAATATTTCAAGATCATAATTTATAATGCATCCTTCAACATATCGCCCATTCAGATTTGCTTGTGTTTTAACACAGGCCTTTAAGCAAAGTGAAGTGATTGATAATGGGAAATAAGCACTTCCTGCCTTCTTTTTAGTACAATCGTGAATCTCCTTAAGGATAATTTTCCCAACATTAATGGACTTTTCTATCGAAATTGCATGTAACAAAAGCATCCGTTCCATCAAGATGGTGGAACTATGTGAGATAGTGATAAACTATAAAAGTAACATATTTTAATCCCACATTTAGTATGCTTTTTGATGATTTAGCCCTTGATTTATATAAAAGGTGCTTGTAATCCTTTCTTTTCATGTTATATACTTAGGAAAGCACCCGAGGATAAAAAGAACACAAAACGAGCTTAAAACAGAGTAATTAGGCCTTAGCAAAAAATCAACACAGCCTGGCACAAAGCCTAGATGATCGTGTCTCGCCGATTACCTAGAGCACGGCCTAACTTATGAATTGCACGGTCGCGCATCATCTCATTACCACACACGGGCGTGTCAAGCGATCTACATGGACGTGTCCCAATCGACAAACTTGAAACACGGCCTAAATCTTGACTTGCACGGACGTGGCACGGTCGTGCCCAAAATGACAGAATCAAGGTATGGCCCAACCCCGAATTACACGGGCGTGTGACATGGGCGTGCCCCTCCGTGGAAATGAGCAATTTCACTTGGAATTAGATGCTTGAAGCCAAAAAACATACTCTTAAGTCTACTTAAACACCTTAATAGTAATTCTACTTGAAAGAGGTACCTAGGAGCCAAGTAAAGCATCTCAACAGCCTATATAAACAACCCAAGGCAGACATTGAAGAGGACAATTTTTGGTAGAGGCTTTACCCGAAGCTTTCATATTTTAGGGAATCACTTGAAGATAGCCAGTTGATCCATCTCAAGAAGCCAGAACTCTATTCAAGACGGATGATCTCTATTTCAATTCCTTCAAGTAGTTTTAGGGATTTCTTATGATTTGTTTTATCCTTTCTCTTGAGATGTTTTCTTATTTAGTTATGAACTAAACCCTTCAGATACTTGAAGGGACGAAACCTATGATGGATTTTGTTATTTGATTTCTAAATTATATGATAAATACTTAGTTTGTTCTTAATTATGTTGCTTAATTTAATCTGATGTGCTTAGGTGGAGGAGGAATAGACCCTACCTAAGAGTAGATCTAGCATAATTGAGCGGAGTTAATTGGGCGCCTAGAGATAGGGTTATGAGATTTTTCCAGATTAGGGTGAAACCTAATATGGGAATCCATTGATCGATTTACTGCTTCCTGAGGGGGTTATTATAAGAGAATAAGAGTTCCACTAATTAACCTAAGGTTAGGCGTTATTCGCCTCGAGAGAGGGTTTAATATAGGTTAGGGAGTCTCATGGACCAACTAAGTAAAGAAGTCATATGGTTTAGGGATAAATAATAAGTGAAGTCATAGGTGGATTCTTCCTGAGGGTATCGTCTTCATCAACTGAGTTTTCCTAAAGTCTTTCTCCAATTCATTCTTTTGTCTTTGCATCTAGTTTAGCTTTTCATTAGTTTTATAAGCCAATCACTCCATTGAGTAGTAGTACTTTTAGGTTCCTTTGGGTTCGATAAAATAATCTAGCCTAAACTATACTATTGTTCGATAGGTGCACTTGCCTCAATCGTTGTCATAGTTAGTCTACATGTTCAATCATTCATTATAAATATTAAAACTCGACTGTTTGACACGATCAAGTTTTTGGCGCCATTGCCGGAGAACTCTATAATATTAAGAAAGCTCCATTTCTATTACTTTAGCCATTATTCTAAAATATCAAGTTTTTAGATTAAATTTTTATTTTTACTAATTCTCGTTCTTCCTTTCTTGACTTGCATGGTACCTCTAGTTTCTAACTAGAAGAAACCCGAGAGGACCATTAGAATACGAAAGCGACATTGAGGCTACCGCTCGAAGAAATCATAGAGAAACTAGACAAGCTCTAGACTACCAAAGAGAAGAACAACAAGACAGATCCAATCCTATTGATGGGATGGACGAAACCAATCCACCGCCAAATGGGCAAGAACAGAATGCTCCGCGTACTATGTATGACTATGCTAAACCTAATTTGATAGGAGCAAAATCTAGTATTGTTAGGCCTGCTATAGCTGCTAATTTCTTGAAATAAAGTCTAACACAATACAAATGATTAAACAGTTTGTTCAATTTGATGGTTTGCAGGATGAAGATCCAAATACTCATATATCTAATTTTTTAGAATTCTGTGATACCTTCAAAATAAATGACATTTTTGATAATGTCGTACGTCTTCGATTATTCCCTTTTTCATTAAGGAATAAAGCAAAGAAGTGGTTGAACTTGTTACCACGAGGGTCAATCACCACATGGGATCAAATGACCAAAAAAATTCTTTTAAAATATTTTTTTCCAGCCAAAATGGCTAAATTTAGGAATGACATATCTTCTTTTGTGCAGAATGACGTAGAAACATTATATGATGCATGGGAGAGATACAAGGACCTCCTGAGAAGATGTCCACACCATGGGTTACCTTTTTGGCTTCAAGTCCAAACTTTTTACAACGGTGTGAATTCTTCAACGCGGCAAATGATTGATTCATTAGCCGGTGGAACTTTGAACAACAAAACTCCTGAAGTGGCTTACAATTTTATTGAGGAGATGTCATTGAACACCTATCAGTGGCAAATTACAAGGGCTAAACCGACAAAATTAGCAGGAGTTTTTAACATAGACGCAGTGACAATTCTGTCAACTCAGATGGAGTTAATGAATAAAAAGCTTGATAATTTATGTTCTTCGCAGGTACCTCCAGAATGAAATGTGAAGCAAGCAGGAATGTGGCAAATTTTGAGCACCCACCCTACCAACCGAGCATAGACAACGAGCAGACAAACTATATAGGTAACAATTTCAGATCTAATAATAATCCTTATAGTAACACTTATAATGCATGTTGGAGGAACCCCCCAAATTTTTCGTGGGGAGGACAAGGAAATCAAGGAAACCAAAGGCAACAACCTCCTCCAAATTACCAAAATCAGCTATGTTGTTGTTTGTGTGGTTTGGGGCTTAGTTGTAGGCCTATCCATAGGAAAAGAAATCAAACCTTGAAGAGAGAGTGCTCCCTTTTGTAGCATTCTTTCCTCTCATATTTTCTTTCTTTCTTTCTTAAAAACATTGTAGCCGAAACTTCATTCTCCAAACACTTTTCCATTTCTTTTCTTCTCAAAATCGAGAGCACCTATCTCTTGTTCATTTTCTTTCTTTTCTCCAAACCTTGGCGACTTTCTCCTTCCGAAATTGTAATTCTTGTGCCTTATTTTTGTCTAAAAATCAAACCGAATCCCTCCCTTGTGTTGCCAAATTTCCTTCCTTCAATTGTGTTTTGTTTGGCGAATAGTAGTGGGGTGTAGAGTTCTTTTAGTTCAATTTTCATTCAAGTTAGGAGGAAGGTAAGTGCTTGGCCGTGTAGGTTATTCTTTTCTCTCTCGTTTTGTTTGATTTGGTGTAGTTAAGAGCGAGTATGGGCCGGTGAAAGGTGTTAACCTTGTGGTTTGGAATCGATTTCATTATAGGGCACCGGGATTTTGAAGCAATTGATTGGAGAAGTCAAGTGGTAAGTAGTGGTAAGAGGTTATCTTGTTAGTCTATTCTTTTAGAATTCTATAAGCCAAAGTTTCAATGGATTAACTGTTTTTTTAATAGGGTGTGCCGATTGTTAAAGAGGAACCATTGTTTGTTCGGGTTTGGTAGGAAACCAAACGTTTGCAAGGTAAGGTTAATCGATATACCCTTTGGTTTAAATGGTTATGGCTGAATGGTTTAAGTGATTAACCCATGGTTGGCGATTGTTTTTAGGAGCAAGAGGATTGAGGGTTTTAGATCGGGTTCTTTGGGATTAAGGCTTGCGATATACGGTGTGTAACTAACACACTCTATACTTAGTAATATGTGTTAATAAACTGATTACTTAATAAGAGTGATTCTAAAAATCGAGACCGTTTGATGGATTGATATGATACCCTATAGGGTATGAACACGGAATCGGGTAAGCTTTGTTTCAATATGAGTTTGTTATTGATATATACTAGCATGATTATGAGGTATGTGCTATGAGATGCAATACTAGGCATGTTGGTATGATATGCATGACTTGCATTATATGCATGATTTACATGAGTATGGCATGATGATGGGTGAAATGAGAGGAGGGGAGTATGATATCCGTGTCTTTGGGACACTTTGTGTCTTTGGGACACCGGAGGTTTGGCACCTCCGGTGGTTTGGTACCACAAATGATATTTTGTGACTTTGGGTCACGGAGGTTTGGCACCTCGTCGTCTCGTCGATGGCTTAGCACCACGGTGGGTTATCCCGATTGATTATCTGGGATTGACGCCGGTGATTTGGTATCCACACGATGGGTTGGCCCCATCATCGGATTTGTGATTGTGGTCACTAGTGATTTGGTATCACACTTGTGTCTTTGGGACACGGAGGTTTGGCACCTCATTGCGACTCGTCCCCGTGGTTTGACACCATAGTGGGTTGGCCCCACTTATGAGATCTGGGATTGTCGCTAGTGATTTGGTATCACACGATGGGTTGGCCCCATCATTGGATTATTGTGACTTGGTCACGGTGGTTTAGCACCACATTATGGATATCGTGACTTTGGGTCACCGGTGGTTTGGCACCACCGGTGGTTTGGTACCACACGGGTAGAGAAGGTGTAGTGGATGGTTAGGAGCAGGTGCATTAATTGTATTGCTTTGCTATGATGTGTGTTAGCATGTTGTATTATCGGAGGGGATTTATACACTTGAGTCTTGTGACTCACTCTCTCCTTTGACATTTCAGTGACACTTAGACGCGGACATGGAGCCGGGATGGACTCGAGGTGCTCATGCCATGCTTAAATAAGGATTTGCTCAGACTTTTTTTAAAATTTGGTACTTAAGCTTATTTATTACTATTTGGTTTTATTTTGGTTTGTAAATGGCCTTTTAAAATTATGTTTTGCTATGTTTATGTTTAAAATAGGTTCTTGATATGCCTTAATAAATTAATTGGGTTAAGATTTGCTAAAACTTGGAAAGATAACGATTTCAAAACTACAAAAGCGATATTTTAAACTATACCATCTGTATCACACTAAGATTTGGAATAAAGGGGACTCAAATGTTTTTCTAACTTAAACTCGATTTTCTACTAAGTCAAAATGTTTTAGTAACAATCGAGCGACTTGAATTTCTAAATGAAATAAGCGTGTTTTTAACTTCATAACCGATTAAGTTTTGAAATTCTGAGTTTTCAAACAAAACATCGAGTTTTCAAACAATCATGCCCAAGATTTACGCAAGTCTGAAATTTACCAAAGGGTTTTATCAAACTTTTAAGCGAAACCTATCTTCACCAAAACGATTTCTCCTCAGTAACATACCGGATTCGATCGTGGTGTATTGACGGGTTTGGGGTGTTACAATTGTGGTATCGAGCTAAGTTCAAAGGTTTCATTTGTGGGCACGAGGCCCAAAATGTTTTCAAAAGTCATTTTAAGTGTTTTATGGCTTGAAAGGCATGACATCGAGTCTCGGCACCGGTTGCCGGTAAGTACCCTCACCATTACTTGTGATTTTGATATCGATGAGATGTGATTGAATGTTTTGCAATAGTAGGATGACTTTAGGCTCAAACCGATAGGATTACGTGTACTCATGAAAACAAAGCTTTTGTAATGTTCATAAGACTTTGCTTAAAAATAGTGGAATAAATCTTGATGCATAAAACTTCTAAATCGAGACACGTAGAGAATTTAGTCATAAGCGCTAGAGGTGGACGTGGTCGTGGACGAGGTTATGGTAGGATGATGGTTTCTAAACCCGTAGAATCAGTCGGGGGTCAAAAATGAGATCTGCACCGCCACCGGTTGGAGGTGGTGAGTTCCAAGATCGGATGAGGATGACGCAGTGTCCTGAGCGATCTTTGCTAGTTTTAGAAAGGGTAGTGAAGTAGGTGGGAAGGCAGGAGTTAGGAAACTGTTCTAGCGGCTCGAGCAAACGGGGCGAATTCTTTCGGGTGTCTCGGTGTTGCTCCAGCCTTCTTGAATATTGGTGGAAGCGACAGAGGCGGATCATGGACGATCTAGACTCGATCTTGAAGAAAAGTTAAAGGGATAGTATCACTTCTCGAGATGAGTCATACCGGTGGTGGCTCACGATTCGGGCAATACTGCGCAAGTGGAAGATCGACTTGGGACTATTTCGAGGCTACTTATCGAGAAAAATGCGTTGGAGCTAACTACATTAATGAGCAACGGAAAGCATTTACGAGGTTAGTTCGTGGAGTAAATCGTGTCGAGTACGAGGCGAGTTCCCGAGGTGAGTCGGTATGCGAGGGGTATGGTGGCTCTTGAACACGAGAGGTGTATTCGTTTGAGGATGGCTGCGAGATGAATTAAGGTTGTTGATTGCGCCACAGGAGCGTGAATTTGCTGTTCGGTTGAAAAGCGAAGGTAGCCGAGGGTATTAAGAGTCGTAAGGCAAGGCATGGATAGGAACCCACAAGAGGAGTTTTGGATCTTACGGGTCATCGTGTAATCCCAGAAAAGGGCTAGACCGAGTGGGCGAATCATCGGGTAGGTTTGTTGCTACTAGTCGGGGACCGCTTGTGATGTAACGTTGTTGGGAAAGCTCATTGGTGAGGATGTTGGACTGGTGGTAGAGGCTATTTTGAGTGTGGCTCATTGGACCACCGTGTGAGGGACTGTCCGCAAGTTGGCTAGGATTCGGTCCGAGAGTCGTAGTAGTACTCAAGACAGAATAATGGACCACTACTGCAGAGGGGCCGAGGTAATGAGAGGAGGTAATGGTTCTGGTGGGGCCGTGGAGCCTTTGGGCAGAGGGAATGCAGTAATCTTGATGCAGACGATCGGGGCTAGTGTATGCGGCGAGGCACCGAGGAGGGCGACGCCGGACCTCATAATCGGTATGTTTTAATCTTTGGTTCTCCATTTCTTTGCTTTGATTGATGTGGGTTCAAGCATTCATATGTTGCAAGTAGCATAGTGAAGACCATGGATTTAGACTCTGAGATATCTTCTAGGCGGATGATCGTAATAAGCCCTTTAGGTCACTCTGTAGTTGTAGATAAGTCGTATAGAGATGTACCTCTAGAACTTCAGGGGTAGTGTTAGTGGGCGATCGATGGAGCGCCATTTGGGGAGTTCGATCGATTCTCGGGATGGATGGTGGTTAAATACCAGGCGAAGTTGGATTACGTGGCTAAGCACATGGTTCTAAAAATAGCTAAGGGTGATGACGTAGTTCTGATCGGTAATAGGAGAAATTATCTCATCAATGTGGTATCTACTCAAAGCGAGAAGATGGTCAAAAAGAACATGAAGCATATGTGGTTCATGTGTACGCCTTGGAGGCTAAAGAGTCTGCTTGTGGAGCAGTTCGACGATTAGGAATTTGTTGATGTGTTTCTGAGGAGCTTCAGGGTTTGCCACCAGATCATGAGGTAGAGTTCGGGATAGATCTATTACCCAGAATCGCACCAGTATCTATAGCTCCGTACAGGATGGCGCCTAAAGAGTTAGTGGAGCTTAAGGCTCGGATCCGGAATTGTTGGATCGAGGCTTTATCGAACCAAGTGTTTACGCCTTGGGAGCGCGGTACTCTTTGTCAAGAAGAAAGACGGTACTATGCGGATGTGTATAGACTACCGCCAATTGAATAAGTGACGATCAAAAACAAGTATCTGCCCTCGGATAGATGACTTGTTTGATCAGTTGAAGAAGCGTCGGTTTTCTCAAAGATTGATTTAAGGTGCAGGTATCACCGATTAAAGGTGAAGGAGGCGGATATCGCAAGGCGGCATTTCGTTACTCGGTATGGGCACTTTGAGTTCTTAGTTATGCCGTTTGGGTTGACTAACGCATGGTGGCCTTCATGGATATGATGAATAGGGTGTTCCAACGATATTTGGATCGATTAAGTAGTGGTTTTTATCGGCGACATCTTGGTATATTCAAGGAATGAGGAGGAACACGGCGCGCCTTCTGGTGGTATTCTGATTTTGAGGAGAAAGCAATTTGTATCGAAGTTTAGTAAATCGAGTTACGGCTTAGGGAGGTGGCGTTCTTGGGTCATGTAGTATCGGTGAGGGATTAGAGTGGATCCTCGAAAGATTGAGGCGATTTTGGATTGAAGCCGCCTAGGTCGATGGTGAGATTCGGAGTTTTACGGGTTTGGCAGGATACTACCGAAGGTTTGTAGAGAGGTTTTCATTGATCGTCGCACCGATGACCAAATTATTAAGAAAAGGGGTTTCGTTCATTTGGAGTGAGAAGCAGCAGGAGAGCTTCGACAAGTTGAAGAAGATTTTGGTCAAGCTCGGTCTAATTCAACTTGAATTTGGAAAGGAATTCACGGTTTATTGTGATGCATCACATCTGAGTTTGGGTTGTGTCTTGATGCACGGGAAGGAAGGTTGTGGCTTACGCATCTCGGCGGTGAGGCCACATGAGGTCAATTATCAACATACGATCTGGAGTTAGCGGCTTTAGTCTTTGCCTTGAAGATATGGAGGCATTACTTGTGCGGAGAGAGATCGATAGTCTATCTGAGATCACAAGAGTCAAGTACCTTTTGACTCGAAAGATTTGAATTTGAGACGTGAGATGGGTTGAGTTGCTAAAGACTACGATTGCTCAATTGAGTATCATCGGGCAAGACTAACGTTGTGGCGAACGCGTTGAGCCGTAAGGTTGTTTGGATCTAAGAGCGATGTTTGCCCACTTGAGTTTGTATGGACGACGGAGTATTCAGCGAGCTGCGAGTTAAGCCTACTTGGGTTGAGCGGATCGAGAGAAAAAGCAGTTGATGGATGAGGTTTTGAGTCGCAGAGGACACAAGTGCAGAATGATGGTTTGGAGGGTTACAGTTTGTCTAGTGATGGGGTGCTGTGTTTTCAGGGGAAAGCTTACATGCCGAGAGACACTGAGTTAAGGCAGAAGATTCTTCAGGACGCTCATAGCAGTCCATATGCTATGCATCCTGGAGGTAGCAAAATGTATAGGGATCTCGAAGAACGATTACGGTGGCCGAATGCGAAAAAGGAAGTGCGAGTTTGTAGGAAGTGTCGACATGTCGCGAGTCAAGGTCGAGCATCGCTGTCGTCGAGGTTGCTTGACCAGTGAAGATTCCTCAGTGGAAGTGGGAAAGGATAACCATGGATTTAGTCAGTGGTTTACCGCTTACGCCAAGCAAGAAAGATTCAGTTTGGGTAATTGTGGATCGACTGACTAAATCAGTTCACTTTATTCCGGTGAGGGTGGATTACTCACTTCAGAGGTTGGCGAAGCTATATGTGTCAGAGATAGTGAGACTGCACGGGGTGCCAGTATCGATCATCTCGGTAGGGATCCCAAATTTACGTCAAGGTTCTGGAAAGCGTTGCATCAGGCTCTGGGTGCGCGGTTGGATTTCAAAGACGGCATTTCATCCATGGATCGACGGCGATCGGAAAGGGTTATACATATCTTGGAGGACATGTTACGAGGTTGTGTATTGGACTTCAGGGGTAGTTGGGAGGAGTATCTACCGTTAGCTGAATTCGCCTACAACAATAGTTACAAAGCAAGCATCAAGATGGCACCATATGAGGCGTTGTACGGTAGGCAGTGTCGCTCACCTACGTGTTGGACGGAGTTAGGTGAACGTCAATTGTTGGGACCAGAGTTAGTTCTTTGAGGCGAAGACAAGGTTAAGTTGATTCAGGCTCGATTGAAGGAAGCTTCAGACCGGCCGAAGTCTTATGCCGATCTTAAGCAAAGAGATATAGAGTTTGCTGTGGGGGATCAAGTTTTTCTGAAGGTCTCGCCATGGAAGAAAGTGTTGAGGTTCGGAAGGAAAGGTAAGCTAAGTCCAAGATTTATTGGACCGTATAAGGTATTGAGATGAGTGGGACCAGTAGCATATCAGCTTGAGTTGCCAGCAGAGTTAAGTCAGATTCACGACGTATTTCACGTTTCGATGCTTCGACGTTATCGTTCAGATCTGTCACATGTGGTAGCAGTGGAGGAGATCGAGGTAAATCCAGATTTGACCATGAAAGAAGAACCGGTCTGAGATCCTAGATCGGGATGTGAAGGTCTTTGCGTAGGAAGTGCGTGCCTTTGGTTAAGGTTCTTTGGCGGAATCATGGCGTGGAAGAAGCTACGTGGAACCCGAGGATGTGATGAGACAAGATAATACCGCAACTCTTACGATCGGGTAATTTCGAGGTCAAAATTATTTTAAGGGGTAGAAGCTGTAATATCTCGGGTTGGGGCTATTTTGTTGTGGCATTGTTTGCATGTTAATGGCTTACCATGTTGTTGTTTGTGTGGTTTGGGGCTTAGTTGTAGGCTAGGGGTATGCACAGTAGGTGGGAAAATTTTAGTTTTGGGCTTTATGTGATAGGAGTGAAGGATTTGGGTCTTATGTATTTTATTTGGTGTTCTTGAGCACAAGTGATGAGCTAGCAAAGTGGCGAGGCATCGCCACTTGGAGTTTGTGGTTGGCGTCAATTGCGGGAGGAGAGGTCTTGAGTTCAAGCTGCAGAGTGCTCCTTTTTGTTCCATTTTGACTGGCTTAAGGAGGAGGAGTTGTTGGTAGTTCAAACTCTACCATGGACTATGTCAACTCATTCGAATGGAGGGTGGTGAGTGAAAGTAGGAGGGAGACTAGTTCAACTAAGTTTGAATGGATGGTTGGGAGCTAATGGGGGTATTGGCCGAAACTTGAGGACTTCATGGGGGGAGTGGTCGGTTTTGGTAGGTGTAGTGGGAGTGTGCCGAAAATGCATTTGGCATTTTTTGGTGTTTTCGGTCAACTTTTCGGCAAGCCAAATTTCTCCTTTTGTCATACCAAAACCGAATTGCTAAGGAGTTTCTTTCATTTTTTTTTTCTCTTTGAAACCGAAAGTTTAAACACCTAGTGCGAATTTGCTTGTCTTCTTTCAACCTTATTGGTAGCCGAAAGTTCTCTTCTCTCCACTTCTCTTTCTTTTGTTCATTGTGTGGCTAAACTAGCATTCTTTCCTCTCATATTTTCTTTCTTTCTTTCTTAAAAACATTGTAGAAACTTCATTCTCCAAACACTTTCTCCATTTCTTTTCTTCTCAAAGCGAGAGCACCTATCTCTTGTTCATTTTCTTTCTTCTTCTCCAAACCTTGGCGACTTTCTCCTTCCGAAATTGTAATTCTTGTGCCTTATTTTTGTCTAAAAATCAAACCGAATCCCTCCCTTGTGTTGCTGAATTTCCTTCCTTCAATTGTGTTTTGTTTGGTAGAATAGTAGTGGGGTGTAGAGTTCTTTTAGTTCAATTTTCATTCAAGTTCGGAGGAAGGTAAGTGCTTGGTCAGTAGGGTTATTTCTTTTTCTCTCGTTTTGTTTGATTTTTGTAGTTAAGAGTGAGTATGGCTGGTGAAAGGTGTTAACCTTGTGGTTTGGAATCGATTTCATTATAGGGCACCGGGATTTTGAAGCGGTAGATTGGAGAAGTCAAGTGGTAAGTAGTGGTAAGAGGTTATCTTGTTAGTCTATTCTTTTAGAATTCTATAAGCCAAAGTTTCAATGGATTAACTGTTCTTTTTAATAGGGTGTGCCGATTGTTAAAGAGGAACCATTGTCGGTTTGGGTTTGGTAGGAAACCAAACGTTTGCAAGGTAAGGGTTAATCGATATACCCTTTGGTTTAAATGGTTATGGCGAATGGTTTAAGTGATTAACCCATGGTTGGCGATTGTTTTAGGAGCAAAAGGATTGAGGGTTTTAGATCGGGTTCTTTGGGATTAAGGCTTGCGATATACGGTGTGTAACTAACACACTCTATACTTAGTAATATGTGTTAATAAACTGATTGCTTAATAAGAGCGATTCTAAAACCGAGACCGTTTGATGGATTGATATGATACCTATAGGGTATGAACACGAATCGGGTAAGCTGTTTCAATATGAGTTTGTTATTGATATATACTAGCATGATTATGAGGTATGTGCTATGAGATGCAATACTAGGCATGTTGGTATGATATGCATGACTTGCATGATATGCATGATTTACATGAGTATGGCATGATGATGGGTGAAATGAGAGGGGGAGTATGATATCCGTGTCTTTGGGACTTTGTGTCTTTGGGACATCGAGGTTTGGCACCTCCGGTGGTTTGGTACCACAAATGATATTTTGTGACTTTGGGTCACAGAGGTTTGGCACCTCGGCGTCTCGTCAGTGGCTTAGCACCACGGTGGGTTGGCCCCACATTGATTATCTGGGATTGGCGCCGGTGATTTGGTATCACACGATGGGTTGGCCCCATCATCGGATTTGTGGATGCGGTCACCGGTGATTTAGTATCACACTTGTGTCTTTGGGACACGGAGGTTTAGCACCTCATTCGACTCGTCCACGTGGTTTGACACCACCGTGGGTTGGCCCCACTTATGAGATCTGGGATTGTCGCTAGTGATTTGGTATCACATGATGGGTTGGCCCCATCATTGGATTATTGTGACTTGGGTCACCGTGGTTTGGCACCACATTATAGATATCGTGACTTTGGGTCACCGGTGGTTTAGCACCACTAGTGGTTTGGTACCGACGGGGTAGAGAAGGTGTAAGGGATGGTTAGGAACGGGTGCATTAATTGTATTGCTTTGCTATGATGTGTGTTAGCATGTTGTATTATCGGGAGGGGGATTTATACACTGAGTCTTGCGACTCACTCTCTCCTTTGACATTTCAGGTGACACTTAGCGCAGCACATGGGGCCGGATGGACTCGAGGTGCTCATGCCATGCTTAAATAAGGATTTGCTCGGACTTTTTTTTAAAATTTGGTACTTAAGCTTATTTATTACTATTTGGTTTTATTTTGGTTTGTAAATGGCCTTTTAAAATTATGTTTTGCTATGTTTATGTTTAAAATAGGTTCTTGATATGCCTTAATAAATTAATTGGGTTAAGATTTGCTAAAACTTGGAAAGACAACGATTTCAAAACTACAAAAGCGATATTTTAAACTATACCATGGGTATCACACTAAGATTTGGAATAAAGGGACTCAAATGTTTTTCTAACTTAAACTAGATTTTCTACTAAGTCAAAATGTTCTAGTAACAATCGAACGACATCAAACTTTAAGCGAAACCTATCTTTACAAAATTCATGGCGTTACTATAGATTCTTGTTTCCAAAAGACTGAAGCAACACTAAATGAACAACAAAAATTGATCAAAGGGATCGAGAGTCAAATCAGATTACTTACTGAGATGGTGTGTGAAATATGACAGAGATTTTCTCTAAAGGCACACAGCAAGCAAAGGCAGTTACACTAAGAAGTGGCAAAGAGCTAATGGAACCACCAAGAAAGAACCCACATGAGATTACCAAGGAGGAAAGTTTTGAAGTTGAAACCAATACTCCAACACATCCAGAAAAGAAGACATCAATTCCATATCCAGTAAAACTGAGGAAAGAACAATGGGATGCTCAATATGGTAAGTTTCTCGAACTTTTTAAACAAATACATATTAACTTACCTTTTGTTGAAGCCATTTCACAGATGCCAAAGTACGCAAAATTCTTGATGGAACTCTTGAAAAATAAAAGAAAGTTCGAAGAATTGTCAACAGAAGAACTTAATGAAGAATGCTCAGCCATCTTCCAAAATAAGCTACCAACCAAATTAAAAGACCCAAGAAGTTTTACTATCCCTTGTTTAATTGGTAGCTTGAATATTAAGAAAGCATTAGCTGATCTAGGCGCCAGTATAAATTTAATGCCCTATAAAATGTTTAAACAATTGGATCTTGGGGAACCAACACCCACTAGGATGAGTATTCAGTTAGCAGATAGATCCATTAAATATCCTAGTGGAGTTGTCGAAGATGTCTTGGTAAAAATTGACAAATTTATTTTCCCTGTTGATTTTGTTATTTTAGACATGGATGAAGACATACATGTTCCTTTAATCTTAGGGCGCCCATTTTTAGCCACTGCTAAAGCCGTTATTGATGTAGATGATGGTAAACTCGCATTAAGGATAGGTGATGAAGAAATTATTTTTCAAATTTATGATGCAATACGATATTTTAAAGAGCAAGATGATTCATGTTATTTTGTTGATACTACTGATCGGATCGTTTAAAATACAGTACAGGAAATCCTACATGATGACACGATGGAACTGTGCCTGACTCAAGAAGAGGGGGACAAAGATGAAGATGATGAGTTGAATCTGAATACATCATCATTCAAGGAAAGAAGAAAGCATTAAGAATGATAATGAAATAAAACAAAAACCCTCCATCGAAGAGCCATCCAAATTGGAACTAAAACAGTTACAAAAAAACTTAGAATACGCATTCATTGGGGACAATTTTACGCTACTAGTAATCATCTCTTCAGAACTAGAATCCAAGGAAAAGGAGGAGCTGATAAAGGTACTAAGAGAACACAAGAAAGCCATAGCTTGGAAAATTTCTGACATCAAGGGAATAAGCCCCACATTCTACACCCACAAAATTTTAATGGAAGAAAAAATATAAACCGTGTGTGCAACCTCAGAGATGGTTAAACCACAATATAAAAGAAGTGGTCAATGCCGAGGTAATTAAACTTCTTGATGCAGGAATAATTTATCCCATTTATGACAGTACTTGGGTAAGTCCTGTGTAGGTAGTTCTAAAGAAAAGAGGAATGACGGTAGTGCCCAACGAAAAGAATGAGTTAATTCCCACAAGAAAAGTTACAGGTTGGAGAGTCTGTATAGACTATAGAAAGTTGAATGATGCCACCAGAAAAGATCACTTTCCTTTACCATTCATAGACCAAATGTTAGAAAGACTATCTGGGCATATGTACTACTGCTTTTAGACGGACTCTCTGGTTACTTCCAAATCCCCATAGCTCTTGAAGATCAAGAGAATACGACATTTACATGCCCATATGGTACGTTTGCTTATCATAGAATGCCTTTTGGATTATGTAATGCTCCTGCTACTTTCCATCGCTACATGTTGGCAATCTTTGACGAACTAGTGGAAGACATCATGGAGGTATTTATGGATGATTTCTCGGTATTCAGTAACTCTTTCTATCCTTGCCTTAAAAATTTAAAAAAAGTTCTAATGAGATGTGAGGAGACAAACCTTGTTCTGAATTGGCAAAAATGTCACTTTATGGTTAGAGAAGGGATTGTGCTAGGACATAAAATTTCCAGTAAGGGGATTGAGGTAGACAAAGCAAAAATTGAAGCCAAGAAAAACTACCTCCCCTTAGTTCTGTTAAGGCTATTAGAAGCTTTTTAGGACATGCAGGATTCTATAGAAGATTCATTAAAGATTTTTCTAAAATAGCTAAGCCTTTGACAAAATTACTAGAAAAAGATGTCCCTTTTGATTTCAATCAGGAATGCTTAATGCATTTAATATACTTAAGGATAAATTAATAAATGCACTGATTATGATTGCACCTAATTGGAACTTACCCTTTGAACTAATGTGTGATGCAAGTGATTTTGCAGTAGGTGCAATTTTGGGACAACGAAGAGACAAGCATTTTAAGCCAAATTACTACGCCAGCAGAACACTAACACCCGCACAAGAAAACTATACTACCACAGAGAAAGAATTGCTAACCGTAGTTTTTGCTTTTGATAAATTTAGATAGTATCTAATATTGTCTAAAGTAGTCATTTACACTGATCATTCAGCTCTTCGCTACCTTTTAAACAAACATGATGTAAAACCTAGACTCATACGATGGATTTTACTCTTGCAGGAGTTTGACTTGGAAATACAAGATACAAAGGGAATCGAGAATCTTGCAGCGGATCACCTGTCTAGACTTGAAAATCCACTCACCAAAGAGCTCGATGAAGGTGAAATAAATGATTCATTTCTCAAAGAACAACTCTTTTCTATTACGCATTCTAAAGTACCATGGTTTGCAAACATTGTGAATTATCTTGCAGTTAACGTCTTGCCAAAAAAAATTTACACATCACAAAAAGAAGCGATTCTTTGCTGATGTGAAAAATTATTTTTGGGAAGATCCCTTTCTCTTTCATATATATGCAGATCATGTAATACGGAGATGCGTTACAAAGACAGAAGCCAGCAAAATTTTGGAACATTGTCATTCAGGACCATCAGGAGGACACTACATTGGTATTAAGGCGACACAAAAATACTTGAATCAGGTTTTTACTGGCCTAGTCTTTTTAAAGATGCCAACAGGTATGTTACCTCGTTTGATAAATGCCAAAGAACAGGAAACATTTCTAAACGTGATGAAATGCCTCAAACATATATGTTGTCATGTAAAATATTTGATGTATGAGGTATTGATTTTATGGGACCATTCCCTAAATCATTTGGAAATAGATATATCCTAGTGGCAGTTGATTACATGACAAAATGGGTAGAAGCGGAAGCCTTACCTACTAACAATGCTAGGGTAGTAGTTAAATTCTTAAAAAAAAAAACTTTTCTCTCGATTCGGAACACCTAGAGCTATCATTAGCGATAGGGGTACCCATTTTTTGTAATGCACAATTTGAGAAAGTTCTAGAGAAATATGGAGTATGCCATAGAACAGCCACCACATACCATCCTCAAACCAGTGGGCAAGTTGAGGTAGCAAACCGAGAGCTTAAGCGCATTCTAGAAAAAACGGTTGCATCAAATAGAAAATATTGGGCAGTTAAAGTAGATGATGCTTTATGGGCCTACAAAACAACATTTAAAACACCTCTAGGGACATCCCCATACAAACTTGTATACGAGAAAAGTTGTCATCTACCATTGAGCTAGAACACAAAGCTTTTTGGGCAATAAAATTTTTGAACTCTGACCTCAAAATTGCAGGAAAAAGAAGAATGATGTAGATGAACGAGCTACATGAATGGAGAACAGAAGCCTATGAGAATGCAAAACTGTACAAAGAAGCAGCAAAGCGATGTCACGATGCTCGTCTCAAGCGATCAAGACAATTTGAAGTAGGAGACCTAGTCCTACTATACAACTCAAGGCTAAAATTATTCCCGGGAAAGTTAAAATCAAGATGGTCAGGCCCATTCATGGTCAAAACAATATTTCCATATGGCACCATCGAGGTAACTCATCCCACTAAGGGCACATTCAAGGTAAATGGTCACCGACTTAAAATTTATAATGGTACAAATTTTGGAGATATGAGAGAGGAGCTTTTGCTCTATGAGCCTTCTTTTAGAACCGAAAATAATGAGAGTCTAGCTTAAGACTATAAACAAGGGCTTCTCAAGAGGCAACCCAAGCACTAACACTATTTACTTTCAAATTTATTTTCTTTTCTATCCTTATTTCTTCCCTCAATATTTAAACTAACACAAAAATGCAGATTTTCAGGCCACACGGCCTTACACACGACCATGCCCTTGGTCGTGTGGACCACCGAAACCACCACACTAACTGAGCAGAGCGTGCAAGTCAGTCTACCCACCCCCCAACGTCACGGATCAAACCACCCACACCACGGGCACCAACAAAATAGCACGGTCGTGCCTCACAATCGTGCTAAGATGCTGACTTATTGAGCACAGACAAACCACGCCCGTGCATTCCATCCATGCTCACATGTTGGCCTTTAGTAATGGGCGTGCCAATCAACAAACGGGCTTGGAAGAACAACACACTCCACAACATCGCCGTGCGATCCGGTTGTGTGAATCGACACACCCTCGGTACACGGGCGTGGGAACGTGCCAGATTTGAAATCTTATTTAAATCCCCACAGCCCTTCCCCTTTATCCCATCTTCTTTCTTCCTTCTCTTTCTTTCAAATTTCTCTCTCTGTTCATAGAAAGGGTCCAAGACTCTTGAGTAACACAAAAAAATCATGCCGAAGAAATGTAACAAGGTAAGCATCGCCTACTTAAAGGAAACCTCAACATGAGTTCATGCCAGTAGCTTCAGCTAATTGACACGGCAAGGGTCTTCGAAACCTTTTCGGTTCTATTTTTCTTTTCTCTTCTCCTTTATTTTCCTTATCTATACTTCTTTTCTTCTTAATTTAATTTATTTCATATTAGTTTCTTGGTTTTAGGCTCTAAAGGATACTAGGGAATCACGCCACTTCCACCATCACCAACACTCAGCAGCCTTAGAAATCATACCCACCTCACGAACCATCTGCTAATAAGGACTTCTTAGTCCATTAGTCTTTTCTTTAAATTTTAGTTTTCTTCTTAGTATCCTTCTCTTTATTGTCTTAATCTTTAATTGTATTATGAGTATATTATTATTTCTCTAGATCTCTTGGCTATACTTCGCAGGCTACCCAATTTCTTCATCTAGCAAATTGCTTTTCGATAGCCACACCACCAGGCCCATAGAAAACACCATCACCACCACCAAAGACGCCAAGAATCATCCAAAATTTAGGAAGTGTCACTCTACCCCTTCTCTTTTGATTTATCCCATAATTATCATTATCTATCTTTGTACATTGAGAGCAATGTACATCTTAAGTGTGGGGGGTAAAAGTGCCTAACTTTTTGCATTATTCTCAAAACCCTGAATTTAGTCTTGTTTTTAAGTAATTTTCTCATATTACTAAATGGGATGAAATTTCTAATATTTATGATTTTTATTGATATGTTTTGGATTAAGTCATTGATAATTGTGCAGTGATGATTAAATTTTAAAAGAATACTAGAGAATCAAGCATGATAAGTCTATTTTTCAAAAAATTAGAATTTGATAGGTTGTTGAACTGAATTTGAATACCACCTTGAAGTTCAAAATTTATAAGGATTGATGTCAACACCCATAATTTTTATGTGAGAATTTGAGCTTTATAGAGCATATACCCTTTTTCATTCTCACTTTATTGATTATGAGCATGTCTACTTTGAATTGTTATTCTAGATCTTGCCTCTTTTATGCATGTCAAGACCACATTAATGATTTGATATACTGAGATGATAAAGGCACCTAGATGTTAACCCATTCACTTCACTAAAAAGCCTACCTACATAAATAATCCCTAGTTTACCCATTTGATCCTAACAACCCTTTTTATTGAATTACCCGTTTGATATTAACCCAAAACCCTTTGTATTTGTTATCAACATTCTTTTAACTACCCCTCTATCGAGAATTGATTTGATCAGTTGCCGATTTAGGTTATTTGAATTATCAAAGTTCCTTCTATTATGTTTTTTTAGCTTGTTATTAAAAAAATCCCAGTTTATTCAATAGTAGTAGTATATAAAAGAGCTTAGAGCATTTAAACTCCAATTATTGAAGAAAAAGCTCGTATTAAAGTATTATCAAATTTCAAGTGATGAAAATACTCTTTATTATTGAGTAATTATCAATAGTGGTATTATTAGTTTTCATTCGAAGTAAATATTCATATTTAATGTAGTGTTTCTAGTTAGGTAATTTGTCAAGTCAGTCTTGATTCTAACCCTCTAATTTAGCCTTTATCCACACCTTTTAACCCTAGCCCGATTACAACCCCGATTTAAGACCTTTTGATTTCAGATCATTTCATATACGATGGTGGAGATTTGATTTTCAGGCAAGCCTATGGGATTAAGTTTTCAGGTTCGACTCTTGAGTGGCTTATTGTGAACCTTAAACACCTTTTAGTGATTTGAGTGAATCTTTAGTGAGGATCAGTCCTTGTCGGTTTTGAATCAAGGGTAATTATTTAGATAAGGGAAGACACCTATGTTTTCATGCTACAAAATCATGACTTATCTCGTTTAAATCTTTAGGGCTCTTTGAGTTGAATTATCCATGTATAAATTATCTATGAATTATGATAAGGCATGATTGATGAATATTGTAAGTTATGGAAAATTCATTCTAATTGTAAGTTGAGAATTTTGCTTGAGGACAAGCAAAAGCTTAAGTGTGGGGGTATTTGATAAACCATAAAAGTAACATATTTTAATCCCACATTTAGGATGCTTTTTGATGATTTAGACCTTGATTTATATAAAAGGTGCTTGTAATCCTTTCTTTTCATGTCATATACTCAGGAAAGCACACGAGGATAAAAAGAATATAAAATGGGCTTAAAACAGAGTAATTGGGCCATAGCAAGAAATCATCACGGCCTGGCACAAAGCCTGCACTACCGTGTCTCGTCGATTACTTAGAGCACGGCCGCGCACCATCTTATTACCACACACGGGCGTGTCAAGCGATCTACATGGCCGTGTCCCAATCGAAAGACCTGAAACACGGCTTGAATCACGACTTGCACGGCCGTGCCCAAAATGACAGAATCAAGGCACGGCCCAACCCCGAATTACATGGGCGTGTGCCATGGGCGTGCCCCTGCGGTGTGAATGAGCAATTTCACTCAGAATTGGATGCTTGAAGCCAAAGAATCATACTTATAAGTCTACTTAAACACCCTAATAGTAATTCTACTTGAAAGAGGTACTTAAGAGCCAAGTAAAGCATCTCAAAAGCCTATATAAACAACCCCAGGCAGACATTGAAGAGGACAATTTTTGGCAGAGGCTTTAGCCGAATCTTTCATCTTTTAGGGAATCACTTGAAGATAGCCAGTTGATCCATCTCAAGAACCCGAAACTCTATTCAAGACGGAGGATATCTCTTTCAATTCCTTCAAGAAGTTTTAGGGATTTCTTATGATTTATTTTATCTTTTCTCTTTAGATGTTTTCTTATTTAGTTATGAACTAAACCCTTCAGATACCTAAAGAGGATGAAACCTATGATGGATTTTGTTATTTGATTTCTAAATTATATGATAGGTACTTAGTTTGTTCTTAATTATGTTGCTTAATTTAATCTGATGTGCTTAGGTGGAGGAGGAATAGACCCTACCTAAGAGTAGATCTAGCATAATTAAGCGGAGTTGATCGGACGCCCAGAGATAGGGTTACGAGATTTTGCCGGATTAGGGTGAAACCTAATATGGGAATCCATTGATTGATTTATTGCTTCCTTAGGGGGTTATTATAAAAGAGTGAGAGTTCCACTAATTAACCTAAGGTTGGACATTATTCGCCTCGAGAGAGGGTTTAATATAGGTTAGGGAGTCTCATGGATCAAGATAAGTAAAGAAATCATATGGTTTAGGGATAAATAATAAGTGAAGTCATAGGTGGATTCTTCCTGAGGGTATCGTCTTCATCAATTGAGTTTTCCTAAAGTCTTTCTCCAATTCATTCTTTTGTCTTTGCATCTAGTTTAGTTTTTCATTAGTTTTATAAACCAATCACTCCATATTTTAGGCTAAATAATAGAACGAAAGTGAGTAGTAGTACTTTTAGGTTACTTTGGGTTCGATAAAATAATCTTGCCTAAACTATACTATTGTTCGGTAGGTGCACTTGCCTCAATCGTTGTCATAGTTAGTCTACAGGTTCGATCATTATTTATAAATATTAAAACTCGACTGTTTGACAATATCAGATAGGCATAAAACTATAGCGAGCGAAATAAATCCATACCTTTGCTACTGGTTTTAAGTATTCTCTTCGACAAGAATGGCTCCCATACATTCTTATAATCCATTAGGATCTCGGATTTGTCACAACATCAAGCACTTGTTAAAGAAAATCCTAATTGATATTGTTTATCATAGGGTAGTACTCATCTTCTTCAACATCAGGTGAATTAAACAAATCATTGATGGACTTAGAAGTAAGAGGTACCTTTTTCTTTTGAAAGATGACTTCAGCAGCATCTTGCGTAGTCAAACTAGCATAGAATTCTCGAACTAGTTCATCATCAGGAAGTGAACGAGCATCAAAAAATTGTTCCCACTTGAGAACATTGATTTCCTTTCTAATCGGTATAGAAACAACCATCAAATCATTATTCTTCAAGTCAAAACCTTTTTCTGGCATCATGGGTTGAAGCTTGAAGATTGAATCAAATCTCTCTTTCACTTCTTCATTGATCAAAATCAGGTTCCAGGAGTAGTCTTTGCAGATCTGGTTCTTTTGCAAGACATGGTATCTTTTCCCAAAAATTTGGCAAAGTATTTTCACAAGAGAGAAAAGAGAAATTGACAAAGTGGGTAGAACTTGCTACGGCAAGAATCTTGTGACGGCAAGGAAGGTGCGGCGGTGACAATGACATGCGACAGCAATGGTGGTGCTTCGACAATCTCTTTACGACAATAGGGAATTTCGGCAAAAAGGGAAGAGAACTAGGGTTTTTTTTAGGATTTGAGGTTAATGGCACAAAAGGGAGATTTAAGGATTTTTAGGGTGTAAGCAAATTGCTTTGAGGGATATGAAAATTAGTAGAATGGAGAGGGGTTTAAATAGGGAAAAATAAGGGTAACATGTAGCAAAAATTTAGCTACATTAGGATTACTTAGGCAGCAAGCAATGGGTGTGATGGTAAGGCATGGATTTTTCCCTCCTTTTTGCTGTCTTGGGCCTCAAACTCAGACTGTATCTTACTAAAAAAAATTGATTAGTACTTGGGCCAAATTTGACCTCCTTTATTTACATAAAAATTTAAAATTTAAATCGGACAAATGAAACTTAAAAATTTTAAATCTTAATTAGAAAATTTCTTCTGAACAAATTACATTAAATTAATTCCCAAAAAAGGTTGGAGGGGTCACAGCTTAAGTTCCAATCTGCTTAGATAGAATCAATTAAATGTAATAAGTTAAGAAAATAAGTTCTAATTATTTATTTATTTACAAAATGAGTTCATGAAAAATTAAGGGTCTGTTAAGAGGATTCAACTCGCTCAATTTCACCATCCCAGTAGTGTTTAAGACGTTGACCATTAACTTTAAATGTAGCTCTGTAATTGTTGTATAATTCAATAGCTCCATAAGGATTAACTCAATAGATGGTATAAGGTCCTTTCCATCAGAATTTAAGCTTCCCAGGAAATAACTTCAACCTTGAATTAAACAACAAAACCTTCTGACCTTCTTTAAACTCGCGAGGTTGCATATGACTATCATGCCATCTCTTTCATCTTTCTTTACACACTTTGGCATTCTCATAGGAAAACAATCTCAACTCTTCCAACTCATCAAGTTGTAACATCCTTCTCTCACAGGCTTGCATAAGATCAAAGTTCAACTGCTTCAAAGCCCAGTGAGCTTTATTCTCCAACTCTATTGGCAAATGACATGCCTTTCCAAAGACTAACAGATAAAGAGTCATTCCTAACGAAGTCTTAAATGTTGTTCGATAGGCCCATATGCATCATCGAGCCATTGAGACCAATCTTTTCTGCTAGGGCGTACTACCTTTTCAAGGATACCTTTGATTTCATGATTCACTCTTTCAACTTACCCATTAGACTGGGGGTGATAGGCAGAAGCAATCTTGTGCTTCACATCATATTTGTCAAGCAACCACTTAAGCCATTTGTTCACAAAGTGAGAACCTTCATCACTAATAATAACTCTTGGTGTCCCATATCGTGTAAACACATGCTTATGTATGAATCACATGACTACCTTAACATCATTTGTAGGGTATGCTTCAACTTCAATCCACTTGGATACATAGTCCACAACAACTAAGATGTATTTGTTCCCATACGAAGAAGGAAACGTGCCTAAGAATTCAATGCCCCATACGTCAAACAATTCAATCTCCAAAATGTTTGTCAAGGGCATCTCATTCCTCCTTGATATATTTCCAGTCCTTTGGCATTTATCACAGTTCTTCACATAAGCATAAGCATCTATAAATAGTTTAGGCCAAAAGAAACCTATGTGCAAAATCTTTGTTACAGTACGTGAACCACCAAAGTGTCCCCCACTTGGAGATAAATGGCAATGATACAAGATCTCAGCAATCTCACTTTCAGCTACATACTTTCGGATTATATTATTTGCACATTGTTTAAACAAAAATGGATCCTCCCAAAGATAATACAGACTATGATGAAGGAATTTATTTCTTTGTTGGTATGTCATTTCTCGAAAAAGTATTCCACATACAAGATAATTGGCAAAATCAGCAAACCAAGGTATTTCATGAATTTGATTTACCTCAAATAAGTGTTCATCTGGGAAATTCTCGTTGATAGGCACACATGATCGAGTTACCTCATCTTGCTCCAACCTCGACATATGATCAGCTATTTGATTTTTTACACTTTTTCTGTCTTGGATCTCAAGGTCAAATTCTTGTAGTAAAAGTATCCAACGAATTAGCCTCAGTTTTGCATCTTTCTTCATGAGCAAGTATTTAATGGCCGCATGGTTAGTAAATACTGTAACTTTGGTACCTATAAGATATGAGCGGAATTTGTCAAAAGAAAAAACTATAGCGAAGAGTTTCTTTTTAGTTACGATATAATTGTGTTGGGCTTCCGTCAAAGTTCTACTTGCATAGTAAATAGGGTGAAACACTTTGTTTCTTCTTTGACCCATCACAGCTCCAACGGCATAGTCATTTGCATGGCACATCAACTCAAAAGGTGAGTTCCAATCAGGTGTAACGATTTTTGGGTTGAGACTAACCGCTTCTTTAGATCTTCAAAAGCTTTCAAACATGCTTTGTTGAAATCAAACACTGGATCTTTCTCTAACAACAAACACAACGGTTTAGAAATTTTGAGAAATCTTTGATAAACCTTCGGTAAGAACTGGCATGGCCTAAGAAACTTCTGACTCCTTTCACATTCATTGGGTCCGGTAATCTTTCAATTATGTCCACCTTTTCTTTATCAACTTCAATTCTTTTCTTTGAGATCTTATGACCTAAGACAATCCCCTCCTTGACCATAAAATGGCATTTTTCCCAATTAAGGACAAGATTTGTCTCTTCACATCTCTTTAGTACCTTAGCCAAATTACTCAAACAGATATCATGTGTTACCAAAAATAGAAAAATCATCCATGAAAACCTCAACAAAATTTTCAACCATAATAGTAAATATTGCCATCATGCATCGTTCAAAAGTTGTAGATGTATTGCATAAACCAAAAGGCAATCGCCTAAAATTAAACGTATCGTATAGATAAATAAAGGTTGTTTTATGTTGGTCCTCCAAGGCTACAACTATTTGTTTATATCCCAAATAGCCATCTAAAAAATAATAGAATTCATTACCTGCCAGTTGATCTAACATCTGATCTATAAAAGCCAACGGAAAATGGTCCTTCCGAGTGGCTTTGTTCAACTTTCTATAATCAATACAGATTCTCCAACCAGTAACAGTTCTCGTTGGAATTAACTTGTTGCACTCATTTTCAACAATCGTGATTCCACCTTTCTTCGGAACACACTACACCGAACTTACCCATGAACTATCTGAAATAGGATAGATTATTCCTACATCTAATAATTTGATCACTTCCTTTCTCACAACTTCTTTCAAAATAGGATTGAGCCTCCTTTGCCCATCAATTTGATCTCTTTCACCTTATTCTAAAATGATTTTATGCATCCAAAAAAGGTCTTATACCTCGAATATCAGCTATGGTCCAACCAATTGCTTTCTTAAATTTCTTTAAAACAACAATTAGTTGCTCCCTTGATCTTTGTCAGTTCTACTAAAATAATCACAGGCAAAGTAGAACAGTCACCTAAATAAATGTATTTCAAATGGGAAGGAATAACTTTAGTTCGAGTTTAGGATGTTCTTTAATTGACAACATGGGTTGCACAAATTCTCTAACTTTCAACTCCAATGGTTCAAACTATATGGATTGAATAAAATTTCTCGGATTGGCTTCCATCAAAGCGATGTTTTCTTCACCTTCTTCCTCCAAAAGGTCAAGATTTAAGGCTTTCTCCAATGGTTCTTCTTCAAAATTTATTTCCATAGAAACCAAGGTTTCTATCTATTCCATAACTGAACACTCCTATATCGGATCGGGAAATTTCATCGCTTTAAGAATGTTAAATGTTACCTAATCGTCTTGAACTCTCATGGTGAGTTCACCTTTCTGCACATCAATTAACGTTCTTCTCGTGGCTAAGAAAGGTCTCCCAAGGATGATCGACACTTCCTTGTCTGCTTCAAAATCTAAGATAATGAAATCCCTAGGAAAAATAAATTTATCGACTCTTACCAAAACATCCTCGATCTTTTCTTCGGGATATGCTAAAGATCGATCCGTTGG
This sequence comes from Gossypium rotundifolium, assembly GCA_025506655.1. Classification (NCBI taxonomy): domain Eukaryota; kingdom Viridiplantae; phylum Streptophyta; class Magnoliopsida; order Malvales; family Malvaceae; genus Gossypium; species Gossypium rotundifolium. The sequence goes on from CP106731.1 coordinate 74,245,572, forward strand.
CTGAAGCGTCATAGTGGTAGGTCTTACTTCACCTATCCCTAACATCTTGAAAATAGACTTAGGCATCAAGTTGATACTCGCTCTTAAGTCACACAAAGCTTTACCACAATAAGATTCACCAATGTTATAGGGTATAGTAATGTTAATAGTAAAACTTCCTAGGTCTTTTAATTTTGGTGGAAATTTGTTCCGCAGGAATGCACTACACTCCTTTATCAAGGCAACAGTCTCATACTCACTAAGTCATTTCTTCTTGGACAGTATATCCTTCATAAACTTCACATAATTCGGCATTTGTTCTAAAGCCTCCACCAATGGAATATTGATGTGTAATTGCTTCAGAACATCCAAAAACTTCTTGAATTGGACCTCCTGTTTATGCTTGAGTTGTTGCAATCTTTACGGAGATGGAGGTTATGGAACTTTTGGCTGAACTAGAAAACTTTTCTGAGTAGGTAAATCTATACCCAAAAAGATGTTAAAATATCTGAATTCACTAAGTCACAGTTTACCTTGTTAGACTTTGCAGATTCTGATTCCTTTGGTGTAAGAATTTCAATAGCTAGTTGATTCTTTCCAACAGGGCTTATCTTCGACATCAATCAATGGGGTTTTAGAATTTTACCACTTCACAATGCCACTGCCTTGATATATTCTTTACCCAAATTTATTGGATTTTCAATATCACTCAAAAAGGTACCTTGCGGTCTATTACGTAGCTCCGTAGCTAACTGACCCATTTGGTTTTCCAAAATTTTCAATGTTGCTGCTTGGCTTTGGATCAAAGCATTATTCTTTGACATGTATGCTTTCAACAAGTTCTCCAAACTGTTCAATGCCTCAACTTGAGGTGGTTTTGCAGCTTGCTAATTAAACCCTTGAGATTGGTTGGGTCTTTGTTGCAATAAGTTGTTGTTCGGTCCATTTCCTTGGTTGCTCCAAGAAAAGTTAGGATGATTACACCATGAAGGATTGTAAAAGTTGGACTGGGGTCCTTGTCCACTCCTATTTTGCTATTGGTTCCTCGCATACTACATTGACTCAGGATTTGATGGACAATTCTCAAAAGAGTGACCTTCCCCACAATACACACAAGAAACTACTTCAAACGGACTTGGTGGCTAAACTGCAAAATTATTAGCACTATTAGCGATAAACTATTTTAACATAGATGAAATAGACGATACCTGAGCTGATAATGATGTGAGGGCATCAACTTCATGAACTCTGGCTACATGTCTTCCTAAAGCTGTTCGATTTGTTAGCCATTGATAATTATTACTCGCGATACTCTCGATGATCTCATAAGGCTCATTATAAGACTTAGACAAAATTGTACCATTTACGGAAGCATCTACAAACAATCTTGTATGTGCGGTAATACCATTATAGAATGTATCCAACTGGATACAATGAGGAATCCCATGATGAGGACACTTACGAAGTAACTCCTTGAATCACTCCCAAGCCTCGTATAAAGACTCGTCATCCAATTGTTGGAAAGTTGTAATCTCGTTCCTCAACTTAGCATTTTTGCTAGGTAGGGAATACTTAACCAAAAATCTATCTGATAATTCTTGCCATGTAGATATGGAACTTGGTAGCAATGAATTGAGCTATGCTCATGCTCGATCTTGCAACAAGTACGGAAACAACTTCAACCTCAGTGCTCTTCAGTCACACCGGCTATCTTGAATGAATCACTCACCTCTATAAGCAATTGAAGGCGAACATGTGGATCTTTCGTGGGCATACCACTAAATTGGCCCACCGTTTGTTGCATTTGAAACATCACTGGTTTCAATTCAAATTGGGTTGCCTCAATATCTGGCCTTCTAATTTATGGATTTAACTCACTAAAAAATGGCATAGCATATTGTTTGATGCATCGTTCCCTATCATCGGCAATGAGGATGGGATTTCATATATGATTGGCTTCATTATCTTGGTCTTGATTATGATTTCCAAGGTGACATGACCACTCCTCGAAGTTCAACAAGCTCTAATCCTGATTCCATTGAGCTCCCTAAAGGACCCATGATTCGAGCTCGAGCTAAGTGCCTTTAAGAAGCTTTATTTGCTCAACTTTGGAATGAAAACAAGCTCCATGTTAAAGGAGAAGTTTGGGCTAGTTCATTAAAGGCTCCTTGCACCTTAGTGCAAGCTGACTTTAGCTCATCTCTAGCTCCCCAAGCTCCCCTCAGCTCAAATCAGCTCACTTGAGCTTAATTCAACTCGTTTGAGCTCGATTTAGTTTCTTTCCAACTCATTTCATTTATCATTATAATAAACTAAGTATTAGTTTTATTTTATTTAATTTGTTACAACTCATGACCAAATATCCTAGCTCAATTTAGTTCATTAATTGTTTTCACTTGTTTTGAGCTAGCCGAATTTAATATACTAGCTAGTCCATAATTAAATGTGTTTTAATTTATTTAGTATGTTAATCAATATGTCTAGATGGTGTTTTATTAAGGTTCAACAGAATTCATGTTTGATTTAGTGTGTTTAATGTGTGTTTAGGTTCAGCCGAATGCATGAAGAGGAGTTAATGCAAGGTGCATGCATATTTGAGGTTCAATGGACAACATTCAAAGGGACACATGCATTTAGGATGTTCATACAAGAGGAAACTGCTGATTGTTCGTGTATTTGAAGATTCATGGACCATATTTATGGACAATTGGAAGATAAATGCTTGGGAAATTTGTGTAAGTACCAACCAGCATCTAGAACAAACCACTTCTTCTCCCATGCATGATTATTTTTCCATTTATTAAAGTGCATGGATGTTGGCCACAAGGGAGATGAATTTCTATACATTCAATTCAAGTATTCAAGGCACATTAAAGCCTCATTCGACCAAGGGAGATGTAGAAGTATTAAAGGGCTACACATTCATGGCATTATGGTTATTCTTCAAGGCTAAGTGTGCATGAATGCATCAAGTGAAGCAACATGATGGTTCGACCAATTCATGCTCCATCTTCAAGCATGAACCAAATTTTAATGCTTTTGTGTGAACATGATAAATACAAATGTGAAAAGAATTTAAGTTAGTGTGAATATCATAGATGTCGAATATCAATAAGCATATTAGGCTTATAAATAGTTTGCTCATTTAATGTATTAGGGACTTTTTTTTTTTGCTATTTTATGAAATGAAACTTTGTTTCTGTGAGGTTAACTTCCTCTCTATTTTCGTACGAGTCTCGATTGACTTATCTAGCATGCTAGTGGCATCAAACCGAACTTGTTTTTGAACTTATCACCAACCTTTTGTTGTGGCATTCATCTATCCTTCTACCAAACCATCTTTCCACCTTAAACAATATAAGAACCGGGTGACACTCATTATAATGTTGAAATGCTCTTGACGTTTAAGTTTGTTTTCTTCCATTTCCATTTACTATCTCTATATATCTATCCTATTTGTTAAACCGAGCCATCAATATATCATCTATATTTTAATTCTTTATTAGTCATAATTACCTTATCATCCTATAACCATTTTGAGCCTTTATTTCATCATGTATCTTTTAATTAGCCAAAATACACCCTTTGTTTAAACCGAACGATACTTTTTCGATGACGATCGAAAAATTACGTCGACTTGACTCAACCTACCAACTCGATTCACGTCACAAGGTCCATCTCGACTTGTCTTTGAGCTATTCGTTCACGTCTTTTTTGTATGAAAGTTCGCTCAATTTTAGGGTCTACAGGGAGTAAATCGATAATTCAATCTATGCTTATAAACAGCTGAAAAAAATCACAAAAATTAAAAAGAATAAGTTAGTAATGTTAGGAATGAATCACATTGAAAATAAATAATTTCACGAATGAAATAACTATGGCAACAGTTGACAATCCCCAGCAACGGTGCCAAAAACTTATAACGCGTAGGTTTGTGCAAGTATACATAGTTGTTATCAAGTAATAAGTAAATATCAAGTTATCGTCTCCACAGGGATTGTATTTGTGCTAAGTCACTTAATTTGTAAAATTATATTAACAATTTGGTAAATAAAAATACAATATAGTTGAGAAGTGGTGATTAAAATATATTAAACTAAATACAATGATCCCTAATGCAAATTATCCTAAGTGTGCAAGCTATATGAATGAAATAGATTTTAGTAAAATTAGACACAATTTGCAACAATTATAACATAAATAAACTAGGATAATTACTTTAATTAAACTCAATTTATTATCAACATGCTTAATAACATTGAAAAAACATTCCTTGACAACTCGATCTTTCATGAGTTTGGAAACCACATTAAGTCCTTTCGAAATCATTTACTTAGTAAATACGCATTTTACTGATCCTTATTTACTAAGGTTTTCTTAGCATTAGTGTGATGTAATAGGGATGTGTCAGGTTTGAAATAGTTTAATCACACAAATCTAAAAACTATGCAGATAATAGAGCTTTGTCAGAGTTGTTATGCAACCTACAATTTAATAGGTCAAGATCTAAATTGAGCATGCACATTTCAGTTATGTGTCCATTAGCCATCGTCTGGTCAGGATCGCTCAGCTAATTCAGGTGCATTTCAATCACGTATGAACGAAATACAAACTTGATTTTAGTTGAAAACATGATCGATTGAGGCACAAACATTATAAGCATGAATTAAATAAATATTATTTAATCAAAGCAATCATCCTAGCTTAAATAAAAAATTTAGCTAACATTGTTGTAAACAAGAACAAAGAACACATTGCAAACATCTTTAGATTAAATTAAAGAAAAGAAAGAGTAAACCCAATTCAGAGTAGCTGTCACCCAAGACTCTGACTGACGAGGCTCCTTCATTCCTTTGTGATACGGCCACATCCCGGTCGCGCCAAGCTCAAACAAAGAACAATTGTAATTACTGCAAGGTCTCATTACCTGAGCACGAGCAAAACATTTCAAGGAGGCTATCTCAACCTTAGTTGAGCAAATGTGGAGCAAGTCATCGGCTGGACAAAATGAAGAGAATCGGGCTAGCTCAATAATCCCAATGCGCATGCTTTTGCAAGCTGAAATAAGCTCACATCCAGCTTATTCAACTTGTGTTTAGCTCGATTTAGCTCATACATTTATTTTTATTTTGCTAAATACAAACTTTTAAATTAAATATTAGCTTAAAATAAATGTGTTTAGTTTAAATAATTAGGTTGTGTTTAATAAGAAGCTTATTTAATTAATCTAGTTGCTAGAATAATTTAATGGAGCATGAGTTTAAGTTTGTTTAATTCTGCTTCTATAATTAAACTAGTTGCTGCATTAATTGATGCCTTTACTTTTAGTTTATTTATTGAAGTCAAGTGTTTAAAGTGTTTGAGTTTAATTAGTTTTTAATTATGTTTAATAAGTTCATTTTAATGTGTTTATTACAGGTGTCTCTTCAGCTCACAACCGTTACATTGGGTGGCTGGTACAACTTAATTGAAGTGGCGTTTTAGGTGATTTTTGGTTACAAACAAAGTGGATATTAAAGGGATGTTTAATACATCAATTAAGGAGTTTTAAGGAGCATTTTAACTCCTCTTAAATTCGGCAGCAACCTTTTTCACCTACCAACAGTTTTTGCTCATTTAAAGATGAAAACAAGCATTCAAAACACCATTTAGTTGCTGGTGTCTTTTTGACCAGCCAAGGGACAACTCAATAGACATTTTAAGCATTCAAGGATGATCATTCAAGCTAAAGTTAAAGTGAATTCAAGCATGGAGCAAATTGTTACAAGAATATCAAGAGTCTTGAGTTTAATTCCAGTTTTAATTAGCACATTAAGATGTGACCTTTTAGCTAGTTTTTCTATCCTTATAAATATGTGTAACCAACCATTTTGGGGGGAATTTTGATAACTTAATGAATTCCTTCCAATTTGATGAGAAATTATTCTCTCAAATTTCATCCAAAGACCCCGTTGACTTATCTAACTAGTTAGTGGCGTTAACCTATTTTTGTTCGACCGAACTTATCAAGATTTCGTGTGGCGTTCGACACCAATTATACCGAGGTTCCTATCTACTTTAGATAGTGGGTCGAGGTTTCCCATTCTTCTTTCATAAACCACTTAAGGACCTATAAATTTCGGGGAAGCCTTCAATCGAAGTGTTGGTTCACTCTTGTTCTTAAGAACCCGTTTTCAAACCAATCACCAACTTCCTTAATCCTCCATAATCGAACCTTTCTATTTCGAATAACTTTTTTTCTTGTAAGCCTAACTTAATCACCCTTAGCTACACTTAACCTAATATCCTACATCTTTTTAAACCCGAACGGTACTTCCTCGCTTAAACGATCGGGCAACCATACGATTTGGATTAATCGATAGAATAGGGATCGTATCATTTGGTATCAGAGCCATTAAAATGAGAAGTTTGAATGTTAGTATCAAGCTGGAAGTAGGTTCGTGTTGAATAAAATTTTGAAAAAAAATTAAGTTGTAATTTAAAGTTCTTATTGTAATTATTTCATGCATTTTGAAGTATAAAAAAAAAAGAATTACGAAAATTGAAAATAAAATTCGAGTAAAAAAAAGTGTGCAGCTTTGAAAGTTCTTATTTTGTTTTCATCTATTCTATTTCTTGATTTTCAAAACCAACATTCTACCCTCATTCTTCTACCTCAACCACCCACATAATTTTACCATCATTTGGTACCATCCTTTCCCACCCACGCCACACTTAACCAAATTATTCTTTTGTTTTGGCCTACCCTACACCTAAACATCTATCTCTCGCACCCATTTTGAAGCCGACCCTCTAAGCTAGGAGATTTAGTCACCCCAAGTTTTATATGAAATCACGAGAGAAGAAACGAGCGAAAAAAAGGTACGAGTGTGTGAGCGCATTAGAGTAGAGGTAAAAGCTAAAAAAAAGAGCGCAAACACGAGTTTGAGTGTCATTATTTCTTTTCTTTCCAAGTGACTAGTGAGGTTTGTGGTGAGGTTTAAACTTTCTTATGTCAAGAAGTCTGAATTGAAACATGGAAGAAAGGCCCGAACGGTAACCAATACGCAACGTACCGGACCTTAATTTTCAAGCCCTTTTGCATGAGGTAGAGTGCCTATTTGACCGCAAGGTCGAGCCCATTCAAGAAAGGCTAGATCAAGTTGAAGGGAGAGCCCTGCGAGAGAAGACTCCTCAAGGTCCACGAAGGGAATGAGGCTGCCCAAGGTTCTGCGAAGACGATCCCTTCTCTAGCGAAGCCGAAAGAGACCAAGGTTCAACTTAAGTGATCGGCAGAGGGGTCAACAAAACCAAGGCCAAAGAGAACGAGGACAAGTGGACGATGACTTGAAGAATATTAAGCTCTCCATATAACCCTTCCAAGGCAAGTCTGATTCGGAGGCATACTTGGAGTGGGAAAAGAAAATCGAGTTGGTGTTTGACTGCCACAACTACTCGGAGGCCAAGAAAGTCAAGTTGGCGGCAATTGAATTCTTCGACTACGCCATGCTGTGGTGGGACCAACTAACAACCAATCGATGATGTAAAGGAGAGAGGCCGATTTTTACATGGTCTGAGATGAATGCGGTGATGAGAAAGAGGTTTAATCCATCTTATTACCATTGAGAATTATACCACAAGTTGTAAACCCTTACACAAGGCCACCGAAGCGTAGAAGATTATTTCAAAGAAATGGAAATTATGATGATTCGTGCGAATATGGAAGAGGACCGTAAGGCAACCATGGCTAGATTTTTAGTCGAATTAAATCAAGAAATTGCTAACCTGGTAGAGCTTCAACACTATGTCGAGGTAACTAACATGGTTCATGTCGCAATTAAAGTAGAAAACAACTCAAGAAGAAAAGCTCTGTTCGAATCTATTCCAACCTTGCAAACAACTCAAAGTGGGGATAATATATGAGCAAAAGAGACTTCCCTAACTACCTGATGGATCAAAACAATCCTGTAAAGTTTAACAAACCCATCGGTGAATCAAGCAAAGGCAATGAGGTCACCAATCCAAATCGTACGAGGGACATCAAGTGCTTTAAGTGCTTGGGACAAGGGCACATTGCTAGTCAATGCCCTAATCAAAGTAAAATGGTGTTGAGAGCCAACGGTGAAATAGAGTCGAAGATGAGAAAGATGAGGAATCCGACACCTCTGCTAGTGAAGAGGAGGATGAATTTGAATACACCATTAAAGGTGAAATTCTAGTGATCAAATGTATCCTAAGTTTGCAAAGTGTGGAGAACGAACAACAATGTGAGAACATTTTCCATACATCGCTACTTTGTGCAAGGCAAGACGTATAGCCTTATTGTGGATGGTGGGAGTTGAACAAATGTCGCTAGTACATTAATGGTGGAGAAACTTGGCTTGACCACAATGAAACATCCTTGTCCATATAAGATTTAGTGGTTAAACGATGGAGGGGAGTTAAAGGTGACAAAACAAGTGTTAGTGTCGTTTTCCATCGAAAATATAAAGATGAAGTTCTCTGCGACGTGGTTCCCATGCATACTGGGCACCTTTTTCTTGGCCGTCCATGGAAATTTGATCGAAATGTGGTACATGATGGCTACACCAACAGATACACCTTCAAGCATTTAGGGAAAAACATCACTTTAGCACCTTTAACACTGAGACAAGTATACAATGCTCAAGTGAAACTGCATGACTCAATTGAAAATTTTAAATAGAATGAAAAGAAAGAAAAGAGTGAAAAGGTGTGCAAAAATTTGAGTGAAAAGAAACAAGGGAAACAAGATGTTAAAATGAGAGAAAATAATAAAGATCAAGAGAGCAACAAGAGTGACGAAAAAACAAGTGCAAAAATGAGTGTGTATACAAAAGAAAGTGACATTCAAAAATCCTTCATTTTGAGGCAGCCCATACTTGTACTCATGTACAAAGAATCCTATGTGAATATTAATGAATTAGATGCTGCTTTACCCTCTTCTATTGTCTCTCTCTTGCAGGAATTTAAAGATGTATTTCCCGATGAAGTTTCGCGTGGCTTACCACCTATTCAGGGAATAGAACATCAAATTGACTTTATTTCTGGCGCGTCCATACCGAACCGACCAACTTATCATAGCAATCTCAAGAGACCAAGGAACTGCAAAAAAATTGAATGAGCTCCTTGGGAAGGGATTCATCTACGAGAGCCTTAGTCCGTGCACCGTTTCGGTTTTATTGGTGCCAAAAAAAGATGGGACTTGGCGCATGTGCATTGACTATTGCGTCGCAAACAAAATCATGATTAAATATCGTCATCCAATACCGCGCCTTGATGATATGCTTGATGAATTAAGTGGTGCTCAGTTGTTCTCCAAAATCAATCTGAAATGCAGTTACCATCATATACGGATGCGTGAGGGAGATGAATGGAAAATAGCATTTAAAACTAAACACAGTTTGTATGAGTGGTTGGTAATGCTACTCGGTCTTACTAACGCTTCTAGTACCTTTATGCGTTTAATGAACCATATTCTTCGCTCTTATATTGGTAAATTCTGTATTGGTAATGCATTTACGAGCTATTTTTGATGTATTGCAAAAGGAAACTTTATATGCCAATCTTAAGAAATGCACATTCTGTTCTAACAAAGTCGTTTTCTTAGGATTTGTTGTCAGCTTGCCAGGACTTGAAGTAGATCAAGCAAAGGTGAAAGCCATCCAAGAATGGCCTAGACCATCCAGCATAAGCCAAGTACAAAGTTTCCATGGCTTGGCGAGTTTCTACCATCGCTTTCTCCGAATTTCAGCACATTGGCCGCACCTCTCACGAGTGTGATAAAAAAAAAAACAATTTTGCCTTCTTTTGGAGCGAGGAGCAAGAAAAATATTTTATTTCACTTAAAGACCATTTAACTAACGCCCCATTACTCGTTTTACCTTATTTTGATAAAACATTTGAAATTGAATGTGATGCATTAGGTATCGGGATTGGTGTAATGCCCCAAACCCGGCACAAAACACTACGGCCAAATTCAGAATGCTATTGAAAAAAAAATTTAGGTTGAAAAACATCTTGAAGTTCGGAGTTAATTGGAAACAAGTCCCTCTTATCCTTTAAATTTCTTAAGAAAAACCGAGTAAATACCTTTAATAAGTCTTTAAGATATGAAACCGTCATAACTTGAAACTTTGTTTGCAACTAATAATCCAGGTCTAGTCTAACATAACCACATTGAAACCCAAAATAATTAAATGGCCTTATTACATCAAAACATCCCATATAAACTGAAATTAAAATTTAAGTTTCTAATCATAAAAACCGTGTCTGCATGACCATCTCGAATCCCATCCAACCCGGTCCAACATCACGATCCACCTGCATTGTTTGGTAAAAATTGGGTGAGTCAACAGACTCAGTGTGTAATTAGTCCACAATTTCCACATATGGGCTTGGCCCAAAACCACACCAATCCACAAATCAGATAATAATGCAAAATGCACCCAACCCTGTAACACCCCTTACCCGAGACCGTTGCCAGAGTCGAGCACGAGGCATTACTAAACTTAACTTACTGATTCGGGGCATAAAAATTGAAACTGTCCATCTGCGTCATGTTAAGTAAATCAATTATAACTTGAGTTACGAAACTCAAAATCTAGATCCGTAAATTTTTCCTAAAACTAGACTCATATATATTCTTACTATAATTTTTCCAGAATTTTTGGTGTGGTCAATTAGTACAGTTTATTAGTTAAAGTCTCCCCTGTTACACAGACCGACAGTTCTGACCCCACTGTACTAAAAATCAATTATCTCATAATATACAACTCTTTTTCCTACACCTTTTTTTTTTTATAAAAATAGACTCAATAAGCTTTAATTATATATCTCATGGCAAACATAATTCCATTTCTACTAGTTTTGATGATTTTTCAAAATCACTTCACTGCTACTGTCCAAACTGTTCCCCTGCATATAATTACATAATTTCTTTAAAAAAACTATCAACTAGGCATTTCATAGCATCCAAAACATGTTCTTAATTAACCATTTTAATGGCTAATCATTACCAAACATTTACAAGCTAATCTTAAGCCATATCATAAGGACATACACACAAGATAGCTAAGTCCCTATACATGCCATAACTTAAAACGTTCGAGTCACAAAATACCAATATAATCCTTTGATAGTGCGTAACAATCTCCGACGTCTTTGTGATTCCTGAGTTGGCTTGTAATACTATAAAAAAATTAAAGGATGGGAGTAAGCATAAAGCTTAGTAAGTTTACATGTAAATAAATAACAACATTCTTAATCAATTATCTTATTCTTTTCTTATCAAGATCACTTAAGCTTTTAACTCATTATACTTAAACTTGTATTCTTACCTGCCTTTAAACATGAATTTGCCTTACCTTACCTTTTTAACTTGAACTTGTCTTACCTTTACTTTGGTATACTCTTTGAATTTTCCGTTGAACCACTTGGAATACTAAGGATACGCGGGTACCTTTCCTTATGAAACTTAACCATTGCCATGTCTTGACATGGTCTTACGTGGTATCCTTGCCTTATGAACTCACCAATGCCATGCCTTGGCATGGTCTTACATGGGACCTTTGCCTTATATTAACATATCAATGCCATGTCTTGACATGGTCTTACATGATTTCCTTAAACCCTAATGTCATGACATTTGTATCCTACACATTCCTAAGGTTCAACCGAACTTTCGAGATAACTTTCGAGATAACTTTCTAAGATAACATTTCCGTCAATTCATACTTGAGTCTTTAAATAATAAATTTACATAAATAGAATAAATATGTAAATACAATAGAATATTGAATTTAACGCAAACTTATTAAATGTAAAATAATAGAATATTGCATTTATTCTTCTTGATCTATAATAGCAAATTTAGCTTATTTAATACTCACATTCATCAAAACAGTCCTTAACTTTACTTTACATATTTACACATTTGCCCCAAAGCTTGGATGTAAACAAAATACGATCAACTATATCGATTTAGTCCTCTATCATTTTTCTTTCCTTGATCTAACCCCAAAATATCTAGGGCGGTGATTTCGCAACCAAAGGCCTCTTCTTGATCTATAATAGAAAGAAATTTAGCTTATTTAATACTCACATTCTTCAAGAGAACCTCAAAAGCCAAATAAGCACCAATCTTTTCTTCTCCCTTTTCTATGTACATTCGCCAAAAGGTCTCTTCCATAATTGAATGGTAGATCAAAACTAACATGTGATTTTGGCAGAATCTAAAATAAAGATCAATTTCGGATTTGAGAACTCCAAGGTAAGTGAGTTTATACATTCGGCCAAGGCCGATATTAGTTATTTAGATCAAATTAATCAAAAACTAACCGATTAGGAGATCTAGGATTTGGCCGATTTCAAGGAAGAGGAAGGTGAAGTTTTTGGATTTAAAATCCATAAGGTAAGCACCTAAAAGTATTGACCAAGGCTTGTATGATTACATAGATTAGTTCTTTAATTATTAAAAGCCAAAACTAATCTATGTTGAGATTTAGGGTTGGCGAATATCGTGAAGGAAAACCAAGTTTTCGGGATTTGAATAATCATCAAATCGGCATTAAAGGTAAGTCTTTTTACAAATCCTACTAGGATTTGGATATCATAGCCAAATAGAATTTATGCTAAGTAATAAATGATGAATCAAATGTAGGGATTAAGGATCTAAACTATAGATCTAGCTTTTTGGAATCTCAAGGAACCGCTAAACAAATCAGGTGTGTACCCTACACTGAATCTTAATAGATTTATGGCTTAAATATGATATATATGTTATTATGAAAGTGTAAGAATGTGGCTAAAATACCATATTATGGTACAAAGTACTCAGGTACGTTTTCCTACTCCTACTAGGATTTCGAAATATGCTATATTTAACATGAGAAAAGTGATGTGAAAGTGAAATTAAATATGATATGCATGATATGTATAATTTGGGGCATTCGGGTTATTTGAGAAAGAGGAAGTGAATGTGATGACTTCGGTCTCACTAAGTGAAACGTGATGACTTCGGTCTCACTAGAATATGTGACGACTTGGTCTCACTAAGTGAATGTGGTGACTTGGTCACATTAAGTGAAAGTAACTCTTAACTTTGTCTCATGACACAAAATTACAATTTCAAGTGGGCGATGAGCACGTCACGCAAATGATTGCCTTCGATGGTGTGTAGCGGATGGAGGGTTGACTTAGTAGTCCCCACGGTGTATGCAGGTTGGTACGAGTGGAGTGTAGTGGATGGCATATAGGTTTGGGTTCGGGTTTGCATCATTATCTTGAATTTTATATGAATATGATATGTATGGTGTGCCTATTTCTATTATGTTTTGGTGTTGGTTACACATTGAGTCTATCGACTCACCCGTTGTAGGGAACATGTTTGGTGATGAGCAAGAATGGATGGGACGGCGAGAACTGTGGCCATGTTCACTAGAAGTTTAATTTAATTTGAGTCTTTATTTTATTTTAAGTACTTTGCAATTTTATTTTGGGTTTCGCTTTTATGTAATAAGGCCATCGTGACGATCTTTATTTCGCTTTAATTACTATGTTATGAATTTAGGGCTTTATAAAGAATAAGCCCATTTAATTTAAAATAAGTTTAAATATTTTGTCACCTAAAATAAATGGGTTTTTGATATAAAATAAATTTGCTTTCAACTCGAGCCCAACCCACAACAAACTATCTTTCAAAGCACACAGTTTTCAAAGTGTTCGAACGAATTTGAATCGGGTTACTTCGAGGAACATACCAGATCCAGTCCATTCTCGTGTGCCGGGTGTGGGGTGTTTGATTTAGTATCGAGCCCGATTTTAAACTCTCGACTGTGGCCTAAGGCCCAAAACGTTTTCAAAACAAGCCCAAATGAGTTTTATGAAAATATTTACGAAAGTAGAGCCATGATCCACCGGTAAGTACCCTATCTATCTGTGATTATGTGAATTTTAGAAGGGTAGAATAGGAATGGAACATAGAATAGCATGATAGGAACTTGAACCCTAGGATTAGTCTACTCAAACACAAATACATAAGACTTAATATACTAAACAAACCTATGGCTATGTCAATTAAGTTAGGGTGTTACGCATGTTCAGGAGTGGATCCTCAAGAGCTTGGTATTTAAGCAGCCCTAGTGACTCACCTCCTCTCCACAGAATCCTACCAGTGCGTAGCTTCGGTTCACACTAACCCAAAGGACTTAGTGGGTGTGGCAACCCAGACGCATGTCTAGGAATGGTTTTGGGAGCTTGGTACAGCGTGACTCACCTCCTCTCCACTCGAATATTTACACATTTGTCCCAAAGTTCATAATTGTTTGATGGATGTGAATGAATGAAAAGGCTGTGCATGTATGAATACGAAAGAACCACTCCTAAACTCTTTTTCATAAAATTTCTTCGCGAGTAATAAAGTGAAACAAAAGTACTAATTTATAAAAAAAACTTCTTAACCAGATCTCGACGTTAGAAATGAGTTCTAGAGGACGCGGTCATCAAGGACGCGGTAGAGGAAGAATAACTGTGTCAGAACCCGTTAGATCGGGTCAAGGGTCTGACAATGAATTACCACCGCCACCACCACCCCCAGCTGTTAATGTTAAGCAGCAAGCTCAGACGGGGGATGATGCCTGTCGCAGTTATGTTGAAGTTTTGGAAATGGTGGCTGGCGCAGGTGGAAATACGGGAGCTCAAAAATCTATACCCGAGCGACTCCAAGCCAACGGGGCTGAGGTGTTTCGTGGAGTGTCCGGTGTGGCACCCAATACAGATGAGTATTGGTTGGAAGCAACCGAGCAAATTATGGATGAGCTCGACCTGACCCCTAAAGAAAAGTTGAAAGGGATGGTGGCACTGTTACGTGATGAAGCGTACCAATGGTGGTTAACTGTCCGGGATGGTGCCACGGTTGAGGATCTGATGTGGGAGTATGCTAAGGAGGCATATCAGAAAAAGTATGTCGGCACACGATATATTGATGAGCAAAAAAAAGCTTTTCTAGGACTAGTTCAAGGGAACAAGACGGTATGCTCGAGGAGTAGTCACAACCGAACATGAACGTTGTGTCCATTTTGAGGACTGATTAAGGGATGACCTAAGATTATTGATAGCTCCACATCGAGAACGGAGTTCTCGCGTTGGTTGAAAAGGCTAAGGTAGCCGAGGGAATCAAGGACTCTACTAGGCGAATCTCGATAGGAATAGACCCAAGAGGGTTATAGATCATCGGAAATGTGCGAAAAGGCCAGGCGAGGGTCAAGGGTGACAAGTTGGTACCAGAGGCGTGATCGTCCTTATGAGCATTGTGGAAAGAAGCATTTAGGTGAGTGTTGGAAAAAGACAGGAGCATGTCTTAAGTGTGGGTCCAAGGACCATATGCTCAAGGACTGTCCAAAGATATCGATGACAAACGACCAAGAACTCGTAATGTTAATCGTGCCAAGATGGGAGGACAATGACCTCAACGAGGTCGAGGTTCGAATAACAGAGGTAATGGTGCTGGCAGAGGACGTGGCAGAGGTGCTACTAATACTGAGGCAAGGTAGCCGGGTTTGGTTTATGCGGTTCGCCGTAGGGAGGATGGAGACGCGCCGGACGTCATAACCGGTACGTTCCTCATTCATGGAAAACCCTATTATGCTTTAATTGATGTGGGCTCGACCCATTCTTATGTTACCTGTATTGTAGTTGAAACACTAGGCCTAGACTTTGAACTTTCTGATAGGGAGATGACGGTAGTAAGCCCATTAGGCCAAACTATAGTGGTGAATAAGAGAATATACCCCTTGAAATTGTGGAGTGAGTTTTGGTGACCTAATGGAATTACCCTTCGGGGAATTTGACCTCATACTTGGTATGGATTGGTTGGTAGAACACCGAGCCGTGTTGGATTGTGCGGCTAAACGAATGGAACTTAGGACCCCTGAGGATGAGGTGGTCATTATGATAGGAGAAAGAAGAAACTATTTGACTAGTGTAGTTTCAGTGCTTAAAGCTGAAAGGATGGTTCGTAAAGGGTGCGAGGCGTTCTTAGCTTTCGTAAGTGCGTTGGAGGGAAAGGAGGAAGGTGTCAAAGGAGTTAGAACGGTAGGGGACTTCAAGGATGTGTTTCCAGAGGAATTACCAGGAATACCCCCAGATAGAGAAGTTGAATTTGGAATAGACTTACTACCAGGAATAGCACTTGTGTCAATCACTCCATACCAAATAGCGCCAAAGGAGTTAGTGGAGCTCAAGGCTCAAATCCAAGAATTGTTGGATCGTGGGTTTATTTAGTGTGTCTCCGTGGGGAGCACCGGTCTGTTGTGAACTATACGTATGTGCATAGACTATCGTCAATTGAATAAGTGACCATCAAGAACAAGTATCCCTTGCCTAGGATTGATAACTTGTTCGACCGATTGAAAGCGGGTGTTCTCAAAGATCGACTTAAGGTCGGGATATCACCGTTAAAAGTAAAGGAGGTGGATATCCATAAGATAGCTTTTCGAATAAGGTACGGCCATTTTGAGTTTGTGGTAATGCCGTTTGGGTTGACAAACGAAATTCATGGATATGATGAACCGAGTGTTTCAACCTTACTTAGATAGGTTCATGGTAGTGTTCATCGACAATATTTTGGTATACTCTAAGTCTGAAAAGGAGCATGATGAGCATCTCCGGATTGTGTTGCAAGTATTAAGGGAGAAGAAGCTTTATGCCAAATTCAGCAAGTGTGAATTTTGGCTTAGGGAAGTTGCTTTCTTAGGACACGTGGTGTCTGCCGAGGGAATAAGGGTGGATCCTAAGAAAATTGAAGCTGTGTTGGATTGGAAACCACCTAAGTCGGTGGCAGAAATTCGTAGTTTCTTAGGATTGCAGGCTATTGCAGAAGGTTCATGGAAGGATTTTCATCAATAGTCGCGCCATTAATGAAATTGTTGAGGAAGGAAGTACCTTTTGTGTGGACGGATAAATGTGGAGAGTTTTGAAAAACTTAAGAAGGTATTAACGAAGCTCAAAGTGTTGACTGAGACAGAAAGGAGTTTGTGGTGTAATTGTAACGCTTCACATACGGGTTAGGATGTGTTCTTATGCAAGATGGAAAAGTAGTCGCCACGCGTCTCGGCGATTAAGGCCGCATGAGGTGAACTACCCAACACATGACTTGGAATTGGCAGCAGTGGTCTTCGCTCTTAAGGTGTGGAGGCACTATCTTTATGGGGAAAGGTCACTGATCTACACAGACCACAAGAGTCTCAAGTACCTGTTGACTCAGAAGGAGTTAAACTTGAGGCAACGAAGGTAGTTAGAATTACTGAAAGACTATGACTATTCGATAGAATATCATCCGGGCAAGGTGAATATAGTAGTGGATGCCCTAAGTAGGAAGGTTGTGTTGGACCTAAGAGTAATGTTCGCCCATTTAAGCTTGTATGAGGATGGAAGCCTGTACGCTGAGTTACAAGTCAAGCCAACATGGTTGAAGGAGGTGAAAGAGGGACAGTTGGTTGACGAGAATTTAAGTAGTAAGTTACAAAAGGCACAGAATGGAGAGTTGGAGGACCATGAGGTTAATGATGAAGGAGTATTGTGCTACAAAGGGAAAGTCTGTATGCCAATGGACAAGGAGTTAAGACAGAGGATTCTTCGGGAAGTGCATAGTAGCCCTTATGCTATGCATCCCGGAGGTATTAAGTTGTACAGAGATTTAAGGGAGCAATTTTGGTGGCCTGATCTTAAACAAGAAGTTATAGAATTCGTAGGAAGATGTCTGACGTGTCAGCAAGTTAAGGCTGAACACCAAGTTCCATCGGGATTGCTTCAGTCAATCCACATTCTGCAGTGGAAGTGGGAAAGAATTACTATAGACTTCGTTAGTGGGCTTCCCCTTACGCCTACTAAGAAGGACTCGGTATGGGTAATAGTGGACCGTTTGACTAAGTCCGCACATTTTATCCCAGTAAAAGTGGACTATTCCCTTCAAAAGTTAGCCAAGCTATATGTGGCAGAAATTGTAAGGCTACACGGAGTTCCAGTGTCGATTATTTCAGACAGAGACCCAAGATTCACGTTTCAGCTTTTGGAGGGCACTTCATCAAGCTTTAGGCACCAAGTTGGATTTCACTACTTTTCATCCACAATCGACAGGCAAATTCGAATCTGCAATACAAGTTTGGAGGATATGTTGAGAGGATGTGTGATGGATTTCGAGGAAGTTGGGAGGATTACTTGCCGTTAGCAGAGTTCGCCTACAACAATAGTTATCAGGCTAGCATTCAAATGGCACCATATGAAGTATTGTACGGACGGAAGTGTCGTACTCCTACTTGTTGGACTGAGTTAGGAGAACGTCGAGTTTTGGGTCCAAAGATGGTGGCAGAGACAGAAGAGAAGATTGAGATAATTCGAGCACGGTTAAAGGAAGCCTCGAATAGGCAAAAGTCTTATACCGACCTCAAGCGGAAGGAAATAGAGTTTGAATTGGGAGACCAAGTGTTTCTAAAAGTTTCACCATGGAAGAATGTGATGAGGTTTGGTCGGAAAGGGAAGTTAAGCCCAAGGTTTATCGGGCCCTATCGAGTACTAAAGCGCGTGGGACCAGTGGCATACCAGCTAGAGTTGCCACCGGAGTTGCAGCAAATACACGACGTATTCTATGTGTCCATGCTACATCACTACCGATCGGATCCCTCTCACGTAGTACTAGTTGAAGAAGTGGAGCTAAGGCCAGACTTAACCTACGAGGAAGAGCCGATTCGGATTTTGGGACATGACGTGAAAGTGTTGCGAAGAAAATTGATTCCTCTAGTCAAAGTGTTATGGCGCAATCATGGGTCGGAGGAAGCTTCGTGGGAGCCAGAGGAGGCAATGCGACAAAGAATACCCTCAATTATTTAGTTACTTAAATTTCGAGGACGAAATTATTTTAAGGGGTTAGAAGCGTAACATCCTAAAAAGGCCTATGCATTTTGGCCTAATTGTACGAAAAGACATGTTTTATGTGTTTTGAACAAATTTGGAATGATTTTGGAAACCTGAGAATGTATGGAAATGTTACGTTGGAAATAGGAAATGACCATTTTTGGAAACCTAAGCAAATTAGGAAAGTAAACATTTTGGAAACCAAGCCAAAATAGGAAACTAAACATTTTGGAAACCAAGCCAAAAGAGGAAACTAAACATTTTGGAAACTAAGCTAAAAGAGGAAACTAAACATTTTGGAAACCTAGGAAATGTCAAGTTACAGAGCCGCGCGAAAATTTTAGGAAACTTAAAAATGACCCCAAAATGTCGAATTTTAAAGATCAAAGGGGAACTTAGGGCCAGGTGACCCTAAAATATAAAGTACGTGAAATTTGGCCCATTAACGGAATTGGAAAAGTGGCCTGAAGATGCCACCTAAGGCCTCAGGAAATGGCCCACATGCAAGGGGTGTTGGGCCTGAGTTCGAGTCACCTAGGAAGCAAATAAAAGAATTTTTTATTTTGCCTCCTTGAGTAGAGAGTTGGACGGCACAAGGGATTTAGAAAGAAGAGTTTTTATTCCTTTGGAATTTTCGGCTAATTAGGAGATTTGATGGAATTTAATAGTTGATAAAATTAAAATTTATCACATAGGAAGAGTTGGCCGATTGAGGGACTCTAAGGCTAATAGTTTCGGCTAAAGAGGGAAAGTTAAGAGCCATTCTTCATTCTTTTCTCTTCAAGAGAACCTCTTGCCGAAATTCCCTAGCCAAATAAGCACCAATCTTTTCTTCTCCCTTTAGCCGTATTCTCTCTATCAAAACTCTCTCCATCTCTTTTCTTTTCTTTTCTTTTCTTTTTCTTTTCTTCTACAATCCCTTCACAAAAGTCTAAACTTTGTGATCCATAACAGTGCCATAGCCGAATAGTATAAGGGATCATCCGGGATTTGAAAATGAGGTAAGTACATCTATGTACATTCGGCAAAAAGGTCTCTTCCATAATTGAATGGTAGATCAAATCTAACATGTGATTTCGCAAGAATCTAAAGTAAAATCAATTTCGCATTTGAGAACTCCAAGGTAAGTGAGTTTATACATTCACCAAGGCCGATCTTAGTTATTTAGATCAAATTAATCAAAACTAATCGATTCGGAGATCTAGGATTTGGCCGATTTCAAGGAAGAGAAAGGTGAAGTTTTGGATTTAAAATCCATAAGGTAAGCACCTAAAAGTATTCACCAAGGCTTGTATGATTACATAGATTAGTTCTTTAATTATTAAAAGCCAAAACTAATCTATGTTGAGATTTAGGGTTGGTAGAATATCGTGAAGGAAAACCAAGTTTTGGATTTGAATAATCATCAAATCGGCATTAAAGGTAAGTGTTTTTACAAATCCTACTAGGATTTGGATATCATAGCCAAATAGAATTGATGCTAAGTAATAAATGATGAATCAAATGTAGGGATTAAGGATCTAAACTTTAGATCTAGCTTTTCTAATCTCAAGGAACCGCTAAGCAAATCGGTGTGTACCTACATCTAATCTTAATAGATTTATGGCTTAAATATGATATATATGTTAATATGAAAGTGTAAGAATGTGGCTAAAATACCATATTATGGTACAAAGTACTCAGTACGTTTTCCTACTCCTACTAGGATTTGAAATATGTTATATTTAACATGAGAAAAGTGATGTGAAAGTGAAATTAAATATGATATGCATGATATGTATAATTTGGGGCATTCGGTTATTTGAGAAAGGGAAGTGAATGTGATGACTTGGTCTCACTAAGTGAAACATGATGACTTCGGTCTCACTAAGAATATGTGACGACTTCGGTGTCACTAAGTGAATGTGGTGACTTCGGTCACATTAAGTGAAAGTGGTAACTTCGGTTACATTATCTAAAAGTGGTGTCTCATGACACAAATGTCAGGTGGCTATGCCACAATATTTCAAGTGGGCGATGAGCACGCCGATTGCGATGATCGCCTTGATGGTGTGTAGCAGATGGAGGGTTGACTTAGTAGTCCCCAGGGTGTACAGGTTGGTACGGGTGGAGTGTAGCGGATGGCATATAGGTTTGGGTTCGGGTTTGCATTATTATCTTGAAATTTTCTATGAATATGATATGTATGGTGTGCCTATTTCTATTATGTTTTGGTGTTGGTTACACATTGAGTCTATCGACTACGCCTGTTAGGGAACATGTTTGGTGATGAGTCGTAATGGACCGGACTACAGAACTTGTGGTGGCCATGTTCAAATTTGGAAGTTTAATTTAATTTGAGTCTTTATTTTATTTTAAGTACTTTACAATTTTATTTTGGGTTTCGTTTTATGTAATAAGGCCATCGTGACGATCTTTATTTCTGCTTTAATTACTATGTTATGAATTTAGGGCTTTATAAAGAATAAGCCCATTTAATTTAAAATAAGTTTAAATATTTGGTCACCTAAAACAAATGGGTTTTTGATATAAAATAAATTTTTTTTCAACTCGAGCCCAACCCACAACAAACTATCTTTCAAAGCGCACAGTTTTCAAAGTGTTCGAACGAATTTGAACCGGGTTACTTCGAGGAACATACCAGATCCGGTCCATTCTCGTGGGCCGGGTGTGGGGTGTTTCATCGAAAATTAAACTTTATCCCTTATTCTTATGTTTTATGACATGCTGATCATTTTTCCTTCTATGGCAACATCAAATTCTCATTCTAACTTGTACTTATGAACATTAGGTATTTTTACCGATTAAGCCGCTTTTACTGTTTTCACTTAAAATCACTTAGCAAAAGTTGTTTAACATAATTTAAGACTTCATATTCTATCATAAAACATCAAAATAAACACATTTCACCTATGGGTATTTTTCCAAATATGAACCCTAGCATGAATTATTGATAGAATAAGCTAAATCGAGCTACCTAGGGGCTTCAAAATGTAAAGAACATTAAAACAGCGCTTGGAATCACTTACTATGGAGATTGGAAGCTTGAAACAAACCCTAGCTATGGAGAACCCTTGTAATTTCGTCCTAATGAAGAAGATGAGCATATTTTGCCATCTTTTTCCCTTTTAATTCCTTTTATTACCAAATGACTAAATTACCCTTCATTAAAACTTTGGTTCTTTCCACCTATATATGTCCATTTTGTCCATGAAAATATAATGGTCTAATTACCATTTATGGACTCCTACTTCAAACCCCCATTTCAATCAAGTACTCTATAAATTAGAACCCCTATTTAGCAACTTTTGCAAACAAGTCCTAATAGGCAATTTAAGCATGAAATTAATAAAATTTCTTATCAATACTCTAACACATGTATTTAATCACTCGATAAATCATAATAATTAATCATAATAAACTTTTATATCTTGGATTCATGGTTTCATAACCACTGCTTTAGGCCCTATTTTGGGATGTTACAAACCCAAATTTAGGGTCCATCCTCTACACACCCCGTATCCAACCACCACACACCGGGGATTACTAAATTGACCCTCCAACCTCTACACACCAATTCGGCAAATTATGCCATCCACCAAGTGGTCGAGCCACTGGTCCACGTGATCAAATCACAAAATAATCCACAACGTGACCATAGTCAACGTCAATCCATGTGAGGCTCGTGGCCATCACTAATCCATGTAGATAAATGTACACCCTGTCCTTCTTTAAGATATGCAAATCCCGCCCCATGATTATGCAACATACAATAGTGATGTGATGAAATAATGCATGTTCATATTATTCAAACATACCACACATATATACAGCAATAACCACAATTTTATCAGCTTTTATCACTAACATGATTATCAACATACCCACTAAGGGTAACCATCCCATTATTGCTACTGCACTAATCATCATATTTATAACACACACAATAATTGAGACATACTCAGAAATTGCATAGTAACTACACACCGATAACCCAAGGCTCTTTTGCTAAACTCCCCATTTGCCAAATCGCCCTAAAAGATCATAGTCGAATCGGCTAGTCACTAACACTTACTATGGCCTTGGCGAATATTAATGCCCTCTTACCTTATGGATCTTAATCCAAAAATCGCCACTTGCTTTATGAAGATGTCGAAATCCTATATGGTACATGTTAAGGGTCACCTATTGCACAAGATCTATGATAATGGCCCTTGGTCGAATACTACACATGGCTTACATTGGATTGTGAAACTCAAGATCCCTCCTTGTAGTCGACAATAACAAAATCACAAAATTCCTCTTCAAAGATTCGCCAAAGAGAGGAAAGGAATTAGTTCCTAGATTTCGGCCAATCTAAAAGAATGAGGAAGGAAAATCGAATAACATTTGATCTTACCCCTAATGATGAAATTAATCGCACCTTGCACGACCTCTACGAGAGATTGGCTATATAGGCTAGATGTTGATCAATAGGTTTCGGCTTTTGGGGTTTAATGAACAATCGGCTAGGGGTTATTTGTGTATTCGGCTTTTCATGGATTTGTGAAAAGAAGAAGAGAGTAAAGGTCAACAAGGTTCAGCTATGGCTCTCCAATGGTGATGGTATATTCGGCCACGAAAGAAAAAGGTATAAGCTTAAGGTTAAGAAAAGAAAAGGAGACTTAGAAGAAGGCTATTAGTATTTCGGCACACACACCTTCTACCAAAGCCTCAAAACAGATTATGCACCCCTTAGAGTCCCATATTCGGCCAACTCATCTCTCACTCCCTTATCCCTTGATCCCCTCCATCTTAGCCGAATCCTCAAGCTCTCCCACCCTATCTATACCTCCTCTTTACTAGAGTCCACTTGCCGTCCAACTCGCTTCCTCCCTGACAAAAAAAAACAACTCCACAAGTGCTCCCCTGGCTACTCGAACCTAGGCCCCTTTTGCATTGCTTGTGGTGTCACTTTTTAAGGCTTTAAGTGGCGCCTTCTTGCCACTTTAACAAGCCCATTTTTATGTCCCATTTCCCCTACAAATTTCCTTAAGGCCTCCTTTGCCTAGCTCCCCCTTTAAAACTAAAAATCTAATATTTTCTAAAGCATTCTCTTACACTCTAGAGTTCCCAAAGTCTCCTAAACACATTCAAAACACACATAGGCATACTACCACATGCAATTAAGCAAAAATGCACAAGCCCTAATTCCCGGATATTATAGTTCTACCCCCTTAAAATAATTTCGACCTCGAAATTACCTGGCTAAAATAAGTGAGGGTATTGCTGTCGCATCGCTTCTTCTGGCTCCCACGAAGCTTCTTCCGATCCATGGTTACGCCATAATACTTTGACTAGAGGAACTGATTTCCTATGCAAGACTTTCACATTCCGCTCCAAAATCAGAATTGGTTCTTCCTCCTAGGACAAGTCTAGTCTCAACTCCACTTCTTCAACTGGAACCATGTGAGATGGATTCGATTGGTAATGACGTAGCATCGAGACATGGAATACATCGTGCAACTACTTTAGCTCCGAAGGCAACTCCAGTTGATATGCCACTGGTCCAACCCGCTTCAAAACTCGATAAGGCCCTATAAACCTGGGACTCAGCTTTCCCTTGCGACCAAATCTCATTACCTTCTTCCATGGCGACACCTTTAAAACACACATAGTCACCTACTGCAAACTCTATCTCTTTCCACTTAAGATCTGCATATGACTTTTGCCTGTTAGATGCCTCCTTCAACCGTGCTCGAATTACCTTAACATTTTCTTCTGAGTCCGCCACCATCTTTGGTCCCAAAACACGATGTTCCCCTAGTTCCATCCAATAAGTAGGTGTCTGACACTTCTGTCCATACAATGCTTCATACTGTGCCATTTGAATGCTCGCTTGGTAGCTGTTGTTGTATGCAAACTCCGCTAAAGGCAAGAATTCCTCCTAACTTCCTCTGAAATCTATCACACATCCCCTCAACATATCCTCTAATACTTGGATTACTCGCTCGACCGCCATCCGATGTGGATGAAACATCAGATCAAGTCTAACCTGGTCCCCAATGCCTGATGTAGTGCCTTCCAAAATTGAGACGTAAACCTTGGGTCCCTATCCGAGATAATCGACACCAGCACTCCATGCGTCTCACAATTTCTACCACATACAGCTTTGCCAACTTCTGCAAAGAATAATCAACCCGCACTGGGATGAAATGTGCAGACTTTGTTAACCGATCTACTACTACCCATACCGAGTATTTCTTAGTAGGTGTAAGGGGAAGCCCACTAACAAAGTCCATGGCGATTCTCTCCCACTTCCACTGTGGAATCTTTATCGGCTGAAGTAACCTCGAGGGTACCTAGTGTTCGTCTTGACTTGTTGACACGTTAAGCACTTCCCTACAAGCTCGTGACTTCCCGCTTAAGACCAAAGCCACCAAAATCGATCCGTAGATCTCAGACAACTTGCTTCCTCCAGATGCATAGCATAGGGGCTACCATGCGATTCTGAAGAATCTTCGCCTAAGCTCTTTATCCTTGACAGATACGACCTTGCCCTTAAAACACAACACTCTGCATCGCTCACACCATAACTTTCCAATCCCCATCCTCCACTTGTCGTAGCTTAGCACTTAGATCATCGTCTACCAACTGTCTTTCTTTCACCTGACTCAACCATATCGGTTTCACTTGTAACTCTGCTAGCAAGCTTCCATCATCATACAGGCTAAGATGTGCAAACATAGCCCTCAGATCCGACACTACTTTCTGACTTAGGGTATCCGCCACCACATTCGCCTTGCCCGAGTGATACTCTATAGAACAATCATAATATTTCAACAGCTCCACCCACCTTCGCTATCTTAGATTCAGCTCCTTCTGAGTCAATAGATACTTAAGACTCTTGTGGTCCGTATAAATCACTGACTTCTCCCCATATAAATAGTGCCTTCACACCTTAAGTGCAAAAACCACAGCAGCCAACTCCAAGTCATGCGTCGGGTAATTAACCTCATGAGGCCTTAATTGCCGAGACGCATAGGCAACAACCTTCCCTTCTTGCATAAGGACACATCCCAATCCTATATGGGAAGCATCACAATACACCACAATGCCCTTTCTACCATCAGGCTGAATTAAAACCAGAGCTTCAGTCAAAACCTTCTTCAATCTCTCAAAACTTCCCTGCTGCTTGTCCGTCCACATGAAAGGTACCTCCTTTCTTAACAATTTCGTCAGTGGTGTGGCTATAGACGAGAACCCTTCTACAAATCTCCTGTAGTAGCCTACCAATCCCAAGAAACTGCGAACCTCTGCCACCGACCTAGGTGGTTTCCAATCTAACACCGCCTCAATCTTCCTGGGATCTACCCTTATCCCTTCCGCAGACACCACATGACCTAGAAAAGTAACCTCCCTCAGCTAGAATTCACACTTGTTGAATTTGGCATACATCACCCTTTCCCTTAACACTTGCAACACCACCCGGAGATGCTCATCGTGCTCCTCCTCAGACTTAGAATACACCAAGATGTCGTCTATGAACACAACGACGAATCGATCCAGGTAGGGTTGGAAAACCCGATTCATCATATTCATGAACGCAGCCGGGGCATTCGTCAACCCGAACAATGTCACTAGGAATTCATAATTCCATATCGAGTTCAAAAGGCTATTTTATGGATATCTTCCTCCTTCACCTTGAGCTGGTGGTATCCCGACCTTAGAACTATTTTCGAAAATACCGCAGCCCCCTTAAGCTGATCGAACAAGTCATCTATTCTTAGCAATGGATACTTGTTCTTGATGGTCAGCTTATTCAGCTGCCGATAATCTATGCACATCCGCATAGACCCATCCTTCTTCTTTACGAATAAGATCGGTGCTCCCCATGGAGACATACTGGGTCAGATAAACCCACGATCAAGCAATACCTGGATTTGCGCCTTGAGCTCAACCAACTCCTTTGGTGCCATTCTGTACGGAGCGATAGATACTGACGTTGTACATGGCAACAAATCAATCCCAAATTCCACCTTGCGATCTGGAGGCAACCCCGGCAGTTCCTTCCAAAAACATCCCCAAACTCTTTCACTATCCTGACCTTACCTATTGCTACTCCCTTAGCCTCCAAGGCATTAACAAGCATCAAAAAAGCCACACATCCTTTCCTCACCATCTTCTCTGCCTTAAGGATGGACACTACATTCAACAAGTAATTTCTCCATTCTCTTATCACTATAATCTCTTTGTCATCAAGAGTTTTCAACGACATGCGCTTATCAGCACAGTCCAGATTTGCATGATACCTCATTAGCCAATCCATGCCTAATATTAGGTCAAACTCCCCAAATGGTAGTTCCATTAAGTCAGCTGGAAACATTACCCTCTAAAATTCTAAAGGCACGTCTCTAAAGAGTTTATCTACCACTACAGATTGCCCTAAAGGACTGAGTACAGTCATTTTCCTAGAGATAGTTTTAGAGTTCACTTCCAAGGTTCCAGACACCACACTAGCAATGTACGAATGAGTTGACCCAACATCAGTTAAAGCCATAAAGGGTAATCCGTAAATAAGGAACATACCCGTGATAACATTTGGTACATCTCCCACTTCACGACGTTTGGTAGCATACACCAACCCTGGCCGTCCCACACCTAAACCCCAAAGACCTCCGCTCGGTGCTCCACGACCCTACCGAACCATTCCCTCCATGGTTTGAACCACGACCCCTCATTGCCTGCTGACCACCTCTGCCCGACTGAACATATCTCTATTCTACTGTCTGAGCCCTTTCCATCTCCTGAAGATAGTTCCTAACCAAATGAGCCTTGGACCCACACCGAAAACATTCCTTATTCCGCCCCCAGCACTCTCCTGTATGAGTTCTCCCGCATTTAGCACATGGATGACTCTAGTTCCCGGCAACTGGTACCGATGCACGAACAGAGTTCTCAACCCTTGGTCTTTTCTAGAAACTCCCAGATGATGCTGACGGCCCAAAACTCCTCTTATTCCGGTTTCTATCTCTATCCCTATTCTGTCTCTCGGTCCTCTTGACCTCCTCAGCTATCCGAGCTTTCTCTACTAGAATAGCAAAGTCCCTTTCTCTCTGTAGGGCAATCAACACTCGCAGCTCATCTCTTAGTCCATCTTTGAATCGGACACACCTCTCATAATCAGTAGCCACGATGCCCCGAGCATACTTGCTCAATCGTAAAAAATTTGCCTCGTACTCAGCAACCAATTTACCACCTTGCACCAAATTGAGAAACGCCTTCCTCTGTGCGTCCACATAACTAGCTCCTACGTACTTTCCCTCAAACTTGATCTTAAAATAATCCCAATCCACTCGATCCACAGGAGTACCTTCCTTGACTGTGAGCCACCATTGGTAAGCCTTGTTCTGGAGCAACGAGACAACACCCTTTAGCTTCTCCTCAGCAGTGAAATCCAAATCGTCCATGATCCTTTCCACTGCCTCCAACCAAGATTCGCCACGCTCGAGCTACTCCCGATACTCCTCTAAAACCTTAGCTCCATTCCTCTAAGTCTCTCAAATCATCGACTTTCGAGCCCTATTTCCCGATCGCTCCAAACCATCGGCTCTAAAACTCACAAAGATAGCTCGCGATATGCGGCCCTCTCTCCTCTTCTCGCTCTTGAAATTTTACCCTACACACCGATGGCGGTGCTTCATTTTCGTAACCCTAACCGGACCCAATTGGTTCTAAAATAGTCATTCTGCCTCTACCACGCCCAAGACATTGCGCCCACGCCCCTAGAGCTCATGTTCACGTTCGTGATTTAGTCTGCTTAAGAATTTTATGAATCAATTTTGTTCCACTGATTTATCGTGAACAAACATATGTTTAATAGTTCTAGAAAGTGGTTCTTTCGTATTCATACATACACACAGTCTCAAGTCTATTCATCCAATCATCATCATTCATGAACTTGCGTTCATCACAGAAAAGTGTTGTGGTTTTATTGTTGTTGTTCTCCACTACCCAAGGGTATTTTTGTAATTTGTCCTATAGGGGTATTTTGGTAATTTTCTAAATTAGGGTATTTGAAAATTTTGTAAAATAGAGATTTTTGATATTTTTGCGTAATAAGAATACTTGGTAAGGAGATTCAAGGGTAATATGGTAATTTTATAAACTGAAGGTATTTTTGTAATTTTACAAACCAGGGGTATTTTGGTAATTTTGCAAAATATGGTTCCAGGTTATTTTTCAAAATAAGGGTATTTTGGAAATTTTTAATTTGGGGGTACTTTAGCAACTTTCCTTACTGAGGGTATTTTGGTAATTCGAACAGGTTAGGGGTAATTTGGTCAATTTGCAAATCAGGGGTATTTTGGTCATTTTTGAATCAAGGGTTCTTTGGCAATTTTGAAACCAAGGTTTGATTTAAGGATTATTCAAAACAAGGTGACTGGTCCCTTTCGGGCTTTAGTTATGGATTTTAGCCTGTGATTAAGTCCTCTTGGTTAGGGTGAACCGTCACTACTCACTAGGTAGGATTCGAGCGGAGAGGAGGTGAGTCACTAGGACTGCTTAAATACCAAGCTCCCCCTGAATCCCATCCTAGACATGGGCACAACGGTTGCCACACCCTTATCTCGGTGACTCAGTCACAGGTTTGTTTGGTTAGACTTTAAATTTTATGTATTCCAATGTTGGGGTAGACTAATCCTAGGGTTCAATAATTCTTAATCTACTATTCTACATCCCTATAATTCCCACATACAAATCACAAAAGGGTTAGGGGTACTTACCTGGTGGACTTCGGGCTGGACGATTCGAGTGCCATGCTCCACAAAACCCTTTTTCTTGAAAATTTTCTTTGACCCACTAAAACAGAAAAATGAAAGTGTTTATGGGCTTAAAAAATCCATAGGTCGAGTGTAGAAACTGGGCTCTGATACCAATTTGTAACGCCCCAAACTTGGCCCAAAACACTACGGCCGAATTCAGAATGCTACTGAAAAAACTTTAGGTTGAAAAATATCTTGAAGTTCAGAGTTAATTAGAAACGAGTCCCTCTTATCCTTTAAATTTCTTAACAAAAACCGAGTAAATACCTTTAATAAGTCTTTAAGATATGAAACCATCATAACTTGAAACTTTGTTTGCAACTAATAATCCAGGTCTAGTCTAACATAACCACATTGAAACCCAAAATAATTAAATGGCCTTATTGCATCAAAACATCCCATATAAACTGAAATTAAAATTTAAGTTTCTAAACATAAAAACCGCGTCTGCATGGCCATCTCGAATCCCATCCAACCCGGTCCAACATCACGATCCACCTGCATTGTTTGGTAAAAATTGGGTGAGTCAATAGACTCAGTGTGTAATTAGTCCATAGATTTCCACATATGGGCTTGGCCCAAAACCACACCAATCCACAAATCAGATAATAATGCAAAAGGCACCCAACCCAGCCTAGGGTCCATCCTCTATACACCCCCGTATCCAACCACCACACACCAGGGGATTACTAAATCAACCTTCCAACCTCTACACACCAATTCGGCAAATTATGCCATCCACCAAGTGGTCGAGCCACTGGTCCACGTGAACAAATCACAAAATAATCCACAACGTGACCGTAGTCAACGTCAATCCATGTGAGGCTCGTAGCCATCACTAATCCACGTACATAAATGTACACCCTGTCCTTTTTTTCAGATATACAAATCCCGCCCCATGATTATGCAACATACAATAGTGATGTGATGAAATAATGCATGTTCATATTATTCAAACATACCACACATATATACAGCAATAACCACAATTTTATTAGCTTTTATCACTGACATGATTATCGACATACCAACTAAGGGTAACCATCCCATTATTGCCACTGCACTAATCATCATATTTATAACACACACAATAATTGAGATATACTAGAGAAATTGCGTAGTAACTACACACCTGATAACCCGAAGGCTCTTTTACTTTACTCCCCACTTGCCGAATTGCCCCTAAAAGATCATAGTCAGAATCGGCTAGTCACTAACACTTACTATGGCCTTGGCTGAATATTAATGCCCTCTTACCTTGCTGATCTTAATCCAAAAATCGTCACTTGATTTATGAAGATGTCGAAATCTTACATGGTACATGTTAGGGTTAGCCTATTGTACAAGATCTATGATAATGGCCCTTGGCCGAATACTACACATGGCTTACCTTGGATTGTGAAATCCCGAAGATCCCCTCCTTGTAGTCAACAATAACAAAATCCCGAAATTCCTCTTCAAAGATTTGGCCAAAGAGAGGGAAAGGAATTAGTTCCTAGATTTCGGCCAATCTAAAAGAAAGAGAAAGGAAAATCGAATAACATTTGATCTTACCCCTAATGATGAAATCGACCGCACCCTTGCCTGACCCACAGAGATTTGACTATATAGGCTAGATGTTGATCAATAGGTTTTGACTTTTGGGGTTTAATGAACAATCGACTGGGGGTTATTTGTGTATTCGACTTTTGATGGATTTGTGAAAAGAAGAAGAGAGTAAGGGTCAACAAGGTTCGGCTATGGCTCTCCAATGGTGATAGGATATTCAGCCACGGAAGAAAAAGGTATAAGCTTAAGGTTGAGAAAAGAAAAGGAGACTTAGAAGAAGGCTATTAGTATTTCGGCACACACACCCTCTACCAAAGCCTCAAAATCGATTATGCACCCCTTAGAGTCCCATATTCGGCCAACTCATCTCTCACTCCCTTATCCCTTGATCCCCTCCATCTTAGCCGAATCCTCAAGCTCTCCCACCCCATCTATACCTCCTTCTTCCTAGAGTCCACTTGCCGTCCAACTCCCTTCCTCCCTGACGAAAAAAAACAACTCCACAAGTGCTCCCCTTGTTGCTCGAACCTAGGCCCCCTTTGCACTGCTTGTGGCGTCACTTTTTAAGGCTTTAAGTGGCGCCTCCTTGCCACTTTAATAATCCCATTTTTATGTCCCATTTCCCCTACAAATTTCCTTAAGGCCTCCTTTGCCTAGCTCCCCCTTTAAAACTAAAAATCTAATATTTTCTAAGGCATTCTCCTACACTCTAGAGTTCCCAAAGTCTCCTAAACACATTCAAAACACACATAGGCATACTACCACATGCAATTAAGCAAAAATGCACAAGCCCTAATTCCCGGATATTACAATTGGTGCTGTGTTGACTCAAAAGGAAAGCCCGTGGCATATTTTAGTGAAAAGCTAAGTGGCGCACCATTAAATTATCCAACATACGATAAAGAAATGTACGCTTTGATCCGGGCATTGGAAACATGGCAACATTATTTATGGCCGAGGGAGTTTGTCATCCATTCGGATCATGAATCACTCAAGCACATCAAAGGCCAACACAAGCTCAACATGTAACGCCCCAAAAATTAAGGGTTTGTAATTTTGCTTAAATTTCATGTTGTGCTTGAGTAGCTAGATATTTGAGGGTATTTAGGGGTTCTAGAGAGGCTTGGGTTTGAGTCGGAGCTATGGAAGAATTTTAGTTTTTGACTCTTAAGAGGAAGGGGTTGACAATAGTGGGACTTAAGTACAAATTATGAGTGTTTTGTGACATAAAAAGAGCCTGTGGCCTGATGGTGGTGGCATTATAAGGAAGGCAAGGAGAAAGGGGTCAAACCCATGGCAAGAAAATAAGAGCATTTATTTTATGCCTTGGGAGTAGAAGATGTAGATTTTGGATCAAACTATACAAGGGAGGTTGAAGACTTGGTCAAAAATTTCAAATGGAAGGATGGGAGCAATTTTAGGGGATTGTGGTGGAGAAAATCAGGGAAGTGGATGTGTGTGGGAGTGTTAGCCAAAATTGGGAGTTTAGGTAGGAATGAAATTTTAGTTAGGGGGTTTGTATGATGCAAATTTAGCTGTGGGGTAATTTGGGAGCATTTCGGGATTTCTTCTTGTGAAGCATTTCGTATACTTTTTTTTACCTTTCTTGCAATTCTTTCTCTTCTTGTTAATAGCCTTTCATATACTTTTGTTGCTCGATTTAGCTTTTCGCCTTCAAACACTTGGTTGGCCAAATCATTACTCCTCTTCCCATTTCTCTTCACACTTCACTCGTCTTTCTTTTTTTTCTCTAAGCTGAATATCTACACTTCTTCCCTTCTCAGTTCCTCCTTTAGCCGAACAAAATCCTTCTTAAAACTTTGGTTCTTCCTCTGCTGATCGAATCTTATAAGTCGAACTTACATACTCTCCTTATCCCGAATTCTTTTGTTCTCGATGGTTAGGGCCAAATCCTCGTGTCAGACAACTGACGAGTTTCATCGTTCATTGGTGCTGGTAAGGGTGGAGTAATGCAAATACTTTATTAATTCTTTTTAAGTTGGAATTCTTATGACTTTGTGAGCAAACTTCAGTTTCCCTCTTTTCTCTGTAGGGGGCCAAATGTGGGATTGTTGCTAACAATCTTTATTTACTGAATCTTGCTAGGTGGGGAGATCGCTTTGTTTAGTACTGAGGCGCTAGTTTTGCTAGTCTTACCAAGGTGAGTAATTGTGGTTCATGATAATAACGGTGGTCGACTGAGTGTGTACGTTAGCTTATTGAGTATAAGTTGATATAAATGTTGGTGGATTGTAGGTTTTGGAAAGCGTGGACCTCGCCTAATATCGCAAGTAGGTGTGTAGTCATACACCCTTTACCGTATTATTCAAACACTAGATAACGATGTCTCACACCTTTTGTGCTAATGTTTAAAGGTAAAAGCTGAAAAGCCACACTTCCAGCATTTGAAGGCCTCGAGCGTATGAATGCTCGTAGGGATAAATCGAGCCACAATTATTGGCATTAGATTCGTAGAGGCCACCACGAGCATTTTTGTGGGTTTAGGTCGTAATGGGCCTCGATGGGCCACGGGGCCCAATGGGCCCCACATAGGTAAAGCTCCTTGTAATAAGATAACAATGAAATGGTCTGCGAAGTTCGCATAGTCGTATCCCTTTCTTACAGATTTTTGAGCAGACATATGAGAAATCACTACAAGTGATCTGTCCTGTTCATCTGATTCAACACGAAGAGTGTCCCTGTTTTCAGATCTCAATTCAATGTATTTATTTCCACAATTTATTGTCACATCATGAGTAATTAACTTGTCCATACCAAGAATTATATTGAATTCATCAAATGGCAATAGCATGAGATTCGCCTTAAAATAATGACCTCTAATCATCAATGGGCAATCTTTGCATACCTTATCAACTAATACACATTTGCTTAAGGGATTGGACACTTTTACCACAAATTCTATAGACTCTACAGGCATACTCATACTAGATAATAATTTCATGCAAATATATGAGTGGGTAGATCCCGGATCAATTAAAGCAACAACATTAGCATCATTGAGAGAAAATGTACTCATAATTACATTAGGGGATGACGCCTCTTCACAAGCACGAATGGCATAAGTCCTCGCAGGAGCTCTACCCTCAGATCTTGCAGTATGCTCTCTGGGTGTACTATTGCTACTTGTTCCACTTTCCGAGTTTCTCTGTTGTCTCCCTTTAGTAGTACTTCCCGATCTTGTACTCTAAATTTTCTCTTTTTTGACCATCTCGAGGCACTTTCTAATAAAATGATCTTGGGAACCACACTTAAAATAAGCTCTCTCATGTGCTCGGCACTCACCGGTGTGACGTCTGCCACATTGTGGACATTTCGGTCTATTTGGTCAAGCGTTCCCAGCACTAGCAACTAAAGTGGTCTGAGCTTTAGGCCCCGAGTACTATTTACCTTTACTTCTACTTAGAAACCCAGCTGAAATAGCTAATCGAGTAGTGAAATATCTTGACTTCTTGGATGAGGATTGAAATGGCTTGTTTAGTTGTCAATTTCTTGAGTCACGAGACTCTATTTCAGCTTTTCTTTTCTCTTTAACCAACTCCTCAATTTTGGAAGCCCTGTCCACTAGCACAACAAATTCCTTCAATTTTAGGACACTAACAAATAATTGGATATCGTCATTTAATTTGTCCTCAAACCTTTTATACATAATGGTTTCAGTGGATACACACTCTCGAGCGTATTTGCTGAGCCTTACAAACTAATGCTCATACTCAGTTACTATCATCCTACCCTATTTTAATTCAAAAAATCCCTTTCTTTTCTGGTCGATAAACATTTGGCTAATGTACTTCTTCTAAAACTCTTCTTGGAAAAACTCCCAATTAACCTTCTTCCTTGGTACTACCGACACAAGGGTGTTTCATCACTGATATGTCGAATCTCTTAAGATAGACACCACACATTTCATACACTCTTCATGTGTGCAAGATAATTCATCAAATACCCTGATGGTATTTTCAAGCCAAAATTCCGCCTCCGGATCGTCATCTTTACTAGCTTGAAATTTCTCGGCTCATTGTTTTCAGATTTTATCAACCGGAGGCTTTTCTCTCCTTACCATTTCTACCACTTAGGGAGCTATAGGGGTAGGCTAAGGAATAAGTGAGGGTGGAGGGGTCTGCGTATTCGGGTTCATACGAATGAACTCTGTATACCATGCATTCATCATGTGAAGAACGATTTTGCTAGCCTCTTCTCCTCCTCTCTAACTTGTAGTCGCTGGTCTCTTCTCATTCTCTGTCGGCACTGTCCCTTGAGCGGGGGTCGGCATGTTATTTTCTACATCATCCGCCATAGCTCTATCAGAATCCATTTACTATATAAAAACACAATTTAAATCATCAGGAGTCCTCACACTATCACTAGGTAAATACTCATACCTATAGCATGTATAGATAGACTCATGCATACGCTACGTTAGTCCGAGAATTATCTAAATCGTAGCTCTGATACCACTAAATGTAACACCCCTTACCCGCATTCAACACCAGAACTGGATACGAGGCATTACTGAACTTAACTTGCTCAAACCAATAACATCGGCCATAAAATTTTGTTTCAACTTAAAACTTTTTCATTCATATTCATAACGTCCTTATTACGGGTCTACGAGACCCTAAACATACTTAATGGTTCAAGACTAAACCGAAAACTTTTGCACACTTTAAAATTTTTACTCAAAACAGGGCTACACGCCGTGTGGGCAGGCCATGTTGTCACACACGCCCATGTTCCTAACCCGTGTGGATTTTATTTTCATTTAAACCTACAATGGTTTTCACACGGCCTAGCACACGCCCGTGTCTATGGCCCGTGTCTTTCACATGGCCAAGACATGCCCATGCCCTCACCCGTGAGTGAGAACCTTAGTATTTGGTTTATGACATTAGCAAACACTTAGGGGCACATGGCCTAGTCACACGCCCATGTGCTAGCCCGTGTGACAAATTGAACTTTTGCAAATTTGACGCAAGGGACACACGGCCTATCAACATACCCATGGCACTGACCGTGTGTCACACATGGCCTAGACACACGCCCGTGTGTGTACTCGCATGGACAATTAAAAGGCTATTTACCAAGCCAATTGCCACCCTGAAAAACAAACACACTTATACTACCACAAGCAACATATAACATAGTAATAATACACTATGAAAATCACTAATTCGTCATGCATACACTTCACATTTTCCTCGATCAATTACACGAACTTGCACTTCATGAATATCATCATCATTGGATATGTATATATAAAACTTAACAAGTATTGGCTAATTCCCAATGGCCATTTACAAAATGAATGAGTAATAATAATAGCCAACACTTTGGCTAACAAATATAACATAACAAAATGACCAAGTTCCTATACATACCATACCCAAAATAAATCAACTTTACTATACCAAAAGAATAGTTGATAGTGTGCTCTAAACTCCAACGTTATACGATCCCCGAGTTAGCTTGGCTATACTACAAGGAAAAGGGAGAAGAGAAAGGTAAGCATAAAGTTTAGTAAGTTTGCATGAAATAAATAGTAACATAAAGACTTATGATAACATCCATTCATCTCATTGAATAATAGCAACACAAGTTCTCAAACACATTAACATAACTTACTCATGCAAAATCTTACCAAATCACACATCACATTTTGCATTTATATCTCGTAAGTTACTCATGAGTACCTATATGACTTTAGCACACAACTTTAGCACTTTTATTCTCTTAAACATAAACTTAGCTCTTTGTTCTGTGTACATAAATTTAGCTATTTGACCGTTAAACTACTCGAAATATCGAAGGATACTCAATCTCATCATACATGTATCATGATGCCAATTCCATATACCAGATATGGTCTTTCATGGGATCACATCTTGGTGCCGATGCCATATCACAGATTTGGTCTTACACAGGATCTCATATCTCAATGTCGATACCATGTCCCAGATATGGTCTTATACAAGATCGTATGTAGATGTTGATGCCATGTCATAGACATGGTTTTACACGAGATCTTTCTTTGGTGCCAAGGCCATGTCCCAGACATGGTCTTATACAGGATTTTCCTTATTTGGTACCG
Organism: Gossypium rotundifolium; assembly: GCA_025506655.1. Lineage (NCBI taxonomy): Eukaryota > Viridiplantae > Streptophyta > Magnoliopsida > Malvales > Malvaceae > Gossypium > Gossypium rotundifolium. Next base: position 74,282,916 of record CP106731.1, read on the forward strand.
ATGCCATGTCCCAGACATGGTCTTATACGGGACCTCTTTTATTTGGTGCCGATTCCATGTCCAAACATGGTCTTATACGAGACCTCCTTTATTTGGTGCTGATGCCATGCCCCAAACATGGTCTTATACGGGACCTTCCTTATCTCATGTTGTGATACAGGTATCCTTGCTATTCCAAATGTTCAACCGGGACTTCAGCTTAAAATGATCTCATTATAATCTCATCGAGGCATCATTCATCAAATTCATGGAAATAATATACATTTCTCATAGTATAAGTAATTAAAAACATAGTAACATTATGTAGCTTTAAGTTCACACAAATTTACCTCGTTACTCAAAATACATATAATTGTTCGATTTAGTCCACAACCTTGTTCTTGCCTCAGTTTCGGTTCGGGCTTTGTGTTTCTTGATCTATAATAACAATTTTACTTATTTAATACTCACATTGACTAAATTAAACCATGAATCATACTTTGGAAAAATTATGATTTTGTCCCTAAACTTTCACATAATTACACTTTTGCCCCTAGACTCGTAAAATGGTTTTTATTCAATCTCCTTGTATTTTAAGCCTGGCCGAATCATTTTATAACTACAACAGCCCCTAATTTCCACTAATTCACTCATGTATGACCATTTTCATGACTTTTACAATTTAGTCCTTTTTTATGAATTTCCCATGAAAATCACTTAGAAAAAGATGTTTATCATACATCAAACTTTCATATTCTTCCACAAATCATCAAAATACATGCATGTCATACATGGGTAAATTTTTGAACATAAAACCTAGCTCAAAATATAGCTAGAAATAACTAAATCGAGCTACGAGGATATAAAAAATACGAAGAACATTAAAAACGGGGCTAGGAGGTACTTACAATCAAGCTTGAAAGTTGAAGAAACCCTAGCTATGGAGTCTTGTATTTTTCGGATATGGAGGATGAAGATGGACATGATTTTTAACTTATTTTCCCTTTTAATTCTTTTATTAACCAAATGACAAAAATGCCCTTAAGGCCCTTTTCTTGAGATTTTTCCTTCCCATGTCTATTTTTGTCCATCTTGACATATATTGGTCTAATTGCTAAATAAGGACTTTTAATAATTTTTATAATGCTATTTCATACTTAAATCTTCTAGAATCTCATATTTTCCAATCTTTGTAATTTAGTCCTAATAGACAAATTGTTCACTAATTTATAAAATTTCATCATGAATTTTTCACACAATCATGAAAACATTATTTAGGGCTCATAACAGTCATAAAACACATATTTCTACCTTAGTTTTGTGGTATCGTAGCCACTATTCTGGTTAGGCCCTAAATTGGGCTGTTAAACTTAGGGCATCAGCAACAACATTAGCTTTTCCCGAGTGATAATCAATCACAAATTCATAATCTTTCAATAACTTGAGCCATCTTCGCTGTCACAGATTCAAATATTTCTGTGACATCAGATATTTTAATCTTTTATGATCCGTATAAATGTGGCATTTTCACCATATAAGTAGTGTCGCAAAATTTTCAATGCGACAACAATTGCAGCTAACTCTAAGTCGTGCGTCAGATAGTTCTTTTCATGCGGTTTCAATTGTTGGGAAGCATAAGCTATAACTTTTCCTTCTTGCACCAGAACACATCCCAGACTATTTAATGACGCGTCACTATAAATCACAAACTCTTTCCTCGATTCAGGTTGAACCAGAACTGGTGCTTCAGTTAATAATACTTTCAACTACTCGAAACTTTGCTGACATTTTTCTGACCATTCGAATTTCACATCTTTCTGAAGCAGTCGTGTCATCGGTGTTGCAATCGTTAAAAATTCTTTCACGACTATTCGGTAATAGCCCGCTAAACCCAGAAAACTATGGACTTCAGCCACATTTCTAGGAGGATTCCAGTCAACAATAGTAGAAATCTTACTCGGGTCAACTCTAATAATACCTTTGGTTGAAATAATATGCCCCAAAAATCCAACCTCTCGGAGCCAAAACTCACATTTTCTGAACTTTGCAAATAATTTCTTATCACGTAGAGTTTGTAAGACAATTCCCAAGCACTTGGTATATTTAGATTCATCTCACGAATAGATCAGAATGTCGTTAATGAATACAATAACAAATTTGTCTAAATACGGTCTGAATATCTGGTTCATCAAGTCCATGAAAATTGCAAGAGCATTAATTAATCCGAAAGGCATAACAAGGAATTCATAATGTCCATACCTCATTTTGAAAGCTGTCTTCAACACATCTGATTCTTTAACTCACAACTGATAATAACCCGATCACAAATCAATCTTTGAAAATACTATAGTCCCTTTCAATTGATCAAATAGATCATCAATCCATGGTAGAGGGTATTTGTTCTTTATAGTCACTTTATTCAGCTATTTGTAATAGATACACATTCTCATTGTGTCATTTTTCATCTTTACAAATAATGCCGGTGCACCCCAGGGCAAATAACTCGGTCGTGCAAAACCTTTGTATGTCAATTCTTGCAACTGAGATTTCAACTCTTTTAATTCTGGTGGAGCCATTTTGTATGGAGCTACCAAAATCGGTGTTGTTCCCAATACTAATTCAATACCAAATTCAACGCCTCTGATCGGTGGCAAACCGGTAATTCTTCTAGAAATACATCCAAAAACTCACAAAGAACATGTATAGATTCAATCTTTCATTCAAACACCTTTGTATCCAGTACATATGCAAGATATGCATCACAGCCCTTTTTCATACATTTTGAGCTAACATAGATGATATCACAATAGGTAATTCACTCGAATCATCAGACTCAATTCGAAGAATTTCACCATTTTGACATTTTAATTCCATAATCTTTCGTCTACAATTCACAACTGCATCATGCATAATTAGCCAATCCATACCCAAAATCACATAAAATCATCAAAGGATAGAAGCATCAAGTCAACCAAAAAATTGTAACCCCGAGTCATCAAAGGACAATTCTTACAAATCTTATCAACTAAAATAGACTTGCCTAAGGGGTTCGATAATTTAATTACAAACTTTGTAGACTCGACATGTAAACTCTTTTTAAATGCTAAATTCATACAGATATATGAATGGTTTGATCCAAGATCTATCAACGTAACTATATTAGTATCGAAAAGAGAAAAAGTATCGATAATAACGTCTAGTGGTGATGCTTCCTCCGTGCACGGATAGCATAAGCTCGGCCAAGTGCTCGTGCCTCAGATCTCACTTTAGAATCTCTCATAGCACCTCAGTTACCACTCGTCATTTCTAGTGTTTTAGGGTGGTCTCCCTCTAGTAGCCATATTACTTGCTTTCGCTAGTTGTTCTCTTTCAGCTATAGACTTTTTTGGACAGTCCCAAAGATAATGATCAAGAGATCCACATCTAAAACAAGCTTGTTCAATATTCTACATTCACTATAATGTCACTTATTACAGTGGTTACATTCAGATCCAACATTTCTAACATTACCCACACTGGTAACAGATGTTGTCTGAGGTTTAAATCTGAAATGTCTTGCATCTTTATCTTTGATAAAAAATGTCTCGTATTTTTGTATCTTATCACCAGGAGGTTTATCCAATCTCAAAGGATCTATACCTTTAGAACTATAGGGATCAGTTGGGGAATAGGTGGGTGTGGAGGTTGTTGCATAGCCGGATTAGCTCAGACGTACTGCGTAAACCATTCGTTCATTATTTGGAAGAAGGCTTCTTTATCCTCTCCTCCCTAACTACCCATCACGGGTCTAGATTCAGATGGCACTGTCCCTTGTGGGGGAGCAGGTGCATTACTTTTAACTTCATCAGCTATCGCTCGATTGGGATCCATTTTCTATATAAAAACACATTTTAAATGTCAAGAGTCATCACACTATCATAGTTTATATATGGCATGTATAGATAGGCTATCACATACGCACGACTAAACTGTAGCTCTAATACCAATAAATAAAACACCCTTCAACCTTATTCAACTTCAGAATAGGGTTATAGAATATTATAAAACTTTTAATACTTTTAAACATACATTTCATATACAGTTTATCAATTCAAATACAATTCAATATTAAAATCAACCATAGTGTCCCTTAAACAAGCCTACAAGGCTTTAATCATGTATTAGAAATGGTTCGGGATTAAACTGATAACTCGAGAAATTTTTGTGAAACTTAAAAATTTTGCTTCAAACAGAGGACACACACCCTTGTGGATAGGCTGTGTGTCTCACAGGGCCACTACACACGCTCGTGTCACCAACCGTGTGGAAACAAGGGGTACATACTGACTTGGGGCACACAGCTGACCACACACCCATGTGTCTAACACGTGTGCCCATTGGGTCAAAGCTATAGGGTATACTGACTTATGTAACACGGCCAGGTCACACGCCCGGATAACAAATATCGGCTAATCGTCAACCTTTCTTTTTCCATGATCTAGATTCAATCATTGCTTATCTTGATATATATATATATATATATATCAAAATTAGCACATTCAGTATTTGGTCTATTCTATTTAGTCAAAAAATCACCTTATGAAAAAATTACACTTTTGCCCTACTATTTTGACATTTTTACAATTTAGTCCTTAGCTCGTAAAAATGAAAATTTGTGAAATTAAACCTTTAACTATGCTAGCCAAATTTTGATGGAGTCCCTAGCAGCCCATATCTTTTATTTATTTACACTTTTACCAATGTAATTTTTCATTTTCACAAATTAATCTTTTTTTATAGTTTTTTCAAAAATCACTTTACAAAACTAGTAAATCTATCAATAAACCTTCATAATCTATCATCAATATCAATTTATACAAACATTCAAAAATGGAAACATGTTAAATCTTTAACAGTCTCAAAATCAAAGGTACATGCTAGCTAGATTACGAAGCAACGATCACAAAAACATAGAAACCATTAAAAACTGAGCAAAAACCACTCACCAATTAAGCTTCAAAGATTGGCCGTATGAAAACCTTCAACAATGGCTATTTCATTATCTAGTTTCGGTGGAGAAAACAAAGAAAGATGACCACTTTTAATTTCATGTTATTTTACTATGTTAATTTATAAATTACTATAATATCCTTTATTAAAACATGTAAAAATTTTTAAACCATGTCCAAATATGTCCACTCATGCTATCAATGGGCTAATTGCAACATAAATCCCTTAACTATTTAATTTCATAGCCATTTAATACCTTTAGCTATTTCAACTCAAGTTTTACGATTTACGCAATTTAGATATTTTTACCGAATTAAGCATTCAAACAGTAAAATTTCTTTACGAAACTTTCACACAATAATTCTATCATGCTATGAACTTTAATGAAGTAATAAAATAAATATTTTGACTTTGGATTTTTGGTTCTAAAACCACTGTTTTGATTTGACTAAAAACGGGTTGTTATATAGCTTGTGTTTATTGTGGGGAAGGGCACTTGTTCGAAGAGTGCCCACCAAACCCAAAATTTGTTTATTACGTGGTTAACCTGAACCGAGGTAGACAAGGACTACAATCTAAATTTTATAACCCATCTTGGTGAAACCACCCAAATTTTTCCTTAACCAACCAAGGGTCTAGACCTAATAACACTTACGCACAACTTAGGCTGACCCAGCCACCTGGTTTCACCCACCAAGTTGAAAAACCACCACAAACCGAACTTTTAATAGCCTAAAAGACCTATTAAAGACATATATGACAAAAAATGATGCCACTTTAAGGAATTTAGAGAATCAAGTAGGTCAGCTTGCTACTAAACTTTGAAACTGACCACAAGGTACTTTGCCTAGTGATATAGAAAATCTAAGAAATTTGGGGAAAGAGCATTGTAGAGTATTGATGCTAAGGAGGGGAAGATGATAGTGCCCAACATTGTCGAAGTTAAAGAAGAGCCAGCTAACATTCGAGATGAAGTGGGTGTTCAACCAAGTGTTGAAAATCAAGCTTCATTAGAACCGAAATCTGCAAAATCTGATAAAGTAACTTTTGACCTAGTCAATTCTGATAAACTAACATCTTTGTTAGATGTAGAAATGCCATAGCAAACAAATTTTCTTGTACAAATAAAAAATCCTCCACCACCCTACCCTCAAAGACTTCAAAAGTAGAAACATGAAATCTAGTTCAAAAAGTTCCTAGACATACTCAAACAATTTTACCTCAACATTCTGCCAATAGAAGATCTTGAACAGATGCCAAACTATATCAAATTCATGAAGGATATCCTGTCAGAGAAATAGATACTTGGAGAATTTGAGACGATAGCTCTAACGATGGAATGTAGCTCATATCTACAAAATAAACTACCCCCAAAGATGAAGGACCCTGGATGTTTTACCATACCTTGCCACATTGGAGCATATTATTGTGGTAAGGCATCGTGTGATTTGTATGTGAGTATCAACTTGATGCTCATCTCCATATTCAGATATTTAGGGATAGGTAAAGTTAGACCAACTACGATTACACTTTAGTTAGTAGATTAATCCTTAGCACATCCAGAAGGAAAAATTAAGGATGTATTGGTATGTGTATATAAATTTATTATTCCTATTGACTTTGTGGTTTTAGACTTTAAAGCAGATAAAGAGGTGCCAATCATCCTAAGAAGGCCTTTCTTGGCATCTAGAAGGACCCTTATTGATGTGCAGATGGATGAGCTTACAATGCATGTTCAAGATGACCAAGTAACATTCAATTTTTTAAATATATGCAATTTCCTAACATAGCTGATAAGTGTTTTGCAGTAACCGAGTTAGAAGAATTAGTCATGGAATGAGAATTCAATTCTATCGAAGACCTATTAGAACAAATATTAATGTCAGATCCTTTAAGTGATGAGGAGGGGAGAATATCAAGCTTTGTTAAAAGCTTATCAAAGGGGATTTAATCTATAATCTATCTTTGAATCTTTGGAATTAGAGAGTAGATATTATGTCCAACCAAAAGTGACGATCGAAGAGCCACATAAATTAGAACTTAAGGTACTTCCTTCACAATTGAAATATGTTTATTTAGGTGATGCCTCTACTTTGCCTATGATTATTTCAACTCAGCTAACTAAAGAGCAAGAAAAGAAACTTATTCTGGTGCTAAAATAATTAAAAGGCTATCGGATAGACATTAGCCAATATCTATGGTATAAGTCCATCTGTGTGCATGCACAAAATCATTCTAGAGGATGGTGAAAAAGGAATGATTGATGGAAAATAGAGACCGAACCCCATTACGAATAATGTGGTGAAAAAGAAATCATTAAATGGTTAGATGTAAGTATAATTTACCCAATATTAGATAGTTCATGGGTAAGTCTAGTCTAGTGCATGGCAGTCTAGTCCAGTGCATGGAAAATAAAGAGGCGTTAAGATTGTGGAGAATGAAAACAACGAGTTTATACCAACCGGAATGGTTATGGGATAGAGAATTTGCATAGATTATCGAAAATTAAACAAGGGGACTCAGAAAGATCACTTTCCTTTCCATTCTTGGATCAAATGTTGGATAGACTTGCGAGGCAAGACTATTACTATTTTCTTGATGGATACTCAAGGTACAACCAAATCACGATAGCACCGGAGGATCAACACAAAACAACATTCACATGCCAGTACGGTACATTGTCCTTTAAACATATGCCCTTTGGTTTATGTAATGCTCCTGCTACGTTTGAAAGATGTATGATGGCAATTTTTACTAACATGGTGGAAAAGTTTTTGGACGTTTTTATAGATGACTTTTCAATTTTCAGAGACACTTACGATGATTGCTTAGCCAATCTAGCCAAGGTACTAAGGTTGTGTGAAGAAACAAACCTTGTACTCAACTGGGAAAGAAATCATTTCATGGTACGATAAGGTATTATTTTGGGGCATCAAATAATGAGATAGGGGATCGAGGTAGATAAAGCAAGGTAGATGTCATTGAGAAACTCCCACCTCTAACATCTATAAAAGGTTTTACGAGCTTTTTGGGACATGTTGGATTTAATCAAAGATTCATCAAAGACTTCTCCAAAATTGCTAAACCCTTATTCAAATTATTGGAGAAGGATACAACATTCAACTTTGATAAGGAATGTTTGAAAGCTTTTAATGATTTGAAGAATCGGTTGGTTTCAACACCAATTATTGTCACACCAGATTTGGAATTACCATTTGAATTAATGTGTGACTCAAGTACTTCGCGGTAGGAGATGTGATAGGCCAACGAAGGAACAAAGTTTTTCATCCCATCTACTATGCAAGTTTGACTCTGACAAGAGCTCAACTGAATTAGACGGTAACAGAAAAAGAGTTACTTGCTATTGTATTTTCTTTAGAAAAATTTCAATCTTATCTTGTATGTATCAAAGTGACTGTCTATACGGATCATTTGGTATTTAAATATTTGCCAAGAAATATACTAAGCTGAGATTGATCTAATGGGTACTTCTACTTTAGGAGTTTGCTCTAGAAATTCAAGATAAAAAAATATGTAGAAAATAAAGTAGGAGATCACTTATCTAGTTTAGAGCCAAAAGAAGGAACTTCTCTTCTTATACCCATTCAGGAGACATTTGCATATGAACACATATGTAAGGTAAATCACATCCATAACACCCATTGGTTTGCTAAAGCTTTAAAAGAAATATCAGCAAAGGAAAAAGTTTCTCCACAATGTGAATTATTATTTCTAGGAAGACTCATACTTGTTCAAACAATGCAAAAATCAAATGATCAAGATATGTGTAGCAGAAAATGAGGTACATGAAATTTTATCCCATTGTCATACAACTCTAAGTAGAGGACAATTCAGAGGTTCATGTATTGTGGCCAAAGTATTGCAAGATGAATTCTTTTTGCCAACTCTATTCAAAGATGAATATGCCTACGTTAAAAGTTGTGATCAATGCCAGAGGTTTGGAAACATAAATAATAAAAATGTGATGTCTCAAACAAATATTAACGAGGTAGAATTATTTTAAGTTTGGGGTATTGACTTTCTCGGTCCTTTCCCTTCTTCTTTTGGTCACAGGTACATTCTAGTAGCAGTAGATTACGTATCAAAGTAGGTTGAGGCCAAAGGATATTTGGTGAATGATGCCAAGGTTGTAACATCCCGAAATTAGGCCTAGTAGGATTGGGCCCATTGGGCCTTGAACACGAAAGCATTTAAAATTTTGGAGAACAAGAGAATGGCTTTATTTCAAGTTGAACTTATTGGGAAGGTGATTTTGGAAAGTTATAGGTTTCTAGGAAGTTTCGGGTTCAAATTAGGCCCTACTTCAGAAATAAATGTTTTGAACTTAGTAAATTACTTTTCTGCTCTTTTTCGTTATTTTTACTATTTGGGTTTTTAGGTTGTAATAAGGCCTCTGGACTATTTTATTTTTGCATTATGTTTAAACGTACTTAATATCTTTCTTAAATTGTTTTAAATGGGAATTTTCTAAAATTATTAATAACAGTTTTCCAAAATTGATTAACAAATGGATTTTATAATGGACAAATAATTTAACTTGGATTTTCTTTCGAAATTTTCAATGTCATTTTCAAAAGCCACGGTTTTAAGGTTCACTAGTTTAAATTTTCGGTTTATCAATCAACCTCTCAAGATTAGAAGTATTTTATCAAACATTTCAAATCAAACTTGTTTTCATTGCTTATCACGAAAATAAAACCAAATCTTAGTTCGAAGACAAAAAGGATGTTTTTCCTCATGTGACATGTCAGATCCAATTGTGACACATGGGCCAAGTTTGGGGTGTTACAATTTATGGTATCAGAGCCCAGTTTCAAAAATCGGTTGTGGTTTGAGTTCAAAAACATTTTCAAAGCCGTTTAAAATTTTAATTTATACATATATGTTCTAAAGGAAGTATGGCACGACGGGTATCCAGCACCAAGTCAAGTAAGTTTATGTTTTTATGATTATTGTGGTATGACTGTAGAAATACTCTAGAACTTTTAGCTTTAGGAGCTGAAACTATAGAGATTGAGATTATAGGATACATTTTACGAAAACGACCTTACTTTTATACTTCATAAAACATTGTTTAATAAACATTGAATAGTATACTGATTCATAAGACTCTTAATAAGATTAAATTGACTTAGTAAATATGAACGCTAGAGGATGTGGACGTGGTGGATGTAGTGTGGTAGAGGCCGAGGTGCTAGAGTTGGATCTTCAACACCGAGGAATGTACCCAAAAGAGAGGCAATGGCATCGCCAGTGGCTGAGATGGGATCTCATGATCGAGCTGGGGTTGATGTGCTGACTCAGTTAGTTAAGGAGGTATTGGAGGAGATTAAAGGAATTGGTGAGGCACTTCGACAGGAGTGCATGGACTATAAGAAGAAAAGAAAATACGATTCTTTAGGGTCGCAATCTCATTCTGTGAAGTGTGCCAAGGCACATCCAAACTTTCCAGCTTGCGATTATTGCAAAAGGCATCATCTGGGTGAGTGTTGGAGGAGGTCAGGAGCATGTTTGAGATGCAGGTCTAAGGAGCATAGGGCTCGAGATTGTTCCATCACCACTAAGATGGGTATGTTTTGGTTGAATGTAGAAAATTTTATGAATGAGTGATAAATACCTATTTGCTTCTAAGGATTAGATATTTGATGATGTGAAGAGTTTCCAAGATTAAGATAGAAAGCGAATTAGTGATATTAAGATCAGAGTGCGCAGCGAAAGTGTAGTATGCTTGGTTAGGATGTGCAACTGTTCCTATAGTGGGAAATTTTGAGGACAAAATTTCTTTAAGGGGGTAGAATTGTAACATCTCGAAATTGAGCCTAGTAGGATTGGGCCCATTGGGCCTTGATCACGGAAGCATTTAAAATTTTTGGAGAACAAGAGAATGGTTTTATTTCAAGTTGAACTTATTGGGAAGGTGATTTTGGAAAGTTACGGGGTTTCTAGGAAGTTCTGGGTTCAAATTAGGCCATACTTCGAAAATAAATGTTTCAAACTTTAGTAAATTACTTTTCTGCTCTTTTTCATTATTTTTACTATTTGGGTTTTTATGTTGTAATAAGGCCTCTGGAATATTTTATTTTTGCTTTACAACATACGTAAATCTTTCTCAAATTATTTTAAATGGGGATTTTCTAAAATCATTAATAACGGTTTTCCAAAATTGATTAACAAATGGATTTTATAATGGACAAATAATTTAACTTGGATTTTCTTTCAAAATTTTCAACGTTATTTTCAAAAGTCACAGTTTGAAGGTTCATTAGTTTAAATTTTCGGTTTATCAATCAACCTCTCAAGATTAGAAGTATTTTATCAAACATTTCAAATCAAACTTGTTTTCATTGATTATCTCGAATATAAAACCAAATCTTAGTTCGAAGACAAAAAAGATGTTTTTCCTCACGTGACATGTCAGATCCGGTTGTGACGCATGGGCCGGGTTTAGGGTGTTACAATGGTAGTAATGAAGTTTTTGCATAAACATGTGTTCACAAGGTTTGGAACTCCTAGGGCTATCATCAGTGATAAGGGGTTTCCTTTTGTGAATGAATAATTGAATGGTTACTAGATAAACATGGAGTGAAGTACAAGGTCGCCACAGCTTACCATCCACAAACAAATGGGTAAGTTGAACTAGCAAACAAAAAGATAAAAGGTATACTCGAGAAAGTAGTTTGTCCAACCCGACAAGACTAGTCCATAAGACTGGATGATACTTTATAGGCCTACAGGATATCATACAAAACTCCTTTAGGGATGTCTCCCTATTATTTGGTTTTTGGGAAAGCCTGTAATTTTCCCTTGGAGTTAGAACATAAAGCTTATTGGGCTCTCCAGCAGCTCAACTTGGATTTCAAGCTTGCTAAAGAGAAATGGTGCCTCAACTTAATGAGTTAGAAGAATTTTGAATATTCTCGTATGAAAATGCCAAATTGTTCAAGGAAAGATTAAAAAGATGACATGACAAGCACATTCGATTTTGAGAATTTGAAGTAGGTCAACAAGTTTTGTTGTTCAATTCTAGATTAAAGTTCTTTCCAATTAAGTTAAAATCTCATTGGTCCAGCCCATTCACTATTCATCAAGTTTTCCCACAGAGGGTTTTTGTGCTTCATGGTAAGAAATGTAATTTCAGAGTTAATGTTCAACGCTTGAAACATTACTAGGGGATAAAATCAAGCAAAATAAAACCTTGCTCATTTTATCGAATTTTTAATTTTTAATTTTTATTTTCAAATAAATGACTTAGATTATATTTTCTAGATTAATATGTTAAAATAAATTATGTATAGGATATTAGAATTTAAGCAGATCGCTTGTGACCCTCACTTCTTTAGTGAGAATTGATTTTAACATAATTTTCTGAGAAAATATTTCCTAAGTGGAAAAATTAATTTTAATTTTTGAATAAAAGGATCAATTTTGATCCGTGTTTTATTTTTCTATTTTATTTTCAAATTATTTTCTAGTTCGGTACTTAATTGAATTATTTTCAATAATTGTTGTATTTTCGGTAAATATTTTAAAATAACTAAAATAAGAATTTTTAATTTTTATTTTAATAAATAGGATAATGAAAATAATATATCAATATATTTTATATTATATATTAATTGTTATTAACCTTGTATAGAATTAGAAGTGTTAATATTTTATTTATTATTTCATCTACGAATTTGAGTTAAACACCCTCCTTCTTTTACTTTAAATACCACCACCTTTCCTCCCTATTCACATTACCTACCAACTGTCGGTCTCACCCTTTCTCTTCTCTCCATCGCCACATACCCAAGCCTCCCAACAATCGAAGTCCCTTGCTGCTAGCAACAGGAAATTCTACAAGAGGTCGTCGTCTGTCAAAGGAATTAAGGTACCACTAAACTCGAGTTCCATTAATGAATTTTATGATTTTCCTGATTTCAAAGACGAAAAATATTCTTCTTTAATGGAAAATATTGAGGCAAAAAAATTGCAAGAAATTCTACAAGAACTCACAATTCCAGCATCTAAATGGTCTGTGTTGAAACACGACACTCATACTCGTCTCAGAGAATACTTGACCCCATTAGTGAAGGTATAGTTTTTTTGTCCGATTCAATATTTTGCCTTTCTCACATGGGACTACAATTTCAGGAGAATGAGTGGTCGTGCTATACTCGATTATGACAACAAAAACAAATAATGTGGGCAAGATTATTCTTAAAGAAATTTGAAAACTGTGCTGCTAGACGTTTTGGTCCAATTTATTTACCCTTTACAACAACAGTTTTATGTAAGAAAGCTAAAATTTGTACAAACGTAACTTGTCTGAGTAGTAGGAAATTCTATTCTTCAAACACAAGATGAGACAATCGATGACGTCAAAGAAGATCAAATTGATATAGAACCAGAATTGTAACACCCCAAACCTGACAAACTGGGGGTATTTCAGTAATTTTGCAAACTGGGGATATTTCAGTAATTTTGCAAACCGGGGTCTCAACGGCCCAACAGAAGGTCCACCATCACCTCGAGCGACCTAAGTAGCCTAAACAGTCACAACGGTGTAAATGGGCCTAAGGCCCATTATTCAGCCTAAGTGGGCCCACACGCCCGTGTGGCCCAATTTGCCTAGAATTAGCCACAATTATACAAATGTCACAGTCCAAACAACAATTACCACAACACATACATTTTATCCGGGTGGCCCACAACCCATTGGACCCACACAGCCCACTTCGGCCCAACGAGGCCCAAAACTACCTAAGCCATGTGCGCAACATGAAAAGTCTATCTATGTCTCACTTAACAATTAAGTTTACCCACGCAGCCCATGGGCCCATTGGGCCCATACGACCCATTCTGGCCCAAGCCCATGAGATCGCTCATGGCGGCCTTCCTCGTCGTACGCCCACGTTTTGTGAGCTCGGTCAATCACATGAGTGTTCACACACTCATTTGGAGCAAAAGCCCAATTCTTTAGCTTTTCGACTTTTCGACAATCCGGCATTTTGATATTTTTCGCTACCGCTAACACCGTGCAAAAAACATTCACACTCTATCGACTTTTGACCGATTAGCAATTACGGTACTAATACACACTTTTTTCTTTTCAACCGATCATCAACAGAGCACAAAGTTACACACCTCATTGCGAAACTAGCTAAAATCCACACTCTCCGAATCCTATAATCAAAAAAAAAAAAAAAATCGTATCAAATTTACAATAGATAAGGTTACTATCTATCTAACAACATGACAATCCATACTCACCTTGACTGAACACTAATCTGTTTGTTGCCCCTGATTTCCACCTACAATCAACTACACAATCATTATCGACTAGCTGTAATACAACCATAATCTTATAATCACCAACACCATTTGAACAGTTAAATCCCGAAGAGAAACGCTTACCCAAACGTGTAGTCTAAATGTGGAGAGGAGGCAATCGACCAAACCTAGACACACCCTTGGTTGATCGAAGAGTCGACGACTTGTCGGGACTTTTGAAGAGCCGTAATAGAACAATAAAGGAGAGAAACTGGCTAGTCTCATAAAACTAGATTGAGGAGAGAAGGAGAAGATTAGGTTTGAGCCATACGAGAAAAAGCACTTGAAGAAAGTTGAAATACTAAAGATAAGATTAGAAAGAGGAGGTGAGAATCGGTAAAGAAGAAAAAGAGATAGGCAAAGAATAAGCACTCAACGTTACCAGAAGAGACAGAAAAGAAAATGCACGAAAGGTCAGTTTCCCTAACAGTTCAAAAACACTAGAAAAGAGGAGAGAAAGGAAACAAAAGCCAAGGAAAACCTGAGAATGACCACTAAAGAATTCGGCACAACCAATAGAGATATACAAAAAATGCTCCCAAAATTCCAAATGCACAATACTAAGGACCCCTTATCCGAATTTGCATCCCCTAACCTCCCCATTCGGCCACAACTCCTCCCCCTTTTCAAATTCCTTAAACATCTCCATAAATCCCTCCTTGATTTGTTGCATAATCTTATCCCAACAACTCAAGACCACTTCAAACTTCCAAACACAAACTCTTGCCCACTCATGAGCAAAATGAATAATCCCTTTTGCATGCAGTGAGACTTGAACCACTGTTCTCCTTGACACACCTGTGACGCCACAACCATTCAACCACAGGCTCTCTTTGTGCCTCTTTTTAATCACAAATACTTAAAAGGCTTAAAACTTGGAGTCAGGACTCCCCTAATGCTAAAAATAAAAATTTTCCAAATGACATGGCTTGAACCCAGGACTTCATAGAAGCCCCTTAACCTTCCAAAATCACTCACCTAACAGATCCAACATGCATTTTCCATTCTCTTGTTCTTAAAAGTTTTAAACGCTTCCATGTCCAAGGCCTGGTAGGCCCAATTCTACCAGGCCCAAATTCAGAGTGTTACAATTCTACCCCCTTAAAGAAATTTTTTCCTCAAAATTTCCAACTATCTAATAGCCCCTCTACAAAGGTTACACCACTACGCTTTTGCTGCACACTCTAATCCTAATAACACTAATACACTTTTAACTTAATATTGAAACCTCTTACACACAACCAAACATCTAACCACAGAAGCAAACAAATATTTATCACACATGCATACAATTTCTATATTCAAACTTTACATCCAAATAAAACACACTGACTTACAAGGGACTGTGCAATCCCGAACTCGATGCTCCTTAGACCCGTATCTAAGATACGCTCCTAACTTTCTCCAGCATTCACCCAGGTGGCACCTTTTGCAATGCTTGCAAGCTGAAAAGTTCAGACGTGTCTTAACGCGTTTCACAGAAAGAGGCTCCTACTTCGGAGGACTGTGATCCCTCTTTCTATTACACTCCAAGCACCTAGCCTGAAGTGTTTCACCATACGCCTTAACTCCTGCCTCAAACACTTCTTCCAACACTTTCCTTACCAACCAGGTCAGTGCCTCCGTACCAAGATCTGAGTTATCGCTACCCGAAGTTGGTGGACTTACCTCGACTACCGTCTCCTGAACCATCTTATGTTCCGGAGAGATGAGCAACTCCTCGCGACCTTGCTTGCCTTCTAAATCCATCACAGTACTGTTGCTAGCTTAAAAATTCTGATTTTCAGAACATACACTGAATAAATACAAAATCTAACTTTATATACTATCTAACAGAAAGCTTACGAATTAGGCGCCAGAGACTCAGTAACCCATACTTTTAGGAAAATATTCTGAAAAACATTTTGATTACTTCAAATATTTTCAAACCTTTTGAAAAATTCATTCAGAAATCCATTTTTTTTAAAACCCAGTCCACAATCGAGTTTTGTAACCTGGCTCTAATACCACTAAATGTAACACCCCAAACATAGTCTAGAAGTTAGGCCCGAATCTAGCGTGTCAAATTGAAGTGTCTCTAGAAAACCATGTTTTCATTTGCATTCTTTTATTTTCAAAACGTGGTTTATAAAAAAACAACTATTCCCTTTTCAAAATGTTATTAATCACTTAGTAAAATATTTTTTGTTTGCCGAAGCTTAATTAAAATAAATGATTGATGGGAACATGATATTTGAAAATTAGGTTACGAGAACGTAGTGTTTGAAAGCAGTTATTATTTTGGAAAAATCGTGTCCTACTTCTAGTAGATATTAAACATACTTAAGTAAATATCCCAAATAAAAGTTAACAATAGAGAGGCCTTTTTACAACCCAAACCAAAATAAAGTACTTATGAATAACTTAATAGAAAAATAGAAGCAGTTGTGTGGCCATCTCCGAGTCCATCATGACTCCGATCCGTCTAAGGTGGGATTACATGCAGATTAAAAATGGGGTGAGTTTACAAAACTCAAGATGTAATCCCTTACTAGAGTAACAACAAGATGTAGAAACAAAATTGAAACAGATCAGGCCAAAGCCCTTTAACAAGAATAAAGACAGTTCAATTGAGAGCATACGTGGGCCAAGGCCCACTACAATACCATTTGGGTCACAGCACATAACAGAGTCAATTGGGCCTAGCCCAAACCAATAACAGAATAAGTGGGCCTAAGCCCAATATAGTGACAGATCTCATAAATAGATATGCAATAATATGAGGATGCATCCCACTCTGATCCAGCCAACACACCACCCGTACCAACCCTTATGTGGGGATAAAATTGACCCACCCAGCCAGCACACCAAGGTTAGCACCGGTTGTGGCCCTAACCGTAATTACTAGCAAAGCTGCTAGCATATATATATGCGGTTCTAAGCCTTCAGTAGCAGTATTATAATTGGCACAAAGCCATCAATAACTGTATTATGTTTGGCACATAGCAATCAGCGACAGTAATATAATCGACACACAACCTTGGGTAAATATGATCGACACAGAGTCATCGATATATATGTTAGGCACACAACCATGGGTAAGTACGATTGGCACAAAGCCATAATCAAGATGGCACAAAGCCATATTTAGGTTGGCATAGAGCCATAATCAGATTACGCGACTTTAAGCCGTCTGTAGGTCCAAAGTCGTCTCTTGTGACTCATGCAACCTTAACAGATCAATACTGGATCCACATTCGTCATATGACACGTGCGATCCTATTAGAACTTCCTTCGTATCAATGTCCCAACCCCATACAATATGTCGTGTATGTCATGCTCAATCATTAGACGTGTATGCAAAATGGCCATGCTCAGTAGCAGTCATTTCAACAAATATTAACAGCATATCAGTCACACGCCCACAGTCAAGTCAGTTAAAACATAGTCTAAGTCAGTCATTTACCCACAAGGGAAAAATAGTTATTTTACCCTATCAGTATTTCGGTAATCCTACCATTTAGGGGTATTTCAATAATTTTACAAACTGAGGATATTTCGGTAATTTTGTAAACTAGGGATATTATAATAATTTTATAAATCGGGGATATTTTAGTAATTTTGTAAATTGGGGATATTTTAGTAATTTTGCAAACTGGGGATATTTTAGAAATTTTGCAAACTAGGGATATTTTAGTAATTTTGCAAACCGGGGTATTTCGATAATTTTGCAAATTGAGGATATTTTAGTAACTTTGCAAATTGGGGTCTCAACGACCCAACAGAAGGTCTTCCGTCACCTCGAGTGACTTAAGTAACCTAAACAGTCACAACGGTGTAAATGGGCCTAAGGCCCATTATTCGGCCTAAGCGGGCCCATACGCCTGTGTGGCCTAATTAGCCCAGAATTAGCCACAGTTATACAAACATCACAGTCCAAACAACAAGTACCACAACACATACATTTTATCCATGTGGCCCACAAGCCCACTGGGCCCACACAGCCCACTTTGGCCCAACGAGGCCTAGAACTACCTAAGCCATGTGCGCGACGTGACAATTTTATCAACGTCTCACTTAACAGTGAAGTTTACCCATGCAGCCCACGGGTCCATTGGGCCCATACGGGCCATTTTAGCCCAAGCCTATGAGATCGCTCATGGCAGCCTTCCTTGTCGTATGCCCACGTTTTGTGCTGAGCATTCGCACACTCATATGGCCCAAAAGCCCAATCCTTCGACTTTTTGACTTTTTGGCAATTCAACATTTCGGTATTTGCCGCTACCGCTAACACCGTGCGAAAAACATTCACACTCTATCAGATTTTGATCGATTAGCAATTACGGTACTAATACATACTTTGACTTTTCAGCCGATCATCAACAGAGCACAAAGTTACACACCTTATTGCGAAACTAGCTGAGATCCACGCTTTTCGAATCCTATAATCAACCAAAATAATCGTATCAGATTTGCAATCAATAAGGTTACTATCTATCTAAGCCCAACATGATAATCCATACTCACCTTGACTGAACACTAATAGGTTTGTTACCCTTGATTCCCAACTAAAATCAACTACACGATCCTTATCGACTAGCTGCAATACAACCACAATCTTATAATCACCAACACCATTTGAACAGTTAAATCCTGAAGAGAAACACTTATGCAAACGCGTAGTCCAGATGTGGAGAGGAGGCAATCGGCAAAACCTAGACACACCCTTGGTTAAATGAAGAGTCGACGACTTGTCGAGACTTTTGAAAAACCGTAATAGAACAACAAAGGAGAGAAACTGGCTAGTCCCGTAAAACTAGATTGAGGGAGAGAAGGAGAAGATTGGGTTTGAGCGATACGAGAAAAAGCACTTGAAGAAAGTTGAAATACTAAAGATAAGAGTAGAAAGAGGAGCTAAGAATCGGCAAAGAAGAAAAAGAGATGGGCAAAGAATAGGCACTCAACGTTACCAGAAGAGATAGAAAAGAAAATGCATGAAAGGTCAGTTTCCCTAATAGGTTCGACAACACTGGAAAAGAGGAGAGAAAGGAAACAAAAGCCAAAGAAAACCCAAGAATGACCACCAAAGAATTCGGCACAACCAATAGAGATAGATAAAATGCTCCCAAAATGCCAAATGCACAATACTAAGGACCCCTTAGCCAAATTTGCATCCCCAACCTCCCCATTCGGCCACAACTCCTTCCCTTGTCAAATTCCTTAAACATCTCCATGAATCCCTCCTTGATTTGCTGCATAACCTTCTCCCAACATCTCAAGACCATTTCAAACTTCCCAACACAAACTCTTGCCCACTAATGAGCAAAATGAATAATCCCTTCTGCATGCAGTGAGACTTGAACCACTATTCTCCTTGCCACACCTGTGACGCCACAACCATTCCACCAAAGGCTCTCTTTGTACCTCTTTTTAATCACAAATGCTTAAAAGGCTTAAAACCTAGAGTCAGGACTCCCCTAATGCTAAAAATAAAAAATTTCCAAATGACATGGCTTGAACCCAAGACTTCATAGAAGCCCGTTAACCTTGCAAAAGCACTCACCTAACATATCCAACATGCATTTTCCGTTCTCTTATTCTCAAAAGTTTTAAACACTCCCATGCCCAATGCCCAATAGGCCCAACTCTACTAGGCCCAAATTCATGGTGTTACAAGAACAAGTGTAGCCAATTGAAATTCCTAATTTGGCAGAGCTAATTGAACCAGTTGTCGAATCTGACATGGCTACCCTAACATTTAGAACTTATTCACGAGTCCAAATCTTTGAGAGAAGCTGTCAAAGATAATGGGTTTAATGCAACATATGCAGTGGCAGCAACAATCTTATTAGAGATACTAAAAAATACGAGATGACTTATTTAGAGATGTTTTTAAGAAAATATTTCACAACTCATTTGCTTTTGTGCCTGAATTTTTGGACTTTATATTTGATCCATGGACTCCAATGATGAAGAAGGACCAAGGCGATTCAAACAAAAACAAGGACAATGAAGGAAAAGATGGGTTGAATTCTAAGAGGTCTGTAAATAAATAAAAAAAGAGGGGATATTGTCTTTACTTTATTTTGTTTTATTTCTAGTTTTTAGGCTTAGGTTCTTTTAGGATATTTCTATTTCTCGCATGATAAACAAGAGGTTGAAATCATTAATAAAATTGAAAATTTTGCAAAAGAAGAAGTGTGGCAATAGATATGTACATGTGTAGGATTGGATCTGTCTAGGAAAGCTTGGTATTTAAGTAGTCAAATTTGACTCACCTCATTTTCCTGGGATCCTACTTGGTGTACAATATATATTCACTTCTTTATTTTCATTCTCTCTATTGTTTTTAATAATGGGGACATTGTTCATCTTAAGTAAGGGACCAAAATTGAAAAAAAAATATCGATTAAATACATTTTGGCCTAATTGCACAAAAAACATCTTTTATATGTTTTGGAATAAATTTGGAATTTTTTTATAATTATGATTAAAAACATTTTGGAAACACGGAAAATACAGAGCCAGCGAAAATTTTAGGAAACTTAAAATGACCCCGAATGTCGAATTTCAGAGCCCAAAGGAGAACTTAGGCCAAGTGACCCTAAAAATATAAAGTATATGAAATTTGACCCAATAATGACTTGGAAATGTGGCTCAAGATGCCACCTAAGGCTTTAGGAAATGGCCCAAATGCAAGAGGTTTTTGGGCTGAGTTCGAGTCATCTAGGAAGGAAATAAAAGAAATAAAATTTTGCCTCCATGAGTGGAGAGTTGACTGACACAAGGAAGCTAGGAAGAAGAGTTTTATTCAATAAAAACTCTTGGCTAATTAGGAGATTTGATGGAATTTCATAGTTGATAAAACTAAAACTTATCACAAGTGAAGAGTTGGTCAATTAAGGACTCTAAGGCTAATAGTTTGACCAAAGAGAGAAAAGAAAGAGTCATTCTCTTCTCTTCAACATCTTGTCAAACCTCCTAGTGAAAGTAGCAACAATCTTTCCTCTTCTCTTTAGCCAAAATTCCCTTGTCAAAAACTCTCTCCATCTCTTTTTCTTTCTTCTTCTTTTCTTCTACTATCCATCCACAAAAGCAAAAACTTTGAGATCCATAATAGTGCCATAGCCGAATAGCATAAGGGATCTTCCGGATTCGAAACGAGGTAAGTACATCAATGTACATTCGCAAAAAGATCCCTTCCATAATTAAATAATAGATCAAATCTAACAAGTGATTTGGCAGAATTTAAAATAAAGATCAACTTGGATTTGAGAACCTCAAGGTAAGTGAGTCTATACATTCGCCAAGGCCAAATCTTAGTCAATTAGATCAAATTGATCAAAACTAACCTATTCGGAGATCTAGGAATTTGCCGATTTCAAGGAAAAAGGAAGGTGAAGTTTTTGGGATTTAAAAATCCATAAGGTAAGCCCCTAAAGGTATTCGGCCAAGGTTTGTGTGATTACCTAGATTAGATCTGTAATTATTAAAAAGCCAAAAACTAATTTATGTTGAGTTTTAAGGTTGGCCGAATATCAAGTGAAGGAAATCCAAGTTTTCGGGATTTGAATAAACATTAAATCGGCATCAAAGGTAAGCCTTTTTACAAATCCTACTAGGATTTAGTTTTGTTTTAAGCCAAATAGGTTTATTAATGTGACTTATATGATGGCCGAATATAGGAGTTAACAGATCTAAAGTTAGATCGGGATCTTCGAGATCTCAAGGAACCTATTAAGCAAATCAGGTGTGTACCCTTACTAACCTTCGATATTTTATGGCTATTATTTTAATATATGAATATGAATAAGAATGTGAATGTGGCTATGTACCACAAATGTGGCAAAAAGTACCCAGGTACGTTTCCTACTTCTGATAGGATTGTGAAATATGTTATTTTATAACATGCGAATATATGTATATGAACATGAAATTAAGTTATGCATAATATATAAATTTTTGGGGCATTCGGGTTGTATGTGAAAGGGGGAGAGTAGGTGTTGACTTCGGTCTCACCAACGAAGGTGTTGACTTCGGTCTCACCAACTAAATATGTTGACTACGGTCACATTTCGAAATTTTGGTAACCGGTTATAATATTTGAATATAGTGTCTAATGACACAACGATAAATTTGACTATAGTGTCTAATGACACAACGTATATGGGCGAACGCCTTCGATGGTGTGTAGCGGATGGAGGTTGACTTAGTAGTCCCCACGGTGTGAATGGCGTGTACGGTGGTGTGTAGCGGGTGGACCATTAGGATTGGGTTTGGGTTGCATCATAATTTCATTTTTATATGGATCGATGATTTGAACATGAATGCCCGAATTGTTGAATGTTAGTATTGTGTGCACATTGAGTCATTGACTCACCCCATTGTGGGAATTATTTTCGGTGATGAGCAAGGATGACAGACGGTAGGTGGACCTTGAGGTGGCCATGCTACATTTGGAGATTTTATTTTATTTGGACATTATTTCATTTGGTACCCTTAATTATATTTCTTTTGGGTTTTATTTGATGTAAAAGGCCATGAGGCCCAATGGATTATTCTTTATTTTTACTTTACTTTTAAATATTGTGCTAAGAACTATTTTGGATGTAATAAATCAAATTGGATTTACAAGTTTAATAAAATGGGTTTCAATCTAAGCCCAATCCACAACAACATTTTCTAAAATTTTCTGAATTTTCTCTAAGTAACGAATGATTTTGAAATCGATTCACTTTAGGAGCATACCAGATTCGGTGCGGGCTCGTGGGCGGGTGTGGGTGTTTCACTTAGTATCGAGCCCAGTTTTAAACTCTCAGCCTGTTGGCTAAGGCCCAAAATGTTTTCAAAGCGAGCCAAATGATTTTCTTTGAAAAATAAGCAAGTTTTCTGGCATGGCACCTAAGTCTCCGACCATGATCTACTGTAAGTACCCCTAACTCTATGTGTGATTCTGTGATTTATGAACTGTATAAGGGTAGAAAAGGCATGGAACATAGAATAGATGATAGGAACTTGAACCCTAGGATTAGACTACTCAAACACAAATACATAAGACTTAAGGCACTGAACCAACCTATGGCTTAGTCACTGAGCTAGTGGTGTGATAACCCCCACGCATGTCTAGGATTGGATCCGGAAGAGCTTGGTATTTAAGCGGTCCTAGTGACTCACCTCCTCTTCGCAGAATCCTACCAGTGCGTAGCTTCTGTTCACCCTAACTCGAGGCTCGGTGGTGTGGCAACCTCTGTGCGCATGTCTAGGAATGGTTTCGGTGGGAGCTTGGTATTTAAGCAACCGTGACTCACCTCCTCTCCACACGAATCCTCGCCTGTGCGTAGCTTTGTTCACCCCGACCAAGAGGGCTCGGTCATAGGCTAAACATAATGACTAAAACCCGAAAGGAACTAGCCATGTTTTAAAAAAAAAAGAGAGAGAAGAGAGAACAAAACAACAAAACCTAGTTCTTCAAACTTTTAAAACTTTCTTTTAAACCTGAGAAAATTATTTTTACAACATTTTCTGAAAAACTCCTGATTTGCGAAAATTACAAAAATGCCCTTAGCAGTAAAATTTCCAAAACGCCCTCAACAACTTTACCAAAATTTCATGATTTCATAAACATTCAAAAACCCTAATTTGTAAAATATCAAAATACCATGATTTTGGAAAAATTACAAATTTACCCTGATTCGTGAAAAATTACCAAAATACCCCTGAGGTCAAAAAAATTATCGAAATACCCCTGATTTTAAAAAAATTCCAAATTACCCTAGACTTTGAAGTTTTCAAAATAATTTTGACAAAATCACCAAGGAACCTTATTTTGACAAATTACGAAAATACCTCAGAGGACAAAATTACGAAAATACCCCCGGGTAGTGGAAAACAACAACAACAACAACAACAAAAACTACAATGTTTCTCTGAATGAATGGAAGTTCATACTTGTTTGATGGATGAATGAATGAATGAAAAGACTGTGTGTTTGTATGATACGAAAGAACCACCCTTAAATCCCTTTTCATAAAACTCCTTCACTGGTAAATAAGTGGAACAATGACTAATTCATAAAAAATTTCTTAATCAGATCTCGACGTTAGAAAATGAGCTCTAGAGGACGTGGTCGCCGTGGTCGAGGTAGAGGAAGGATGACCGTGTTTGAACCCGTTAGGTCGGGTCAAGGGTCCCACAATGAAATGCCATCGCCACCACCACCCCAAATTGTTAATGTTGAGCGCAGGTCTCGAGACGGGAAGATCGTGGTCGCAAGTCGTCCGCGAGTTTTGGAATTAGTGGTAGGTGCAGGAGGAAATTTAGGAAACCGAAAGTCGGACTGAGCGGCCCGAGCTAATGGAGCGGAAATGTTTCGAGGAGTATCTAATGTGGCACCCAAAGACAGCTTGAGTATCGGCGGAAGCAACGGAGCGTATCATGGATGAGCTCGATCGACTCAAAGGAAAAGTTGAAAGGGATGGTGGCATTGTTACGCGACGAAGCGTATCAGTGGTGGTTAACTGTTCGTGATGGTACCATGGCTGAAAATTTAACCTGGGAGTATGTTAAAGAGGCCTTTCAGAAGAAGTATGTGGGAACCAGGTATACAGATGAGCAAAGGAAGGCTTTTCTAGGGTTGGTACAAGGGAGTAAGTCTGTCGCAGAATATGAAGCGGAATTCTTGAGATTGAGCCGCTATGCTCGAGGGTAGTGGCAATCGAGCATGAACGCCAGGTCCGTTTGAGGACGGACCGAGGAACGATCTCGAGACTCGTTGATAGCATCGCATCGAGCGGAATTCTACGCTTTGGTGGATAAGGCTAAAGTGGCCGAGGAATTAAGGATTCTATCAAGCGTAACACCGATCGAAATAGGTGAAAAGAGGTTTTGGATTGTGCGGATCATCGGGAATAAGAGGCCTAGGCGATGGGCCAAAGGATCGCAAGTTGATACCGAGGCGATATCATCCTTGTGAGCATTGTGGAAAGAAGCATTTAGGTGAGTGTTGGAGAAAGACAGGAGCATGTCTTAAGTGTGGGTCCAAGGACAATATGTTCAAGGATTGTCCAAAATATCGATGACAACAAAGAACTCAAAGATGTTAATCAGTGGTAGGGAGGACAATGAATTTCAACGAGGTCGAGGTTTGAATAATGAGGTAATGGTTCCGCCAAGGTCGTGGAGCACCAAGCGGAGGTGTTGAAGGTTCGAAGCAAGGCGCCAAGGTTGTTTATGCGATTGTACCGTCATGAGGATAGTGACGCCGCACGAGACAACGAGTAAGTTTCTTATTTATGGATTATACTTCATTACTTTACTCGCTATAAGATTAGTTCGATCTTATGTTGCTAATGAAGTGTATGGAACCTTGATTGTGAACTTAGAAAATGTGCCTAGAAAGTATGATAGTTCTTTAGGATCAGAGTGCACAGCAATAGCGTAGTGGGGTGAGTTAGACTGTACGGATGAACGATAGTAAGTAATTTCGAGGACGAAATTATTTTTAAGGGGGTAGAACTGTAACATCCTGAAAAGGGCCTATGCATTTTGGCCTAATTGCAAAAAAAGACATCTTTTATGTGTTTTGGAATAAATTTGGAATGATTTTTGGAAACCTGGAAATGCATGAAAATGGAAACCTAAACATTTTGGAAACCTGAACATTTTGGAAACCTGAACATTTTGGAAACCTGAACATTTTGGAAACCAAGCTAAAATAGGAAACTAAACATTTTGGAAACCAAGCCAAAATAGGAAACTAAACATTTTGGAAACCAAGCCAAAATAGGAAACTAAACATTTTGGAAACCAAGCCAAAATAGGAAACTAAACATTTTGGAAACCTGGAAAATACAGAGCCGCGCGAAAATTTTAGGAAACTTAAAAATGACCCCGGAATGTCGAATTTCAGGGCCCAAAGGAGAACTTAGGGCCAAGTGACCCTAAAAATATAAAGTATATGAAATTTGACCCAATAACAGACTTGGAAATGTGGCCTGAAGATGCCACCTAAGGCTTTAGGAAATGGCCCAAATGCAAGAGGTTTTGGGCCTGAGTTCGAGTCATCTAGGAAGCAAATAAAAGAAATAAAATTTTGCCTCCATGAGTGGAGAGTTGGACGGCACAAGGGAAGCTAGGAAGAGGAGTTTTTATTCAATAAAAACTCTTGGCTAATTAGGAGATTTGATGGAATTTCATAGTTGATAAAACTAAAACTTATCACAAGTGAAGAGTTGGCCGAATTAGGGACTCTAAGGCTAATAGTTTCGGCCAAAGAGAGAAAAGAAAAGAGTCATTCTCTCTCTTCAACATCTTGCCGAAACCTCCTAGTGAAAGTAGCAACAATCTTTCCTCTTCTCTTTAGTCGAAATTCCCTTGTCAAAACTCTCTCCATCTCTTTTCTTTCTTCTTCTTTTCTTCTACTATCCATCCACAAAAGCCAAAACTTTGAGATCCATAATAGTGCCATAGCCGAATAGCATAAGGGATCTTCCAGATTCAAAACGAGGTAAGTACATCAATGTACATTCGCAAAAGATCCCTTCCATAATTAAATAATAGATCAAATCTAACAAGTGATTTTCAGAATTTAAAATAAAGATCAACTTGGATTTGAGAACCTCAAGGTAAGTGAGTCTATACATTCGGCCAAGGCCAAATCTTAGTCAATTAGATCAAATTGATCAAAAACTAACCTATTCAGAGATCTAGGAATTTGCCGATTTCAAGGAAAAAGGAAGGTGAAGTTTTCGGGATTTAAAAATCCATAAGGTAAGCCCCTAAAGGTATTCGGCCAAGGTTTGTGTGATTACCTAGATTAGATCTGTAATTATTAAAAAGCCGAAAACTAATTTATGTTGAGTTTTAAGGTTGGCCGAATATCAAGTGAAGGAAAACCAAGTTTTCGGGATTTGAATAAACATTAAATCGGCATCAAAGGTAAGCCTTTTTACAAATCCTACTAGGATTTGGTTTTGTTTTAAGCCAAATAGGTTTATTAATGTGACTTATATGATGGCGAATATAGGAGTTAATGATCTAAAGTTAGATCGGGATCTTGAGATCTCAAGGAACCTATTAAGCAAATCGGTGTGTACCCTTACTAACCTTCGATATTTTATGGCTATTATTTTAATATATGAATATGAATAAGAATGTGAATGTGGCTATGTACCACAAATGTGGCAAAAGTACCTGTGCACGTTTCCTACTTGATAGGATTGTGAAATATGTTATTTTATAACATGCGAATATATGTATATGAACATGAAATTAAGTTATGCATAATATATAAATTTTTGGGGCATTAGGGTTGTATGTGAAAGGGGAGAGTAGGTGTTGACTTGGTCTCACCAACGAAGGTGTTGACTTTGTCTCACCAACTAAATATGTTGACTACGGTCACATTGTGGAATTTTGGTAACCGGTTATAATATTTGAATATAGTGTCTAATGACACAACGTATAAATTTGACTATAGTGTCTAATGACACAACGATATGGGCGATCGCTTTCGATGGTGTGTAGCGGATGGAGGGTTGACTTAGTAGTCCCCACGGTGTGAATGGCAGGTACGGGTGGTGTGTAGCGGATGGACCATTAGGATTGGGTTTGGGTTGCATCAAAATTTCATTTTTATATGGATCTGATGATTTGAACATGAATGCTGAATTGTTGAATGTTAGTATTGTGTGCACATTGAGTCTGTTGACTCACCCATTTGTGGGAATTATTTTCAGTGATGAGCAAGGATTTGACCGGGCGGTGGACCTTGAGGTGGCCATGCTACATTTGGAGATTTTATTTTATTTGGACATTATTTACATTTGGTACCCTTAATTATATTTCTTTTGGGTTTTATTTGATGTAAAAGGCCATAAGGCCCAGTGGATTATTCTTTATTTTTACTTTACTTTTAAATATTGTGCTAAGAACTATTTTGGACGTAATAAATCAAATTGGATTTACAAGTTTAATAAAATGGGTTTCCAATCTAAGCCCAATCCACAACAACATTTTCTAAAAATTTTACTTAATTTCTCTAAGTAACGAAGTTATATTTTATTCAAAATATTGATTTTTGTTACTTATTCTAAACTTTAGTATAAATGAAGTTCTATTATCTCAATAATTACTATGTTAGCCTAATTATGACATAAATGTTACTCTTAATAAAGTTTGTAAATCTAACCATAAAATTTTTAATTCCTTATGAAAGCTAAGCATGCATGAAAGTTTAAGTCTCTAGGATTGACTTAGTAATTTCTTGAGGCGAAATCCTAGGAAGTATGAAATTTTGAAAATGATTTAGGCAAAATTTTGTTTGGATCAATTGAGCCTTTCAAGCCAACCTTAACGAATATTTATCCTTTGAAACCCAACTTTGAGACTATATGGTCTACTTTTATTCAAACCTTGCAATAATAAGTTGTCCATTCTCTCATAATATCTCTAAATTGTCTCAAAAACTAGACCCAGTCTATCCAGAATATTCCCTAAAAATAAGTTTAGGGGAGTTGAGAAGAAGTATCACATGCTCAAAAAAATTGTAGTACATATAATAATATGCTTGAATGTCAAAAAAGAGCATATGTACTCGAAAAAAAAGATGTATAAGGAGCATGTATACTCAAATGCAAAATTAGTTAGTGAATTTGGAGGTATTTATTCCAAAGGTCTAATGCAAGATGAGTGTAGAGTTTTAGGTCAATATTATCTATCTTTTACCAACCCCTAGCCAAGCCACGTTACAACCTATTTAAAAAACATATTGATTCAGATTTTTGTGCTGACTACATTAGTGGAGAGAAATTGCTAAACTCAACTTATAAAGGCATAATTATAATTAGGAATTGCAATTTAGTCTTAATGAGGAAATAAAAGTTAATTGGTAATAATTTAGCATATCTTTGTAAGAAAGCATTTAGTCTATTCTTGTCATCGCTCTAATAATTGAGAATAATTCGAACAATGTGTTTACTTAAGTTGCATAATTTCAAAATTCTTGTTCTTGAGCATAAATACAATATACACATAAATAAGAGAAGAAGTGATTTTTCAATAAAATTTTCAAAGGTGATTTCTTATGACTTCTTTTGCAATTTGTGCATTACTCAGGACAAGTAATGAATTAAGTTTGGGGATGTGGAAACAAAAGAATATAGATTTTTTTTAACATCTTTTAAGCACTAAGTCATGTTGTTTCTAAGTATTTTTTTCGAATTTCATACTTTAATAATAAAATAATTAATTAGCACCCATTTTATGTAGCATGTTGAATATTAATTATTTTTATAATAAATTTGCACAATTTGATCTATTTTCGACAATTTTGCACAAAATGTGAAAAATCGACTTGGCAATCACCTTGAGACGATTGGACCACCAAAACACTTTAAGTATTAATTAACCCAAGAGTATGGCTGATTATTTTCCAGCCATGGACGGCCCAAATTACACTCCTTGAACACATAAAATAATTATTTTTTATCCAACAAAAATTCGGTTAAAATTTAATTATAGTTTGATGAAGAGAAAGGAGCCCAAATGTGCTAAATGTAGAGGACTAATCCATTAAGGCAATGGCAGCCCAAATTGTCCAAATTATTTCACCCAATCAGCTTATTTTAGCTGATTTTTCATTTGCAAATCAGTCCTAGAAATTTTCCTAAATGTCGTTCAAACCCATCCCCTTTTCAAGTATTCTATTTTTTAGCCATAAGCTAAAAATAGGAAATTTAAGTCAACCACTCCTTCCACCTAGCACGGCCGACCATGGGAAGGGAGATTGGCTACTATTTCTTGCTAATTTTGGCTGCCATCTCCACTATAAAGAACCCCCTTCACTTTCTCATTTAGCATTTTCCGCCTCTGGACATACTAATGTCTAGAGTGTGAATGTTGCATCAAAAGATATATAAATGAGGTGGAACCCGCAAGTATATAGGTCATGTTGTAATATAGTTACAATAGAGTAGGTGAGTACTCCGAGGATCAAACCCAAAGGAGGCTAGCACTAGGTCAATTTTAACTTAAACACCAAAAGATCTAATTAGTTCTCGAAATATGCTATATTATGAAAGTTTAAATAACATGGATTTTGGGGTTTTTATAATAATAAAGATAATATGCTAAGTAAATGAATATCGCAAGATTGAGAAGTAGAATTAATCACATATGATTATGGGTGATTAGCTTGCTTCGGTTATCATTATTAACTCTCACTTTGACTTTCTCGTCAATCAACTAATCGATATCCAAGCGGGATCTCCCGATAATCCACTAGAATAACAAGTCAACAAGGAAAATTTATCTTCCGACATCACAGTCCAGACCGACTGAGGGTGAGGGTGAGGGTGTCTATAGATAGACCATACCAATTTTTGGTCAATTCCCACCTAGATGACTTCCTAAGGTCATTTATGTTCTTCTTTTCCCAACCAGTTGATCCATTGAGTAACCCCACAAAATAGTTAATAGACCATACCTACTCTCACTAATCCCCCATAGAGGGATTAGTTCCTGATGGTTTTCATGACCAGTATAGAATCAATATAAAGCATAAATAGGATAATTGAATCAAAAATATAAAGTTTCAGAAAAAGCCTACTTTGTATTACGAAGAGGAATAAACCCACATAGCTTAATTGTATCCACAAATCATATCTCCTAAGAGAAACAAAGAAGAAACTAAAAACCTAAGAAAATAGAAAACTAAATTGAAATTAAAAGAGATATTCTAAGTTAATTAATTTGTGCCCATAACATGTGACAAGTGAGCCTATTTATAGATTTTAGGTGGTCGTCACCCTTAACCCTAGGTTAGCTGACATTCCCAAGCCTTAAGTTTGATTGTGTGGTTTAAAATGCCCCTTGGCTTGTACTAATTCCTGTATAGAGTCGATGTCATGACACATCAGGACCTGTTTCGTGACATAGAAGTCAAGATACTCTTCTTGGGATGTCTCAAGGGTATGTCGCAACACCCTTAAGCTATGTCGTGACATCAAAGCAGTCTCAAAATTTCTCCATTTTGCTCCCTATGTTGCAGCATCAAACCCTTCGTGTTGTGACATAGTGACCAGTATATGTTTAGCACACCTTCTAATGGTCTCCTGCACACTTACAAAGTTCATTAGCTCACCTTTAGGCCTCATTCGGCCCCTAAGGTCAATAAAAGACTTAATTTGAACAATTTATTGACTTTAATTGAACTTACTAAAACATAATTAGAACCTAATCATAATGTGTAACACCCATAACCCGTATTCATTGCCGGAATAGGGTTATAGATCATTACCGTACAAACTAAACATTTGTACATACATTTCAAACATTAACATAATCATGATATAAAACATTCATTCATGTACATAACATCCCTAAATTGAGCCCTCGAGGCCCTAAAAATACTTTAAAAACATTCTAGGACCAAATTGGAAACATTTGGAAAGTTCAAGAAAAAGTTAGAAACTTTGAACTGTAGGGGTTACGCCGTGTGGCCAAGCTGTGTGACTCACACAGCTGAGACACATGCTAGAGTCTCAGGCCGTGTAACTTTTAAAATAGGGACACACGGCCATGTCCCAGCCCGTGTCTTCACCCATGTAACTCTCTAAGTTGGGTCACACAGCCAAGCCATACGCCAGTGTGGCAGGCCGTGTAACTCTCAAAATGGCTCCACATGCCCATGTCCCAGGCCGTGTGCTCGGCCGTGTAATAGCTTGACTTATATGCATTAAAATCTACATGGGACACATAGTTGTGTGTCACACATGGTTGTGTGTCACACACGGTTGAGTCACAAACCCATGTCTCAGGCCGCATGGACATGAAATTGGCCAAAATCAAGCCATTTCCATCACCAAATCAAGTATGTACCTAAAAGCATTTTGTACACATGACCAAAGCATCAAAAGCTTACCAAAACATGCATGAAATGACCAATTAAAAAGACTAAATCCACTCAGCCAATATGCCATACAAGGAACCTCAAATGCAAACATACAAATTTACCTAAACATATACATATACTTTACCACATTTCATTCATAATCATCTAGTTCATTTTCATCTCAAAACATATCATAACTTGACCTAAATTACTTCAACGTAAACTTACCATTTGAACCATAGCATTCATGCATCATATGTACCAAATTGACACAATTTAACCATCATCAAAATGGTACCAAAACAACCAACTCATACAAACCAAAATCAACATCTAAGCATTCAACCAAACATCAAACACAAGTCCACTTATACATGCCATTATAACCTTGGCCAAAACATCAAAATCTACCGATATAATTGTTGGATAGTGTGATAGATCTCCATCTAGCTTCCAAACCAATTGAGCTTTTGATTATCTATAAAACATAGGACAGAAAACTACGTAAGCACATAATGTTTAGTAAGTTCATAAAACATGAATATAACTTACCATTCCAATACATAATATCAAGATTAAACATAGCATAATCCAACCACAAGCTTATCACAAGCCTAAGCACCATCAACAACACATGTTAGTTCATTCAAACATAATTCACTTGAATTAACATAGTGTAAGTTATTTGTACATAAACATACTTCTTTTACATGCATCATTTTCATGAACATAACCACACTTTCATTGAAACTTTCCATTTCATTCATTTTCATTATTTTATGAAATAGTTCATTTCAACATTTGCTTTTCCTTTCCTTTTCATGCCCATTGAACCATTTAGAATATCATCGGATACCCGAAAAGCTCACACGAAGTGTGCTAAACATATAATCGTAATCTTTCCTTTACATCGTTGCTCACACGAGCTGCGGAATGGGCCTGCTCACACGAGTTGTTGGTCAGAATGTAAGCTACACGATACTGCTCACACGATTATGACTCATTTAGAGTTGTTGGTGAAAAATACGGGATGACTCATTTAGAGATGTTTTTAAGAAAATCATTCACAACTCATTTGCTTTTGTGTCTAAATTTCTGGACTTTATATTTGAAACACCCCAAACCCGGCCCACAAGCCCTGATCGGATCTGGCATGCTTCTAGGAAAAACTAGTCGATTCTTATTTGAAACTTTGTTAAAATTTTGCGTGTTTTTGAAGACAGTTGATTTGGGTTAGGCTCAAATTTTCAAACCCGTGTTGATTATGTGTCAAAACGTTTAATATTTATACTTAAGAAAAATGGACTTTAACTTTGAATTATTAAAATCGAGTCATACTTAGATAATTAAATATGCATGCATAACAGTTCAAACCAAGGCCTTATTACATCAAATCAAAACCCAAATTAAATCCAAAATACTTAAAATATAACAAGTCCAAAATAAAATAAAATATTGAACCGAGCATGGCCACCACTAAGCTCCTATTGACCGGTCCATTAATGAGCGTCACTTGAAAAGTAATCCCACAACGGGGTGAGTCAAACAGACTCAATGTATATAGCCAACATAAGTCTCAATTAATTCAAGCATATGAATTCATACATAATAGCACATATACTTAATGATGCAAACCCGAACCCAAGCCTAAGTATCCATCCGCTACACATCACCCGTACCAACCATCACACCGTGGGGACTACTAAGTCAACCCTCCATCCGCTATACACCATCCAAGGCAATCGCTGCAGTCGACATGCTCATCGCCCTTATAAAATTCGTGGCATAGCCACTAGATAATTATTTTGTGACATAAGTCACCACATTCATATATTGTGACATAAGTCACCACATTCGGATATTGTTACATAAGTCACCACATTCAGATATTGGGGTATTAAACCACCAATTCACTTCCCCTTTACATATCACCCATATGCCCCATGTCAAACATATCATGCAATAACATTCTTTATTTCACATTCTTATAACTATTAACATATGTGCCATAATAGATCATAACCTACTCATAGTAGGAGTGGGTATACATACCTGAGCATTTCGTTCGTACCATTGCATGGTACTTTTAGCCACTTCACACATATTTTTATTAACACATATATTAACGCATAACCATAAATTAATTGAAGCTTAGTGTGGGGGTACACACCTGATATACTTATTGCTTTATTGAAAATCCTGAAAACCTGGTCTAGTGTCCTAGATCCTTAGTTCCTATATTCGGCCACCCTCAACATGTTAGCATAAGCCTATTCGGCTAACTATCCAAATCCATAACCGAAAGCTTACCTTGCTTGCCGATTTGAGTACTCCTCAAATCCCGAAAACTTTGTGATCTTCCTACCCTCCAATCGGCCAATGCTAAATCACTTAACTTGGTTAGTTCCGGCTTTTGAACAAATAATGAATAGATCTTAAATCACCAAATATGGCCTATGGCGAATACCACTACTACCTTACCCTACGGATCTAATCCCGAAAACCACCACCTACTTTAGAAGCTGTCAAAATCCCTATATGCCATATGTTAGAATCGGCTTTAAGCAATAATCCATAAGAATGGCACTTGGCGAATAGTACCTATCACCTACCTTGGGTAATCGAATCCTGCAAGACTCCTTTAGTGCTCCCTTATGCTGGCTATATACAAAGAACACACTTAATAGCACTTATGAACATTCGGCCATGCTATAAAAACCAAGGCCAAACACTTGGTTTTGGCACACCAATAAAAAGAGATCCTAAAATCGAATACTTAAAGTGGATATTACTTACCACCACACACGTTGAAAAGATTAGGAAAGAGTAGTCGACAGCCCCTCCTTAGAGATTCGGGTTCAAAGGAAAAGAAGAAAGACTAGCCTTGAGGTTCGGCCTTTATCGAAAAGATGGAGGAAGTTTGGGGCTTAGTTGATTTTGGCAATGGTGAACAATGGTAGCAAAGTTTCAGCTATCACTCTTAATGACAAGGGCATTCGACTTCCAAAGAAATAGAAAGGGATTTGAGGTTGAAAGAAAATAAAGAAGAAGGGGAGAAGAGTAGAGGAATTTCAAAAAAGAGATGAATGCTTACACTAAGTGAAATTTGGCACTTAACCCCCAATACATGACCGAATACATCAACCCAAGGAGCCTCTTATTTGGCCACCACCATGTCCCTTATCATATCCCACTCTCTTCTCATAATTTATCTTTTATCAGCTCATTCAAAAAAAAATTGAATTAATCCACACTTATTCAAAATAAATAAAATAAAACAACAATTTATCCCCTCATCCTAGTCGAAATTTAAAAGGAAAAACAAGCTTAATCCTCATCCATTTGAAAGTCCAATTGCCATCCAACACTCCCCCTCTCCCTTGATGCCAACAAGCAAAAATAAAACCACACTTTATGCTGCCAACATGATTCGAACCTCCTCCCTTCTCCCTTGCTCGAGGAGGCCACATACCAAGGTCCTAAGTGGCACCTCCAAGCCACTCTACCAAGCACAATTTCATGTCCAAAACTCCTACAATTTTCCTTAAGGCCTCCTCACTTAGCTTCCCGTTTTAGATTTAAAATCTAATATTTCCTAAGGCACTCTCTTATTTTCTAAAGTTCACAAAATTCATACAACACATTTTTAACACACAAGGCATGCTATTTCATATTATTCAGCAAAAATGCATAAGCCATAATCTAGGATATTCCAGTTCTACCCTCTTAAAATAATTTTGACCTCGAAATTACCTGGCTAGAATAGGTGGGGTATTGCCGTCGCATTGCTTCTTCTGGCTCTCAAGTAACTTCTTCCGATCCATGATTTCGCCATAACACTTTGACTAAAGGGACTGACTTCCTCCAAAGCACCTTCACATCTCATTCCAGAATCTGAATCGGCTCTTTCTCATAGGACAAATCTGGTCTTAGCTCCACCTCTTCAATTGGTACTACATGAGATGGATCCGATCGATATCGATGTAGCATAGAGACATGAAATATGTCGTACATCTGCTTCAATTCTGGTGGCAACTCCAACTGGTATGCCACTGGTCCAACTCGCTTCATTACTCGATAAGCCCTATAAACCTTGGACTTAGCTTCCCTTTTCGACCAAATCTCATCACCTTCTTCCAAGGCAAAACTTTAAGGAACACTTGATCTCCCACATCAAAGTCTATTTCCTTTCGTTTGAGATCCGCGTACGACTTCTGTCTATCAGATGCCTCCTTTAATCTAGCATGAATTACACTAACCTTCTCCTCAGACTCTGCCACAATTTCCAGACCCAAAATCTGACGTTCTCCCAATTCCATCCAACATGTAGGGGTCCGACACTTTCGACCATCAAGATTGCTCAGACGATGCTATCCAAATACTTGCCTGATAGCTGTTATTGTATGCAAATTCTGCTAGAGGCAAATATTCTTCCCAACTTCCTCTGAAGTCTATCACACAGCCTCTCAGCATATCCTCTAGTACTTGGATCACTCGTTCAGACTGGTCGTCCGACTGTGGATGAAAAGCTATACTGAAATCCAATCTAGTGCCTAAAGCCTGATGTAAAGCTTTCCAAAACTGAGACGTGAACCTCAAATCCCTATCCGAGATAATTGACATCGGCACTCTATGCAACCTCACAATCTCCACTACATACAACCTCGCTAACTTCTGTAGGGAGTAGTCAACCCGCACTGGAATAAAATACGCGGACTTTGTCAGCCGATCCACTATCACCCATACCGAGTCCTTCTTAGTAGGCGTAAGGGGAAGCCCATTAACGAAGTCCATGGTAATTCTCTCCCATTTCCACTGCGAAATCATTATCGGTTGAAGCAATCCTGATGGAACCTAGTGTTCAGCCTTAACTTGCTGACACGTTAAGCATTTCCCTACAAATTCGGTAACTTTCCTCTTAAGACCAAAGCCACCAAAATTGTTCCCTTAGATCTCTGACATTTTACTACCTCCGGATGCATAGCATAAGGGCTACTATGCGATTCGAAGAATTCTTTGCCTAAGCTCCTCGTCCTTCGGCATACAGATTTTTCCCTTGAAACACAATACTCCTTCATCGTTAATGCCATAATTTTCCAACTCTCCATTCTGCACTTGTCTCAACTTAGCACTCAGATCCTTATCCACCGACTGTCCCTCTTTCACTTCATTCAACCACGACGGCTTAACTTGCAGCTCTGCCAGTAGACTTTCATCATCATACAAGCTCATATGTGCAAACATTGCCCTCATATCCGACACTACCTTCTGACTTAGGGCATCCGCCACTACATTTGCCTTGCCCGGGTGATACTCTATTGAACAATCATAGTCCTTCAATAGTTCCACCCACCTTCGCTGTCTCAGATTTAAATCCTTCTGAGTCAGCAGATGCTTAAGGCTTTTGTGGTCTGTGTAGATCACCGACTTTTCTCCATAAAGATAATATGTCCATACCTTAAGAGTAAAGACCACTGCCGCCAGTTCCAAATCATGCGTCAGGTAGTTAACCTTATGTGGCCTTAGTTGTCGAGACGCATAAGCAACTACTTTCCCATCTTGCATAAGAACACCTCTCAATCCTGTATGGGAAGCATTACAATACACCACAAAATCCTTTCCTGCCTCCGGTTGAATCAAAACTAGAGCTTCGATCAAGACCTTCTTAAGCTTCTCAAAGCTCTCATGTTACTTATCGGTCCATACGAAAAGCACTTCCTTCCTTAACAACTTTATCAGAGGCGCGGCTATCGATGAGAACCCTTCCACAAACCTTCTATAATAGCCTGCCAATCCTAAGAAACTCCAAACTTCCTCCACAGACTTAGGGGGTTTCCAATCCAACACTGCCTCAATCTTTCGAGGATCCACCCTTATTCCTTCAGCAGATACCACGTGTCCTAAAAATGCAACCTCCTTAAGCCAAAATTCACACTTGCTAAATTTGGCATAGAGCTTCTTCTCCCTCAACACTTGCAACACTATCCGGAGATGCTCATCATGCTCCTCTTCAGACTTGGAATACACTAGAATACCGTCTATGAATGCAACAACAAACTGGTCCAGATAGGGTTGGAAAACCTAATTCATCATGTCCATAAATACGGCTGGGGCATTCGTCAATCCAAACGGCATTACTACGAACTCGAAATGCCCATACCTTGTCCGAAAAGTCGTCTTATGGATATCCACTTCTTTCACCTTAAGCCGATGATATCCAGACCTTAGATCGATCTTTAAGAATACTGTGGTCCCTTTAAGCTGATCGAACAAGTCATCTATCCTTGGCAAAGGGTACTTGTTCTTGATGGTCAGCTTGTTCAACTGACGATAATCTATGCACATGTGCATAGTTCTGTCTTTCTTTTTCACAAACAAGATCGGTACTCCCCATGGAGACACACTGGGTCGAATAAACCTGCGGTCTAGCAACTCTTGAATTTGAGCCTTGAGCTCAACCAACTCCTTTGGTGCCATTCTGTATGGGGCAATTGACACAGGAGATGTACCCAGGAGTAAATCGATTCTAAACTCCATCTTCCTATCTCGGGGTATTCTTGGTAATTCCTTTGAAAAGACATCCACAAACTCCCTTACAGTTCTAACTCCACTAACTCCCCCTTCATTTGTATCCAAAGCACAAATGAAGGCCAAAAATGCCTTACACCCCTTCCAAACCATCTTATCCGCCTTTAATGCCGAAACTACGTTAGACAAGTAGTTCCTTCTTTCTCCTATCATAACCATCACCTCATCCTCTAGGGTCCTTAACTCCATTCATTTGGCTGCACAATCCAATACAGCTTGATGCTCCACTAGCCAATCTATGCCAAGTATAAGATCAAATTCCCTGAAGGGTAATTCCATTAAGTCGGCAAGGAATACCGCTCTTTGAAGTTCCAAAGGTACTCTCCGAAATATCCTATTTACCACTACAGTTTGGCCTAATGGGCTTACTACAGTCATCTCCCTATCAAATAGTTTAGTGGCTATCCCTAGAGTTTCAACTACTAAACATGCAACATAAGAATGGGTCGAGCCCACATCAATGAAAGCAACATAAGGTTTGCCAAAGATAAGGAACGTACCGGTTATAACGTCTGGTGCGTCTTCATCTTCCCTCCGACGAACCACATAAACCAAACCTGGCTGCCTGGCCTCCGTGTTACCAACACCTCGGCCCGGTGTTCCTCATCCTCTACCAGAACCATTACCTCTGCCAGTCGACCCACGACCTCGCGGTGGCAACTGTCCTCCTCTTCCAGCCTGGTTAGAACCTTGACTTATTGGTCGTCCCCCTTCAGTTCTTATCGGGCAATCCTTAATCATGTGGTTCTTGACTCACACTTAAAACATCCTCCCGTCTTTTTCCAACACTCACCCAAGTGCTTTTTCCCGCATTGATCACAAGCACGATACTGCCCTCTTGAAGCATCTTGCTGACCTCACGACCCATCAACTCTAGGCCTCTTTTGCTCATTTCTAGATGGCCTTGAAGATCCAAATCCTCTTTTCTGCCTATTTCGATCGGTGTTCTGCCTTACAGAATCCTTGATACCCCGGCTACCTTAGCCTTCTCTATCAACACAGCAAACTCCCGCTCCTGTTGCGGGGCTATCAATAACCTCAGGTCATCCCTTAGTCCATCCTCAAATCGGACACACCGCTCATGCTCAATAGACACTATCCCTCGAGCATAACGGCTCAGCCTTAGGAATTCAACTTCGTACTCAGCTACGGACTTGTTCCCTTGAACTAGCCCCAGAAATGCCTTTCTCTGCTCATCAATATAATGAGTGCCAACATACTTCTTCTAGTATGCCGCCTTAGCATACTCCCAAGTGAGTTCCTCAGCTGTAGCACCATCCCACACCGTGAGCCACCATTGATATGACTCATCGCGGAGAAGCGACACCAACCCTTTTAGCTTTTCTGCGTCAGTTAAATCGAGCTCATCCATAATCCACTCGGTCGCTTCCAACCAAAATTCAGTGATACTGGGTGCCACACCAGATATACCACGGAACACCTCAGCTCCATTGGCTTGGAGTCACTCAGGTACCGACTTTCAAGCTCTCATGCCTTCACCCACTCCAGCCACCCTTTGTAAAACCCAGAAGATCGCTTTGTGACCTGCATCATCCCCCCGTCGATCCACGATATTCCATATCAACGGCTAGTGGTGGTGGTGGTATTTCATTCTCAGATCCTTGACCCGATCTAATGGGTTTAGACACGGTTATTCGGCCTCTTCCACGGCTATGCACGTTACGACCACGTCCCCTAGAATTCATACTTTCGCTTTGCGTTTATCTGATTAAAGAGTTTTATGAATTAGTTTGGTTCCACTAATTTATCACGAACAGTTTTATGTTTAATAGTTCTAAGAAGTAGTTCTTTCGTTTCATACACATACAGTCTCACATCATTCATTTAGTCACACACATGAACTTGCGTCCATTACGGAGAAATGTTGTAATTGTCGTTGTTTGTTGTTTTCCACTACCCAAGGGGTATTTCCATAATTTTATCCTACAGGGGTATTTTGGTAATTTTTTTCAAATTAGGGTATTTGAAAATGTTGCAAAATGGAGATTGTTGTTATCAAAATACTTACTGGGAAAATTTCAAGGGTGAAATGATAATTTTATACACTAGGGGTATTTTTGTAATTTTACAAGCCAGGGTCATTTAGGTAATTTTTCGCAAAATATGGTTCTGGTGACTTTTCAAAATGAGGGTATTTTAAAGATTTCTAATTTGAGGGCACTTGGTAATTTTCCTTCTTGAGGGTATTTTGGTCATTTGTACAGGTTAGGGGTAATTTGGTCATTTTGGAAATCAGGGGTAATTTCATAAATTTTCCAAATCAGGATGTCTTATTATAAAGTAGGGTGTTTGGATATTTGCAAGGTAAGAGAATCTTGATAAAAACTGTGGTAGTATGGAAATTTTATAAACCAAGGGCATTTTAGTAATTTTCCTGACCAGGGGTATTCGAATAACTTTGTAAATCAAGAATATTTTGGGAAAATTTTCAAAATAGTTTTCCTACATATCAAAGGGATAATTTGGGGGTTTTTTTTTTGAAACTAGGGTTTTTATAAAAAATATGGCTAGTCCCTTTCGGGTTTTAGTTATTGGATTTAGCCTGTGGCTTGAGTCCTCTTGGTTAGGGTGAACTGTCGCTACCCACCAGGTAGGATTCGAGTGGAGAGGAGGTGAGTCACTAGGACTACTTAAATACCAAGCTCCCACCGAAACCAATCCTAGACATGCGTACAATGGTTGCCACACCCTAACTCGGCGACTTAGACACAGGTTTGTTTAATTGTGCATTAAAGTTTTATGTAATTCTCATGTTGGGGTAAACTAGTCTTAGGGTGTAATTCCTAGTCCACTAATTTACGTCACTATATATTCCCGCATACAATTCATAGAAGAGTTAGGAGTACTTACCTGGTGGACTTTGGGCCGGAGACTCAGGTGCCATGCCAGAAACCCTGCTCATTTCCTAGAAAAAAAATCCACTTTCAAAAGACAAAAACCGATTTGGGCCCTAAAAGCCTTCAAGGCTGAGTTTTGAACCGGGCTCTGATACTAAAATGAAACACCCCAAACCTGGCCCACAAGCACTGACCAGATCTGGCATGCTTCTAGGAAAAACTAGTCGATTCTTATTTGAAACTTTGCTAAAATTTTGCGTGTTTTTGAAGACAGTTGATTTAGGTTGGGCTCGAATTTTAAAACCCGTGTTGATTATGTGTCAAAACGCTTAATATTTATACTTAAGAAAAATGGACTTTAACTTTGAATTATTAAAATCGATTCATACTTAGATAATTAAATATGCATGCATAACAGTTCAAACCAAGGCCTTATTACATCAAATCAAAACCCAAATTAAATCCAAAATACTTCAAATATAACAAGTCCAAAATAAAATAAAATCTTGAACTGAGCATGGCAACCACTAAGCTCCCGCCGACAGGTCCATTAATGAGCGTCACGAAAAGTAATCCCACAATGGGGTGAGTCAAACAGACTCAATGTATACTGACCAACATAAGTCTCAATTAATTGTGCATATCAATTCATACATAATAGCACATATACTTAATGATACGAACCCGAACCCAAGCCTAAGTATCCATCCGCTACACATCACCCGTACCAACCATCACACCGTGGGGACTACTAAGTCAACCCTCCATCCGCTACACACCATCGAAGGCAGTCACTGCAGTCGACATGCTCATCGCCCTTATAAAATTCGTGGCATAGCCACCAGATAATTATTTTGTGACATAAGTCACCACATTCATATATTGTGACATAAGTCACAATATTCGGATATTGTGACATAAGTCACCGCATTCAGATATTGGGGTATTGAACCACCAATTCACTTCCCCTTAACATATCACCCATATGCCCCATGTCAAACATATCATGCAATAACATGCTTAATTTCACATTCTTATCACTATTAACATATGTGCCATAATAGATCATAACCTACTCATAGTAGGAATGGGTATACATACCTGAGTATTTCATTCGTACCATTGCATGGTACTTTTAGCCACTTCACTCATATTTTTATTAACACATATATTAACGTATAACCATAAATTAATTGAAGCTTAGTGTGGGGGTACACACCTGATATACATATCGCTTTATTGAAAATCCCGAAAACCGGTCTAGCATCCTAGATCCTTAGTTCCTATATTCGACCACCCTCAACATGTTAGCATAAGCCTATTCGACTAACTATCCAAATCCATAACCGAAAGCTTACCTTGCTTGTCGATTTGAGTACTCCTCAAATCCCAAAAACTTTGTGATCTTCCTACCCTCCAATCGGCCAATGCTAAATCACTTAACTTGGTTTGTTTCGGCTTTTGAACAAATAATGAATAGATCTTAAATCACCAAATATAGTCTATGGCCGAATACCACTATTACCTTACCTTACGGATCTAATCCTGAAAACCACCACCTGCCTTAGAAGCTATCCAAATCCCTATATGCCACATGTTAGAATCGACTTTATGCAATAATCCATAAGAATGGCCCTTGGCCGAATAGTACCTATCACCTACCTTGGGTAATTGAATCCTGCAAAACTCCTTTAGTGCTCCCTTATGCTGGCTATATACAAAGAACACACTTAATAGCACTTATGAACATTTGGCCATGCTATAAAAACCAAGGCCAAACACTTGGTTTCGGCACACCAATAAAAAGAGATCCTAAAACCGAATACTTAAAGTGGAGATTGCTTACCACCACACACGTTGAAAAGATCAGGAAAGAGTAGTCGACAGCCCATCCTTATAGATTCGGCTTCAAAGGAAAAGAAGAAAGACTAGCCTTGAGGTTCGGCCTTTATCGAAAATATGGAGGGAGTTTGGGGATTAGTTGATTTTGGCAATGGTGAACAATGGTAGCAAAGTTTTGGCTATCACTCTTAATGACAAGGGCATTCGGCTTCCAAAGAAATAGAAAGGGATTTGAGGTTGAAAGAAAATAAAGAAGAAGAGGAGAAGAGTAGAGGAATTTCGACAAAGAGATGAATGCTTACACTAAGTGAAATTCGACACTTAACCCCCAATACATGACCGAATACATCAACCCAAGGAGCCCCTCATTCGGCCACCACCATGTCCCTTATCATATCCCACTCTCTTCTCCAAATTTATCTCTTATCAGCTCATTCAAAATAAATTGAATTAATCCACACTTATTCAAAATAAATAAAATAAAACAACAATTTATCCCTTCATCCTAGCCGAAATTTAAAAGGAAAAACAACCTTAATTCTCATCTATTTGAAAGTCCAATTACCGTCCAACACTCCCCCTTTCCCTTGACGCCAACATATAAAAATAAAACCACACTTTATGCTGCCAACATGATTCGAACCTCCTCCCTTCTCCCTTGCCTGAGGAGTCACATACCAAGGTCCTAAGTGGTGTCTCCAAGCCACTCTACCAAGCCCAATTTCATGTCCAAAAACTCCTACAATTTTCCTTAAGGCCTCCTCAAATTTAGCTTCCCTTTTAGATTTAAAATCTAATATTTCCTAAGGCACTCTCTTA
The DNA here is from genome assembly GCA_025506655.1 of Gossypium rotundifolium. Lineage (NCBI taxonomy): Eukaryota > Viridiplantae > Streptophyta > Magnoliopsida > Malvales > Malvaceae > Gossypium > Gossypium rotundifolium. The sequence goes on from CP106731.1 coordinate 74,327,196, forward strand.
TTTTCTAAAGTTCACAAAATTCATACAACACATTCTTAACACACAAGGCATGCTATTTCATATTATTCAACAAAAATGCATAAGCCATAATCCAAGAGATTACAATATTTGATCCATGGACTCCAATGATGAAGAAGGACCAAGGCGATTCAAGCAAAAACAAGGACAATGAAGCAAAAGATGGGTCAAATTCTGAGGGGTCTGTAAATAAATAAAAAAAGGGTGGGATCTTGTCTTTAATTTATTTTGTTTTATTTGTAGCTTTTAGGCTTAGGTTCTTTTAGGATATTTCTATTTCTCGCATAATAAACAAGAGATTGAAATCATTAATAAAATTGAACAATTTGCAAAAGAAGAAGTGTGGCAATAAATATGTACATGTGTAGGATTGGATCTGTAAAGTTTGGTATTTAAGCAGTCAAATTTGACTCACCTCATTTTCCTCGGATCCTACTTGGTGTACAGTATATATTCACTTCTTTATTTTCATTCTCTCTATTGTTTTTAATAATGGGGACATTGCTCATCTTAAGTAAGGGGACCAAAAATTGAAAAAAAAAATTAGAATACATTTTTCTTATAATTATGATTAAGTTATATTTTATTCAAAATATTGATTTTTTGTTACTTATGCTAAATTTTAGTATAAATGTTGTCTCAATAATTACTATGTTAGCCTAATTATGACATAAATGTTACTCTTAATAAAGTTTGTAAATCTAACCATAAAATTTTTAATTCCTTAGGAAAGCTAAGCATGCGTGAAAGTTTAAGTCTCTAGAATTGACTTAGTAATTTCTTGAGGCGAAATCCTAGGAAGTATGAAATTTTGAAAATGATTTTGGAAAAATTTTGTTTGGATCGATTGAGCCTTTCAAGCCAACCTTAACGAATATTTATCCTTTGAAACCCAACTTTGAGACTATATGGTCTACTTTTATTCAAACCTTGCAATAATAAGTTGTCCATTCTCTCATAATATCTCTAAATTGTCTCAAAAACTAGACCCAGTCTATCTAGAATATTCTCTAAAAATAAGTTTAGGGGAGTTGATAAGAAGTATCAAATGCTCAAAAAAAATTGTAGTACATACAATAATATGCTTGATTGTCAAAAAAGAGCATATGTACTCGAAAAAATAGTGTATAAGGAACATGTGTACTCAAATGCAAAATTAGTTAGTGAATTTGGAGGTATTTATTCCAAAGGTCTAATGCAAGATGAGTGTAGAGTTTTAGCTTAATATTATCTATCTTTTACCAACCCCTAGCCAATCCACGTTACAACCTATTTAAAAAGCATATTGATTCAGATTTTTGTGCTGACTACATTAGTGGAGAGAAATTGCTAAACTCAACTTATAAAGGCATAATTAAAATTAGGAATTGCAATTTAGTCTTAATGAGGAAATAAATGTTAATTGGTAATAATTTAGCATATCTTTGTTAAGAAAACATTTAGTCTATTATTGCTATCACTCTAATAATTGATAATAATTTGAACAATGTGTTTACTTAAGTTGCATAATTTCAAAATTCTTGTTCTTGAGCATAATTACAATATACACATAATTAAGAGAAGAAGTGATTTTTCAAAAAAAAAAATTTCAAAGGTGATTTCTTATGACTTCTTTTACAATTTGTGCATTACTTGGGACAAGCAATGAATTAAGTTTGGGGGTGTGGAAACAAAAGAATATAGATTTTTTTAACACCTTTTAAGAACCTAAGTCATGTTGTTTCTAAGTATTTTTTTTCAAATTTCATACTTTAATTATAAAATAATTAATTAGCACCCATTTTATGTAGCATATTGAATATTAATTATTTTTATAATAAATTTGTACAATTTGATCTATTTTCGATAATTTTGCACAAAATGTGAAAAATCGACTCGGCAATCACCTTGAGAAGATTGGACCACCAAAGCACTTTTAGTATCAATTAACCCAAGAGTATGGCTGATTATTTTCCAGCCATGGACAACCCAAATTACACTCCTTGAACACATAAAATAATTATTTTTTATCCAACAAAAATTTGGTTAAAATTTAATTATAGTTTGATGAAGAGAAAGGAGCTCGAATGTGCTAAATGTAGAGGATTGATCCATTAAGACGATGGTAGCCCAAATTGTCCAAATTATTTCACTCAATCAGCTTATTTTAGCTGATTTTTTCATTTGCAAATCAGTCCTAGAAATTTTCCTAAATGTCGTTCAAACTCATCCCCTTTTCAAGTATTCTATTTTTTAGCCACAAGCTAAAAATAGGAAATTTAAGTCAACCACTCCTTCCATCTAGCATGACCGACCATGGGAAGGGAGTTTGGCTGCTATTTCTTGCTAATTTTGGCTGCCATCTCCACTATAAAGAACCTCATTCACTTTCTCATTTAGCATTTACCGCCTCTGGACATACTAATGTCCAGTGTGAATATTGCATCAAAAGATATATAAATGAGGTGGAACCCGCAAGTATACAGGTCAGGTTGTAATATAGTTACAAAAGAGTAGGTGAGTACTCCGAGGATCAAACCCAAAGGAGGCTAGCACTAGGTCAATTTTAGCCTAAACACCAAAAGATCTAATTAGTACTCAGAATATGCTATATTATGAAAGTTTAAATAACATGGATTTTTAGGGTTTTTTTTATAATAATAAAGATAATATGATAAGTAAATGAATATCGAGAGATTGAGAAGTGGACTTGATCACATCTAATTATAGGTGATTAGCTTGCTTCGGTAAACTTTATTAACTCTCACTTCGACTTTCTCGTCAATCAACTAATCGATATCCTAGTAGGATCTCCCGATATATCCACTAGAATAACAATTCAACAAGGACTATTTATCTTTCGACCTCACAGTCCAAACCGGCTTAGGTTGAGGGTGTCTATAGATAGACCATACCAATTTTTGGTCAATTCCCACCTATATGACTTCCTAAGGCCATTTAGGTTCTTCTTTTCCCAAACAGTTGATCCATTGAGTAACCCCACAAAATAGTTAATAGACTATACTTGCTCTCGCTAATCCCCCATAGAGAGATTAGTTCCTGATGGTTTTCATGACCAGTATAGAATCAATATAAAGCATAAATAGGATAATTGAATAAAAAATATAAAGTTTCATAAAAAGCCTGATTTGTATTATGAAGAGGAATAAACCCACATAGCTTAATTGTATCCACAAATCATATCTCCTAAAAGAAACAAAGAAGAAACTAAAAACCTAAGAAAAGAGAAAACTAAATTGAAATTAAAAGAAAGATTCTAAGTTAATTAATTTGTGCCCATAACATGTGACAAGTAAGCCTATTTATAGATTTTAGGTGGTTGTCATCCTTAACCCTAGGTTAGCTGACATTCCCAAGCCTTAAGTTTTATTGTGCAGTTTAAAATGCCCCTTGGCTTGTATTAATTCCTGTATAGAGTCAATATCATGACACATCAGGACCTGTGTCGCGACATAGAAGTCAGGATACTCTTCTTGGGATGTCTTCAAGGGTATGTCGCAACACCCTTAAGCTATGTCGTGACATCGAAGGCTGTGACATCCTGAATTAATGGGCCTATACATTTAATGTGTGTGGTTGTGCTTGTTATGCTTGATGGAATATTTTAGGGGTGCAAAATGGGCTCAGGGATTAGGCCGAGGCCTTAATCGAATTTTCTGTTTGGACATTCTAGTGGAAAGCTACTTAGGATAAGGCTTAAAAGATGTTATCTATGTTTTAAGATGCAAGTGGGCTTGTGGGCCAGTGGTAAAATGGCGCCACTTAGGGAGCAGGGAGGTGGCGTCGGTTGAGGAGGTCCAAGGTTCGAGTCGCATTACCCAATTATTTTAAATGTTTTTGGCGTTAAAGGAGAGGAGAGTTGGGGGCGGCTAGGATGCTTGGAAGTAGGAGATTAATGGAATGGATGATGTGGATAGTGTGACTGATAAAGTGACTAATAAAAAGGAGGAAGAGGTGGTGTTATCTAGGCCACTTAAGGATGAGTGATCAGATGAAGATAAGGGAGAAAATTTAGAAATTATCTACTGGTCAGTGGTGGCCAAAATTCCAACACTGAGGATGTAATATCCCGGGTTAAGGGGCTATTTTGTTGTTGCATGTTATTGCATGTGTTTAGTGTGCTGTGTTGCTATTTCGGTGTTATAGGGCTTAATTGTAGCCTAGGAGTGTGCTTAAGTGAATGGGAAAATTTTGGTTTTTGGGTGTCAAGGCATGGGAACTGTTGGAGCTAGGGTATAAGGGTTTTCTTTGGTATTTTATTGCACAAGTGAAGAGCTGGCAGAGTGGCAAGGGAGGAGCTTGGTGTGGCGTCATCTACAGGTGAGGGAGGTCCAGAGTTCAAGTCGTAGAGCTCCCATTTTGTCACCCATTTTGGACGGCATGGAGGAAGAGGTAGAAGGCAAGTGGAATTCTACCTTGGACTAAGTCAAACCGCTCAAAAGTAAGGTGGAGAGTGATTGTAGGAGTAAGACTTGGTAAACACATTTGAAATGGTGGTTTGAGAGTAAATGGGGATTTGACCGGTTTGGAGGAGTGTTTGGGGAGCTTGGGAAGTGCCAAATCTCCTTTGTGCATGTGTGTGTGTGTGTTTTCGGTCATATCTTTGGTAGCTTGCCAAACTTGAACTCTCTTTCTTTTGCCCATATTCTCTTTTGGAACCAAAACCCAAAGCTTGGGTATTCTAAGAATGCACTTGTAGCTCTTTTGTTTTCTTTTTGTTTCATTTAGAAGTCGAATGCCTCTCCACCCTCCGCTTCTTTTTCAACATTGTTAAACCGAAACCTCTAGCACCTTATTGCCGAAAGTAAACCTTGTTTCTTCCTTCTTCTTTCCTTTGTGTGTCAAACCTATATCCCTTCTTCTCACATTTTTCTTCCTCTTTCTTTAATTGTACAAAGCCGAAAGTAAGGGTGTTAAGCACTCTGTCGAACCTTCTCATTTCTTTGGTCGATTCCTTTTCATTTTCTTTCTTTGTGCTTTCACAACCTTGTGCCGATTTCCTTTGTTCCATACCATCTCTTTTAAACAACAACCACCTTTGTTCTTCATCATCCGTGAGCCGAACCTAACATGTTCTTTCTCTTATCCTTAAAAGATAGTAGCCGAAACTAGTTCTTCTTCTAAACCCATCAGTATTCATTTCTTTCCCTTTCAAAACCGAAAGTGACCCCCTCCACTCATCTCTCTTCGTTTCATCTCTTTTTCCAAAACCAGTTAGTGAATCCTCCTTGTGTTGGCGAATATTTGGTGGTGTTGGGGAGCTTGGTTCCAATCGTTTGGTAGTGGGTAAGTACTAGGCGAATGGCCATTTCTCTTCTTTTTCTCACCTTGCCGATTCTTATTACGTTGATGGCGAATGTGATTGTTGGAAGGTGCTAATCTTTTATAAACCAATTCTTATTATAGGACATCAAAGGTTTCAAAGCAAGCAAGAGGAGCCGCTTTTCTTGTCAGTTGATTAGTAAGTGGAGGTTAAGTGATTGGTTGTTGTTAGTTCATTCTCTTAATTCTTGGTTAGTCAAAGCTTCAAGAGATTAATGTTTCCTTCTTGATAGGTGGGCCGATTGTCTAAGGGAACCACTCTTTGGTTCTGGATTTGGTAGGAAACCAAATCAGTGAAAGGTAAGGGCTTCGACAAACCCTTTTTGGTCTAAATGGTGTTGGCGAATGTGTAGATGTCTAACCCCTATGTTTTGGCCGATTGTAGAAGCTAGTACTCGAGGGACTTAGATTGCTTTTGTCGATTTCTAGACTCAGATTTACGGTGTGTAAACTAACACACTTCTATTTTAGTAATATGATTAATAACTTTGTGTGATGATTAATGAAACAAATGATGATTGATGTGATACCCTAATGGGTATGATTCTCGACTCGGGTAAGTCAAGATATTATTATGTGTTTCTCGATGATCTATATGATACCATGGTTGTGGATATATGTGACATGGGGTATGAGACTAGACATATTAGCATGATATGCATGATTATATGATATGCATGATTACATGAGTGTGGTATGTTGATGGGTGATACTGAGTGGAGGAGCAAAGTGATATTTTGTCCGACGAGCACCGGTGCTTTGGTAGCACACTTTGTGACTTTGGGTCACCAGAGGTTTGGCACCTCATTGCGACTTGTCCCTGTGGTTAACACCACCGTGGGTTGGCCCCACATGAGATATGGGATCGTCTGCTAGTGATTTGGTATCACGCGATGGGTTGGCCCCATCCTTGGATTTGTGACTTCGGTCACCAGTGCTTTGGTAGCACAATTGTGTCTTTGGGACACCAGTGTTTTGGTAACACATTGTGACTATATGTCACCAGTGGTTTGGCACCACCAGTGGTTTGGTACCACACGGGGTAGAAAAGGTGATATGGATGGTTAGGATCGGGTTGCATTAATTATGTTGCTTTGTATGATGTGTGTTAGCATGTTGTTCTTCTAGAGCGGATTTACACACCGAGTCACTCGACTCACCCTCTCCTTTGACTATTTTGGTGACGATAGACGCGGACACGGAGCCGGACGGACTCGAGGTGCTCATGCCATCTTGAAATAAAGACTTTGCTCGGATTTTAAGAAATTTGGTACTTAAGTTTTATTATTACTATTTGGTTTTATTTGGGGTTGTAAATGGCCTTTTAAATTATGTTTTGTTTACTACTAAGTTAGATTTTTAATATGCTTTAACAAACTACTTGAGTTAAAATATGCTAAAACTTGAAGGACAACGTTTTCAAAACTTCAAAAGCGATGTTTTAAACTATACCATCGGGTATCAAACTATAACTTGGAACAAATGAACTCGAATTGTTTTTTCTAACCTAGATATGGTTTTCTACTAAGACAAGATACTTTAGTAATAACATGAACCAACTTAAAAATCAAACCGACATAAATTAGTTTCCTACACTTCGTATAAATTTTTCAAAGCTCTGGGTTTTCAAATACAACACAAATATTTAAGCCAAAACCTACTCAAGTTTTTCTCCAAATACAAAATTTTAGCTAAGTGTTTTCCTCAAACTTTTAAACTCAAACCTAAATCACCCAAAACCTTTCTCTCTGTAGCATACCAGATTCGGTCGTGGTGTATTGACCGGGTTTGGGGTGTTACATTTGTGGTATCAGAGCCAAGTTCAAAAGCTCGGCTGTGGGCCCGAGGCCCCAAAATGTTTTAAAACTATAATTTTCAAGTATTCTATTTTTTAAAGTATGGGTTGAAAGGCATGACACCGAGTCACCGGCACCAGTTCGCCCAGGTAAGTACCCCGTACTATTTGTTGTGATTGACATGATTGGATGGCTAGTAAGACTACTTTAGAGACTGAGACTAATAGGACTCGTGGACTCGCGAAAACAAAGCTTCTTTAAAATTCATAAAACTTTGCTTTAAACACAAGTGGAATAATGACCGATACATAAGACTCTTTAATTGCACGAGATTTAGTCATGAGTACCGAGGTGGACGTGGTCGTGGACGTGGTCAGCAGAGGATGATCTGCTTCGAGCCCGTAGGTTCCGGGTGGTTCGAGAGAATGAGATACTGGGCCCGCCACCGGTGGAGGTGGTGAGTTCCGTGAATAGACCGGCGATGATGCAAAGGTCACAGCGATCGTTGCGGGTTTTAGAGAGGTAGTGGAGCAGTGGAGGCGCAGGAGCTAGGAAATCGTGCTCGAGCGACTTGGGCAAATGGGGTGAATTCTTTCGAGGTGTCTCGGTGTTGCTCCTAGCATCGCCTTGAAATCGCTAGAAGCGACGAGCGGATCATGGATTTATCTAGACCTAACGGCCAAGAAAAATTAAAGGGATCGATCACTTCTCGAGATGAGTCATACCGTGGTGGCTCACGGTCCGTGATAAATACCGCAATGGAAGATCCGACTTGGGACTATTTTGGCCGCTTATCGGAAGAAGTACGTCGAGCTAATTACAAAATGAGCAGAGGAAAGCATTTCGAGGTTAGTCCAGGGAGCAAATCAGACGGAGTATGAGGCCGAAGTTTCGAGGTCGAGTCGGTATGCGGGTATGGTGGCTCTTCAAGAGGAAAGGTGCGCTCGCTTCGAGGATGGCTCGCGAGACGAACCGAGGTCGATAATTGCGCCAGCAGGAGCGTGAATTTGCGCTCGCTGAAAAGGTGAAGGTTGCCGAGGGCATTAAAGAGTCTCGTGAGGCGTAGTATGGATAGAAACCGTCATAAACGGAGTTTCGGATCTTCTGGGTCGTCGGGTAATCAGCAGAAGAGGGCTAGACCAAGTGGGCCGAATCAGTCGGGTAGGTTCGTTGCTGCTAGGCAGGGACCGCCGCATTGTAACCGTTGTAGAAAGGCTCATTGGGGAGGATGTTGGGTGATGGTAGAGGTTGTTTTGAGTGTGGCTCACCGGACCACCGAGTGAGGGATTGTCCGCAAGTTAGCTAGAATTCACCGAGAATCGTAACGTAATCAATCTGTAAATAATGGACCGCCGCAGGAGCCGAGGTAATGGCGAGAGGAGGTAACAGCCTGGTCGGGGTGGAGCACCGGGCGAGGTGCAGTAGTTCGAGGCCAGCACTGGTTTGGTATATGTCATGAGGCGCCGAGAGAGGGCGACGACCGGACGTCATCACCGTGACGCTTTTTGATTTTGGTTCTCCTTATACCGCTTTAATTGATGTGGGGTCTACGACTCTTATGTTGCCGAGTATAGTAGAGACAATGGATTTAGACTCGAGATATCTTCTAGGCAGATGACCGTAATAAGCCCTCTAGGTCACTCTGTAGTGGTAGATAAATCGTATAGAGACGCACCTCTAGAACTCCAAGGTATCTTTTGAGGTCGATCCGATGGAACCGCCATTCGGGAGTTCGATCTAATTCTCGGATGGTAATTTGGGTAAGTATCAGCGAAGTTGGATCATGGCTAAGCGCATGGTTCTCGAGCACACCGAGGTGATGAAGTAGTTCGATCGGTAATAGGAGAAACTATTCGTCTAACTTGGTATCCGCCCGAAGCCGAGAAAATGGTCGGGAAGGGTTGCAAAGCATATGTGGTGCATTTGGAGGCTAAGGAGTCTTCGTGGAGACTGTCGGACGATTAGGGAATTTGTGGATGTGTTTCTGAGGAGCTTCCGGTTTGCCACCAGATCGGAGGTAGAGTTCGGATTGATCATTACGGAATCGCGCCAAGATCCATTACTCCGTCTGAGATGGCACCTAAAGAATTAGTGGAGCTTAAGGCTCAAATCCTGGAGTTATTGGACCGAGGTTTTATCGGGCCAAGTATTTCGCCATGGGGAGCGCCGGTACTTTTGTAAAGAAGAAAGAGCGGTACTATGCGGATGTGCATAGACTACCGCTAACTGAATAAGTCGACGATCAAAAACAAGTATCCACCGCCTCGGATAGATGACTTGTTTGATCACCAAGGGGCATCGGTTTTCAAAGATCGACCTAAGGTCCGGATATCACCATTGAAGGTAAAAGAGGGATATCTGTAAGACGGCATTCCGTACTCGGTATGGGCACTTTGAGTTTTTGGTTATGCCGTTCGGGTTGACTAACGCATGGCAGACTTTCATGGATCGATGAATAGGGTGTTCCAACAAAGCATTACCTAGATCGGTTCGTGGTAGTTTTATCGGCGACATCTTGGTATATTCAAGGATCGAGGAGGAGCATGATGCTCATTTTGGGTAGTATTGCGATTCTAAGGGAGAAACTTGACTCTATGCGAAGTTCAAGAATGCGAGTTCGCTCGTGGAGGTGACATTCTTGGGTCATGTAGTGTCGGCCGAGGGATTAGAGTGGATCCTCGAAGATAGAGGCCGCTCGATTGGAAGCCGCCTAAGTCAAGAGCGGAGATTCAAGTTTTCTGGGTTGGCGGGATACTACGAAGGTTTGTAGAGGGTTTCGTTAATTGCAAAGACCGATGACCAAATTATTGAGAAAGGGAGTTCCGTTTGTTTGGACTGAGAAGCAGCAGGAGAGCTTCGATAAGTTAAAGAAGATTTTGATCAAGCTCGGTTGATTCAACCGAGGTGGTAAGGAATTCTGAGTAATCGCGATGCATCACATACAGGCTTGGGTTGTGTGCTGATGCAGGAAGGGAAGGTTGTGGCTTACGCATCCCGACAGCTGAGGCCACATGAGGTCAATTATCCTACGCACGATTTGGAGCTTGCGGCTGTAGTATTTGCCCTAAAGATATGGAGGCATTACTTGTACGGAGAGAGATCGATAGTCTATACGGACCATAAGAGTCTGAAGTACCTTCTGACTCAGAAAGACTTGAATCGAGGCGGTAGCCGATGGATTGAGTCTTTGAAAGACTACGATTGCTCAATTGAGTATCATCCGGCAAGGCTAACGTCGTGGCGCACGCGCTGAGCCGTAAGGTTGTTCGGATCTAAAAGCGTTGTTTGCCCACTTGAGTTTGTACGATGACGGAGTATTCGCGTAAGCGTAGGTTGCCTACTTGGGTTGAGCGATCGAGAAAAGCGGTTGTTAGATGAGGTTTTGAGCGCGCAGAGGACTCGAGTGAGTAATGATGGTTTGAAGGGTATAGCTTGTCTAGTGATGGGGTTCTGTGTTTCGGGGAGGCTTGTATGCCAAGAGATGCTGAATTGAGGCAAAGATTCTTCAGATGCTCATAGCACCCTACGCTATGCATCCGGAGGTAGCAAAATGTATAGGGATCTCGAGAACAGCCTACGGTGGTCGGGTCTCAAAAAGGAGGTGACCGAAGTTTGTGGGTAAGTGTCGACATGTCGACAAGTCAAGGCCGAGCACCGATTGCCGTCTGGGTTGCTTCACCGGTGAAGATTCCACAGTGGAAGTGGGAAAGGATCACTATGGATTTTCGCTGGATTACCGCTACACCGAGCAAGAAGGATTCATCTGGTAATTGTGGATCTACCGACTAAATCAGCTCACTTTATTCGGTGAGGGTGGATTACTCACTCTGAGAGGTTGGCTAAGTCGTATGTGTCGAGATTGTGAGGCGCAGGGGTGCGATGTCGATCATCTCGGATAGGGACCCCGATTCACGTCAAGGTTCGGAAGGCGTTGCATCGAGCATTGGGTACACAGTTAGATTTCAAAGACAAGATTTCATCCGCAGATCGACGGGCAATCGTAAAGGTTATCTGATTTTGGAGGATATGCTTGAGGGTGTGTTTTGGACTTGAGGGTAGGTGGGAGGAGTATCTACCGTTAGCGAATTCGCTTACAACAACAACTACCAAGCGAGCATTAAGATGGCACCTTATGAGGCGTTATGCGGTAGGAAGTGTCGCCACCTACTTGTTGGATGAGTTAAGTGAACGCCGCTTGTTAGGGCCGAGTTGGTTATCGAGACCGAGGACAAGGTTAAAGTGATTGAGCTCGATTAAAGGAAGCTTGGACGGCAGAAGTCTTATGCCGATCTTAAGCCAAGAGATATAGAGTTTTTGTGGGGATCGAGTGTTTCAAGGTCTCGCCTTGGAAGAAGGTGTTGAGGTTGGGAAGAAAGGCAAGCTAAGTCCGAGGTTTATTGGGCCGTATAAGGTACTGAGACGAGTGGGACCAGTCGCGTATCAACTCGAGTTGCCGGTGAGCTAAGTCGATTCACGACGTGTTTCACGCTTCGATGCTTGGCGATATCGTTCCGATCCATCACATGTGGTAACAGTAGAGGAGATCGAGGTAAATCCAGATATGTCCATAGAGGAAGAGCCTGTACAGATTTTAGATCGGGATGTGAAGGTTCTGCGTAAGAAGTCCGTGCCGTTGGTTAAGGTTCTTTGGCGAAATCATGGCGTGGAAGAAGCGGCGTGGGAACCCGAGGATATGATGAGACAAAGAATACCCGCAACTCTTTTGATCGTAATTTCGAGGTCGAAATTATTTTTAAGGGGGTAGAACCGTAATATCCGGGTTAAGGGGCTATTTTGTTGTTGCATGTTATTGCATGTGTTTAGTGTCTGTGTGTTGCTATTTGGTGTTATAGGGCTTAATTGTAGCCTAGGAGTGTGCTTAAGTGAATGGGAAAATTTTGGTTTTGGGTGTCAAGGCATGGGAACCGTTGGAGCTAGGGTATAAGGGTTTTCTTTGGTATTTTATTGCACAAGTGAAGAGTCAAGAGTGGCAAGGAGGAGCTTGGTGTGGCGCCATCTACGGTGAGGGAGGTCCAGAGTTCAAGTCGTAGAGCTCCCATTTTGTCACCCATTTTGACTAAGATGGAGGAAGAGGTAGAAGGCAAGTGGAATTCTACCTTGGACTAAGTCAAACCGCTCAAAAGTAAGGTGGAGAGTGATTGTAGGAGTAAGACTTGGTAAACACATTTGAAATGGTGGTTTGAGAGTAAATGGGGATTTGGCGGTTTGGAGGAGTGTTTGGGGAGCTTGGGAAGTGCGAAATCTCCTTTGTACATGTGTGTGTGTGTGTTTTCGGTCATATCTTTGGTAGCTTAAGTCGAAACTTGAACTCTCTTTCTTTTTGCCCATATTCTCTCTTCTTGGAACCGAAAACCCAAAGCTTGGGTATTGCCGAATGCACTTGTAGCTCTTTTGTTTTTCTTTTTGTTTCATTTAGAAGTCGAATGCCTCTCCCACCCTCTGCTTCTTTTTCAACATTGTTAAACCGAAACCTCTAGCACCTTATTGCCGAAAGTAAACCTTGTTTCTTCCTTCTTCTTTCCTTTGTGTAAGCCGAAACCTATATCCCTTCTTCTCACATTTTTCTTCCTCTTTCTTTAATTGTACAAAGCCGAAAGTAAGGGTGTTAAGCACTCAAGCCAACCTTCTCATTTCTGGTCGATTCCTTTTCATTTTCTTTCTTTGTGCTTTCACAACCTTGTGCCGATTTCCCTTTGTTCCATACCATCTCTTTAAACAAAAACCAGCCTTTGTTCTTCATCATCGTGAGCTTAACCTAACATGTTCTTTCTCTTATCCTTAAAAGATAGTAGCGAAACTAGTTCTTCTTCTAAACCCACAGATTCATTTCTTTCCTTTCAAATCGAAAGTGACCCCTCCACTCATCTCTCTTCGTTTCATCTCTTTTTCCAAAACCGATTAGTCAATCCTCCTTGTGTTGGCGAATATTTGGTGGTGTTGGGGAGCTTGGTTCCAATCGTTTGGTAGTGGGTAAGTACTAGGCGAATGGCCATTTCTCTTCTTTTCTCACCTTGCCGATTCTTATTACGTTGATGGCGAATGTGATTGTTGGAAGGTGCTAATCTTTTATAAACCAATTCTTATTATAGGACATCAAAGGTTTCAAAGCAAGCAAGAGGAGCCGTTTTCTTCGTCGGTTGATTAGTAAGTGGAGGTTAAGTGATTGGTTGTTGTTAGTTCATTCTCTTAATTCTTGGTTAGTCAAAGCTTCAAGAGATTAATGTTTCCTTCTTGATAGGTGGGCCGATTGTCTAAGGGAACCACTCTTTGGTTCGGATTTGGTAGGAAACCAAATCGGTGAAAAGGTAAGGGCTTTCGACAAACCCTTTTTGGTCTAAATGGTGTTGGCGAATGTGTAGATGTCTAACCCCTATGTTTTGGCCGATTGTAGAAGCTAGTACTCGAGGGACTTAGATTGCTTTTGTCGATTTCTAGACTCAGATTTACGGTGTGTAAACTAACACACTTCTATTTTAGTAATATGATTAATAACCCTGTGTGATGATTAATGAAAGCAGTGATGATTGATGTGATACCCTAATGGGTATGATTACGGACTCGGGTAAGTCGAAGATTATTATTATGTGTTTCTTGATGATCTATATGATACCATGGTTGTGGATATATGTGACATGGGGTATGAGACTAGACATATTAGCATGATATGCATGATTATATGATATGCATGATTACATGAGTGTGGTATGTTGATGGGTGATCTGAGTGGAGGGAGGTGATATTTTGTCTTGTGAGCACCAAGTGCTTTGGTAGCACACTTTGTGACTTTGGGTCACAGAGGTTTGGCACCTCATTGCGACTTGTCCCTCGTGGTTAACACCACTGTGGGTTGGCCCCACATGAGATATGGGATCGTCGCTAGTGATTTGGTATCACGCGATGGGTTGGCCCCATCCTTGGATTTGTGACTTGGTCACGGTGCTTTGGTAGCACAATTGTGTCTTTGGGACACCAGTGTTTTGGTAACACATTGTGACTATATGTCACCGGTGGTTTGGCACCACCGGTGGTTTGGTACCACACGGGTAGAAAAGGTGATATGGATGGTTAGGATCGGGTTGCATTAATTATGTTGCTTTGTATGATGTGTGTTAGCATGTTGTTCTTCTAGAGCGGATTTACACATCGAGTCACTCGACTCACCTCTCCTTTGACTATTTGGTGGACGATAGACGCGGACACGGGCGGGACGGACTCGAGGTGCTCATGCCATCTTGAAATAAAGACTTTGCTCTGATTTTTAAGAAATTTGGTACTTAAGTTTTATTATTACTATTTGGTTTTATTTGGGGTTGTAAATGGCCTTTTAAATTATGTTTTGTTTACGACTAAGTTAGATTTTTAATATGCTTTAACAAACTACTTGAGTTAAAATATGCTAAAACTTGGAAGGACAACGTTTTCAAAACTTCAAAAACGATGTTTTAAACTATACCATCGGGTATCAAACTATAACTTGGAACAAATGAACTCGAATTGTTTTTCTAACCTAGATATGGTTTTCTACTAAGACAAGATACTTTAGTAATAACATGAACCAACTTAAAAATCAAACCGACATAAATTAGTTTCCCTACACTTCAGATAAATTTTTCAAAGCTCTCTGGGTTTTCAAATACAACACAAATATTTAAGCCAAAACCTACTCAAGTTTTTCTCCAAATACAAAATTTTAGCGAAGTGTTTTCCTCAAACTTTTAAACTCAAACCTAAATCACCCAAAACCTTTCTCTCTGTAGCATACAGTATTCGATTCGTGGTGTATTGACCGGGTTTGGGGTGTTACAGAGGATGAGGAGGAATCGGTTTTGGTATATACAAGGGGTGCCAAAATTTCCCTTGATTAATAGCTTATTTGACGTTTTAAAAAGGGGCATTTTCGGGTTTTAGGTAGTAGGTGCCGAAATTTTGTGTTTAGGTGGGGGAATATCTTTTTATTTTTGACAATAGGGTTTTATTTCCCATTCTCTTCTCTTATTATTCAAAAGTTGAAATCCCTAATCTTGTTCTCTCATCTCCACTTTTATGCAAAAGTTGAAATTCCATTATTTCCTCTACTTTCATCTCCATAGCCGAATACCCTTGTCTATTCTTTTCTCTTTGTCGATATCTTCATCAAAGTCGAATCTTCATAGATCTCTTGAGATCATCTTTTCTTTCTGATCTTCTCAAAAGCCAAAGTTCCCTAGGAGTTACTGAATTCTCTGTGTTAAGGTAAGTGCTGATTTTTTCTATTCTTTTTTCTTCTCTTTCGATTTTTGAGACCATAGCCGAATGGCTAGTGGATTGTAAGGCCATCATTAGTTGATGTTTGTATTCACTGATCTTGTGTTCTTTTGGACGACATTTCGGGTTTTTTGAAGGGGATCTAAACGCCTAGGTTTCTGAGCCAAAAATCGTTAACCTTCGAACCACATTACTTTTTTGGGATTTCAAGCAAATTGAAGAAAGGGGTTGGATCTGTAGTCCTAGCCCCAAATTTTAAGAATACGCGCGGTGTCAACAGTACAGGATTGGCCGTCAGGTTGTGGATCAGCTTCAGAACAAAACCTTAGACTGTTAGCAATCGTAGCAGCTACTGATAGTGTCGACTTAGATAGTATCGTCTTGTCAGTAATCAGGTGTGTAGATCTCTATCACATTAGTTAATCTGTATTATATGTATGTTATGGACTAAGAGCCAAAAAATAAGGCTATATGAACAGTCGTGTTACCCAAAAAGGGTAGGCAAGGGATGCCAGGTACATAATCATAGAAACTTCTCTATGTGTATCGAAGTATGTGAAAGTATGTGATCTGTTTAGGTAGTTTAATGTTCTGATTCTTGTATGTACGTATGCATGGGATGGGATTGATATGATGAAGGGGAGCAGGTCACATAGCGATCGGTGGCTTTGCCACATAGGTCACATAGTGATCGGTCTTTATGACAGGCAGCACAGCTGTCGATATATTATTAAGGTCGCATAGTGATCGGTGGCTTTGCCATATAGGTCACATAGTTATCGGTCTTTATGACAAAAGACAAATTGTCCATATGGTGTGTAACAAATGGAGGGTTGAATGTAGAAATCCCCACAGTGTGATGGTTGGTACGGGGGTGTGTAGAGGATGGACTCTTAGGTTTGGGATGGGCCATATTGCATGTAAATATATTCTATTGCCATTGTGTATAGCCCAAGGCCCATAATGTGTTTGTGGGACCAAGGCTTTTATGTGTTTTCGGGATTTACACATTGAGTCTTGGTGACTCACCCTTTTATTTTTCCTAACTTTTTAGATGAGCAGTAGATCGTGGACATAGGAGCCGAGGTAGACTCGAGGGACCATCAAGTCTTTTATCTTCATAGGTTATTTTTGATTTTTCTTTACGTTTCAATTTTGGGATTATTTTTGTAATAAGGCCTCCATAACTTAGGTTATCGAACTATATTTTTTTTATGTTGTGTCTTATAAACTTAAGTTTTCAAAGTCTTAATCATAAAGTGAAATGAAAAATGGGTTTGTCAAGCACATTCAACGCAAATGATAAAGTTTCTTCAAAAATGACATAATTAATGATTAATCGGTTAAAATAAACTGAACTTTTCAAAACCCTTCAAAGTAAAGTTTTTAACGTTCAACCCGTAGCATGCCAGATCCAGTCATGACGTATGGGCCGAGTTTAGGGTGTTACATTTTGGTATCAGAGCCCAGTTCAAAACTCGGGTTGTGAAATGGGTCCAGTGGTGATTTGTAAAAGTGATGTAAGTTTGAGAAAAATTCGATTGAGATATGGCCTTCAAGTCTACCAGCAATCGATCCACGCAGGTAAGTATTCTAAACTCATTATGTGATATGCATGTTAGGCTTGATGGGCTCTCTAGGGACGTAGGCTAGTATGCTAGAGCTTATGGACTTTAGGTTTAGTATAAACAATTCTTCAAATCTCATAAGACTTAATTTCTAATTAAACATGTCTGTGAACAAGTCACAGGGTTAGGGTGTGGTAACAGGCATACGCATGTCTAGGAACGGATCCAGGGAGAGCTTGGTATTTAGGTGGCCCTAGCGGCTCACCTCCTCTTCGCTGGAACCCTACCTGGTGCGTAGTGTTTGTTCACTCTAACCGAGAGGGCTTGTTGATGGGCCAAAATTTATAACTAAAACCCGAAAGGGACCAACCACCCTATTTTTGTAAAATTACTTATATTCCTAGTTTTGTAAAATTTTTGAAATACCCTGGATTTGTAAAAATTACCAAAATTTGTAAAAATTATCGAAATACCCCCGGTTGGAAAAATTATCGAAATACCCTTGGATTGCAAAATTACCAAAATACCCCTATTTTGTAAAATCACCAAGATACACTATTTTGGAAAATTATGAAAATACCCCTGTAGGATAAAATTACGAAAGTACCTCTGGGTAGTGAAATGACAAAAATACCCTTATGTGATGAATGTGAGTTCATGGATGCTACTTGTATGTTGATGTGTGATGGTTGAATGTATGTGGATTCTAGAGCTAGGAAATACAGACCTGAGAACTGAACCTTATAGATAGAGTTCGAATTCGAAAGAACTACTATTAAAACTACTTTCCATAAGATTGTTCGTTATTAATTAGTGTAAGAAATTAATAATTCATAAAATTCCCAATCAGATAAACGTGAATCGATAGAATGAGCACTAAAGGACGTGGTGTGTGTGGCTGAGGTAGAGGCAGGATTACTGTGTCGGAATCGGTAGGGTCTGGTCACGAGTTGGGGAATGAGGTACCAGTGCCACCAGCTGTGGAGGCAAAATTTCACGATCAGACGGCCAGAGATGATGTAGTATCTCAGGCGATGTTGAGGGTGTTAAAGAGGGTTGCTGGGGCAGGCATGGGTACAGGAGCCCAAAAATCTATGTCGGAGCGACTTAGAGCTAATGGGGCAGAAGTGTTTAGGGGAATTTCTGGTATTGCCTCGATATAGCTGAGTATTTGTTAGAGGCGGTCGAACGCATAATAGATGATCTGGATTTCACAGAATAAGTGAAGTTGAAAGGAGTAGTGTCCCTTCTCCGGGACGAAGCTTATCAATGGTGGCTTACAGTTAAGTATGGTGCAGTGGCTGACCATATCACCTAGGATTACTTTGAACAGCGTTTAGAGTAAGTACATTGGAACGAGTTATGTGGATGCGCAGCGTAGAGCATTTCTAAATCTAGTTTAGGGAAGTAGGTCGGTGGTGGCGTATGAAGCGAAATTCTTACGCTTGAGCCGTTATGCTCGAGGGATAGTGGCCATAGAACATGAATGGTGTGTTCGATTTGAAGATGGCCTGAAGGATTATTTACGTGTTTTGATAGCTCCACAGCGGGAGAGGGAATTTGCTGTGCTTGTGGAGAAGGCTAAGATAGTTGAGGAGGTAAAGTGAACAGAAAAGATGAATCGGGATAAAAATAGAAGTGGAAGAAAGAGGAATTTTGGATCATCAGGAGTAGCTGGGCGTACCCAGAAAAGACCCAGGTCGGATGGGCCAAACTAGGTGGAGAGACCTGCTACTAACCAGACACGGAGGTTTGTTCGCTATGGTAAATTCTATGTAGGTGAGTGTTGGGCAGGCAGTGGAAAGTGTTTTAGGTGTGGATCTTTGGACCATCAGATTAGGGATCGTCCACAACCACGAAGCGATGTAGGACCCGTAAGGCAGGGAAATGCTCAGCCAGATAGAGGAGGTCAGCAGCCGCAGAGGGGTCGTGGTTTAGCTAGAGGTGGTAACGGTTTCGATCGGGGGCTTGGAGTACCAGACCGAGGGGCAAGAAACAATGAGGCGAGGCAGGCAAGGTTAGTTTATGCTGCCAGATGTCGTGAGGAGGCTGCGCACCTGATGTTATAACCGATACGTTTTTAATATTTGGTTTGCCTTACACAACATTGATTGACATTGGGTTGACACATTCGTATGTTGCTAGTAGTGTGTCTGGAACTTTAAGTTTAGATTTTGAGATTACCCCTAGGGTAATGACTTAATTATCCCATTAGGACAATTTGTGGTAGTAGATAAACTCTATCGGGAGGTACCCTTAGAAGGTCAGGGAATAGTTTTTTGAATGGATCTGATGGAATTACCGTTCGGGGAGTTCGACTTAATATTAGGCATGGACTGGCTGGTGAAGTATCAAGCTGATTTAGATTGTGTAGCCAAGCGTATGGTGTTGAAAACCCTCAAGGGTGGTGAAGTGTTGGTGATAGGAGAAATGAGGAACTGTCTGTCGAATGTAGTGACAGCCCTAAGAGCAGAAAGGATGGTGAGAAAAGGATGCGAGGTAGTTTTAATGTTTGTTCGGGCTCTGGAAGCCAAGGACCTAACTGTTGGGGACATTAGGACTATGAAAGAATTTCCTGATGTTTTTCCAGAAGAGCATTCGAGATTACATCCAGATCGTGAAGTAGAGTTTGGTATCGATCTTCTTCCGGGAATAGCACCAGTGTCTATCGCTCCATATAGGATGGCACCAAAGGAGTTGGTAGAGTTGAAAGCACAAATAAAAGAGTTGTTAGATAAAGGATTTATTCGACCAAATGTGTCGCCTTGGGGAGCGTCGGTGTTATTTGTTAAGAAGAAGGGTGGATCAATGTGTATGTGCATTAACTACCGCCAGCTGAACAAGTTGACAATCAAGAACAAGTATCCATTGCCAAGGATTGATGACTTGTTCAATCAACTGAAAGGGGCGTCAGTGTTCTCAAAGATAGATTTGAGATTAGGATACCATCAGCTTAAGGTCAAAGAATCGGATATTCATAAGACGACTTTTAGGACTCGCTATGGTCATTACAAGTTCATGGTAATGCCATTCGATTGACCAATGTGCCAGCAGCATTTATGGACATGATGAACCGAATATTCCAACCCTACTTGGATTGGTTTGTCATGATATTTATAGATGATATCCTGGTTTATTCAAGATCGGAGGAGGAACATGACTCACACCTTTGAGTGGTTTTGCAGATCTTGAGGGAGAAGCAGGTGTATGCCAAATTCAATAAGTGTGAATTTTGGCTAAGGGAAGTTACGTTTTTAGGCCATGTTGTATCGGTAGAAGGGATTAGGGTTGACCTTCGAAAAATTAAAGCGGTGTTGGATTGGAAGCCGGCTAGGTCTGTGGTAAAAGTTCGGAGTTTTCTTGGTCTGGCCGAGTACTATCAAAGGTTTGTTGAAGGATTTTCTTCAATTGCGGCACCATTGACTAAGTTATTATGGAAAGGAGTTCCGTTTATTAGGTCTAGTAAGTAGCAAGAGAGTTTCAAGAAGTTGAAAAGGATTTTGACGGAGGCTCCAGTATTGATTCAACCGGAGGTTAGGAAGGAATTCGTGATTTACTGTGATGTGTCACACACAGGACTAGGATGTGTGTTGATGTAAGATGGAAAGGCTGTTGTGTATGCATCTCGACAGTTAAGACCGCACGAAGTAAATTATCCCACCCATGATTTGGAGTTGGTGGCAGTGGTTTTTGCTTTAAAGATTTGGAGACATTATCTGTATGGGGAGAAATCTATTTTTATACAGATCATAAATGCCTAAAATACCTTTTGACCCAGAAGGAGTTGAATTTAAGGCAGAGGAGGTGGATCGAGTTGTTAAAGGATTATGATTGATTGATCGAGTACCATCCGTAAAGCTAATGTGGTGGCGGATGCCTTAAGTTGTAAAGTAATCTCTAATTTGAGGGCAATGTTTTCTCACCTTAGTCTATATAATGATGGGAGCTTATTGGCTAAACTTCAAGTGAAACCCTCTTGGGTCAGTCAGGTTAAGGAGAAGCAGCAGACCAATGAGATGCTAAAGGAGAAGTTTCATGTAGGATCATGTGATGGATCGACGGACTTCAGTATGAATGAGGAAGGACTATTATGTTTTCAAGGGAGAGTTTGCATGCCAAAAGATCGGAATTGAGGCAGAGGATTTTGCAAGAAGCGCATGGAAGTTCATACGCTATGCACCCTAGAGGGAGTAAGATGTATTGGGATTTGCGGGATCAGTTCTGGTGGTCGGGCTTGAAGTGTGAGGTAACTGAATTGGTGAGTAAGTATTTGAGTTGTCAACAGGTAAAGGCGGAGCATTAGTTACCATCAGGGTTGTTGCAGCCAGTGAAGATTCCACAATGGAAGTGGGAAATGATCACAATAGACTTTTTTAGTGGGCTACCCCTCACGCCTACTAAGAAAGATTCAGTCTGGGTGATTGTTGATCACTTGACGAAATTTGCTTATTTCATACCAGTACGGGTCGATTACTCTCTGCAGAAGCTGGATAGGTTATATATAGCGGAGGTAGTGAGGTTACATGGGGTACCAATATCAATCATATCGGACAGGGACCCGAGGTTCACGTCACGATTCTGGAAGGCTTTTCATCAAGCGTTGGGTATGAAGTTGGATTTCAGTACAGAGTTCCATCCTCAGAAAAATGGATAGTCTGAGTGGGTAATTCAGATCTTGGAGGACATGTTAAGGGGATGTGTCATTGATTTCGGAGGTAGTTGGGAAGAGTTTTTACCGTTGGCGGAGTTTGCTTACAACAACAGCTACCAGTCTAGTATTCAGATGGTGCCCTATGAAGCATTGTACAGGCGGAAGTGTCATACTCCTACCTGTTGGACGGAATTAGGGGAACGTTAGATTTTGGGTCCAGAGTTGGTTACCGAGATAGAAGAGAAGGTTGAGTTAATTTGATCTCGACTAAAGGAAGCGTCGGACCGATAAAAGTCCTATGTAGACTTGAAGCGTAAGGACATAGAGTTTGCAGTGGGTGACAAAGTGTTCTTGAAGGTGTCACCATGGAAGAAAGTGCTGAGGTTTGGATAGAAGGGTAAATTAAGTCCCAATTTTATCGGACCTTATCGGGTGTTGAAACTAGTGGGGCCGATAGCCTATCAACTAGAGGTACCTTCTGAGCTAAGCCAGATTCATAATGTATTCCACGTTTCTAAGTTGAGACGATATCATTCAGATCCGTCTCATGTGGTGCCTGTGCAAGAAATCAAGGTAAGACCTGACCTATCCTTTGAAGAGGAACTAGTGGAAATCTTGGATCGTGATGTCAAAGTGTTGTGAAAGAAGACGGTTTCGTTGGTTAAGGTTCTATGGCGGAATCACAGTTCTGAAGAGGCTACATGGGAACCAGAGGAGACGATGCGGTAGCAGTACCCGCATCTATTTTGATCAGGTAATTTCGAGGCCAAAATTTCTTTAAGGGGGTAGAACTGTGGCATCCTGAATTAATGGGCCTATGCATTTAATGTGTGTGGTCATGCTTGTTATGCTTGATGGAATATTTTAGGGGTCTAGAATGGGCTCAGGGATTGGGCCGAGGCCTTAATCAAATTTTCTGTTTGGACATTCTAGTGGAAAGCCAGTTAGGATAGGGCTTAAAAGATGTTATCTATGTTTTAAGATGCAAGTGGGCTTGTGGCCCAATGGCAAAGTGGCACCACTTAGGGAACAGGGAGGTGGCGTCAGCTGAGGAGGTCCAAGGTTCGAGTCACATTACCCACTTATTTTAAATGTTTTTGGCGTTAAAAGAAAGGAGAGTTGGGGGCGGCTAGGACGCTTGGAAGTAGGAGATTAATGGAATGGATGATGCGGATAGTGTGGCGGATAAAGTGACTAATAAAAAGGAGGAAGAGGTGGTGTTATCTAGGCCACTTGAGGATGAGTGATCAGATGAAGATAAGGGAGAAAATTTAGGAATTATCTACTAGTCAGTGTTGGCCGAAATTCCAACATTGAGAGGAAGGAGGAATCGATTTTGGTATATCCAAGGGGTGCCAGAATTTCCATTGATTAATAGCTTAGTTTGACATTTTAAAAAGGGCATTTTCGAGTTTTAGGTAGTAGGTGCTGAAATTCTGTGTTTAGGTGGGGGAATATCTTTTTATTTTCGGTAATAGGGTTTTATTTCCTATTCTCTTCTCTCATTATTCAAAAGCGAAACCTCTAATCTTGTCCTCTCATCTCCACTTTTATGCAAAAGTCAAAATTCCATTGTTTTCTCTGCTTTCATCTCCATAGCGAATACCCTTGTCTATTCTTTTCTCTTTGCCGATTTCTTCATCAAAGCTGAATCTTCATAAATCTCTTGAGATCATCTTTTCTTTCTGATCTTCTCAAAAGCCAAAGTTCCCTAGGAGTTGCCGAATTCTCTGTGTTAAGGTAAGTGCCGATTTCTTCTGTTCTTTTTTCTTCTCTTTCAATTTTTGAGACGATAGCCGAATGGCTAGTGGGTTGTAAGGCCATCATTAGTTGATGTTTGTATTCAATGATCTTGTGTTCTTTTGGACGACATTCCGGGTTTTTTGAAGGGGATCTAATCGCCTAGGTTTCTAAGCCAAAAATTGTTAGCCTTTGAACCACATTACTTTTTCGGGATTTCAAGCAAACGAAGGAAGGGGTTGGATTTGTAGTCCCAGCACCAAAGTTCAAGAAACGCGCGGTGTCAACAGTACGGGATTGGCCGCCAGGTTGTGGACCGACTTCAGAACAAAAACTTAGACTATTAGCAGTCGTAGCAGCTACTGATAGTGTCGACTTAAACAGTATCGTCTTGTCAGTAATCAGGTATGTAGATCTCTATCACACTAGTTAATCTGTATTATATGTATGTTATGGGCTAAAAGCCGAAAAATAAGGCTGTATGAATAGTCGTGTTACACAAAAAGGGTAGGTAAGGGAAGCCAGGTACGTAATCACAGAAACTTCTCTATGTGTATCGAAGTATGTGAAAGTATGTGATCTGTTTAGGTAGTTTAATGTTCTGATTCTTGCATGTATGTATGCATGGGATGGGATTGATATGATAAAGGGGAGCAGGTCGCATAGCAATCGGTGGCTTTGCCACATAGGTCACATAGTGATCGGTCTTTATGACAGGCAGCACAGCTGTCGATATATTATTAAGGTTGCATAGTGATCGGTGGCTTTGCCACATTGGTCATATAGTGATCGGTCTTTATGACAGGTAGCACTGCTGTCCATATGGTGTGTAGTGGATGGAGGGTTGATTGTAGAAATCCCCACGGTGTGATGGTTGGTACGGGGGTGTGTAGAGGATGGACTCTTAGGTTTGGGATGGGCCATATTGCATTTAAATATATTCTGTTGCCATTATGTATGGCCCAAGGCCCATAATGTGTTTGTGGGCCCAAGGCTTTTATGTGTTTTTGAGATTTGCACACTGAGTCTTGGTGACTCACCCTTTTATATTTCCCAACTTTTCAGATGAGCTGTAGATCGTGGACATGGGAGCCGAGGCTGACTCGAGGGGCCATCAAGTCTTTTATCTTCATAGGCTATTTTCGTTTTTTCTTTACGTTTCAATTTTGGGATTATTTTTGTAATAAGGCCTCCATAACTTAAGTTATCAAACTATATATTTTTTTTATGTTATGTCTTATAAACTTAAGTTTTCAAAGTCTTAATCATAAAGTGAAATGAAAAATGGGTTTGTCAAGCATGTTCAACGCAAATGATAAAGTTTCTTCAAAAATGTCACAATTAATGATTAATCGGTTAAATAAACTGAGCTTTTCAAAACCCTTCAAAGTAAAGTTTTCAACGTTCAACCCGTAGCATACTAGATCCGGTCATCGCATGGGTCGGGTTTGGGGTGTTACAAAGGTAGTCTCAGAATTTCTCCATTTTGCTCCATATGTTGCAACATCGAACCCTCCGTGTTGTGACATAGTGACCAGTATATGTTTAGCACACCTTCTAATGGTCTCCTGCACACTAACAAAGTTCATTAGCTCACCTTTAGGCCTCATTTGGTCCCTAAGGTCAATAAAAGACTTAATTTTAACAATTTATTGACTTTAATGAAACTTACTAAAACATAATTAGAACCTAATTATAATGTGTAACACCCATTACCCGTATTCATCGCCGGAATAGAGTTATAGAGCATTACCGTACAAACTAAACATTTATACATACATTTCAAATATTAACATAATCATGATATAAAACATTCATTCATGTACATATCATCCTTAAATCGAGCCCTCGAGGCCCTAAAAATACTTTAGAAACATTCCAGGACCAAATTGAGAACATTTGGAAAGTTCAAGAAAAAGTTAGAAAATTTGAACTGTAGGGTTACGCCGTGTGGCCAAGTTGTGTGACTCACACAGCTGAGACACATGCTAGAGTCTCAGGCCGTGTAACTTTTAAAATAGGGACACACGACCGTACCTAGCACGTGTCTTCACCCATGTAACTCTCTAAGTTGGGTCATACGGCTAAGCCACACACCAGTGTACCAGGCCGTGTAACTCTCAAAATGGCTCCACATGCCCATGTCCCAGGCCGTGTGCTCGGCCATATAATAGCCTGACTTATATGCATTAAAATCTACATGGTACACACGGTCGTGTGTCACACACAATTGAGTCACAAACCCATGTCTCAGGCCGCGTGGACATGAAATTGGCCAAAATCAAGCCATTTCCATCACCAAATCAAGTATGTACCTAAAAGCATTTTGTACACATGAACAAAGCATCAAAAGCTTACCAAAACATGCATGAAATGACCAATTAAAAAGACTAAATCCACTCAACCAATATGCCATACGAGGAACCTCAAATGCAAACATACAAATTTACCTAAACATATACATATACTTTACCACATTTCATTCATAATCATCTAGTTCATTTTCATCTCAAAACATATCATAACTTGACCTATATCACTTCAACATAAACTTACCATTTGAGCCATACCATTCATGCATCATATGTACCAAATTGACACAATTTAACCATCATCAAAATGGTACCAAAACAACCAACTCATACAAACCAAAATCAACATCTAAGCATTCAACTAAACATCAAACACAAGTCCACTTATACATGCCATTATAACCTTGGCTGAAACATCAAAATCTACCGATATAATTGTTGGATAGTGTGATAGATCTCGACGAGCTTCCAAACCAATCAAGCTTTCGATTATCTATAAAACATAGGAAAGAAAACTATGTAAGCGCATAATGCTTAGTAAGTTCATAAAACATGAATATAACTTACCATTCCAATACATAATATCAAGATTAAACATGGCATAATCCAACCACAAGCTTATCACAAGCCTAAGCACCATCAACAACACATGTTAGTTCATTCAAACATAATTCACTTGAATTAACATAATGTAAGTTATTTGTACATAAACATACTTCTTTTAAATGCATCATTTTCATGAACATAACACACTTTCATTGAAACTTTCCATTTCATTCATTTTCATAATTTCATGAAATAGTTCATTTGAACACTTACCTTTCCTTTCCTTTTCATGCCCATTGAACCATTTAGAATATCACCAGATACTCAGAAAGCTCACACAAAGTGTGCTAAACATATAATTGTAATCTTTCCTTTACATCATTGCTCACACGAGCTAAGAAATGGGCCTGCTCACATGAATTGTTGGTCAGAATGTAAGCTACACGATACTGCTCACACGATTCTGACTCATTTAGAGTTGTTGGTGAAAAATACGGGATGACTCATTTAGAGATGTTTTTAAGAAAATCTTTCACAACTCATTTGTTTTTGTGCCTGAATTTCTGGATTTTATATTAGATCCATGGACTCCAATGATGAAGAAGGATCAAGGCGATTCAAGCAAAAACAAGGACAATGAAGCAAATGATGGGTCTAATTCTGAGGGGTCTGTAAATAAATAAAAAAAGGGGGATCTTGTCTTTACTTTATTTTGCTTTATTTGTAGTTTTTAGGCTTAGGTTCTTTTAGGATATTTTTATTTCTTGCATAATAAACAAGAGGTTGAAATCATTAATAAAATTGAACAATTTGCAAAAGAAGAAGTGTGGTAATAGATATGTACATGTGTAGGATTGGATCTGTAAAGCTTGATATTTAAGCAGTCAAATTTGACTCACCTCATTTTATTGGGATCCTACTTGGTGTACAATATATATTCACTTCTTTATTTTCATTCTCTCTATTGTTTTTAATAATGGGGACATTGTTCATCTTAAGTAAGGGACCAAAATTGGAAAAAAAATTAGAATACATTTTTCTTATAATTATGATTAAGTTATATTTTATTCAAAATATTGATTTTTTTTGTTACTTATGCTAAATTTTAGTATAAATGAAGTTCTATTATCTCAATAATTACTATGCTAGCCTAATTATGACATAAATGTTACTCTTAATAAAGTTTGTAAATCTAACCATAAAATTTTTAATTCCTTAGGAAAGCTAAGCATGCATGAAAGATTAAGTCTCTAGAATTGACTTAGTAATTTCTTGAGGGGAAATCCTAGGAAGCATGAAATTTTGAAAATGGTTTAGCCAAAATTTTGTTTGGATCGATTGAGCCTCTCAAGCCAACCTTAACGAATATTTATCCCTTGAAGCCCAACTTTGAGACTATATGGTCTACTTTTATTCGAACTTTGCAATAATAAGTTGTCCATTCTCTCATAATATCTCTAAATTGTCTCAAAAACTAGACCCAATCTCTCCAGAATATTCTCTAAAAATAAGTTTAGGGGGTTGGGAAGAAGTATCAAATGCTTAAAAAAATTGTAGTACATACAATAATATGCTTGAATGTCAAAAAAGAGCATATGTACTCGAAAAAATAGATGTATAAGGAGCATGTGTACTCAAATGCAAAATTAGTTAGTGAATTTGGAGGTATTTATTCCAAACGTCTAATGCAAGAACAATGTAGAGTTTTAGCTTAATATTATCTATCTTTTACCAACCCCTAGCCAAACGTTACAACCTATTTAAAAGACATATTGATTCAAATTTCTGTACTAACTACATTAGTGGAGAGAAAGTGCTGAAGTCAACTTATGAAGGCATAATTAAAATTAGGAATTGCAATTTAGTCTTAATGAGGAAATAAAAGTTAATTGGTAATAATTTATCATATCTTTGTTAACTATTCTTGCTATCGCTCTAATAATTGAGAATAATTCGAACAATGTGTTTACATAAGTTGCATAATTTCAAAATTCTTGTTCTAGAGCATAATTACAATATACACATATAACTATGGGAAGAAGTGATTTTTCAAGAAAATTTTCAAAGGTGATTTCTTATGACTTATTTTGCAATTTGTGCATTACTCGGGACAAGCAATGAATTAAGTTTGGGGGTGTGAAAACAAAAGAATATAGACTTTTTTAACACCTTTTAAGCACTAAGTCATGTTGTTTCTAAGTTTTTTTTTTTTTTTTGAATTTCATACTTTAATTATAAAATAATTAATTAGCACCCAATTTATGTAGCATATTGAATACTAATTATTTTTATAATAAATTTGTACAATTTGATCTATTTTCGACAATTTTACACAAAAATGAAAATTGACTCGGCAATCACCTTGAGAAGATTGGACCACCAAAGCACTTTTAGTATCAATTAACCCAAGAGTATGGCAGATTATTTTCCAGCCATGGACAACCCAAATTACACTCCTTGAACACATTAAATAATTATTTTTATCCAACACAAATTGGGTTAAAATTTAATTATAGTTTGATGAAGAGAAAAGAGCCCAAATGTGCTAAATGTAGAGGACCGATCAATTAAGACAATGGCAGCCCAAATCGTCCAAATTATTTCACCCAATCAGCTTATTTTAGCTGATTTTTTCACTTGCAAATCAGTCCTAGAAATTTTCCTAAATGTCGTTCAAACCTGTCCCCTTTTCAAGTATTCTATTTTTTAGCCACAAGCTAAAAATAGGAAATTTAAGTGAACCACTCCTTCCACCTAGCACGTCCGACCATGGGAAGGGAGATTAGCTGCTATTTATTGCTAATTTTAGCTGCCATCTCCCACTATAAAGAACCCCCTTCACTTTCTCATTTAGCATTTACCGCCTCCGGACATACTATCCAGAGTGTGAATACTGCATCAAAGAATATATAAATGAGGTGGAACCCGCAAGTATACAAGTCAGGTTGTAATATATTTACAATAAAGTAGGTGAGTACTCCGAGGATGAAACCCAAAGGAGGCTAGCACTTGATAATATGATAAGTAAATGAATATCGAGATATTGAGAAGTGGAATTGATCACATCTGATTATGGGTGATTAGCTTGCTTCGGTAATCTTTATTAACTCTCACTTCGAGTTTGTAACAGCCCGATTTAGGGGCTAATCAGAATAGTGATCTTGGGATCACTAATTTGAGACCTGAGAAAATATTTTCATGATATATTATGAGTTAGAACATGATAGCATGTGAACATTAAAATTTTGGTACTATAATTTTAGTGAGTTCATGTTTAATCGCGAAAAAGGACTAAATCGCATAACGTGTGGAAGTTCCATTCTTTTGTTAAAAGTACCAAATGGCTATGGAATATTAATGGGAGGTCATTAAAAGGCAATTTAACCTTTGGAAGAAGCTTGGCCGGCCATAGGAGAACATGGGAGACAAGATTTGTCAATTTTAGCCAAAGTTAGTAGTAGTAGGTGGACTAATTTGACTTGTATTAATAAAATAAGGAGAGAAAAGTTATCATCTTTTCTCCTATCATCTTCCACCAAAAATTAGCAGCAAATAAAGGGTAGAAACCTTCAAAAATTTAAGCAAACTCTCATCTATTCAAGTAAGTGTTCTAGTGAACTTTTCTTGAAAATAATTGTACTTTTGAGAACCCTAGAGCTTAAGCTTTCAAATGAGGGGACTATTGTGCAATGTTGTGAAAGGTTTAGAGTTCTACCATGAGAGATACCTTAGTTATTTGTTTCATTTTTATGGAAGAACTTGAGTCTTAGTTGTTAGATGAATAACTTTTGAAAAGGGTGTTAGTATGAGAACACCAAATAGGACCATAATGAAAAGGTTATAACTTTTGTAGTATGTTTGTGAAATGTTGATTTATGATGATAGCTTTAAGAGCCTTAAATGTTTACCTAGGCTTGTTGGGGATAAAAATGTGATTAGAATTAATTTCTGAGCCTAGGGGCAAAAAGGTCATTTTGCTAAAATATAAGGGTAAAATGGTAATTTTGATATAGCATGCTTATGTTAATGTGGCGACTAAAATGAGCTAATTTTCTATTATAGAGCAAGAGAGAAAAGAATCTGCCTCGATCAGAGAAAGGATTAGGTCGTAGACTAAACTGAAGAACTATCTCATTTTGAAAATGAGGTAAGTTGTATGTGAATTAATGCAATATTATATTAGCATAATTGAGGATGCTTGATATCATATTGATGCATGATACTTCAATAAATTGAGAAACTTATGTGAATATGATATTCAAGTCCTAATGGACTATGATGAATACAAATAATTCTATCACCATATTATGAGGGTTAGTGTAAGACCATGTCTGGGACATGGCATCGGCCATATTATGAGGGTCAGTGTAAGACCATGTCTGGGACATGGCATCGGTCATATTATGAGGGTCAATGTAAGACCAAGTCTGGGACATGGCATCGGCCACATTACGAGAGCCAACGTAAGACCATGTTCGAAACATGGCATCGGCATTGAGATGAGAGCTAATGTAAGACCATATCTAGGATATGGCATTAGCACCGAGGGGTAATCCTATATAAGACCATGTCTGGGATATGGCATTATTACCTAGAGGAGTCTCCATGTAAGATCACCTCAAGAGTGTGGCAATGGTTTTACACTTATCATAGTAATTATAAAAAACACATCTTTGATTATTCCTTGTGCATAGTGGGACAAGCAGATGAATTTAAAAGTAGAGATGTGAATGATATTTAGGTCCTGCGAATGAATGAATACAGATACTAATGACTGAGTCACGAGAAATTGGCTTAATATGTGGTAGGGTATGTGCTTGATAAGGGCAATCGTAAGTAAGTAAGGTCAAGTAGTTTTGACTTGTGTATGGTTAGCTAATACCATGGATTAATTATATTTATGAGTATTACAATTGCTATCTATTTCCATGCAACTAACTAAGTTTTAGGCTTACCCCTTTTTCATTTCCTTCTTCTTTGTAGTATTGCCAAGATAACTTAAGGATCGTGACTGCAGGAGTTCGAAAATCACACTATCAATGACACTTTGGTATAACAATTTTAGTCTTGTTTTGAATATGGCATGTATAGGACTTGGGAATTTTTTCAAGTTGTAATTGTTAGTTAAAGTGTTGGCTATAAGTCATTTTGTATATGGTCTTATAAGTTAGGCAAATACTTGGCAAACTCTTTCTTTAAATGAAGATGAAATTCATGAAGTGAATGCCTTTTTTTACCTTGTATGATGGAAATGAGTTCTTAGACTTGCTTATGAGATAGAAATTAATTATTTTGAGATAAAGTATGAGAGCGTGCATTTTAGCGAAGCAATGGCTTGGTATATAGCCTACTAATTTATCCACCTAGTATGACACACGGGCATAGGTCAAACTGTGTGAAGGCCACGGCCAACACAT
Source organism: Gossypium rotundifolium (assembly GCA_025506655.1). Lineage (NCBI taxonomy): Eukaryota > Viridiplantae > Streptophyta > Magnoliopsida > Malvales > Malvaceae > Gossypium > Gossypium rotundifolium. Next base: position 74,358,831 of record CP106731.1, read on the forward strand.
GGGCGTGTACCGAGGCCGTGTGAAGTTTGTACCTTCTCCATGAAATTGTAAAATCCCTACGACCATCATACATAGGCGTGTGCCTCGACCGTGTGATCAAGTCAGTATATCAAGGAATAATACACGGTCTGAGGCCACGGGCATGTCAAGGCCATGTGAATATAGTCAGTAACTCCCCACGGTTGGAGGACATGGGCGTGTCTAAGGGTACACGGGCGTGTCCCAAGTCACATAGGCGTGTGAACTCTGTTTCAAAGAAGAGTTTTTGATTAAGTCCAGAAAGTTTTCGGATAAGGGCTTAAGGCCTCGTAGGCCCACAAAATGTATGATTAGTCTAAGAAAGAGAAGTTTTTTTTTTTGTAGGAAAAAAATTTCACGGCCGTAAGAATATGTCTAAATGAGCCGTATATGGTAATGTCTCATATCCAGTCCTGGCATCAAACTTTGGTATGGGGTGTTACATTTAGTGGTATCAGAGCTACGGTTTAGTCGATTCTAGGACTAACGTAGCGTAAGTACGAGTCTAGCTTTACATGCCATATGTAAGAGTGTTTGAGTAATGATAGTGTGATGGTTCCTAAAGTATAAAATTGTGTTTTATGTAGTATATGGATTCAGATCTGGGTATTGCGGTGATGATCTTTGCGAGTAATGCGCCTTGACTCCGCTCAAGGACTGCATGACTAATAGTAGAGCCGAGACCTTGGGTCAGGGAGATGAAGCTCGAGAAGCTTTTCTCCACATGATGAGCAACTGGTATACTGAGTATACCCGAGCAAATCCCAATGCTCAGCCCCCTCCACCCCTACCTATTCCTCAACCCGCTCCAGTAGCTCCTCAAGTAGTTGAGGTAGTGAGAAGAGAAAGGCCTCCAGTGGATAAGATCTAGAAACAGGGAGTTGAGGAATTTCGGGCGAATAAGGATGATGACCCGGAGAAAGTAGAATTCTGGCTTGAGAACACCATTCGAGTATTCGATGAGTTATCTTGCATGTCTGAGGAGTGCTTAAAGTGTGCGGTATCTCTCCTGAGAGATTTAGCCTACTAATGGTGGAACACCTTAGTCTCGGTGGTGCCAATGGAGAGAGTTAGTTGGGAATTCTTCCAAGAGGAATATCGAAAGAAGTATATTAGCCAGAGGTTCATCGACCACAAGAGAAAGGAGTTCTTGGAACTGAAGTAAGGCCGTATGTCAATGACTGGTTATGAACAGGAGTTCGTAAGGCTTAGCAAGTATGCAAGAGAGTGTGTGTCTACCGAGGCCATCATGTGTAAAAGATTCGAGGACGTATTAAATGAAGATATCTACCTATACGTGGGAGTTCTTGAATTAAAGGAGTTTGTAGTGTTGGTGGATAGGGCTTGTAAAGCCAAAGAGTTGGCCAGAGATAAGAGAAAAGCTGAGTACGAATCATGTGACTTGAGGAAGTGACAATTGAACAAGTCTCACCAATCCTCATCAAAGAAATCGAGGGATTTCACTGCTTGAACATCTACTTCAGCGGGGTTTCCAACCCGAAATAAGGGCGGGCAATTTTTGGGATCAAAAGGGCAAACTACATCAGTTGCTAGTGTGGGCAACATCCGTCCGAATAGACCGGAATGCCCTCTGTATGGCGGACACCATTTTGGTGAATGCCGAGCTAATGAGAAAAGTTGTTTCACATGTGGGTCATTGGACCATTTTATCAAAAACTGCCCCGAGGTAAACGTGAAAGGAACGCCTCAGAATATGAGATCGAGAAGTACCACAAAGGGTTGACCGTTGATAAATTCAGGGAGTGAGATGGGAAACAAGAATCCACTTAAAGAACGAGCTGCTAAAGTTGAGGGTAGAGCACCGGCGAGGACATATGCCATTCGTGCTCGTGAAGAGGCATCTTCCCCGACGTAATCACGGTATCTTTTCTCTCCATAATACTCGTGTTATAGCTTTAATTGACCCGGGAGCTACTCACTCGTATATATGCATGAAATTAGTCTCTAGCATGAGCATGCCTATAGAGCCTACTAAATTCATTATAAGAGTGTCAAATCCCTTATGTAAGCATGTGTTGGTTGATAGAATTTGTAAAGGGTGTCCTTTGATGATTAAAGGTCATTGTTTCCCAGTCGATCTTATGTTATTACCGTCTGACGAGTTTGATGTCATCATCAGGATGGATTGGTTAGTTACTCATAAAGTAATTGTGAACTGTGGAAAGAGTCATATTGAGTTGAGGGATGAAAACAAAAATTTTATTCGTGTTGAATCAGATAAGCTGGATGGATCACCAATAATGATATCAACCATGTCGATTCAAAGGTACCTACGGAAGGGGTATGAGGCTTATCTTGCCTTTGTGTTGAACACTAAAGAGACTGAATTGAAAATTGAGTCAGTACCCATAGTATGCGATTACCTAGATGTTTTCCCAGAAGAGTTGCTAGGGCTACCTCCGGAGAAGGAAATTGAATTTGGGGTCAATTTAGTTCTAGGTACTGCCCCTATTTCTATTGCCCCCTATAGAATGGCTCCAACCGAGCTAAAAGAGCTAAAAGCACAGTTGCAAGAATTAACGGATAAGGGTTTCGTGAGGTCGAGTTTTTCTCCATGGGCGCTCCCGTCTGATTCGTGAAGAAGAAAGATGGTTCCAAGAGACTATGTATAGACTATCGACAACTCAACAAGGTGACAGTGAAGAATAAGTACTCGTTGCCGAGGATTGACGATCTATTTGACCAATTGAAGGGAGCTACTGTATTTTCCAAGATAGATTTAAGGTTGGGGTACTATCAGTTGAAAGTTAATGTAACACCCCAAACCCGACCCAAACGCTTCGACCGGATCTGGTATGTCACTAGGGAAATATTGAGAAAATTTTGTGAAATTTTGAATTTTTAAGTTCCTTTGGAAATCCCAAGTTTTGAGGCTCAGTTGAAACCCTCTATTTAGTAAGCTTAGAAAATTAAATAGTCGGGCCTTTTAATTAGGTGATATTTGAAACACTTACCTATTTTTCGATAATTAAGTTTTTGATAAAAACTACTTCTAAAAGATGCATCATTGGCAGGTTATAAAATTTCAGTTTGCGTTATAAAATCTAAAGTGTTCCATTGAGCAGTTTGCAATCATCATATTCAAAGTTTAAAACCCGAAAAGAAAATTACCGAATTTTATAATGGCCTTATTACAAACTCAAAATTTGTAAAATAATAAGTCTTAATAAAAATAGTGTTTACTAATAAAACCCTTGCTTGGCCACCTCGAGATCCTTCTAGCCCAATCCGATAAGCTAAAAATCACCTGCAATTGTTAAATGAGAACGTGAGTCACAAGGCTCAATGTGCAATTATTCCACGTAAATCAACATATGGGCCAAGGCCCCAAAACACCACCGGCCGAAGCCCAATTGCTGCGATGCAACAATGATTAACATGATAACCCAACCCAGCCTAATTTTCCATCCTCTACACTCTACTTCATCTGTCCATCCTCAACACACCTGAGGATTTCTACAATCGACCCTCCATCGCTACACTACACTTTGGTAGTCATGCTGACAGTCATGCTGTGCAAAGATAATAAAACGTGGCCTAGCCACCGATCACTATGTGACCAAATAATTGATCACTAGGTGACCAAAATGCCGATCACTAGGTGACCAAATAATCGATGCCAAAATGTGGCACCAAAACATCATTCCGTGTGACTGTGTCACTAATATACACATCCCCTGTGTAACATTAATAACCTAAATCCCATGCTCATGCAATATAGTATAACAACTGGTCATAAGATGTCATCCACACAATATTTTATGTATACATATCGTCACACTATCCACAAGAATAACGAAAATAAAACATACCATACTAACCTGAAGTTTCGATTTTACCCATCCTGGGCAATTCAATCACCATTGCCGATATTTCGGTTTTGACCATAACATATATATGATTTAAACACAAACGGAGATAGCGTGATAATTACACACCTGAAAACCCGAAGAACTAAACTATCGATCTCGCTAACGTCCTCACTTGCAGGGATCACAGTGATCTGCTTATCCCTTTCAGAAGCTGGCCCATAACCTGAAGGCCAATCTCGAACAATAGACACCGCACGCCTTTTGAACTTAGGGACTAGGGTTACGGGTCTAACCCCCTCATTCGCCTAACTGACATTGGATTCCATCCAAAGATCTTGGTTAGAAGACCTAGTTAAACCGTTGAATAAGATAATAGTGAAAAAATATTTACTTTGAACGAAGAAGTTCTTACCGAAGTCGACAGAACCCGATGGGTTCTACACTAATTTAATAGATCACTAAAGTCCCTTGATTGATAAAATTTGGTTGACCCCAAAAACTCTGAAGCAGAAGAGATTCAAAACCACGCCTTTCCTTTACTCAACAAAAAACCAAGGAACAAAATTAATGCCTTGATTCGACAAACCGTAAGAGAAGAGATAGATTCGAAGAGAAAGGAGCACTTACCACTACTAAGAAGAATCCGATTGAGAAGGTTGAAGAGAAGAGTAACGGCAATCTTCTAGCAAATCAACAAGTGAAAAGAAGTAACCACACAAGAGAGGTTCAGCTTCAGAAGAACAAAAAAAACAGAAGTAAAACTCAAACAGAAGAAATAGAGAGTGATTTCGTCTAAAGTAGAAGAGATGAGAACCGAAAGAGAAAGAAAATATAAAAGGGAATTTGGCCAAAAGATGGAATTTGAGAGGTATTTTCAAATAGAAAAAGAAGAAATTATGGAATGTAGAAGATTAGAAGGTTTGGCTATTGTTTACTAAATGAGAACTCACTAAACAAAAAGAATTGATTCGGTTTGATGAGGAAATGCTCAACTCAAGTCACCAAAATGTAAAAGAGGGGAAGAGAGAGTTAAGGTTCAGCTCTTAAAACAATTAAGAGAAAGTGGTGTAATGAGAGGAGAATGGTAAGACGGTTCAGCCTTTAAATGATGAAGGAAGGCTTACACGACACCAAAATGCCAAAAAGAAAGAAAAAGTTTCGGCTAAGCTAGAGGAAGAATGAACCAATTTGCTCCAATTACACTACAAACCAATACCGAAAAGAGAAGCTCACTATACCCAAAATATTTCTAACTCTTTCGACACCTACTCCCCAACCAAAACCGAAAGCCTCACACTCCCCCCTTCACTATACAAAATTTAGCTAACAACCCATCTCACCTCAATCCCCATGCCATCCCCTTGAAACACTCCTTGATTCCCTCTCCTCCACTTATTTAAACCATTTTGAATAGTTCAAACTCATCTAATCACTCTCCACCATTTATTTGAAATAGTTGACCAGGTCTTGTCTCTCTCCTCTATAGTTTAATTACCATGCAGCTACCTCCCTTGCCTAAACTAAAATAATACTCCCTTGTGCTGCTTGAGAGTTTCGAACCCTCTCCCTCTCAGCTTCTCCTTGTGACGCCATCTCCCTACATGCTAGGTGGCATCTCCTTGCCACTCCTCCACTGCACCTCTTGTGTTACCCAAACATAGATAAAACCCAAATAGCCTCCCCAAAATGCCCAAAACTAAAATTTTAACCAAGGTTCCAACTTAACCTCGGGCCTTCCCAGAGACCCCAAACACACTCAAACAACATACAGAGCCTACCAAACACATAGAAACAAGATAGATGCAAAGCCCCTAAATCCCGCATGTTATAGTTTTACCCCCTTAAAGAAATTTTAGCCTCGAAATTACCTGATCAAAAGAGATGAGGGTATTGCTGTCGAATCGTATCCTCTGGTTCCAACGTCGCCTCTTCCACTCCATGGTTTCGCCATAACACCTTAACCAATGGGATTGATTTCCTTCTTAGCACCTTGACGTCTAGCTCTAAGACTTGGATTGGTTTCTCATCATAAGACAAGTCTAGTCCTACCTCAATTTCCTCTACTGGCACGACGTGAGAAGGATCTAAACAGTGGCATCTCAACATTGAAACATGGAACACATCATAAATCTGCTTTAACTCAGAAGGTAACTCCAGTTGATATGCCACTAGTCCCACACGTTTCAAGACCCGATAAGGCCCGATGAACCTGGGACTTAGCTTGCCCTTCCGTCCAAACCTCATCACTTTTTTCCACGGTGAAACCTTTAAAAAAGACCTGGTCACCCACTGCAAACTCTATTTCCTTTCGCTTCAGATCTGTATATGACTTTTGTCTGTCAGACACTTCCTTCAATCGAGCCCTAATTAACTTAACTTTCTCTTCTATTTTTGCAACCAAATATGGACCCAAAACCCAACGTTCACCTAATTCTATCCAATAGGTAGGGGTACGACAATTTTGCCCATATAACGCTTCATAGGGCGCCATCTGAATATTAGATTGGTAGATGTTGTTATATGTGAAATCGCCAACGGTAAGAACTCTTCCCAACTACCCTTAAAGTCCATGACACATCCCCTCAGTATATCCTCCAAAACCTAAATTACCCTATCAGTATGTTCATCTGTCTACAGATGAAATGTTGTGCTGAAGTCTAACCTTGTACCCAATGCCTGATGCAAAGCTCTCCAGAACCACGACGTAAACCTAGGGTCTCTATCTGATATGATCGATATTGGTACCCCATGCAACCTCACAATTTTTGCCACATACAACTTAGCCAATCTTTGAATAGAATAGTCGACACGAACAGCTATGAAATGAGTGGACTTCATCAATCGATCCACAATTACCCATACTGAGTCTTTCTTAGTAGGCGTAAGGGATATCCCACTCACAAAGTCCATAGTGATCCTCTCCCATTTCCACTGCAAAATCTTTATTGGCTGCAACAACCCCGAAGGCAACTGATGTTTGGCTTTGACTTACTGACATGTTAAACACCTTCCCACAAATTTTGAAACTTCTCATTTTAATCCAGGCCACCAAAACTGTTCACGCAGATCCTGATACATCTTACTTCCTCCAGGATGCATAGCATAAGAGCTACTATGTGCCTCCTTAAGAATCATCTACCTCAATTCCACATCCTTTGGCAGGCAAACCTTTCCATGGAAACACAAAACCTCATCGCCGTTCAAACTATAATCTTCTACTTCACCACCCTGAATTTGCAAAAGTCGAGTACTCAAGGCCTCATCCAACAACTGATTCTCTTTAACTTGATTTACCCATGTCGGCTTCACTTGCAGTTCAGCTAATAAGCTTCCGTCATCGTATAAACTGAGATGGACGAACATCGCTCTCAAGTTAGATATGACCTTCCGACTTAGAGCGTCTACCACCACATTAGCCTTACCCGGGTGATATTCGATCGAGCAGTCATAATCCTTCAATAGCTCAATCCACCTTCGCTGTCTTAGGTTCAATTCCTTCTGGGTTAAAGGATACTTCAAGCTCATGTGGTTGGTGTAGATCACAGACTTCTCTCTATACAAATAATGTCTCCAAATTTTCTAAGCAAAAATCACCACAGCCAGCTCCAAATCATGCGTGGGATAATTTATCTCATGCGATCTCAACTGCTGAGATGCATATGCAACAACCTTCCTATCCTGCATTAACACACTTCCTAGTCCTGTGTGTGAAGCATCACAATAAACCACGAACGTTTTTCTAGCCTCAAGCTAAATCAACAACGGAGCTTCTGTTAAAATCCTCTTCAGCTTCTCAAAACTCTCCTGCTGCTTGACAATCCAAACAAAAGGGACCCCTTTCCTCAACAACTTAGTTAAAGGTGCCACAATTAATGAGAACCCTTCCACGAACCTTCGGTAATATCCAGCCAAACCAATGATACTTTGAATCTCAACCACAGACTTAGGCGGTTTCCAACCCAACACCGCTTCAATCTTCCGGGGATCTATTCTAATCCCTTCTGCAAGCACCACATGACCCAGAAAAGTAACTTCCTTCAACCAAAACTCACACTTGCTAAATTTGGCGTACAACTGCTTCTCCCTTAAAATCTGTAAAACCACTCGAAGATGCGAATCGTGTTCTTCCTCAGTCTTAGAATACACCAAAATGTCGTCTATGAAAATAACAACAAACCGGTCCAGACAAAGTTGAAAAAGACGATTCATCATATCTATGAAGGCAGCTGGTGCATTTGTCAACCCAAATGGCATCACCAAGAATTCATAGTGACCATAACGAGTCTGAAAAGTTGTTTTGGAAATATCTGCTTCCTTAACCTTAAGTTGATGATATCCCGACCTCAAATCTATATTTGAAAAGATCGAAGCCCCCTTGAGCTGATCAAAAAGGTCATCTATCCTTGGCAGCGGGTACTCGTTCTTGATAGTCAACTTGTTCAGCTGGCGGTAGTCAATGCACATTCGCATGGTCCCGTCTTTCTTCCTCACAAACAATACCGGTGCTCCCCATGGAGATACGCTGGGACGGATAAAACCATAGCCTAAAAGCTCTTGGATCTGAGCTTTAAGTTCAACCAGCTCTTTTGGTGCCATCCTGTAAGGGGCGATGGACACCGGAGCCGTACCTGGAAGTAACTCAATTATGAACTCAACCTCACGATCCGGAGGCAATCTTGGAAGCTTTTAGGAAAGACATCCACAAACTCTCTCACTGTTCTAACCTCATCCACTGTCACTTCCTTTGTATCCAATGCACTGACAAACGTTAAGAAAGCCTTGCACCCTTTTCTTAGCATCCTTTCTACCTTTAGAGCAGACACTAAATTGGATAAGTAGTCTCTCCTCTCACCTATAATCAAAACTTCATCATCCTCGGGAGTCCTTAACACCATGTGCTTAGAAGCACAATTCAAGTTTGCTCAATACCTTACTAACCAATCCATGCCTAGGATCAAACCGAATTCTCCGAACGGTAGTTCCATCAAATCAGCCAGGTAAACTAATCCTTGAACTTCTAGAGGCACATCCCTAAAAAGTTTATTTACTACTATAGTCCGCCCTAAGGGACTAAGCAAGTTATCTCCCTAAAAGTAGTTTCAGAGTTCATACTCGAGGTTTCAGACACCACACTAGTAACATAAGAATGCGTCAACCCAATATCGATTAATGCAGTAAAAGGTAACCCAAAAATGAGAAACATACCCATTACAACATCTGGTGCATCCCCCTCTTCCCGGCATTTGACTGCATAAACTAACCCAGGCTATCTTGCCTCTTTACTTCTAGCACCTCTGCCCGGTGCTCCATGACCTCATCCAGAACTATTTCCTCCTCTGTTCGGTCCATGACCCCTCGACATCTGTAGTCTACCTCTATCTGGCTGCACATACCCCCGACCTACCATCCGATCTCTGTTCCTATCCAGTGGGCAATCCTTGATCAGATGATCCTTTGATCCACATCTGAAACACATCCTATCTTTTTCCCCAGCACTCTCTTGCATGTGCCCTTCCATACTGAGCACACTATCGAAAAATAGTAGTTGACGTTGCAATGCGACTTGGCCCATCAACTTTAGGCCTCTTTGAAACCCCAGATGACCCCGATGGTCTAAAACTCCTCTTATTTCTACCTCTATCTAGGTCCCTATTTTGCCTCTCTGTTCGCTTTACCTCCTCAGCTATCTTAGCTTTTTCCACCAGGATAGCAAAATCTCTCTCCCGCTGTGGAGCTATTAACACCCGCAGCTCATCACGTAGCCCATCCTCGAACCGCACACAACACTCATAATCTATCGCAACTATCCCTCGAGCGTACCAGCTCAAACATAAAAATTCAGCCTCATACTCAGCTACTACCTTACTACCTTGGACTAGATTCAAAAATGCCTTCCTTTGAGCATCCACGTAAATCGCCCCAACGTACTTTCCCTGGAACATCATCTTAAAGAATTCCCAATCCATCTGGTCCGCCGGAGTACTCTCTCTCATAGTAAGCCACCATTGATAGGCTTCATATCAAAGTAGTGACACTACACGCTTCAACTTTTCCTCCGCTGTGCAGTCCAAATCATCCATAATTCTCTCAACTACCTCTAACCAGTACTCAGCCACATTTGGAGCTACTCCAGAGATGCCTCTAAACATTTTAGCTCCATTAGCTTGGACTCGCTTTGGGATGGACTTCGAGTTCTTGCCCAAAGTACTACTTGACCATGCATTCTAACACACACAACATCACTTGGGAAAGGGCATCATCTCCACCAGTTCTATCTTGCGAGCCCGTTTCTGCCTCAGGCTTATTCCCGCTTCCAAAAATTCAGCCTCATGACCTTAACCTCTCCCACGGCCATGAATACCACGCCCACATCCTCTACCACTCATACCTATTGCTCTGCTTTACTCTGATTATAAATTTTATGAGTTGGCATATTTCCACTTGATTATTAGCGAAAAGTTTTATGATATAAAATTATAGGGAGTTTCTTCGCCAAGCTCATACATTCTTTGAGGTTTTTATCTCTACAGTAAAAATTTTAATTTCCAACATCCACAACAATATATCATATAACCACCTCATGTAAATCACATAGCAATTAGAAGACTTACCTGGTGGATTTGAGTAGGAACTCGAGTGTCACTCTTTCAAAAGACAAGTTTTTATAAAATTTTATTTTTATACCATCTTAAATACAAATTTAAAAAACATTTTTGGTCCCAAAACCCGAGGTCAAGTTTTTAAACCTAGCTCTGATACCAAAATGTATCACCCCAAACCCGGCCCAAACGCTTCGACCTGATCTGGTATGTCACTAGGGAAATATTGAGAAAATTTTGTGAAATTCTGAATTTTTAAGTTTCTTTGGAAATCCCAAGTTTAAAGGCTCAGTTGAAACCCTCTGTTTAATAAGCTTAGAAAATTAAATAGTCGGGCATTTTAATTATGTGATATTTAAAACACTTACCTATTTTTTGATAATTAAGTTTTTGATAAAAACTACTTCTAAAAGAAGCATTATTGGCAGGTTATAAAATTTCAGTTTGCATTATAAAATCTAGAGTGTTCCATTGAGCAGTTTGCAATTAATCCAAAGTTTAAAACCTGAAAAGAAAATTGCTGAATTTTATAATGGCCTTATTACAAACTCAGATAAAAATTTGTAAAATAATAAGTCTTAATAAAAATAGTGTTTAACAATAAAACCCATGCTTGGCCACCTCGAGATCCCTCCAGCCTAGTCTGATAAGCTAAAAATCACCTGCAATTGTTAAACAAAAATATGAGTCACAAGACTCAGTGTGCAATTATTCCACGTAAATCCACAATGGGCCAAGGCCCCAAAACACCATCGGCCGAAGCCCAATTCATGCGATGCAACAATAATTAACATGATAACCCAACCCAGCCTAATTTTCCATCCTCTACACTCCACTACATCTGTCTATCCTCAACACACCTGGGGATTTCTACAATCGACCCTCCATACGCTACACTCCACTTTGGCAGTCATGCTGTAACATCCTGGGTTGGGAGCTCTACATTGGTGATAAGTTGTTGTGTATGCCATGCTATGTGTGTGTCTGATATGTTTAGAGCTTTCGGGAAGGCTTGGGGTTAAGCCTGAGCCTTGGAAGAAATTTTATTTTTAGTCACAAAAAGGCAGAACTAGGTGAAGTGGGCCTTAAGGGTACTTGAATGGGAAAGTTAACACAAAAATTTAGTTAGTAAAGTGGCAAGGAGGCGCCACTAAGGGAGCAGATAGGTGATGCCAAAAGCATGTTTAGAGGTAGCAGGTTCGAAACCCATGCTTAACAAAAAGGAGTGTTTTTTTATATATGTGACTAAGGAGTGAGAGGTGGTTTTGACTGGGACTCTAAAGGAGTAAGTGTGGATTGATTCTATAGATAGAAAGATGAGGATAGGAGAAAAACAAGGGATAGGATAGAGGGGGAAGAGATGGCTGAATGTGGGACTGTGTGCAAGGGAAAATCGATTGAATGGCTAAGGGTGTGCCAAAATTCCCATTTGTGAATAGTGTGCCAAATTTCATCTTTTCCTAGAGCATAGCTTTCAATTTTTTTTTTCTCTTCTTCTTTTCTCCTCCTAATTTTGGCAACAAAGGATTCTTCTTCTCTTTTTTTGCCTAAACCGAAAAACTCCTAACTCTACTTTCCTCTCCACTTTCATACCATAGCCGATTGATCTTGAAATGCCAAAATGCCTAAGCCTCTTTATTTTTCTTTTTGACTTTCTCATCCAGTTCATTCCTAATCATTGTCGAATCCTATCCACTATTAGGCTAATATGAAATCTCCTAAGTATCATTCGGATTTGCTATGATGAGGTAAGAGCGTTCTCTTATCCCTTTGTTATTTTTAGTTTTTGGAGACCATAGCCGAATGGCTAAGTTGGTTGTAAGGCCATCATTAGTTTGATGTTTCTAGTCACTGATCTCGTGTTTTCTTTGGGTGGCATTCGGAATTTGAAGGAGATCTAGTCGCCTAGGTTTCTAAGACAGAAATCGGTAATTTTTGAATCATACTATTTTTTTAGGATTTCAAGGTAAGGGTTTCGATTCTCCTTAAGTGTTCAATCGATTTCTTTTCATTATTCGTGCCTTAACCTAATGTTTCATTAAGCAATCGTTATAGTACCTTCTGACCAAGATCATTCATGGACTCAAATGTAAGCAAATCAAAGAAAGGGGTTGGATTTGTAGTCCCAGCCCCAAAGTTCAAGAAACGCGCGGTGTCTGCTGTTCGAGATTGGCCACTGGGTTGTGGGCCAGATTCTAAGAAGAATAGTAGGTAGATAGTCGTAGTTTCAGCTAGTGATAGCGTCAACATAGAGAGTGCCATCTTACGTGTTATCAGGTGTGTAAACTTTCACACACTATAATATAACTGTGCTAATGTTTGTATAGGCTGAAAAAGCGAGAAAGTGGGTTGTATAGACAATCGTGATACCCTTAGGGGTAAGACTGGGATTGCCAGGTACGTGATCGTATCATTTCTTTGCATAGCCAAATGTATGTGTGACAAGATGATATAATATGAGTAGCATGTTGCATTGTTAGGATTTGTATGTAGATCATAGTATGGGCTTGATATGAAGGGGAAGTGCTTAATTTGTCGCGTAGTGATTGGTGGCTTTGCCACGATATATATACATGTGTTCATACACTATTTCTTTTGGTCACACGGTGATCGGTGGCTTTGCCACGATGTATATATATTTTTGGTCACATAGTGATCGTGTTTATTTGGTCACCTAGTGATCGTGTTTAATTGGCAGTAAGACTGTCGTGATGGTGTGTAGCGGATGGAGGGTTGATTGTAGAAATCCCCATGGTGTGAATGGTTAGTACGGGTTAGTGTGTAGCGGATGGAAACACTAGGTTTAGGTTGGGCTTAATACATTCATATGTTGTTGCTGATATGTGGGCTCAAGCCCAATGTGTGATTGTGGGTTAGTTGTAATATATTTAATGTGGGAGGTTTTACACACTGAGTCTTGGTGACTCACCCCTTTTTCCCTAACCTTTTAGGTGAGCAGTAGCTCGTGGATACAGGAGCCGAGGCAGACTCGTGAAGGCCATGTTTTCGTTTTCTTTCCTTTACTTTTCATTATTTTTTTAAGTCGTTCAAATTTGGGATTTCCATTATGTAATAAGGCCCTTCAAGATTGTATTTTGTTTTATTTTATTATTTACTATTTATAACGAACTTTTCACTTTGACAGCTTAAATGTTTAAGTTAAATTGGAGTTTTATTAAACCAAACATCTTTTTTTTAAAAGCCGACGCAATAATAGAAAAAAGTTATCTTCCAAAATGCCGAGTTTTCATAAATCTAACTAAGACTTGGTTTTACTTCACCCTGTGACATACCAAATTTGGACGTAACGCATGGGCCGGGTTTGGGGTGTTACATTTTTGGTATCAGAGCCCAGTTCAAAACTCGGGCTGTGAATTGGGTCTAGTGGTATTTTATGGTTTGAAGTGAGTTTGAGAAAAATGTTTGGGTTGAGATATGGCCTTCGAGTCTGGCGGCACCTGATCCACCCAGGTAAGTATTCTAACCTTTGTTGTGGTATGCATGATTGGATTTAATGGGCTTTATGGGGACATAGGCGAGTATGCTAGGGTTTATGGACCTTAGGCCTAGTTACACAACTCTTAAAATCCATAAAACTTAATTCCTCTAATTAAGCATGTCCATGAATAAGTCGTTGGGTTAGAGTGTGGCAACAGGCATACGCATGTCTAGTATTGAATCTAAGGAGAGCCTGGTATTTAAGCGGTCCTAGTGGCCCACCTCCTCTTCACTAGAATCCTACTTGGTGCGTAGTGTTTGTTCACTTTAGTCGAGAGGACTCGTTAATGGGCCAAAATTCATAACTAAAATCCGAAAGGGACCAATACCTTATTTTTGTAAACTTACTTATATATCCCTAGTTTTGTAAAATTACCCAGAATACCTTAGGTTTGAGAGAAATTATCGAAATACCCCTATTTTGTAAAATCACCAAGATATTTATTTTATGAAATTACCAAAATACCCCTGTAGGGTAAAATTACGAAAATACCCCTGGGTAGTGAAATGACGAAAATACCCCTGTGTGAAGAAGGAGAGGTTATAGATGTCACTTTTGTGTTTGATGCTGTTATGTGATGCTCTGTTGTGATGTATACGGATGTGGAATGTATGAGATTTTTAGAACTAAGAGATACAGACTTGAGACTGAGTTTGAATTCGAAAGAACTACTATTTAAACTACTTCCAATAAGATTTTCAGTTATTAATCAGTGGAAGAAAGTATTAATTCATAAAAATTTTAATCAGATAAATCGTGAACGTTAGATATGAGCACTAGGGGACGTGGTGTGTGTGGCCAAGGTAAATGTAGGATTATTATATCAGAACCGGTAGGATCTGGTCACGAGTCAGGGAATGAGGTACTACTGCCACTAGCTGTGAAGGCTGAGTATCAGTACCAAATGGGCGGAGATGATGCAGTGTCTCAGGCGATTCTCCGAATGTTAGAGAGAGTTGTCGGAGCTGGCATGGGTATGGAGCTCGAAAATCTGTGCTAGAGTGACTTAGGGCTAATGGAGCGAAAATGTTTAGGGGAATTTCCAGTGTAGCTCCTAGTACAGTTGAGTATTGGATGGAAGCCGTGGAGCGAATTATGGATGATCTCGACTTCACGGAAGAAGAGAAGCTGAAGGGAGTGGTGTCTCTTCTTCGGGATGAAGTGTACCAATGGTGGCTTACGGTTAGGGATGGTGCGGTGGCTAACCATATTACTTAGGAGTTTTTCAAGACGACATTCTAGAGCAAGTATATCGGATCGAGTTATGTGGATGCGCAGCATAGGGCATTTTTGAATCTGATCTAGGGAAGTAAATTGGTAGCTGCATATGAAGTGGAATTCCTGCGTTTGAGTCGTTATTCTTGAGGGATAGTGGCCACAGAACATGACCGATGTGTTTGATTTGAGGATGGCCTGAAGGATGATCTACGTGTTTTGATAACTCCACAGTGGGAGAGGGAATTTGCTGTGCTTGTGGAGAAAGCTAAGATAGCTGAGGAGGTAAAGCGGACAGAAAAACTGAATCGGGAAAGAGATAGGAGTGGAAGTGAGAGAAATGTTGGATTGTCTGGGTCAACGGGGCGTTTTCAGAAGAGACCTAAGGTGGATGGCCCAAGACAGGGTGTGAGATTTGGGGGTAATGGTCAACCTCAGAGGTGTGGCTGGTGTAATAAGTTTCATTTGGATGAACGTTGGGTAAGTGAAAGGAAATGTTTTAGGTGTGGGTCTACGGATCATTTGGTTAGGGATTGTCCATAGGATCGGGGTGGCCCAGATCGGTAGAACAGACTAACACTTAGCCTGGTAGAGGAGGTCCACAACTGCAGAGAGGTCGCGGTCCAGCCAGAGGAGGTAATGGTTATGGTCGGGGCTGTGGAACACAAGGCAGAGGTGCAGGAAACTCCGATGTAAGATAGCTGGGGTTGGTCTATGCGGCAAAGCGTCGTGATGAGGGGATGCGGATGTCTGGCCGATGCGTTCTTGATTTTTGGTTTGCCTTTTTTGCATTAATTGATATTGGGTCGACACACTCTTATGTTGCTAGGATAGTCTCTGGAACTTTAAGTATGAACTTTGAGATTGTTCCTAGGAAGATGACTGTAATTAGCCCGCTAGGTCAATCTATAGTGGTGAACAAACTGTATAGGGATGTACCTCTAGAAGTGCAAGGGGTACTTTTTTGGTGGACTTAATGGAATTGCCTTTTGGGGAGTTCGACCTAATCTTAGGTATGGACTAGTTAGTGAAATATCAAGCGAATCTAGACTGTGCAGCTAAGCATTTGGTACTAAAGACTAGTCGGGAGGATGAGGTGGTGGTAATAGGTGAAAGGAGGAACTAATTGTCTAACGTGGTATTTGCTCTAAAGGCTAAAATAATGATGAGAAAAGGACGTAGGGCGTTCGTAGCCTTTGTTTGTGCTTTGGAGGTCCAAGATTCAATGGTAGGGAATGTTAGAACGGTGAGGGATTTTTCTGACGTTTTCCCAGAAGAACTTCCCAAACTACCTCTGGATAGCGAGGTAGAATTTGGAATCGATCTTCCTTCGGGAATAGCACCAGTATCTATTGCACCATATAGGATGGCGCCGAAAGAATTAGTGGAACTGAAAGCCCAGATTCAGGAATTATTGGATCGAGGTTTCATTCGACCAAGTGTATCGCCTTGGGGAGCGACGGTTCTATTTGTCAAGAAGAAGGATGGATCAATGCGTATGTGCATTGACTACCGTCAGCTGAACAAGTTGACTATCAAGAACAAGTATTCGTTGCCAAGGATAGATGACTTGTTCGATCAACTGAAAGGGGCGTTAGTGTTCTCAAAGATAGATTTGAGATTAGGATACCATCAGCTTAAGGTCAAGGAATCGGATATTCATAAGACAGCATTTAGGACCTGTTATGGCCATTACGAATTCTTGGTAATGCCATTTGGATTGACCAACGCACCAGCAGCATTTATGGATATGATGAATCAGGTGTTTCAACCCTATTTGGATCGATTCATGGTGGTATTTATAGATGATATCCTAGTGTATTCAAGGTTGGAGGAGGAGCATGATTCGCATCTGTGAGTGGTATTACAAATCCTGAGGGAGAAACAATTGTACGTAAAATTCAATAAGTGCAAATTTTGGTTAAGGGAGGTTACTTTTCTAGGACACGTTGTGTAAATTTGAAGGGTCAGAGTTGATCCTCGAAGGTTGAAGCTATCATGGATTGGAAAGCACCCAGGTCTGTGAAGGAAATTCAGAGTTTCCTGGGTCTTGCTAGTTATTATAGGAGGTTCGTTGAAGGATTTTCCTCGATTGCGGCACCTTTAACCAAGTTGTTGAGGAATCGAGTACTTTTTGTATGGGGTGGCAAGCAACAGGAAAGTTTTGAAAAGCTAAAGAAGGTGTTGACGGATGCTCCTGTGTTGATTCAACTAGAGGCTAGAAAAGAGTTCGTGGTTTATTGTGATGATTCACACACCGGGTTAGGATGTGTGTTGATGCAAGGAGGAAAAGTGGTTGCTTATGCGTCTCGACAGTTAAGACCGCATGAGCTAAATTATCCCATGCATGATTTGGAATTGGCGGTGGTAGTTTTCACTTTGAAGATTTGGAGACATTATCTATATGAGAGAAGTCCATCATCTATACAGATCATAAGAGCTTGAAATATCTCCTCACCGAGAAGGAGTTGAACTTGAGGCAGAGAAGGTGGATTGAACTACTAAAGGATTATGATTGTTCGATTGAATACCATCCAGGTAAGGCTAACGTGGTGGTGGATGCGCTAAGTCGGAAGGTGATCTCGGATCTGAGGGCAATGTTTGCTCATCTAAGCCTGTATGAGGATGGGAGTTTATTAGCTGAACTTCAGGTGAATCGACATGGATAGATAAGATTAAAGAGAAGCAGTTGTAGGATGATGACTTGAGTGCCCGACTATCTCAAGTGCAACGTGGTAAAGTAGGGGACTATAATATGAAAGATGACGGGGTTCTGTGTTTTCGAAAGAAGGTGTGTGTCCCGAGGGACGTGGAATTGAGGTGAATGATTCTTCAGGAAGCACATAATAGCCCATATGCTATGCATCCTGGAGGAAGCAAAATGTATCGGGATTTACGAGAACAATTTTGGTGGCCAGGCCTGAAGCGGGAGGTAACCGAATTTGTGGGTAAATGTTTAACATGTCAGCAGGTAAAGGAGGAGCATCAGTTACCTTCAGGGTTATTACAGCCGGTAAAGATTCCACAATTGAAATAGGAGAGAATCACGATGGATTTTGTTAGTGGGATACCCCTTACACCTACTAAGAAGGATTCGATATGGGTAATCATTGATCGTTTGGCGAAGTCCGCTCATTTTGTACCGGTTAGGGTCGATTATTCTTTACAAAAGTTGGCTAAGCTATATATAGCGGAGATTGTAAGGTTGCATGGAGTACCTATGTCAATTATCTTGGACAGAGATCCTAGGTTTACGTCAAGGTTTTGGAAGGCATTGCATCAAGCGTTAGGTACAAAGTTGGACTTTAGTACAACATTTCATCCACAGACGGACGGACAATCAGAAAGGATGATTCAAATTTTGGAAGACATGTTGAGGGGTTGTATTATTGATTTCAAAGGTGCTGGGAAGACTTTCTACCATTGGAAGAATTTGAATATAATAACAACTACCAATCCAGTATTCAGATGGCACCGTATGAGGCGTTGTACAGGCGAAAGTGTCGTACTCCTACGTGTTGGACGGAGTTAGGGGAACGACAGATTTTGGGTTCGAAACTAGTATTGGAAACGGAGAATAAGGTTGGGTTGATTTGGTCTAGGTTGAAGGAAGCGTCGGACGAGCGAAAGTCTCTGACGACTGAAGCGAAGAGACATAAAATTTGCGATGGTGATCGGGTTTTCTTGAAAGTATCACAGTGGAAGAAAATTCTAAGGTTTGGAGGAAGGGTAAGCTAAGCCCTAGGTTTATCGGGCCTTATCGGGTGTTAAAGCGTGTAGGACCAGTTGCTTATCAGCTTAAGCTACCTTTGGAGCTAAGTAAGATTCATGATGTGTTCCATATTTTAATGTTACGACGTTACTGTTCAGACCCATCTCATGTGATACCATTGGAGGAACTTGAAGTAAAGCTTGATTTATCTTTTAAGGAGGAACCAGTTCAGATCTTGCAGCGCGATGTTAGAGTTTTACAAAGAAAATCGATACCTTTGGTTAAGGTTCTATGGTGGAATCATGGATCAGAGGAAGCTACATGAGAGCTAGAGGATGTTATACGACAGCAATACCCTCACCTCTTTTGATCAGGTAATTTCGGGGATGAAATTCTTTTAAGGGGGTAGAACTGTAACATCCTAGGTTGGGGGCTCTGCATTGGGGATAAATTGTGTGTGTATGCCATGCTATGTGTGTGTGTCTGATATGTTTAGAGCTTTCGGGAAGGCTTGGGGTTAAGCTTCAGCCTTGGAAGAAATTCTATTTTTAGTCACAAAAAGGGAGAACTAGGTGAAGTGGTCCTTAAGGGTACTTGAATGGGAAGGTTAACACAAAAATTCAGTTGGTAAAGTGGCAAGGAGGCTCCACTAAGGGAGCAGATAGGTGGCATACAAGCATGTTTGGAGGGCGAGTTGAATCCCATGCTTAGCAAAAAAGTGTTTTTTTTTATATATGTGACTAAAGAGTGAGAGGTGGTTTCGGCTAGGACTCTAAAGTAGTAAGTGTGGATTGAGTCTATAGATAGAAAGATGAGGATAGGAGAAAAACAAGGGATAGGATAGAAGGGGAAGAGATGGCCGAATGTGGGACTGTGTGCAAGGGAAAATAGGTTGAATGGCTAAGGGTGTGCCGAAATTCCCATTTGTGAATAGTGTGCTGAATTTCATCTTTTCCTAGAGCATAGCTTTTTATTTTTTTCTCTTCTTCTTTTCTCCTCCTAATTTCGACAACAAAAGATTTTTCTTCTCTTTTTCTGCTTAAACCGGAAAACTCCTAATTCTACTTTCCTCTCCACCTTCATACCATAGCCGATTGATCTTGAAAAGCCGAAATGCCTAAGCCTCTTTATTTTTCTTTTCGGGTTTCTCATCCAGTTTTTTCCTAATCATTGCCGAATCCTATCAACTATTAGGCTAATACTGAAATCTCCTAAGTATCATTTGGATCTACTGTGATAAGGTAATAGCGTTCTCTTATCCCTTTGTTGTTTTTGGTTTTTGGAGACCATAGCCGAATGGCTAAGTTGGTTGTAAGTCCATCATTAGTTTGATGTTTCTAGTCACTGATCTAATGTTTTCTTTGGGTGGCATTCCAGGATTTGAAGGAGATCTAGTCACCTAGGTTTCTAAGACAGAAATCGGCAACTTTCGAAACATACTATTTTTTCGGGATTTCAAGGTAAGGGTTTCGATTCTCCTTAAGTGTTCAATCGGTTTCTTTTCGTTATTCGTGCCTTAACCTAATGTTTCGTTAAGTAATCGTTATAGTACCTTCTCACCAAGATCATTCATGGACTCGAATGTTAGTAAATCAAAGGAAAGGGTTGGATCTATAGTCGCAGCCCCAAAGCTCAAGAAAGCAGCGATGTCTGCATTGTTTGAGATTAGCCCTTTGGGTTATGGTGACTTCGAAAGCGAGAATAGTAGGCAGATAGCCGTAGTTTTAGCTAGTGATAGCGTCAACATAGAGAGTGTCGTCTTACGTGTTATCAGGTGTGTAAACTTTCACACACTATAATATAACTGTGCTAACGTTTGTATGGGATGAAAAAGCCGAAAAGTGGGCTGTATAGACAGTCGTGATACCCTTAGGGGTAAGGCTAGGATTGCCAGGTATGTGATCGTATCATTTCTTTGCATAGCCAAATGTATGTGTGACAAGATGATATAATATGAGTAGCATGTTGCATTGTTAGGATTTGTGTGTAGATCATGGGTATGGGCTTGATATGAAGGGGAAGTGCTTAATTGGTCACGTAGTGATCGGTGGCTTTGCCACGATATATATATATATACATGTGTTCATACACTATTTCTTTTGGTCACAAGGTGATCGGTGGCTTTGCCACGATGTATATATATTTTGGTCACATAGTGATCGTGTTTATTTGGTCACCTAGTGATCGTGTTTAATTGGCAGCAAGACTGTCGTAATGGTGTAAAGCGGATGGAGGGTTGATTGTAGAAATCCCCACGGTGTGAATGGTTGGTACGGGTTGGTGTGTAGCGGATTGAAACACTAGGTTTGGCTTGGGCTTAATGCATTCATATGTTGTTGCTGATATGTGGGCTCAGGCCCAATGTGTGATTGTGGGTTAGTTGCAGTATATTTAATGTGGGAGGTTTTACACACTGAGTCTTGGTGACTCACCCCTTTTTCCCTAACCTTTTAGGTGAGCAGTAGCTCGTGGATGCAGGAGCCGAGGCAAACTCGTGGAGGCCATGTTTTCATTTTCTTTCTTTTACTTTTCGGCATTTCTTTAAGTCGTTCAAATTTGGGATTTCCATTATGTAATAAGGCCCTTCAAGATTGTATTTCGTTTTATTTTATTATTTACTGTTTATAACGAACTTGTCACTTCGACAGCTTAAATGTTTAAGTTAAATTGGAGTTTTATTAAACCAAACATCCTATTTTCAAAAGTCGGCGCAATAATAGAAAAAGTTATCTTCCAAAACGTCGGTTTTTCATAAATTTAACTAAGACTTGGTTTTACTTCACCCTATGACATACCAGATTCGGATGTAACACATGGGCCGAGTCTAGGGTGTTACACATGCTGACAGTCATGCTGTACAAAGATAATAAAACGTGGCCTAGCCACCGATCACTATGTGACCAAATAACCGACCACTAGGTGACCAAAATGCTGATCACTAGGTGACCAAATAATCGATGCCAAAATGAGACACCAAAACATCATTCCGTGTGACTGTGTTACTGATGTACACTTCCCCTGTATAACGTTAATAACCCAAATCCCATGCTCATGCAATGTAGTATAACAACAGGTCATAAGATGTCATCCACACAATATTTTATGTATACACATCGTCACACTATCCACAAGAATAACGAAAATAAAACATACCATACTAACTTGAAGTTTCGATTTTACCCATCCTGAGCAATACAATCACCATTGTCGATATTTAGGTTTCGACCATAACACATATATGATTTAAACATAAAAGGAGATAGTGTGATAATTACACACCTATAAACCCGAAGAAGTAAACTTTCGATCTCGCTAAGCGTGCTCACTTGCAGGGATCACAGTGATCTGCTTATCCCTTTCAGAAGCCGGCCCACAACCTGGAGGACAATCTCGAACAGCAGACACCGCACGCCTTTTGAACTTAGGGACTGAGGTTACGGGTCTAACCCCCTCCTTCGCCTGACTAACATTGGATTCCATCCAAAGATCTTAGTTTGAAGACCTAGTTAAACCATTGAATAAGATAATAGCGAAAAAATATTTACTTTGAACGAAGAAGTTCTTACCAAAGTCGACAAAACCTAGTGGGTTCTACACTGATTTAATAGATCACTAAAGTCCCTTGATTGATCAAATTCGGTTGACCCCAAAAACTCTGAAGTAGAAGAGATTCAAAACCACACCTTTCCTTTACTCAACCGAAAAACCAAGGAACATAATTAATGCCTTGATTCGGTAAACCATAAGAGAAGAGATAGAATAGAAGAGAATGGAACACTTGCCACTACTAAGAAGAATCTGATTCAGAAGGTTGAAGAGAAGAGTAACGGCAATCTTCTAGAAAATCAACAAGTGAAAAAAAGTAACCACGTAAGAGAGGTTTGGCTTCAGAAGAACAGAAAAACAGAAGTAAAACTCAAAGAGAAGAAATAGAGAGGGATTTCGTCTAAAGTAAAAGAGATGAGAACTGAAAGAAAAAGAAAAGATAAAAGGGAATTCGTCCAAAAGATGGAATTTGAGAGGTAACCAAATAGAAAAGGAAGAAATTATGGAATAGAGAAGATTAGAAGGTTTGGCTATTGTTTACTAAATGAGAACTCACTAAACAAAAAAAATTGCTTCAGTTTTGATGAGGGAATACTCAACTCAAGTCACCAAAATGTAAAAGAGGGGAAGAGAGAGTTAAGGTTCAACTCTTAAAACAATTAAGAGAAAGTGGTGTAATGAGAGGAGAATGGTAGGAGGGTTCGGCCTTTAGATGATGAAGCAAGGCTTACACGACACCAAAATCCCGAAAGGAAGAAAAAGTTTCGGCTAAGCTAGAGGAAGAATGAACCAATTTGCTCCAATTGCACTACAAACCAATACCGAAAAGAAAAGCTCACTATACCTAAAATATTTCTAACTCTTTTGGCACCTACTCCCCAACCAAAACCAAAAGCCTCACACTCCCCCTTCACTGTACAAAATTTGGCTAACAACCCATCTCACCTCAATCCCCATGTTGTCCCCTTGAAACACTCCTTGATTCCCTCTCCTCCACTTATTCAAACCATTTTGAATAGTTCAGACTCCCCTAATCACTCTCCACCATCTATTTGAAATAGTTTACCAGGTCTTGTCTCTCTCCTCCGAGTTTAATTACCATCCAGCTACCTCTCTTGCTTGAACCAAAAATAATACTCTCTTGTGCTGCTTGAGAGTTTCGAACCCTCTCCCCCTCAGCTTTTACTTGTGACACCATCTCCCTACATGCTAGGTGGCATCTCCTTGCCACTTCTCCACTGCACCTATTGTGTCACCCAAACACAAACAAAACCCCTTAAGTCCTGCTCCCAAATAGCCTTCCCCCCCCCCCAAAATACCCAAAACTAAAACTTTAGCCAAGGTTCCAACTTAACCTTGGGCCTTCTCGGAGACACCAAACACACTCAAACAACATACAGAGCCTACCAAACACACAGAAACAAGATAGATGCATAGCCTCTAAATCCTGGATGTTATAGTTAAGGATTCGAATCTGCCGAAGATCGCATTTAGAACTAGGTACGGCCACTATGAATTTTTTGTCATGCCTTTTGGCCTAACGAATGCCCCCGCTATCTTCATGGATTTGATGAACCGTATTTTTCGGCCGTATTTGGATAGATTTGTTATGGTCTTCATTGATGACATACTGATCTACTCTCGAGATGAGAATGATCATGTTGAGCACTTGAGTAAAGTTCTACAAGTTTTGAGAGAGAAACAATTATTTTCCAAATTCAATAAGAGTGAAATTTGGCTCGAGGAAGTGGGATTTCTAGAGCACATTGTTTCTAGAGATGGGATTAGAGTCAACCCGAATAAGATTTTAGCAATTGTTGAATGGAAACCACCGAGAAACGTAACTAAAGTAAGGAGTTTTCTAGGCCTAGCTAGCTACTATAGGCATTTTGTCAATGGGTTTTTCGTGATAGCTATGCCAATGACAAGACTTCTATAGAAAGATGTGAAATTCATTTGGACAAAGGAATGGTAACAGATTTTTGAGAAATTGAAGACACTGTTGACTGAGGCTCCTGTTTTGGTGCAATCTGAGTCGGGAAGAGAATTTGTGGTTTACAGTGACGTGTCCTTGAACAATTTGGGTTGTGTACTGATGCAAGAGGGTAAAGTGATTGCATACGCCTCTAGACAGTTGAAGCCACATGATAGGAACTACCTAACTCATGATTTAGAGTTTGCCGCAATAGTGTTTGCATTGAAAATTTGGGGGCATCATTTATATGGTGAAAGGTGTCAATTTTTACCGACCACAAGAGCCTAAAATATTTGATGACACAAAAGGAACTAAATTTGAGGCAATGAAGATGGTTAGAGTTAATTAAAGATTATAAGCTAGTAATTGACTACCATTCGGGGAAGGCAAATGCAGTAGCTGACGCTTTGAACAGAAAATCATTGTTTGCACTAAAAGATATGAGCACCCAGATGACCTTGTTGGATGATGGATCTGTATTAGCCGAGTTGAGGGCTAAACCATTATTCCTCCAAGAGATTTGTGAAGCTCAGAAGGATGATAACAATTTGCAAGCCAAAAGAGCTTTATGTGAGTCGAGCGTTGAGTCAAGCTTTAGATTAAATTTTGATGGATGTTTGACTTTTCAAAATCGGGTTGTGTACCCAGGAATGATGAGCTTAGAAATTTTATAGGAAGCACATAACAGATGTTTGAATGTGCATCTAGGCTGCACAAAGATGTACCAAGATTTGAAGAAATGGTACTGGTGGTTAGGTATGAAGAAGGATATTTTTGAGTTTGTATCAAAATGACTGATTTGTCAGCAAGTGAAGGCTGAACATCAAGTACCTTTGAGTTTACTTCAGCCTATTATGGTTCCTGAGTGGAAGTGGGACTGTATCACTATGGATTTTGTGATGGGTAGTGGTTGATAGACTCACTAAGTCAGCCCACTTTATACCAGTGCGAGTCAACTATTCACTTGATAAATTGGCAGACTTGTACATGTTGGAGATAGTAAGACTTCACGATGTATCATTGTCAATCATTTCAGATAGAGATCTAAGATTCACGTCACGGTTCTGGACAAAACTACCAAGAAGCTTTGGGTACGAAATTAAGTTTCAGTACTGCATTTCATCCCTAGATCGATGGGCAATTAGAGAATGATTCAGATACTAGAAGACATGCTCAGATGTTGTGTTTTGGAATTCCATGGTAGTTGGGAGAAATACTTACCATTGGTGGAATTCACCTACAACAACAGCTTTCAGTCAAGTTTGAAAATGGCGCCTTATGAGGCATTGTATGGAGGTAAGTGTCGAACATCCTTGTATTGGTCAGAACTCAGAGAGAAACAAATACACGGGGTTGATTTTGCTAAAGAAACTGAAGAGAAGGTAGAAGTGATTCGTAACTGCCTGAAAGCCGCTTCAGATAAACAGAAGTCCTAATAAGATTTAAAGAGGAAATAAAGAATACTAAGTCAGTGATAAAGTGTTCTTGAAAGTGTCACCTTGGAGGAAAGTCCTCAGATTTGGTCGGAAGGGCAAATTGAGTTCGTGATTATCGGACCTTATAAAGTTATCGAAAGGATAGGACTAATAGCTTATCGGCTAGCTTTACCGCCTGAGTTAGAAAAGATTCATGATGTCTTCCATGTATCTATGTTGCGCCAATAATGTTTAGACCCTTCACATGTTATAGAGTTGACAGAGGTAGAGATACAATCAGATTTGACTTATAGTGAAGAACCAGTTAAAATATTGGCTCGTAAGGTCAAGCAGTTAAGAAATAAAAGCATAGCCTTAGTGAAAGTCCTATGGCAAAGGCACGGCATAGAAGAAGCCACCTGCGAGTCCGAAGAGGCGATGAGAAACCAATACCCCAATCTTTTCTCTGGTAAGATTTTCGAGGACAAAAATCCTTAAGGGGGAGAATTATAACAACCTGATTTAGAGGTTAGTCAGAATAGTGATCTTGGGATCACTAATTTGAGACCCGAGAAATTATTTTCATGATATATTATGAATTAGAACATGATAGCATGTGAACATTAAAATATTGGTACTTTAATTTTAGCGATTTCATGTTTAATCGCGAAAAAGGACTAAATCGCATAACATACGAAAGTTCCATTCTTTTGTTAAAAGTACCAAATAGACATGGAATATTAATGGGAGGTCTTTAAAAGGAAATTTGGGCTTTGGAAGAAGCTTGGCCGGCCATAGGAGAACATGGGAGACAAGATTTGTCAATCTTAGTCAAAGTTAGTAGTAGTAGGTGGACTAATTTGACTTGTATTAAAAATAAGGAGAGAAAAGTTATCATCTTTTCTCCTATCATCTTCCACCAAAATTTAGAAGCAAATAAAGGGTAGAAACCTTCAAAAATTTCAGCAAGCTCTCATCTATTCAAGTAAGTATTCTAGTGAACCTTTCTTGAAAATAATTGTACTTTTGAAACCCCTAGAGCTTAAGCTTTCAAATGAGAGGACTATTGTGCAATGTTGTGAAAGGTTTAGAGTTATACCATGAGAGCTACCTTATTTATTTATTTCATTTTAATGGAAGAACTTGAGTCTTAGTTGTTAGATGAACAACTTTTGAAAAGGGTGTTAGTATGAGAACACCAAATAGGACCTTAATGAAAAGGTTATAAATTTTGTAGTATGTTTGTGAAATATTGATTTATGATGATAGCTTTAAGAACATTAAATGTTTACCTAGGCTTGTTGGGGATTAAAATGTGATTAGAATTAATTTTCGAGCCTAGGGGCAAAAAGGTCATTTTACCAAAATCTAAGGGTAAAATGGTAATTTTAATTTAGCATGATTATTGAGATGCTTATGTTAATGTGGCGATTAAAATGAGCTAATTTGCTATTATAGAGCAAGAGGAGACAAGATTTCGCCTCGATCGGGGAAAGGATTAGGTCGTAGACTAAACCGAAGAACTAGCTCATTTTGAAAACGAGGTAAGTTGTATGTGAATTAATGCAATATTATATTAGCGTAATTGAGGATGCTTGATATCATATTGATGCATGATACTTCAATAAATCAAGAAACTTATGTGAATATGATATTGAAGTCTTAATGGACTATGACGAATACGAAGAATGCTATCACCATATTATGAGGGTCAATGTAAGACAATGTTAGGGACATGGCATCGGCCATATTATGAGGGTCAGTGTAAGACCATGTTTGGACATGGCATCAGCCATATTATAAGGGTCAGTGTAAGACCATGTCTAGGACATGGCATCGGCCATATTATGAGGGTCAGTGTAAGACCATGTCTGGGACATGGCATCGGCCACATTACGAGAGCCAATGTAAGACCATGTTCGGAACATGGCATCAGCATTAAGATAAGAGCTAATGTAAACCATATTAGGGATATGGCATTAGCACCGAGGGGTAATCCCATATAAGACCATGTCTGGGATATGGCATTATTACCTAGAGGAGTCTCCATGTAAGACCACCTCAAGAGTGTGGCAATGGTTTTACACTTATTGTAGTAATTATAAAAACACGTCTTTGATTATTCCCTGTGCATGGTGGGATAAGCGGATGAATTTAAAAGTAGAGATGTGAAGGCTATTTTGGTCCTGCGAATGAATGAATACAGATACTAATGACTGAGTCATGAGAAATTGGCTCGATATGTGGCAAGGTATGTGCTTGATAAGGGCAATCGTAAGTAAGTATGGTCAAGTAGTTTTGACTTGTGTATGGTCAGCTAATACCATGGATT
Source organism: Gossypium rotundifolium (assembly GCA_025506655.1). Taxonomy (NCBI): domain Eukaryota; kingdom Viridiplantae; phylum Streptophyta; class Magnoliopsida; order Malvales; family Malvaceae; genus Gossypium; species Gossypium rotundifolium. Next base: position 74,386,975 of record CP106731.1, read on the forward strand.
AATTATATTTATGAGTATTACAATTGCTATTTATTTCCATGCAATTTACTAAGCTTTATGCTTACCCCTTTTTCATTGCCCTTCTTCTTTGTAGTATTGCAAAGATAACTTGAGGATTGTGACTGCAGGAGTTCAGGAATCACACTATCAACGACACTTTGGTATAACAATTTTAGACTTGTTTTGAATATGGCATGTATAGGACTTGGGAATTTTGTCAAGTTGTAATTGTTAGTTAAAGTGTTGGCTATAAGTCATTTTGTATATGGTTTTATAAGTTAGGCAAATACTTGGCAAACTCTTTCTTTAAATGAAGATGAAATTCATGAAGTGAATGCCTTTTTTTACCTTGTATGATGGAAATGAGTTCTTAGACTTGCTTATGAGATAGAAATTGATTATTTTGAGATGAAGTATAAGAGTGTGCATTTTAGGGAAGCAATGGCTTGGTATATAGTCTGTTAATTTATCCACCTAGTGTGACACAGGCGTGGGTCAAATCGTGTAAAGGCCACGGCCAACACATGGGCGTGTACCTAGGCTGTGTAAAGTCTACACCTTCTCCATGAAATTGTAAAATCCCCACGGCCAGGATACACGGGCGTGTGCCTCGACCGTGTGATCAAGTCAGTATATCAAGGAATAATACACGGTCTAAGTCCACTGGCATGTTAAGGCCGTGTGAATATAGTCAGTAACTCCCCACGGTTGGAGGACATGGGCGTGTCTAAGGGTACACGGTGTGTCCCAAGTCACATGGGCGTGTGAACTCTGCTTCAAAGAAGAGTTTTTGATTAAGTCTAGAAAGTTTTTGGATAAGGGCTTAAGGCCTTGTAGGCCCACAAAATGTATGATTAGCCTAAGAAAGAGAAGTTTTTTTAGTCAGAACAAAATTTCACAGCCATAAGAGTATGTCTAAGTGAGTTGTATATGGTAATGTCTTATATTCAGTTCTAACATCGGACTTGGGTATGGGGTGTTAAAGGCTTTCTCGTCAATCAACTAACCGATATCCTAGCAGGATCTCCCAATACATCCACTAGAATAACGAGTCAACAAGGACTATTTATCTTTCGACCTCACAGTCCAGACCAGCTTAGGGTGAAGGTGTCTACAAATAGACCATACCAATTTTTGGTCAATTCCCACCTAGATGACTTCCTACGGTCATTTAGGTTCTTTTTTCCCAAACAGTTGATCCATTGAGTAACCCTACAAAACAGTTAATAGATTATATCTACTCTCGCTAATCCCCCATAGAGGGATTAGTTCCTGATGGTTTTCATGAACAGTATAAATCGATATAAAGCATAAATAGGATAATTGAATCAAAAATATAAAGTTTCAAACAAAGCATGATTTGTATTACGAAGAGGAATAAACCCACATAGCTTAATTGTATCCACAAATCATATCTCCTAAGAGAAACAAAGAAGAAACTAAAAACCTAACAAAAGAGAAAACTAAATTGAAATTAAAAGAGAGATTCTAAGTTAATTAATTTGTGCCCTTAACATGTGACAAGTGAGCCTATTTATAGATTTTAGGTGGTCGTCATCCTTAACCCTAGGTTAGCTGACATTCCCAAGCTTTAAGTTTGATTGTGTGGTTTGAAATGCCCATTGGCTTGTATTAATTCTCGTATAGAGTCGATGTCATGACACATCAGGACCTGTGTCGTAACATAGAAGTCAGGATACTCTTCTTGGGATGTCTTCAAGGGTATGCCACAAAACCCTTAAGCTATGTCGTGACATCGAAGGCAGTCTTAGAATTTCTCCATTTTACTCCCTATGTTGCAACATCGAACCCTCCGTGTTGTGACATAGTGACTAGTATATGTTTATCACACCTTCTAATGGTCTCCTGCACACTTGCAAAGTTCATTAGCTCACCTTTAGGCCTCATTCAGCCTCTAAGGTCAATAAAAGACTTAATTTGAACAATTGACTTTAATTAAACTTACTAAAACATAATTAGAACCTAATGATAATGTGTAACACCCATAACCCGTATTCATCACCGGAATAAGGTTGTAGAGCATTACCGTACAAACTAAACATTTATACATACATTTCAAAAATTGACATAATCATGATATAAAACATTCATTCATGTACATATCATCCCTAAATCGAGCCCTCGAGGCCCTAAAAATACTTTAGAAACATTCTAGGAGCAAATTGGAAACATTTGGAAAGTTTAAGAAAAAGTTTGAAATTTGAACTGTAGGGTAATGCCGTGTGGCCAGGATGTGTGACTCACACAGCAGAGACACATGCTAGAGTCTCAGGCCGTGTAACATTTAAAATAGGGACACACGGTTGTGTCCCGGCCGTGTCTTCACCCATGTAACTCTCTAAGTTGGGTCATATAGCCAAGCCACACGCCAGTGTGCCAGGCCGTGTAACTCTCAAAATGGCTCCACACCCATGTCCCAGGCCGTGTGCTAGGCCGTGTAATATCCTGACTTTTATGCATTAAAATATACAGGGGACACACGGTCATGTGTCACACACCCGTGTCTCAGGCCGCGTGGACATGAAATTGGCCAAAATCAAGCCATTTCCATCACCAAATCAAGTATGTACCTAAAAGCATTTTGTACACATGGACAAAGCATCAAAAGCTTACCAAAACATGTATGAAATGACCAACTAAAAAGACTAAATCCACTCAACCAATATGCCATACAAGGAACCTCAAATGCAAACATACAAATTTACCTAAACATATACATATACTTTACCACATTTCATTCATAATCATCTAGTTCATTTTCATCTCAAAACATATCATAACTTGACCTATATCTATTCAACATAAACTTACCATTTGAGACATACCATTCATGCATCATATGTACCAAATTGACACAACTTAACCATCATCAAAATGGTACCAAAACAACCAACTCATACAAACCAAAATCAACATCTAAGCATTCAACTAAACATCAAACACAAGTCCACTTATACATTCCATTATAACCTTGGCCAAAACATCAAAATCTACCGATATAATTGTTGGATAGTGTGATAGATCTCAGACGAGCTTCCAAACCAATTGAGCTTTCGATTATCTATAAAACATAGGAAAGAAAACTACGTAAGCACATAATGCTGAGTAAGTTCATAAAACATGAATATAAATTACCATTCCAATACATAATATCAAGATTAAACATATCATAATCCAACCACAAGCTTATCACAAGCCTAAGCACCATCAATAACACATGTTAGTTCATTCAAACATAATTCACTTGAATTAACATAGTGTAAGTTATTTTTACATAAACATACTTCTTTTAAATGCATCATTTTCATAAACATAACACACTTTCATTGAAACTTTCCATTTCATTCATTTTCATAATTTCATGAAATAGTTCATTTCAACACTTACCTTTCCTTTCCTTTTCATGCCCATTGAACCATTTAGAATATCATCGGATACTCGGGAAAGCTCACATGAAGTGTTCTAAAATATAATCGTAATCTTTCCTTTACATCGTTGCTCACACGAGCTGTGAAATGGGCCTGCTCACACGAGTTGTTGGTTAGAATGTAAGCTACAGATACTACTCACACGAGCTGTGGAGTATCCACAACAAATGTAGGACCTTAGCCATCAGTAGGACATTCAAGACCAGCACCCAAAACATGAAAACCCTAATGACATGTCATTTCTATCTTACAAATTCCCAAGGTTCAAACGGGGCTTGATAACCATCGTGACATCGTTGGATATACATCATTTAGTTATATGGAAAATAAAATATTAACATATAGATCAAAATAACATTAAATGATATTTAATCATACGAACCTCGATGACAAAGACATAGGAACGAGATTAACTAATCCAAGGCTTTAGCTTTTCCTCGATCTAGATCCATATGAGGTCTATCTTGATCTAAATAGGAAAATTCAATCCATTTAATACTTCTATTATTCAATTAGTCCACAATTCATATTTTTGCAAACTTATAATTTTCCCCTAACATTTTAACATTTTACAATTTAGTCCTTAAGCTCGTAAATTAAATCTAAGCATTTTCATACTTATTTCATGCTAGCCAAATTCACTAGGGACCTATATCTACCCATAAAAATTAGAATTTCACAAATTTACCATGAAATTTTACTAATTTTACAAATAAGTCCCTAAATGACATTTTCATCAAAAATCAATTTGAAAAACTTGTTTGTTTATCAACAAGGACTCATAATCTTACGTAAAACATCAAGAATCATACAAGAACATTCATGGAAAAACCCTATACCTTTAACAATTTTGCAAATTGATCCTCGGGCTAGCTAGGTTAAGTTACAACAACCCCGAAAACATAAAAATCATTAAAAACAGGACAAAATTACAAACCATACACCCAATCTTTGCCTGGTCGAATATCCCTCTTGCTCAAATGGTGTTTTAGGTTTTCCAATTAGAAAATATGAAGATGACAATTCTTTGTTCATCTTTTGTTTGAACTTTAAGTTTAATTACTTAATTACCATAATACCCTTTAAAAACTAATAAAATTTTAATAAAACCATGCCATATAATTCCACTAAATAATCAAATGGTCTAATTACCATTTAAGTCCATTTACTTCCACTTCGATAGACATTTAACCCTTTTAATTAATAGAACTCCACTTTTGTACCTTTTATGAATTAGTCTTTTTTACAAAATTAAGCATGCAAACGTCATAATTTCTTAACGAAATTTTTATACAACCTTCCTAACATTCTGTAAACATTAACATAATAAAATAATAATAATTCTCTCTTTGTAATTATGGTCCTGAAGCCATTGTTCTAATTTCACTAAAAACGGGTTGTTACATAATGCTTGCTTTCAAGCTCCTAAAGTGCGAAAATTAGTTTAATCTTTTACATTGAATTATGATAGATCAAACTCCCCCTCACTTAAGTCATTACTTATCCTTAAGCACCATAAACAAAACCAAGAAATAAAAGAGATGACCCTTGAGAAAATGTGATACAAGTATTGACTTTGGAGCACATGACTAGGCATTTCATCTTTACGAATAATTTTGACATGATCAATAATTGATTTACCACTTTTGACCTTAGACATCTAAGTTCAGTGCATTACAAAGTATACAACCATTAAGGGCCTCATGTGTAGGAATCCATCTATAAATCATACAAGTAGTTTTATTATCCTGACAGAATAAAAATGTAACACCCAAAACCCGACTTAGAAGTTAGGCCCAAATCTGGCGTGTCACATTGTAAGAAGTAGAAAAGATAAGCAATTGTTTAGAAAAGTTTTATCGAATTTTTGAACTCCGAATTCGTTGTTTGTTTGAGAAAAACTAGATTTGCTAAATGACCATTTAAAAGTTGTTATTATTTTGAAAAATTGTTTTGTTATGAAAGTTGAACTTGCATCGTTGCGTAAACATGATATTTTAGAAAACGATTGCTAATGTTTTAAGAAAACCCCGTATTTATAAGTTTAACAGTTATAAATGAAAACTTAGAAAAATAAACCAATGGCCTTATTATAAAATATTAACCCAAAATAAATAATCTAAAAATAAGGTAAAAATCAAAATTACTAAATTTCACGAGTAGTATCTCTGATGCATAGCCACCCCGAGTCCTCCACGGCTCCCAATCCTCTATCGTTGGTTATTTCCTGAAACATTTAGTAAAAAGAGGGGGTGAGTTTACGAAAACTCAGTGTGTACAACCCTCATCGGTAAGAACATGCATCACAACAATGAAAGTGAAGCCCATTCTGATGCTTGGTGGCAATTGGGCTTTAGCCTAAAATAGCCTCGGTTGAGCCTTAACCCATATCATATGTCACAGCAGATAATGTATGCAATGCAATGGAAACCCAGCCCAACCTAGATTTTCATCCTCTACACACCCCCGTACCAGCTGATCACTCAGTGGGGATTTCTACAATCAACCCTCCATCCGCTACACTCCATATGTGGCACCTAGCCACTGGTGACATAGTCACAAAATATCATATGTGGGGCTAACCCACTTGTGGTACCAAACCACTAGTGACAATCCCGAACAATCATATATGTGGGGCCAACCCACTGTGGCACCAAACCACTGGGACGAGTCACGAAATCATCAAAAGTGGTACCAAACCACTGGTGGTTCCAAACCACTGAGACTTAGTCACGAATTAAGAATGTGGGGCCAACCCACATGTGGTACCAAACCACTAGTGACAGTCTTACACTTCCCCTTAAACATCATATCCAACCCATGCATACAAGTGTCAAATGAATGCAGCAAGCTGTCAAGTGCATATTATCATTATGGCATACAATCATTAGTGCATACATAACCAACAGGGTACTTACCTGGTATTTCAATCATGCCCACTATGGCATAACGTCGATTCCTCTAACCATTTCGGCTTTTCAGCCCAGATATTTAATAACACATAATACAATCAAAGTGTGAATTCTTCCACACAATTACGCTAATCAACCCCTAAGGGTATAATGGTAATTTTACCCATTGAGGGTATTCCAGTAATTTACCTACCAAGGGTAATTCGGTAATTCTACTCATAACTAATCCATGTATTCAGTGCATCTCGAACATAATCAATCATATAATTAACACAGACAACATTAGTACGACCACGAGGGTACAACGGTCATTTGTCATTTAGGGGTAAAACGGTAATTACACACTAAGGGTATTTCGATAATTTTGTAATCCGGGGGTATTTTGATAATTTTGTAAACCAAGGGTAATTCGATAATTTTGCAAACTAGGGGTTATTCGATAATTTTGCAAACCGGGGTAATTCAATAATTTTACAAACCAAGGGTAATACGGTAATTTACAAATCAGGGGTAATTCGATAATTTTTACAAACTAGGGGTAATTCGGTAATTTTACAAACCAGGGGTAATTTAGTAATTTCATAAACCAAGGTAATTTGATAATTTTGCAAACCAAGGGTATTTCGATAATTTTACAAATTAGGGGTATTTTGGTAATTTTACAAACCAGGGGTATTTTGGTAATTTTACAAATCAGGGTGTTAACGACCCAACAGAAGGTCCACTGTCTACTACTCAATCATACAATATACTCATATGGCCCCCAGGCCCATTGGGCCCACTTGGCCCCTTTCGGGCCATCATGGCCCAACAGCCCACACCCACAACAACACTACTGATGGCCTCAACTATCGCGTTGAAGCCCCACACGTGCGCTCGCACGCTCGTGTGGATACCATCACCGTGTGACCGGCTTATCGGCATTTGCCACCCTACAATTATAGTAGAGAGAGTACACACCTGATAGGAATCTGAAGCTGTGCTAAACCGTGCTCCGAGCACTCCCATGCCCAACGCCAACCAGGTATGCTCCTTCTCCTCCTAGGCAGCTCTATAAATAGCTAGCTTCTCACCTTCCTTCTTTGTATCTTTCCGATGTGGGATCCTCCGTCGGTGAGAGTTTAAATCCAACTCAAACTCTTCCGTCAATCCATAAAATAAATACTTCCTTGCTTTCCAAGAGATTGAACCAGGCTCCTTGCACCCTTAATTATGCTTTGCCACTAGACCACTCGCTTCCTTGTGTCTAAAACCATGCGCAACTAAATATAATCCTATGGTAAAATTCTAAAGTCCATATAAAAAGAAAACCAAAATGAAAGAGCCAAGACTTGAACCTTGGACCTCCTTCCTTCCTTATGGCGTCACCCCATTGCCTCTTATGTGGCGTCACTTTGCCACTACACCACACACTCCACTTGTGTCATTTTTCTCCACATTTTATTCTTAAAGCCTACCTACTAACTCTCAAGGTTTTTTTCACCTAAAACCAAAATTTTCCTAAAGCCAAAGTTTGAACCTGGGACTTCATAGAAGCCCCTTAACCTTCCAAAATCACTCACCTACCAGATCCAACTTGCATTAAAGCCGTTCTCTTATTCTCAAAAATTTTAAACACTACTACGCCTAAGGCCCAATGGGACCAATCCTACTAGGCCCAGCTTTAGGATGTTACAACAAATGATAGCTTATGCGATTATTTGGTATAATGTCCATTTTGCATAAGGAAACCTACGTCACACAGGACTTTTTGACTTGTAACACTCTATGGCTTAGGACAGGTATCGAATTCAAAAATAGTAAGCATCAAAATGATTACAAACATAAAAATAGTTTGGCACATCGTATTGATCCCTATTCTTCCCCCTTAGCGACCCTTACCCGCTCACTGCCGTATTTCTTCTTCTCTCACCTTTCTTATTTCTCCATATAAGAAATCATAGCATAATATAGTAACTACGGCTAGCCTAGAGTTTCTGTGCATTAATAAAGGAGATTTTCTTATTTCGTGACTTTTTCACTTTCTTTTTCCATACATTTCACTCACAAATGCTTTTGCTTTTCAAGTACATTTTCCATTCGTATTGATTTTATTTTCTTTTTTTTTTTTTTGAAATTTTTTGTTCTGCATTTTAGGCTAACCTATAATCCTTATTTCACACTAATATTTCCTATTTCCTCTATTTTTACAAAATCTACCATAATGCATATACTTTACCCTCAATATGTACAGCTGTGCAATTTAAGACCAAAGAAAGATGGCAAATATAAATTAACGTTTCAGGCTCAGGTTTTGTAATAAGGTTCATCAAGAAGTGTTTACAGGCTCAAAAGAAGTACTAAGGGTGAATAAATTCAGGTCAGCTTTTTGGCTTTGGATGTGTTCCAAACAATGCCTTAGGTCATCCCTAAATATCTCATATGCACAAAGTTAATCAACCAAACAAACTCAAATTCAACCATTTATCATTCATACTAGCATGCTCATTTCCTTGAATTTTCTATATCATTTGGTACAGATGATCACTTAATGCCTATTTACAATGTAACATATAGAAATTAGTAGTCTAATAATGAAAATTTTAAAATCAGCTATCATCTTTCCAAATTTATTTGAAAGCATAAGCAACCTATGTACATGCTCCAAACCAACCACTTGTATTTCTACAAGCTCAAGCACACAAATGAGAAGAAAATTCAAAATAAAAGCATAAAAATTGAGACAAATTTTCTATGTTACCCCCACACTTTAGTTAACACATTGTCCTCAATGTGTGTCTCGAAAAAAGAATAAGGAAAGATATTACCCGATTAATTGTGGTCATTTTATATGCTATTGGTGGGTGCTTCCTCCTTTGCTTGTTGATAATTCAAATTGTTGCATTCCCTTCATGTGGGGTTCCTACATAGAAAATAAAATCCAAACATGAAACAAAACTACTAAAAACTTATTCCTACTCCTAAAATCATCTTTAGAAAAATTAATACAATTTTTCTTAAAAACATTAAAAAGTTCAATTCAGTAATTTAAAAATAAATTTGATTTCCTATTAATAAAAACTAATTTAATTTTCATAAATCCACCTATTCCTAAAAATTCAAATCCTACTAAATAAACTTGAAATATTATTCATCATCTTCTTGAAATCCTTTTTTCTCCTTTTCTCCTTTTGTTTAGTCTGCATAAGAATAAACTGCTTGAATACATCATCTCCAAGCAATTTCCTTGAAGGATTTATGGTCCTATCCAACCACTCGGTAGGTACTCCGCTCTTTTACACAATTTTATAATTCAATGGGGGAAAAATATTCCCTTTCCTAGATTTCATGCGCATTCAACCATATTCCTGTATATCCATGTTCCAATACATATTTGTCTCCTCTGGAGTATCTCATATGTTATCATAGCATGGATGGGACTGATCTCGGACATATATGTTGTAGGCCATATTCTTGAACAAATAAATTCCATCCACATCTTGGCCTTTGGTGTCATTAATTCTTAATTGGATGTTTCAAGTATTTTGTTCCTATTTTATATGTCCACATCTCTTTCCCTTCCATTAAGAATCTTAGTGTTTCCTGTGTGTCTATATTTTTGAATTCTTTCAAATCTATTTTATATAGTCATGATAATAATATGGCACATCCTAAAATTGAAAAATACTCATCTCAATTACTAGATCATTGATCCCCCTGACCTTCACAAAAGACCGCATCCCGTAGAATGTTCTAGTTGCTTCCCTTTGTTTTAATCTTTGAAACACCCCAAACCCGCCCCAAGCCACGGAGGATCTAGCATGCTCCTTGAGTAAAAGCGTAGTTAAGTCTTGAAATGACATTCGGAAATCTTTGTGGTTTTGAAGAAAATAGCTTAGGATTGTTCTCAAGTTAAAAACCATATTGTAATTTAAATTTGTGCTAAAGCGATATTTTCATATTTCAAAAGTTACAAGTTAAAAGAGATGTTGAATTTTAGAGTATATTATTATTAACTTGGAAAGCCGTAGGTGTTTGGGTTTCAAAACAATTGATGTTGTTTTACAAAATTGTTTAATCATTACATTCGATATTATTCACATCATAATAAAATTTAAAATGCATAAATAAAGCAGTTAAGTGATAATGGCCTTATTACATCAAAACATAACCCAAAATAAATCAAAATAAACTTGATAAGAAAAACCAAAAAAATAAAATGTGCATGGCCACCACTAAGTTCTGCAGACCTAGTCCATTTCTTGAGTGCCATCGCAAAATGTTAGCCCACGAGGGTTAGTCGCAGACTCGATGTGTAACTACCAACACAGACTCCCAAAACAATCAAGGCATATTAAATCACATAAAACAATTGTAAACAATGATGCAACCCAAACCACCTAGATCCAACCTCTACACATCACCCGTACCTACCGATCACACCGTAGGGATTACTAAATCGACCCTCCATCCGCTACACACCATCGAAGGCAGTCACTGCAGCCAACTGCAGATCGCCCTTATAATTGTGGCATAGCCACGAGATAATGTGATGAGTCACAGATTCATAATATGTGACATAAGTCACCGAGATAATGTAGTAGAAACCACCGGATCACTTCCCCTTTAACATAATCACCCATATGCCCATGCAACATACAATTTATCATGGAATTCACCTTACCCCAAAATCATAACGGAATTCCACATATTTTCACATCCATGTCATTTAAACATTATTAACAAGTATTAAGGGTAGCGTGCACGAATACCTTGTGCCATTGAATGGTACCCTTAGCCATGTTTATTCGTCACTTCATTAACACATGCTTAACATTATTATTATTAAACTATCGGGAGTTTGGTGTAGGGTTACACACCTGATTACTAACGCGATTACCAAATCCCGAAAATCTTTGAAATCGTCACCACCAATTCTACCTACATTTGGCCATCCTCCAAAACATCAAACCAACCTGAAAACCATCTTGATTCCAGCCCATATGGTATTCGGCCAAATAAAGAGAATCAAGAGAGGGCCATTCGGTCGAACCTACCACTACCTACCTTCGGCTTTTCCACCAAATCGGCACAGGAGACTTTTAATGAGACAGATTTGGCTACAGAGAGGGAAAATCGACAAACCTTAAGCAAGTGTTTCGGGTTAGATCTTAATGAAGAAAGAAAGAAAGTAAAGAAAATAAAAGTGAATTCGCATAGAATAAAATCCAAACTCACCCGATTACTAAGGAGTATCGGCTAATGGTGCACCTTGAGAACCGAAACCTCCCTTGTAGATTCGGTTATGGAGGAGGAATATGAGTAAGAAAAATTCAGCTTTAGGAAGATATTGGAGAGGAGAAAAAGACTAGGAATTTCGACTAGAAGAGAAAAAAGAGAAAAGAATTTTGGCTTGAGAGAAAAGATGAGAAAGTGGGAAAAACAAATGGAAAATATGATAATTCCATTCCAAATTTTGGCTATACAGCACTTTTCGAGTTGGAGTTTGACCAACTCTTCCCTCTTGATAGCTCTTATCTTGCATGATAACCCAATGCCTATCTCATCTTTAGAAGAGGCCAACCTAGAGCCAACTCCTCCTCTTAATTATCGACTTTTAATTACTAAATATTAATAGAAATAAAGCTCCTAAAATGGGGCTCATGTGTCCATCCATCCCTCCCCTTGAAGTGCGAATATTTGACCCACTAACTTGGGCCCCAAGCGGCCATACTAGGCCCAAACTTCTCCCCTTGTGGCGCCACCTACATACCCACTTATGGCACCTCCAACTTTGGGCCACGAGCCCAACTTGCTACTAAACATACTCACTTAACTTTTAATTTATACACTAACATTATTTATAAGTAATTTAACCCAGGTTTTAAGCCCAAACTTGAGCCCAATCCGCACCTCAAAGTCTTCTCTTACTAATTTAGCCATGCAACGCATCAAATGCACAGACCCACAAAGTCAGGATATTACAGTTTTGCCCCCATTAAAATAAATTTTGGCCTCGAAATTTACCTGGCTAGAATAAGTGAGGGTATTGCTATCGCATTGCTTCCTCTGGCTCCCACGAAGCTTCCTCCGATCCATGGTTATGCCATAGTACTTTGACTAGAGGAACTGATTTCCTGCATAGCATCTTCACATCACGTTCCAGAATCTGAATCGGCTCTTCCTCATAGGACAGATCTGGTCTCAGCTCCACCTCCTCAACCGGTATCACGTGAGATGGATCTGATCGGTAATAATGTAGCATCAAAATGTGAAACACATTGTGTATCTACTCCAACTCCGAAGGCAATTCTAACTGGTACGCTACTGGTCCAACCCGCTTCAAAATCTGATAAGGTCCTATAAACCTAGGACTTAAGTTTCCCTTGCGACCAAATCTCATCACCTTCTTCCACGGTAAAACTTTGAGAAACACCTGATCCCCCACAGCAAACTCCATCTCCTTTTGCTTAAGATCCGCATATGATTTTTGCCTATCAGATGCCTCCTTCAACCGTGTCCTAATTACTTTAACCTTTTCTTGATTACGCCACAATCTATGGACCCAAAACCCAGCGTTCCCCGATTCATCCAACATGTAGGAGTGTAACACTTTCATCCATCTGCTAACCGTGCGGTGCCATCCGAATACTTGCTTGATAGCTATAATTGTGCATAAATTCCGCTAAAGGCAAGAACTCCTCCCAACTCCCTCTGAAGTCTATCATACAACCTCTCAACATATCCTCCAGCACTTGAATTACCCGCTCGGATTGGCCGTCCGACTGCGGATGAAATGCCATACTGAAGTCCAATCTGGTGCCCAAAGCTTGATGTAATGCTTTTCAAAATCGAGATGTAAACCTCGGATCCTATCGAGATAATCAACACCGCACTTATGCGACCTCACAATTTCGCTACATACAACTTTGCCAATTTACGTAGAGAATAGTCAACCCGACTGGTATGAAATGTCGAGACTTAGTCAACGATCTACATCACCCATACCGAGTCCTTCTTAGTAGGCGTAAGGGGAAGCCCACTAACGAAGTCCATGGTAATTCTCTTCTATTTCCATTGTAGAATCTTTATCGGCTGAAGCAATCCTGACAGTACTTGGTGTTTAGCTTTGACTTGCTGACACGTTAAACACTTCCTACAAATTCTGTAACTTCTCGCTTAAGAGCGAGGCCACCAAAATTGATCCGTAGATCCTATATAACTTACTTCCTCCGGGATGCATAGCATAAGGGCTACTATGCGATTCTAAAGAATTTTCTACTGAACTCCTTATCCTTGACATCTGGACCTTGCCACGAAAAACACGGCACTCCATTGTTTACATCAAAATTTTCCAATTCCCATTACGCACTTGCGATAACTTAGCACTCAGATCGCCATCTACCAAATGTTTCTCCTTTACCTGACTTAACCACATCGGCTTCACTTGCAACTCCGCTAGCAAACTCCCATCCTCATAAAGGCTCAAATGTGCAAGCATCACCCTTAGATCCAACACCACTTTTTGACTTAGGGCATCTGCCACCACATTCGCCTTATCCGGATGATACTCTATTGAGCAATCATAGTCTTTCAACAACTCCACCCACCCTCGCTGTCTCAAATTTAGCTCCTTACGAGTCGACAAATATTTTAGACTCTTATGGTCCGTGTAGATCACCGGCGTTTCTCCATACAAGTAGTGCCTCCACACTTCAAAAGCGAATACAACCGCCACCAATTCTAGATCATCGTCGGATAGTTAACCTCATGTGGCCTCAAGCTGCCGAGGGCGCATAGCGACCACTTTCCTTCTTGCATAAGGACACATCCCAATCTTGTATGGGAAGCATCACAATACACCACAAAGTCTTTCCACGCTTCAATTTGAATCAAAATCAGACCTCTGTCAATACTTTCTTAAGCTTCTCAAAACTCTCCTCTGCTTATACGCCCATCTGAAAGATACCTCCTTTCTTAATAACTTTGTCAAAGTCTTTGCTATTATCGAGAACCTTGACAAATCTCTTGTAATAACTTTGCTAACCCCAAAAACTATGGACCTCGACCACAGACTTAGGTGGTTTCCAATCTAATATTGCCTCAATCTTGAGGATCCACCCTTATTCCTTGGCGGACACCACATGCCCTAAGAGCGTAACTTTCTTGACCAAAATTCGCACTTCTTGAACTTGGCATATAGCTTCTTTTCCTTAACAATTGCAACACAACCGAAGATGCTCATCGTGTTCTTCCTCAGACTTGGAATACACTAGGATATCGTTTATGAACACAACGATGAACCGATCTAGGTAGGGTTGAAAAACCCGATTCATCATATCCATGAGCACGGTTGGGGAATTTATCAATCCGAACAACATTACCAAGAACTCATAATGCCCATGCCTAGTCCGAAAAGCTATCTTATGGATATCTGCCTCCTTCACCTTAAGCTGATAATATCCTGACCTTAGATCTACATTCAAAAATACTGCGGTCCCCTTAAGTTGATCGAACAAGTCATCTATTATTGGCAATGGATACTTGTTCTTGATGGTCAGCTTATTCAACTGTCGGTAACCTATGCACATGCGCATAGTCCCGTCCTTCTTCTTCACGAATAGGACCAGTGCTCCCTATAGAGACACACTAGGTCGACTAAACCCACGATCGAGTAACTCTTGGATATGGGCTTTATGCTCTACTAACTCCTTTGGTGCCATTGATGCTGAGCAATTGACACGGGGAGCTGCATGCAGACGGTAAATCAATTCTAACTCCACTTCCTATCAAGGGGGTAACCCAGCGAGCTCCTCGGAAAGACATCCACAAATTCCCTTACTGTTCTAACTCCTCCTACAGCTGCTTCTTTAGCCTCTAAGGCACTGATCAACATCAGAAAAGCTACACACCCTTTTCTCACCATCTTCTCTGCCTTAAGGGTAGATACTACATTTGACAAGCAGTTCCATCTCTCGCCCATTACCACAACCTCTTTGTCGTCAGAAGTTCTTAACGACATGCGCTTAGCAGCACAATCCACATTTCATGGTACTTCACTAACCAGTCCATGCCTAAGATTAGATCAAATTCCTCAAATGGCAACTCTATTAAGTCAGCTGAAAACTGTACCCCCTGAACTTCCAAAAGTACTGCCCTAAAGAGTTTGTATAATACTATTGATTGCCCTAAAGGACTAAGTACAATCATCTTCCTATATGCAGTCTCGAGTTCACATGCGAGTTCGGACACCTTACTAGCAATGTATGAATGAGTTGACCCAATATCTATCAACGCAATAAAGGGTAATTCGGAGATAAGGAACATACCCATTATGACATCAGGTACGTCACCATCCTCCCTCCGACGAACTGCATACACTAGACCCGACTATCTCGCCTCCGTGTTACCAACACCTCTATCCGGTGTTTCTATATTATATAGTCGTGATAATAATATGGCACATCCTAAAATTGAAAAATACTCATCTCAATTACTAGATCATTGATCCTCCTGCCCTTCACAAAAGACCGCATCCCGTAGAATGTTCTAGTTGCTTCCCTTTATTTTCGTACTGAAACACCCTAAACCTGGCCCACAAGCCCTGACCGGATCTAGCATGCTCCTTGAGTAAAATGTAGTTAAGTCTTGAAATGACATTCTGGAAATCTTTGTGGTTTTGAAGAAAATAGCTTAGGATTGTTCTCAAGTTAAAAACCATATTGTAATTTAAATTTGTGCTAAAACGATATTTTCATATTTCAAAAGTTACAAGTTAAAAGAGATGTTGAATTTTAGAGTATATTATTATTAACTTGGAAACCAGTAGGTGTTTGGGTTTCAAAACAATTGATGTTGTTTTACAAAATTGTTTAATCGTTACATTCGATATTGTTCACATCATAATAAAAATTTAAAATGCATAAATAAAAGCAGTTAAGTGATAATGGCCTTATTACATCAAAACATAACCCAAAATAAATCAAAATAAACTTGATAAGAAAAACCAAAAAGCGAAAGTGCATGGCCACCACTAAGTTCCTGCAGACCTAGTCCATTTCTTGAGTGCCATCGCAAAATGTTAGCCCACGAGGGTTAGTCGGCAGATCAGTGTGTAACTACCAACACAGACTCCCAAAATAATCAAGGCATATTAAATCACATAAAACAATTGTAAACAATGATGCAACCCAAACCACCTAGATCCAACCTCTCACATCACCCGTACCTACCGATCACACCGTGGGATTACTAAATCGACCCTCCATCCGCTACACACCATCGAAGGCGATCCTGCGATCAAGCTGCAGATCGCCCTTATAATTGTGGCATAGCCACGAGATAATGTGACAAGTACCAGATTCATAATATGTGACATAAGTCACGACATAATGTGGTAGAAACCACCAGATCACTTCCCTTTAACATAATCACCCATATGCCCATGCAATACAATTTATCATGGAATTCACTTACCCCAAAATCATAACTAATTCCACATATTTCACATCCATGTCATTTAAACATTATTAACAAGTATTAAGGGTAACGACTCAATACAATCGTACTCATTGAATGGTACCCTTAGCCATGTTTATTCGCCACTTCATTAACACATGCTTAACATTATTATTATTAAACTATCGAGGTTTGGTGTAGGTTACACACCTGACACACATTAACGCGATTACCAACCTCAAAATCTTCGTGAAATCGTCACTCACCAATTCTACCTACATCTCGCCATCCTCCAAAACATCAAACCAATCAAAACCATACCCATTCCAGCCCATATGGTATTCTGGCCAAATAAAGAGAATCAAGAGAGGCCATCTTCATCAACCTACCACTACCTACCTCTGCTTTTCCTCTAAATCAAAGACAGAGACTTTAATGAGATGATTCGCACAGAGAGAGGAAAATCGACAGCACCTTAAGCAAGTGTTTCAAGTTAGATCTTAATGAAGAAAGAAAGAAAGTAAAGAAAATAAAAGTGAATTCAAGATAGAATGAAATCCTAAACTCACCCCGATTACTAAGGAGTATGCGCTAATGGTGCACCTTCGAACGTAAACCTCCCTTGTAGATCTTGCTATGGAGGAGGGATATGAGTAAGAAAATTCAGCTTTTCAGAAGATATTGGAGAGGAGAAGAAGACTAGGGAATTTCGACTAGAAGAGAAAAGAGAGAAAAGAATTTTGGCTTGAGAGAAAAGATGAGAAAGTGGGAAAAACAAATGGAAAATATGATAATTCCATTCCAAATTTTGGCTATTATAGCATGCGACTCGAGTTGGAGTTTCGCCAACTCTTCCCTCTTGATAGCTCTTATCTTGCATGATAACCCAATGCCTATCTCATCTTTAGAAGAGGCCAACCTAGAGCCAACTCCTCCCTCTTAATTATCAGCCTTTAATTACTAAATATTAATAGAAATAAAGCTCCTAAAATGGGGCTCATGTGCAGGCCCATCCCTCCCCTTGAAGTGCCGAATATTTGACCCACTAACTTGGGCCCCAAAGGCCATACTAGGCCCAAACTTCTCCCTTGTGACGCCACCTACATACCCACTTATGGCACCTCCAACTTTGAGCCACGAGCCCAACTTGCTACTAAACATACTCACTTAACTTTTAATTTATACACTAACATTATTTATAAGCAATTTAACCCAGTGTTTAAGCCCAAAACTGGAGCCAAACCGCACCTCAAAGTCTTTCTTACTAATTTAGCCATGCAACGCATCAAATGCGCAGACTACAAAGTCGGGATATTACGCTTTGCCCCATTAAAATAAATTTGGCCTCAAATTTACCTGCTAGAATAAGTGAGGGTATTGCTATCGATTGCTTCCTCCGCTCCCACGAAGCTTCCTCCGATCCATGGTTATGCCATAGTACTTTGACTAGAGGAACTGATTTCATCGATAGCATCTTCACATCACGCCCGAATCAATCCATTTTCCTCATAGGATGAGATCTCGTCTCACTCCACCTCCTCAACCGGATCACGTGAGATGGATCTCGATCGGTAATAATGTAGCATCAAATGTGAAACACATTGTGTATCTACCCAACTCCAAGGCAATTTAACTGTACGCCATCGTCCAACTCCGCTTCAAAATCCGATAAGGTCCTATAAACCTAGGACTTAAGTTTCACTGCACCAAATCTCATCACCTTCTTCCACGGTAAAACTTTGAGAAACACCGATCCCCACAAAGAACTCCATCTCCTTTGCTTAAGATCCGTGATATGATTTTTGCTCATCGATGCCTCCTTCAACCGTGTCCTAATTACTTTAACCTTTCTTGATTACGCCACAATCTACGGACCCAAAACCCGACGTTTCATTCATTCCACATGTAGGAGTGTAACACTTTCATCCATACGCTACCAGACAGTGCCATCCGAATACTTGCTTGATAGCTATAATTGTACGCAAATTCGCTAAAGGCAAGAACTCCTCCCAACTCCTCTCCAAGTCTATCATACAACCTCTCAACATATCCTCCAAAGACTTGAATTACCCGCCGGATTGGCCGTCCGATCATGGATGAAATGCCATCTTCAAGTCCAACTGTGCCCAAAGCTTGATGTAATGCTTTTCAAAATCGAGATGTAAACCTCGGATCCCTATCCGAGATAATCAACATTGCACTTCGCAAACTCACAATTCGCTACATACAACTTTGCCAATTTACGAGAGAATAGTCAACCAAGACCGGTATGAAATGTGCGACTTCGTCAACCGATCTACATCACTCCATACCGAGTCCTTCTTAGTAGGCGTAAGGGAAGCCCACTAACGAAGTCCATGGTAATTCTCTATTTCCATTGTAGAATCTTTATCTATCAAGCAATCTCGATAAAGATTTGGTGTTTAGCTTTGACTTGTCGACACGCTAAACACTTCCTACAAATTCTAGAATCTCTCGCTAAGAGCAGCCACCAAATCGATCCGTGAGATCCCTATATAACTTACTTCCTCCAGATGCATAGCATAAGGGCTACTATGCGATTCTCAAGAATTTTCTACGAACTCCTTATCCTTCTAAGATACGGATCTTGATCAAAACACAAGACTCCATCATTGCTTACATCAAAATTTTCCAATTCCTATTTCTGCACTTGCAAAGAATCTTAGCACCTTGATCGCCATCTACCAAATGTTTCTCCTTTACCCGACTTAACCACGCCTTTCACTTGCAACTCCGCTTAGCAAACTCCCATCCTCATAAAGGCTCAAATGTGCAAGCATCACCCTTAGATCCAACACCACTTTTCGACTTAGGGCATCGCCACCACATTCGCCTTGTCCGGATGATACTCTATTGAGCAATCATAGTCTTTCAACAACTCCACCCACCCTCATTGCCTCAAATTTAGCTCCTACGTCCGAGCAAATATTTTAGACTCTTATGGTCCGTGTAGATCACCGACGCTTTCTCCATACAAGTAGTGCCTCCACACTTCAAGAGCGAATACAACCGCCACCAATTCTAGATCATACGTCGGATAGTTAACCTCATGTGGCCTCAACTGTCGAGACGCATAAGCGACCACTTTCCCTTCTTGCATAAGGACACATCCCAATCCTGTATGGGAAGCATCACAATACACCACAAAGTCTTTCCTTCCAAATGAATCAAAATCAGAGCCTCTGTCAATACTTTCTTAAGCTTCTCAAAACTCTCCTATCGCTTATCTCGCCCATAACGAAAGATACCTCCTTTCTTAATAACTTTGTCAAAGGTGTCATTATTATCGAGAACCTTCGACAAATCTCTTGTAATAGCCTCACAACCCCAAAAACTATGGACCTCGACCACGGACTTAGGTGGTTTCCAATCTAATATCGCTCAATCTTCCGAGGATCCACCCTTATTCCTTGGCGTACACCACATGCCCTAAGAACGTAAATCTCTTCACCAAAATTCGACTTGTGAACTTGGCATATAGCTTCTTTTCCTTAATAATTGCAACACAACCCAAGATGCTCATCGTGTTCTTCCTCGCACTTGGAATACACTAGGATATCGCTTATGAACACAACGATGAACCGATCTAGGTAGGGTTGAAAACCCGATTCATCATATCCATGAGCACGGTTGGGGAATTTATCAATCCCAACAACATTACCAAGAACTCATAATGCCCATGCCTAGTCCTAAAAGCTATCTTATGGATATCGCCTCCTTCACCTTAAGTCGATAATATCCCGACCTTAGATCTACATTCAAAATATCATGTCCCTTAAGTTGATCGAACAAGTCATCTATTATTGGCAATGGATACTTGTTCTTGATGGTCACTTATTCAATTGCTTCATTAACCTATGCACATGCGCATAGTCCCGTCCTTCTTCTTTCACGAATAGGACCAAGTGCTCCCTATAGACACACTAGGTCGACTAAACCCACGATCGAGTAACTCTTGGATATGGGCTTATGCTCTACTAACTCCTTTGGTGCCATTCAAGACAGAGCAATTGACACGGGAGTCAGCATTCGACAAGAAATCAATTCAACTCCACTTCCCTATCCGGGTAACCAGGCACCCTCCAGAAAGACATCCACAAATTCCTCATCGTTTAACTCCTCCTACAATGCTTCCTTTAGCCTCTGGCATCGATCAACATCGAGAAAAGCTACACACCTTTTCTCACCATCTTCTCTCGCCTTAGAAGGATACTACATTTGACAAACAGCTCCATCTCTCGCCCATTACCACAACCTCTTTGTCGCCGGGTTCTTAACTATACGCGCTTAGCAGACAATCCACATTCGCATGGTACTTCACTAACCAATCCATGCCTAAGATTAGATCAAATTCCTCAAATGGCAACTCTATTAAGTCACCAAAACCGCATTCTAACTTCCAAAAGTATCGCCTAAAGAGTTTGTATAATACTATCGATTGCCCTAAAGGACTAAGTACAATCATCTTCCTATGTATACCCTCGAGTTCACATGCGAGTTCCGCACACCTTACTAGCAATGTATGAATGAGTTGACCCAATATCTATCAACGCAATAAAGGGTAATTCGTAGATAAGGAACATACCCATTATGACATCGTACGCCACCATCCTCCTCCGAGCGAATCGCATACACTAGACCCGACTATCTGCCTCCGTTACCAACACTCTACCGGTGTTCCCACCTCTTCCGTAACCATTACCTCGCCACCGGGACCACAACCACGCGGTGGTCAGCATCCCACCTCTTCCGGCTGATTAAGATCCCGACTTCTTTGGTCGGCTCCGTCTGCTTTTCATAGAGGTCCCTAATCATGTGATCCTTGGACCCACACTTAAAACATCCTCGTCTCCTTCTAACACTCTCCTAGGTGCATCTTTCCACACCGAGCACACGACGTGGTCTTGTCCTCCGTAACAACCTCTTGACCTCGTGACCCATCAACTCTAGGTCTCTTTTGAACATTCCAGATGACCTCGATGATCCAAAACCTCTCTTTGTCAATTTTGTCGCATTTTGCCTTCTGATTCCTTAACCCCTCTACTACCTTAGCCTTTTCTACCAACATGGCAAACTCCGCTCCTCTTGTAGAGCATCAACAATCTCGGGTCATCCTCGGTCCAGTCCTCAAATTGGACACATCGTTCATGCTCGTAGCTACAATACCTCGAGCATATCGGCTCGAGCCTTAAAATTCGCCAGACTCGCCACTGGACTTATTCCCTTAAACCGACCTTTAGAAACGCCTTCTCTCAGGCATCAATATAGCTAGTCCCAATATACTTCTTCCGACACGCCACCTTAAAATACTCCCAAGTGAGATCATCTACTGACACCATCGAGAACCGTGAGCCACCACTTGGTATGACTTATTATGGAGAAGTGATACCACCCTTTCGCTTTCCTCGTGATTAAGTCTAAATCGTCCATAATTCGCTCGTCGCCTCCAACCAATACTCACCATATTAAGCCACACACCAATATACCTTAGAATACTCGCTCCATTGGCTCAAAGTCTCTAGTACAAACTTTCGAGCCCCATACCTCCACCTACTCCACCCACCTTCTAAAGAACTCGCAAGATCACCTCACGATAATCGTGATCATCCTCGTATGATCCTCGATATTCAACACCAGAGAATTGTGGTGGTGGCATTTCATTCTTGGACCATTGACCGGACCTAACGGGTTCCGATACGGTCATTCGGCCTCTACCACGCCACGCATTACTGCACCACGCCCTCTAGAACTCATTCTTCCGAAGTTGCATTTATCTCGATTAAGAATTTTATGAATCATTATTTCTTTCCAGCGATTTATCGCGAATGTTTTATGATTAATAGTTCTAAAAAGTAGTTCTTCGAGTTCATACACACACAGCCCTCAAGTTCATTCATTCTATCATCAACATTCATGAACTCGCTCATTACGTAAAAGTGTTGTGGTTGTCTTTGTTGTTGTTTTCCACTACCTGTGGGTATTTTGTAATTTTATCCTCTGTGGGTATTTTCATAATTTTCCAAGTCGTGGTATTTTGAAATTTCGTAAAATAGAGGTTTCTAGGTATTTTTGCAAAATAGGAATATTTTGATAGGAAGATTCAAGGTAATATGGTAATTTTATAACCGAGGTATTTTGTAATTTTACAAACCAAGGTATTTCGGTAATTTTGCAAAATATGGTTCATGTGGTTTTATGAAATAAGGTATTTTGAAATTTTCAATTCGGGTACTTGACAACTTTCCATATCATGGGTATTTTGGAAAAAATTTTCAAGTTAGGGGTAATTTGGTCAACTTGCAAATCAAGGGTATTTTGGTCATTTTTCAATTAAGGGTACTTTTGGTAATTTTAAACCAAGGTTTAATTTTAAGGTTGTACAAAACAAGGTGACTTGTCCCTTTCGGTTTTAATTATTGAATTTAGCCTGTGATTAAGTCTTCTTAGTTAGAGTGAACCGTGACGCACTGTGGTAGGATTCGAAAGCAGATAAGAGGTGAGTCACTAGGATCTGCTTAAATACCAAGCTTCTGAATCTAATTCTAGACATGCGCACAATGGTTGCCACACCTTAACTCGATGACTCACCACGTGTTTGTTTGGTTAGACTTTAAATTTTATGCAATTCTATGTTGGAGTAAGCTAATCCTAGAGTTCATTAGCTCCTAGTCGACTAGTCTACATCCCGTAATAGCCACATACAAATCACACAATGGTTAGGGGTACTTACCGGTGGACTTCGGGCCGAGACTCAAAGCCATGCCGAGAACACTGCTCATTCTTTAGTAAAACCCAACTTCAAAATAAGAAAAATGTTTTGGCCCAAAAGCCCTCAAGGCTGAGTTTTGAATCAGGCTCTGATACCAAATTGAAACACCCCAAACCCGGCCCACAAGCCCTGACCAGATCTGGATGCTCCTTGAGTAAAATGTAGTCAAGTCTCGAAATGGCATTCTAGAAATCTTGGTGGTTTTGAAGAAAATAGCTTCGGATTGTTCTCAAGTTAAAAATCGTATTGTAATTTAAATTTGTGCTAAAACGATATTTTCATATTTCAAAAGTTACAAGTTAAAAGAGATGCCAAATTTTAGAGTATATTATTATTAACTTGGAAACCGTAGGTGTTTGGGTTTCAAAACAATTGATGTTGTTTTACTAAAATTGTTTAATCGCTCGCTCGATATTGTTCGTGATCATAATAAAATTTAAAACGCATAAATAAAATAAAGTTAAGTGATAATGGCCTTATTACATCAAAACATAACCCAAAATAAATCAAAATAAACTTGATAAGAAAAATCGAAAATCGAATGTGCATGGCCACCACTAAGTTCTTGCCGATTCGGTCCATTTATCGAAAGTGCCATCAGAAATGTTAGCCCACGAGGGTGAGTCGACAGACTGCCAGCGAATTACCAACATAGACCCCAAAACAATCAAGGCATATTAAATCACATAAAACAATTGTAAACAATGATGCAACCCAAACCACCTAGATCCAACCTCTACACATCACCCGTACCTACCGATCACACCGTGGGGATTACTAAATCGACTCTCCATCCGCTACACACCATCAAAGGTAGTCGCTGCAGTCAACTGCACATCGCCCTTATAATTGTGGTATAGCCACCAGATAATGTGATAGAGTCACCAGATTCATAATATATGACATAAGTCACCAGATAATGTGGTAGAAACCACCAGATCACTTCCCCTTTAACATAATCACCCATATGCCCATGCAACATACAATTTATCATGCAATTCACCTTACCCCAAAATCATAACGGAATTCCACATATTTTCACATCCATGTTATTTAAACATTATTAACAAGTATTAAGGGTAACGTACCTGAATACACTGTACCATTGAATGGTACCCTTAGCCATGTTTATTCGTCACTTCATTAACACATGCTTAACATTATCATTATTAAACTATCGAGAGTTTAGTGGGGTTACACACTGATTACTAACGCCGACTTACCAAATCCCAAAATCTTTAAAAATCGTCACCACCAATTCTACCTACATTAGGCCATCCTCCAAAACATCAAACCAACTGAAAACCATACTGATTCTAGCCCTTATGGTATTCAGCCAAATAAAGAGAATCAAGAGAGGGCCATTCGGCTGAACCTACCACTACCTACCTTCAGTTTTTCCACCAAATCAGCACAAGCGACTTTTAAAGAGATAGATTCATTCTACAGAGAGGGAAATCGACGGACCTTAAGTGCAAGTTTCAAGTTAGATCTTAATGAAGAAAGAAAGAAAGTAAAGAAAATAAAAGTGAATTCAGATAGAATGAAATCTCTAAACTCACCCGATTGCTAAGGAGTATCATGCTAATGGTGCACCTTCGAGAACCGTAAACCTCCCTTGTAGATTTGGTTATGGAGGAGGAATATGAGTAAGAATACTGGCTTTCGGAAGATATTGGAGAGGATGTAACACCCATATCCGTCATGGAGTTTGGTTGGTGATGCTACTTTACTAACCACCAAGTTCATTTAATCACTTGAATCTTAATACTTAATAAATGATTTTCAATAAACAAAACATCAATTTGATTATAATATCAATTACATTATACATAATAAAAAGTAAACTTATTTTATACTATGAGCACTATTCATTTGGTCATTTCAAATAGGGTGGCGAATATAAACTATTTTTCAAAGGTTAACTCACACCTATTTATCACATGTATATTCAATCACATGCAAACATAATTAGTTATTAACACAAATGAATACTAACCTTTAAAATTATCTTGACCGAATGCATAATTATGTTTATAAAAAATTTCAAAATAATTATTACATCAACTAAGTTCATCAAACATGCATGTAATATCTACTTAAACTTATGGATAATGTCTCTATCAAAATTTTATCAATTTCCTATTCTTTAGCAAAATTCTATTACATACGAATATGCACAAACATATATCACATTTCAAGCATACATATATAACTAACTAGACATATTCATGAGCAATGTACTTAAAATATACTTGTTTACCATGCTGAATTAACTTTGTTTAAGAATCATGCAAAAGACCGAGATACAAACAAACCATAGCACCATAATTTGATCATTTCATCATCGAATCACCTCATTTGAACTTAAAAAGAAATACACATACCCAATATCTTTTATAACCTAACATTACTAACCTATGAAGCAGAACACAACTATGTTTCAATATAATCAGTATACAATTAATTATACATACCACATTACCCAACTCATATTTTCACTTCTCAATCACATATTTTCTTACCATATTCGAATTAAACCTTGATTGAGTTTATGCAAACATTAATGATATAAACGACTATTGCATCAAAAGCATGATAAACATACTTAACCAAAAATTTAGCCATATTCGCATGGCTATTATATACATGAACAAAAGTTTTCAACAAACAAGGTCAAGTCTTTCCTATACATGCCTCATCCAAAACCAAAATGAAAGAGTACCAAAATTAGATCGATAGTGTGGTCAATGCTTCTTGGACGATCCAGTTGAGCGGTAGCCTTTTCCTAATCTATAAAGCAGGAGAACATTACACACAAATAAGTTTACTAACTTAGTAAGTCCCAAGCTCATAATAATAATACTACATTCAATTACTTAAACACTTAAATCATTCAACTCAACCATGTTATCATATTAAAATTTCTTTCACATTTAGCACTACTATTTGAAAACCTAATCTCCATGATAGTACATTCAACCTCAAACTCAGGTCATAAAATACTTGTGCACATCAATCGTAATCTCAAATGTACATAACACTGTACTCGTAATATTAGTTAAACTCTAGTAACATTAAACATATCATACCTTACTTACTTACCTGAGCCTTTAACTAGACACATTAGCTACGATTTACCTTGAACAACAATTCGGTTTCTCCTTTGTAAAACACATCACAGGCATAAAGCCACGCTAGGCATTAAAGCGAAATAAATCAACGGTTGACAAGGTCACGCTAGCACGAAGCTGAATATGTCACTGGCACTAAGCACAGTTAGAGCACTGAAGCTTACGATATATGTCATCACAGCCACTAAGCACTGCAAAGGCACAAGCTGAATATGTCACTATGAGCACTAAGCACGCTAAGAATCACCGAAGCTTAGAATATGTATAGTTAATCTTTCATTTCACATTTCATTGTGCTAAATTCACCACCACTTATAATTCACGTATTATATCGAATAACAAACCAAAACACTTATTCACATCACTTTGAATAAAATTCCAACCAATCCATACCAATACTTTCATTCATTGCTAACACAAGGTTTTATACAAAATTCTATTGAATACTATCATTTAACACATTCATAAATAATTCAATAACCTATACTTGCTTAAGGACTTACCTCGGTTGTCGATGATAGGCATAGGTCAAATCGGCTATTCGAGAACCTTCGTCTTTTCCGATCCTGAATCATGTTTTTCTTTGCTCTTGATCTAAAACACATTCAAATTTAGCTCATTCAAGTACATTTCATCTCAAGTTAGTCCCTAAGCACATAAATAGGAAAATTACCATTTTACCCTACTATTTCAATACTTTGCAATTTAGTCCTATTTGCATAAAACTCAAAATACATCAAATTTCCCCATACTCCTTAAGGGCCGAATATGTATAAGGACTATACAAGTCTATTTCTTTCATTTATTTTGCAATTAAGCCCTACAAAATTTTATTTTTACAAATTGGCCCTAAAACACAAATTTACCAAAACTTCCAACACATAATATACTTATTTTTAACCTATCTTTCATCTAACATCATCAAACATCATAAACCTCAAGAATTCATCAATGGCCGATTCATATATACACACTAATCTTAGAAATTCTAGCATGGGTTGGGTAATATACTAAGCAACGATCTCAAAAGCGTAAAATTAACAAAACAGCCAGCTAGATTTCTTACCTAATTAAGCTTGAATAAGGCCGAATGTTTCAAGGCTTTTCTCCCCTTTTTCTTTTGTGTGTTTTCTCCATAAAGATGAACAATGCATGGCTTTTTATTTTTTTGTTTTATTAACATATATTTATTAGTTTATTTTAACATATAATGTAATATTATATATTATAAAAACTCAAACACTATTACATGCATCAAAGGTGGTAGGCCATTAACCTAACAATGGGCTATTTGCCCTTTTAATACCTCACATTAATAATCCATGCTCAATTTAACACATTACACTTTAGTTGGCCACTTTTACTTTTTAGCGATTAAGTCCTTTTTATCAAATTCAATACTTAAACGATAAAATTTTTTCTTGAAACTTTCACACATAAATACATACATAATAAAAGTAAATATAATATTTAAATATTTCTCGGGCTCAGATTACGTGGTCCCAAAACCACCATTTCGATTAGGGTCGATTTGATGCATTCGGTAAGAAGACTAGGGAATTTCATTCTAGAAGAGAAAAAAAGAAAAGAATTTTGGCTTGAGAGAAAAGATGAGAAAGTGGGAAAAACAAATGGAAAAGATGATAATTCCTTCTAAATTTCATTTATACAGACACACACTTTCGAGTTGGAGTTTGGCCAACTCTTCCCTCTTGATAGCTCTTATCTTGCTTGATAACCCAATCCCTATCTCATTTTAGAAGAGGCCAACCTAGAGCCAACTCTTCCTCTTAATTATCGACTTTTAATTACTAAATATTAAAGAAATAAAGCTCTAAAATGGGGCTCATGTGCATCCATCCCTCCCCTTGAAGTTGCGAATATTTGACCCACTAACTTGGGCCCCAAGTGGCCATACTAGGCCTAAACTTCTCCCCTTGTGCCCACCTACATACCCACTTATGGCACCTCCAACTTTGGGCCTGAGCCCAACTTGCTACTAAACATACTCACTTAACTTTTAATTTATACACTAACATTATTTATAAGCAATTTAACCCGGTTTTAAGCCCAAACTGAGCCCAATCCCACCTCAAAGCCTTCTCCTACTAATTTAGCCATGCAACGCATCAAATGCCTGAGACCCACAAAGTCGGGATATTCCAAGTACAAGATAAAATTCACTATAGGAATTATTGTCGAGATCTTGAGACGGTAAACAAAAATTGGTCAATTTTCTTTCTATTGTGTTCTCCCAAATTCCTTTACAACTCCACATTAAAGGATCAAATTCATGCTCTTGGATAAAAGTATATAGTATAGTTATTACAACTATTTATCCATGTCACCTTCTTGAAATTTAATAGATGGACTTAAAGCGCTTACTTGAAAATGGCCATTTGGTAATATATTTTCTTTGAAGTCCCTTATACTATCTTTTATACGCAAATTGATATTTCTTTCTTGGTAGTGGTAAGTAAGAGAATGAATGTGACCTATTTATGCATTAGAAGAATAATAAAATATTCAAGGGTTATAATTTATTTCTACTAAGCAAGAAGTTAATAACAAAAGCCTAATATAATTAGACTACAAAGCGTTAGAAGTTAATGTTAATTTGGAAAATAGAGTTTACGTAGGGTGTCATGAAAAAACTACCCTCCTTTACTCTTTGGCCATTTACAAGAAAAAGCTACCCTCCTTTCTGATCAACTCTATTTTCCTATGATGTGCTACGGTGTATGGTGTCGGACCTTTCCATCTCAATTTAATTTTGCAGAAATAATTTTAATCTCAATTGAGCAGTCGAATTTGGTCTAGCGAAATTCATGTTTTAGGATCTTTGCACTATGTAAAGTCTACTCCTTTCTTTATACATTTTAGTGTTTTCAGTAGGCCATAAAAGAAATTCTTCTAATTATTGTAGTTGAAATAATTTTTCTTTCTTAGCTAATTTCAGTATCCAAATTTAATTTTATTATTGCCCAATATGCCTTTTCTCTAATTCAATTGGTAAGTGGCAATTCTTTTTGTAAACTAGCTTATATGGGGACATACTTAAAGGAGTCTTATATGGCTCTATAAGCCTACAACACATCGTATAACTTTCTTGCCCAATCCTTTTGACTTGGATTCACTATTTTCTCTAAAATCTATTTAATTTCATGTTTAGACACTTCTACTTTCCCATTAGCTTCGGGTGATAGGCCACTTTCATTCGATGTCTTATTTTGTATTTAGCCAAAAGACTTCAAGGCTTCTACAAAAATGAGATCCATCATCACTAACCAATACATAAGGTGTACCAAACCTAGCGAATATCTTTTTTTCACGAAATCTCTCTTGATTTTCTATCATTGGTAGGCAAAGCAACAATTTTGACCCATTTTGAAACATAATCAATAGCTAAAAGGATGTAATGATCAGATTTTGGGCCTAGTCATAATAGTGGTTATGAGACCACAAGTTTGAAGTAGAGATATGTGTTTTATGACTTTAGTGAGGTCTATGACTTTTTGCATGATTTTCGAAAATTTCATGAAGAAATTTTATTATTTAGTGATCAATTTATTCATTAGGACTAAATTGAAAAGATTAAAAATATGATATTCTAGAAGATTCAAGTATGAGATAGCATTAGAAAATTTATTAAGGGTCCTTATTTAGCAATTAGACCATTATATCCTATGATAGACAAAAATAGACATGGGAAGGAAAAATCTTAAGAAAAAGGCCTTGAGGGCATTTTGGTCATTTGGTTAATAAGTTAATTAAAAGGGGAAAATAAGTCAAAAATCTTGTCCATCTTCTCCATGCTTAGCTAAAAATTTCAAGAACACCATAGCTAGGTTTTCTTCAACTTTCAAGCTTGATAGTAAGTACCTCTAGCCCCGTTTTTGCTGTTCTTCGTAATTTTGAAATCCTCGTAACTTGATTTAGCTATTTCTACCATTATTTTGAGCTAGGGTTCACGTTCAAAAATTTACCCATGTATGACATGCATGTTTTTATGTTTAATGGAGGAATATGAAATTTTGATGTATGATAAACATCTTTTCTAAGTGATTTTCATGAAAATTCATAAAAAGGACCTAGCTATAAAAGTGATAAAATGTATAGTAAAATCAGTTTTGAATGAGAGTTTGAGCCGTTATAAGCTCAATAAAATGTTCACTAGGCTTGGGAAACCAAGAAAATGAGTACATTTCATTATACGAGCCTAAGGGCCATTTAGTAAATATATGAAAGTTTAGGGGCAAAATTATAATTCTTGCCAAAGTATAATTCATGGGTTGTTTAAGTCAATGTGATCATTAAATAAGTGAAATTGTCGTTAGAACAAGGTGGTGGACTAAATTGAACAACTACACATATTTTGGTACTAAGGTAAGTTTGTGTGTAATAAATAAGCGAAATGTTATTATGTTTTAATATGCTTGATATCATGAGAAATGTATATTATCTCTATGAAATTGATTAATGAGGTCTCGATGAAAGTATGATAAAATTATATTATGTGAATATCCGATTGAACCTTTGGAATAGAAAGGATACCATTGTCACAAAATGAGAATATTAGGGTCTCGTATAAGACCTTGTTTGGGACATGGCCTCGGCACCAAATTGAGATCCGTGTAAGACCATATACGGATATGGCATCGACATTGAATTGAGATCGTGTAAGGCTATATAAGGATATGGCATCGACATTGAATAGAGATTCTATGTAAGACCACGTCGGACCTTGCTGGTATGAAATGTGTATGACCATGTCGGGACATGGCATCGATATCTGATCTCGTGTAAGACCATATCGGATATGGCATCGACATCGATATGAGATCCGATGTAAGACCATTTACGGGATATGGTATCGGCATCGAGATGTGATCCCATGTAAGACCATATTTGGAATATGGCATTGGCATCGTATTACGTATGTGATGATTCTTGTGTGCCCTTTAATATTCCAAGTGGTTCAACGGGATAAAGAGCTAAGTCTATATTCAATATGGTAAAAGTGCTAAAGTTATGTGATGAAGTGGTATAGGTACATATGAGTAACTTACGAGAAATGAGTCTAATATGTGATATGTGATTGGTAAGAGTAAGCATGAGTAATTTATGTAGATGTGCTTGAGAATTTGTGTTATTACTCAATGTAGCGTGTAGATGTATCATAAGATTTTATGTTGCTATATATTACATGCAAACTTACTAAACTTTATGCTTACTCCTTCTCTTTTCCCTTTCCCTTGTAGTATCGCCAAGTTAGCTCAGGGATCGAAGGACGTCAGAGTTTGGTTCACACTATCAAGCTATTCTTTTTGTATAGTAAAGTTTGATTATTTTGGGTATGGCATGTATAGGAACTTGGTCATTTTGTGATATGTCATATTTGTTAGCCAATGTGTTGCCTATTAACTTTATCAATTCATTTCCTAAATGGCCATTAGAATCGACAAAAACTAGTTAAGTTATATCTTTTCAATGGTGATGAAGTAGAGTAAAATTAAAGGTGTGGATGTCTCGATAGTAGAAATTCAAAGTACATTATTGTCTTGCTAAGTGGTACTTGAAATGAAATAAATGTGATTGCTTTTCGAGGTGGCAAATGGCTTGGTAAATAGCCTTGTATTTGTCCACATGGATAGGCACCGAGCGTATGTCTAGGCTGTGTACGTGTGTCTAGGCAGTGTATGACACAGTCGGTGTAAGAGTATGCACAAAGATCAATCATGAGATGGTTGTAATAACATACTTGATTTACCATGTTTATTTATATAAAGCATTGTCATTATTATTTCAATTTTTCATACGTGTGTACAAATAAACTATTTTATAATAATGTCACGGGAATAATATGATTATTCTTAAACTATCCTTAGTCAAGCATTATTGTTGACTAGGACAACAATAATGCATTAAGACTAACATGTAGTTGATTGATGATAAAGAGTTGTCATTGATATGGAGTGTCAAAATCAATGCATGAATATGTGTGTTAGAGAACAACATATGGGCCGACCGCTATGAGTATGTTTCTTGGATATTATGTAATTGTCACAACATTACTCATAGTGATTAATATGTATATGATCCTTAGACTTGAGATAATCATTATCCCAACATCGTGAGTCGTATATTTTGATACGATCAAGCGTACACCATAAGCGGTTGTTCTATAAAGGCGATGTTGGATATACCACAAGCTATATAGAGGGATATTGTTGATCAATATAGGATAAGTCCCTCCCACATAATGGGAGTAATATCTTAGGCCATGTGATTGAGTGAGACTAGAAATGCATGGCCATGCTCAAATAAGTTGACATGAGATGTCATACTAATTTGTATATCATAGTCTACTCAAGATATCAAGAAACATGGGATGGACTATACAAGTGTGACTATTCCATGACTTGTATCTATTCCAGAGATAAAGGACTTAAGGATTAATGCATGAAAAGTTAATCACAAAAGTTATGTCAAATCATGACTTCTTGTAACTTAGGTAGCAATGATGCATTGCTAGATGCCACTCATTGTTTGTGACATTAGAATCGTTCTAGTATTATTACTAACGTTACAAGAACCTACAGGGTCACACCCTATGGTTGAAATGAACGGAATGAAACATAGTTGGTATTGTGTTTGATTGTAACATGAATTAAATTAATTAAAGAATTAATTTAATTGGGCAATCAAATATTGAATATATTATATGTACAAGGATGTTGTATACATAATAAGAATTAATATATGAATTTGGTTAGTATATAAATTTAAATAAATATAGTTTTTGAAATCCATGGTGTAATTAATGTAATTATAACTTTTGGGTATAATTAATGTAATTATAATTTTCGGTTAAAACATTATTATATTTATTTAATTTTATAATTCATAAATGAAATCTGGATTATAAAAGGTAATAAGTGAAGAGAAACCCTAAGATTTTGCTTAGAAAAGTCTAGCGTAGTCAAGCAAATAAAAACTCTCGAGAACAGTTTTGGAGATTTGCGCCACACCAGATATACCTTAGAATACCTCGGCTCCATTGGCTCGAGTCTCTCGGTCTGGACTTTTGAGCTCCCATACCTCTACCTACTCCGGCCACCCTCTCAAGAACTCGCAAAGATCACTCACGATCATTGTATCATCCTCCGTCGATCACGATATTCAACACCAGTATTTGGTGGTGGTGGCATTCATTCTTGGACCTTGACCAGACCTAACGGGTTTTGATACGGTCATTCGGCCTCTACCACGGCCACGCACATTACGACCACGTCCTCTAGAACTTATTCTTTCGAGTTGCATTTATTTGATTAAGAATTTTATGAATCATTATTTCTTTCCACTGATTTATCGCGAATAGTCTTATGATTAATAGTTCTAAAAAGTAGTTCTTTCGAGTTCATACACACACTACAGTCTCAAGTTCATTCATTCTATCATCAACATTCATGAACTCGCGTTCATTACAGAAAAGTGTTGTGGTTGTCTTTGTTGTTTTCCACTACCCGTGGGTATTTTGTAATTTTATCCTCTGAGGGTATTTTGTAATTTTCCAAGTCGGTATTTTGAAATTTCGTAAAATAGAGGTTTACGGGTATTTTGCAAAATAGGAATATTTTGATAGGAAGATTCAAGGTAATATGGTAATTTTATAAGCGAGGTATTTTGTAATTTTACAAACGGGGTATTTCAATAATTTTGCAAAATATGGTTCCGGTGGTTTCTGAAATAAGGGTATTTTGGAAATTTTCAATTCGGGGTACTTGACAACTTTCCATACTAGTGGGTATTTTGGAAAAAATTTTCAAGTTAGGGGTAATTTGGTCAACTTGCAAATCAAGGGTATTTTAGTTATTTTTCAAATTAAGGGTACTTTGGTAATTTTTAAACCAAGGTTTAATTTTAAGGTTGTACAAAACAAGGTGACTTGTCCCTTTCGGGCTTTAATTATTGAATTTAGCCTGTGATTAAGTCTTCTTAGTTAGAGTGAACCGTCACTACGCACCAAGTAGGATTCGAGCGGAGAGGAGGTGAGTCACTAGGACTGCTTAAATACCAAGCTCCCCCTGAATCTAATCCTAGACATGCACACAACGGTTGCCACACCCTTAACTCAAAGGACTCACTCACGGGTTTGTTTGGTTAGACTTTAAATTTTATGCAATTCTATGTTGGAGTAAGCTAATCCTAGGTTCATTAGCTCTAGTCTACTAGTCTACGTCCCCATAATACCCACATACAAATCACACAATGGTTAGAGGTACTTACCTGGTGGACTTCGGGCTGGAGACTCAGGTGCCATGCCAGAACCCTGCTCATTCATTAGTAAACCCAACTTCAAAATAGGAAAACGTTTTGGCCCAAAAGCCCTCAAATGAGTTTTGAATCTGCTCGATACCAAATTGAAACACCCCAAACCGGCCCACAAGCCCCGACCAGATCTGGTATGCTCCTTGAGTAAAATGTAGTTAAGTCTCAAATGGCATTCGGAAATCTTGGTGGTTTTGAAGAAAATAGCCGGATTGTTCTCAAGTTAAAAATCGTATTGTAATTTAAATTTGTGCTAAAACGATATTTTCATATTTCAAAAGTTACAAGTCAAAGAGATGCCAAATTTTAGAGTATATTATTATTAACTTGGAAACCGTAGGTGTTTGGGTTTCAAAACAATTGATGTTGTTTTACGAAAATTGTTTAATCGTTTTGTTCGATATTGTTTGCATCATAATAAAAATTTAAAATGCATAAATAAAACAGTTAAGTGATAACGGCCTTATTACATCAAAACATAACCCAAAATAAATCAAAATAAACTTGATAAGAAAAAAGCGAAAAATCGAGGCGTGCATGGCCACCACTAAGTTCTTGCCAATTCGGTCCATTTCTTGAGTGCCATCGCAAAATGTTAGCCCACGAGGGGTTAGTCGATAGACTCGGTGTAACTACCAAGACAGACTCCCAAAACAATCAAGGCATATTAAATCACATAAAACAATTGTAAACAATGATGCAACCCAAACCACCTAGATCCAACCTCTACACATCACCGTACCTCACCGATCACACCGTGGGATTACTAAATCGACCCTTCATCCGCTACACACCATCGAAGGTAGTCACTGCGATCAATCGCACATCGCCCTTATAATTGTGGTATAGCCACGGATAATGTGTGAGTCACCAGATTCATAATATGTGACATAAGTCACCGAGATAATATGGTAGAAACCACGGATCACTTCCCTTTAACATAATCACCCATATGCCCATGCAACATACAATTTATCATGCAATTCACCTTACCCCAAAATCATAACGGAATTCCACGTATTTTCACATCCATGTTATTTAAACATTATTAACAAGTATTAAGGGTAGCGATGCACGAATACACTTTGTACCATTGAATGGTACCCTTAGCCATGTTTATTAATCACTTCATTAACACATGCTTAACATTATTATTATTAAACTATCGGGAGTTTAGTGTAGGGTTACACACTGATTACTAACGCGATTACCAAATCCGAAAATCTTGAAAATCGTCACCACCAATTCTACCTACATTAGGCCATCCTCCAAAACATCAAACCAACTGAAAACCATATCGATTCCGGTAGATATGGTATTCACCAAATAAAGAGAATCAATAGAGGGCCATTCTACCGAACCTACCACTACCTACCTTCGACTTTTCCACCAAATCAAGACAGGAGACTTTTAATGAGATAGATTCACTCTGAGAGGGAAAATCGACAGACCTTAAGCAAGTGTTTCGGGTTAGATCTTAATGAAGAAAGAAAGAAAGTAAAGAAAATAAAAGTGAATTCACATAGAATGAAATCCCGAAACTCACCCGATTGCTAAGGAGTATGCGGCTAATGGTGCACCTTCGGGAACCAGAAACCTCCCTTGTAGATTCGGTTATGGAGGAGGAATATGAGTAAGAAAAATTTGGCTTTCGGGAATATATTGGAGAGGAGAAGATGTAACACCCATATCCGTCATGGGAGTTTGGTTGATGATGCTACTTTACTAACCACCAAGTTCATTTAATCACTTGAATCTTAATACTTAATAAATGATTTTCAATAAACAAAACATCAATTTGATTATAATATCAATTACATTATACATAATAAAAAAGTAAACTTATTTTATACTATAGAGCACTATTCATTTGGTCATTTCAAATAGGGTGGCGAATATAAACTATTTTTCAAAGGTTAACTCACACCTATTTATCACATGTATATTCAATCACATGCAAACATAATTAGTTATTAACACAAATGAATACTAACCTTTAAAATTATCTTGACCGAATGCATAATTATGTTTATAAAAAATTTCAAAATAATTATTACATCAACTAAGTTCATCAAACATGCATGTAATATCTACTTAAACTTATGGATAATGTCTCTATCAAAATTTTATCAATTTCCTATTCTTTAGCAAAATTCTATTACATCCGAATATGCACAAACATATATCACATTTCAAGCATACATATATAACTAACTAGACATATTCATGAGCAATGTACTTAAAATATACTTGTTTACCATGCGAATTAACCTGCTTAAGAATCATGCAAAAAGACCAGATACAAACAAACCATAGCACCATAATTTGATCATTTCATCATCGAATCACCTCATTTGAACTTAAAAAGAAATACACATACCCAATATCTTTTATAACCTAACATTACTAACCTATGAGCAGAACACAACTATGTTTCAATATAATCAGTATACAATTAATTATACATACCACATTACCCAACTCATATTTTCACTTCTCAATCACATATTTTCTTACCATATTCGAATTAAACCTTGATTGAGTTTGCGCAAACATTAATGATATAAACTGACTATTGCATCAAAAGCATGATAAACATACTTAACCAAAAATTTAGCCATATTCGCATGGCTATTATATACATGAACAAAAAGTTTTCAACAAACAAGGTCAAGTCTTTCCTATACATGCCTCTATCCAAAACCAAAATGAAAGAGTACCAAAATTAGATCGATAGTGTGGTCAAGCTGTCTTGACGATCCAGTTGAGCGGTAGCCTTTTCCTAATCTATAAAGCAGAGGAGAACATTACACACAAATAAGTTTACTAACTTAGTAAGTCCCAAGCTCATAATAATAATACTACATTCAATTACTTAAACACTTAAATCATTCAACTCAACCATGTTATCATATTAAAATTTCTTTCACATTTAGCACTACTATTTGAAAACCTAATCTCCATGATAGTACATTCAACCTCAAACTCAGTCATAAAATACTTGTGCACATCAATCGTAATCTCAAATGTACATAACACTGTACTCGTAATATTAGTTAAACTCTAGTAACATTAAACATATCATACCTTACTTACTTACGAGCCTTTAACTAGACACATTAGCTACGATTTACCTTGAACAACAATTCGGTTTCTCCTTTGTAAAACACATCACCAAGCATAAAGCCCTGCTAGGCATTAAAGCTCAAATAAATCAGGTACAAGGCACGCTAGGCACGAAGTTCGAATATGTCACCTAAGACTAAGCACGTTAGGCACGGCCCGAATATGTCACCAAGACTAAGCACGCAAGGCACGAAGCGAATATGTCACCTAAGACTAAGCACGCTGAGTAACGAAGCCCGAATATGTATAGTTAATCTTTCATTTCACATTTCATTGTGCTAAATTCACCACCACTTATAATTCACGTATTATATCGAATAACAAACCAAAACACTTATTCACATCACTTTGAATAAAATTCCAACCAATCCATACCAATACTTTCACATTCGGCTAACACAAGGTTTTATACAAAATTCTATTGAATACTATCATTTAACACATTCATAAATAATTCAATAACCTATACTTGCTTAAGGACTTACCTCGGTTGTCGATAGACCGTGCAAATCGGCTATTCGAGAACCTTCGTCTTTCCCCGATCTGAATCTGTTTTTCTTTGCTCTTGATCTAAAACACATTCAAATTTAGCTCATTCAAGTACATTTCATCTCAAGTTAGTCCCTAAGCACATAAATAGGAAAATTACCATTTTACCCTACTATTTCAATACTTTGCAATTTAGTCCTATTTGCATAAAACTCAAAATACATCAAATTTCCCCATACTCCTTAAGGGCCGAATATGTATAAGGACTATACAAGTCTATTTCTTTCATTTATTTTGCAATTAAGCCCCTCTAAAATTTTATTTTTACAAATTGGCCCTAAAAACACAAATTTACCAAAACTTCCAACACATAATATACTTATTTTTAACCTATCTTTCATCTAACATCATCAAACATCATAAACCTCAAGAATTCATCAATGGCCGATTCATATATACACACTAATCTTAGAAATTCTAGCATGGGTTGGGTAATATACTAAGCAACGATCTCAAAAACGTAAAAATTAACAAAAACCGAGCTAGATTTCTTACCTAATTAAGCTTGAATAAGGCCGAATGTTTCAAGGCTTTTCTCCCCTTTTTCTTTTGTGTTTTTCGGCCAAAGATGAACAATGCATGGCTTTTTATTTTTTTTGTTTTATTAACATATATTTATTAGTTTATTTTAACATATAATGTAATATTATATATTATAAAAACTCAAACACTATTACATGCATCAAGGTGGCCGGCCATTAACCTAACAATGGGCTATTTGCCCTTTTAATACCTCACATTAATAATCCATGCTCAATTTAACACATTACACTTTAGTTGGCCACTTTTACTTTTTACGCGATTAAGTCCTTTTTATCAAATTCAATACTTAAACGATAAAATTTTTTTACGAAACTTTCACACACATAAATACATACATAATAAACAGTAAATATAATATTTAAATATTTCTCGGGCTCAGATTCGTGGTCCCAAAACCACCATTTCGATTAGGGTCAGATTTGGTCTGTTACAGAAGAAGACTAGGGAATTTCAGCTAGAAGAGAAAAAAAAGAGAAAAGAATTTTGGCTTGAGAGAAAAGATGAGAAAGTGGGAAAAACAAATGGAAAAGATGATAATTCCCTTCTAAATTTCGGCTATACACAGACACACACTCAGAGTTGGAGTTTCGGCCAACTCTTCCCCTCTTGATAGCTCTTATCTTGCTTGATAACCCAATCCCTATCTCATTTTAGAAGAGGCCAACCTAGAGCCAACTCTTCCTCTTAATTATCACTTTTAATTACTAAATATTAAAAGAAATAAAGCTCCTAAAATGGGGCTCATGTGCCATCCATCCCTCCCCTTGAAGTGCGAATATTTGACCCACTAACTTGGGCCCCAAGTGGCCATACTAGGCCTAAACTTCTCCCCTTGTGACGCCACCTACATACCCACTTATGGCACCTCCAACTTTGGGCCTGAGCCCAACTTGCTACTAAACATACTCACTTAACTTTTAATTTATACACTAACATTATTTATAAGCAATTTAACCTGGGTTTTAAGCCCAAACTGAGCCCAATCCACACCTCAAAGCCTTCTCCTACTAATTTAGCCATGCAACGCATCAAATGCACAGACCCACAAAGTCAGGATATTCCAAGTACAAGATAAAATTCCTGCACTATAGGAATTATTGTCAGATCTTCAGACGGTAAACAAAAATTGGTCAATTTTCTTTCTATTGTGTTCTCCCAAATTCCTTTACAACTCCACATTAAAGGATCAAATTCATGCTCTTGGATAAAAGTATATGACTGTAGTTATTACAACTATTTATCCATGTCACCTTCTTGAAATTTAATAGATGGACTTAAAGCGCTTACACTGAAAATGGCCATTTGGTAATATATTTTTGCTGAAGTCCCTTATACTATCTTTTACTTCTGCAAATTGATATTTCTTTCTTGGTAGTGGTAAGTAAGAGAATGAATGTGACCTATTTATGCATTAGAAGAAAATAATAAAATATTCAAGGGTTATAATTTATTTCTACTAAGCAAGAAGTTAATAACAAAAAGCCTAATATAATTAGACTACAAAGACGTTAGAAGTTAATGTTAATTTGGAAAATAGAGTTTACGTAGGGGTGTCGCGAAAAAACTACCCTCCTTTACTCTTTGGCCATTTACAAGAAAAAGCTACCCTCCTTTACCGATCAACTCTATTTTCCTATGATGTGCTACCTGGTGTATGGTGTACGGACCTTTCCATCTCAATTTAATTTTGCCAGGAAATAATTTTAATCTCAAGCTGAACAGTCGAATTTGGTCTAGG
The DNA here is from genome assembly GCA_025506655.1 of Gossypium rotundifolium. NCBI lineage: Eukaryota > Viridiplantae > Streptophyta > Magnoliopsida > Malvales > Malvaceae > Gossypium > Gossypium rotundifolium. The sequence continues at coordinate 74,427,984 of CP106731.1, forward strand.
CAGAAATTCATGTTTTAGGATCTTTGCACTATGTCGAAGTCTACTCCTTTCTTTATACATTTTAGTGTTTTCGTAGGCCATAAAAAGAAATTCTTCTAATTATTGTAGTTGAAATAATTTTTCTTTCTTAGCTAATTTCGTATCCAAATTTAATTTTATTATTGCCCAATATGCCTTTTTCTCTAATTCAATTGGTAAGTGGCAATTCTTTTTGTAAACTAGCTTATATGGGGACATACTTAAAGGAGTCTTATATGACGCTCTATAAGCCTACAACACATCGTATAACTTTGCTGCCCAATCCTTTTGACTTGGATTCACTATTTTCTCTAAAATCTATTTAATTTCATGTTTAGACACTTCTACTTTCCCATTAGCTTCTGGGTGATAGGCCACTTTCATTCAGTGTCTTATTTTGTATTTAGCCAAAACAGCTTCAAACTGCTTCTACAAAAATGAGATCCATCATCACTAACCAATACATAAGGTGTACCAAACCTAGCGAATATCTTTTTTTTTTCACAGAAATCTCACTACTGATTTTCTATCATTGGTAGGCAAAGCAACAATTTTGACCCATTTTGAAACATAATCAATAGCTAAAAGGATGTAACAGCCCGATTTTGGGCCTAGTCATAATAGTGGTTATGAGACCACAAGTTTGAAGTAGAGATATGTGTTTTATGACTTTAGTGAGGTCTATGACTTTTTTGCATGATTTTCTGAAAATTTCATGAAGAAATTTTATTATTTAGTGATCAATTTATTCATTAGGACTAAATTGAAAAGATTAAAAATATGATATTCTAGAAGATTCAAGTATGAGATAGCATTAGAAAATTTATTAAGGGTCCTTATTTAGCAATTAGACCATTATATCCTATGATAGACAAAAATAGACATGGGAAGGAAAAATCTTAAGAAAAAAGGCCTTGAGGGCATTTTGGTCATTTGGTTAATAAGTTAATTAAAAGGGAAAATAAGTCAAAATCTTGTCCATCTTCTCCATGCTTAGCTAAAAATTTCAAGAACACCATAGCTAGGTTTTCTTCAACTTTCAAGCTTGATAGTAAGTACCTCTTAGCCCCGTTTTTGCTGTTCTTCGTAATTTTGAAATCCTCGTAACTTGATTTAGCTATTTCTACCATTATTTTGAGCTAGGGTTCACGTTCAAAAATTTACCCATGTATGACATGCATGTTTTTTATGTTTAATGGAGGAATATGAAATTTTGATGTATGATAAACATCTTTTTCTAAGTGATTTTCATGAAAAATTCATAAAAAAGGACCTAGCTATAAAAGTGATAAAATGTATAGTAAAATTAGTTTTGAATGAGAGTTTGAGCCGTTATAAGCTCAATAAAATGTTCACTAGGCTTGGGAAACCAAGAAAATGAGTACATTTCATTATACTGAGCCTAAGGGCCATTTAGTAAATATATGAAAGTTTAGGGCAAAATTATAATTCTTGCCAAAGTATAATTCATGGGTTGTTTAAGTCAATGTGATCATTAAATAAGTGAAATTGTCGTTAGAACAAGGTGGTGGACTAAATTGAACAACTACACATATTTTGGTACTAAGGTAAGTTTGTGTGTAATAAATAAACGAAATGTTATTATGTTTTAATATGCTTGATATCATGAGAAATGTATATTATCTCTATGAAATTGATTAATGAGGTCTCGATGAAAGTATGATAAAATTATATTATGTGAATATCCCGATTGAACCTTTGGAATAGAAAGGATACCATTGTCACAAAATGAGAATATTAGGGTCTCGTATAAGACCTTGTTTGGGACATGGCCTCGGCACCAAATTGAGATCCCGTGTAAGACCATATCTGGGATATGGCATCGACATTGAATTGAGATCTTGTGTAAGGCTATATCTGGGATATGGCATCGACATTGAATAGAGATTCTATGTAAGACCACGTCTGGGACCTTGCTTCGGTATGAAATCGTGTATGACCATGTCTGGGACATGGCATCGATATACGATCTCGTGTAAGACCATATCTGGGATATGGCATCGACATCGATATGAGATCCAGTGTAAGACCATTTCTGGGATATGGTATCGGCATCCAGATGTGATCCCATGTAAGACCATATTTGGAATATGGCATTGGCATCGTATTACGTATGTGATGATTCTTGTGTGCCCTTTAATATTCCAAGTGGTTCAACGGGATAAAGAGCTAAGTCTATATTCAATATGGTAAAAGTGCTAAAGTTATGTGATGAAGTGGTATAGGTACATATGAGTAACTTACGAGAAATGAGTCTAATATGTGATATGTGATTGGTAAGAGTAAGCATGAGTAATTTATGTAGATGTGCTTGAGAATTTGTGTTATTACTCAATGTAACGTGTAGATGTATCATAAGATTTTATGTTGCTATATATTACATGCAAACTTACTAAACTTTATGCTTACTCCTTCTCTTTTCCCTTTCCCTTGTAGTATCGCCAAGTTAGCTCAGGGATCGAAGGACGTCAGAGTTTGGTTCACACTATCAAGCTATTCTTTTTGTATAGTAAAGTTTGATTATTTTGGGTATGGCATGTATAGGAACTTGGTCATTTTGTGATATGTCATATTTGTTAGCCAATGTGTTGCCTATTAACTTTATCAATTCATTTCCTAAATGGCCATTAGAATCGACAAAAACTAGTTAAGTTATATCTTTTCAATGGTGATGAAGTAGAGTAAAAATTAAAGGTGTGGATGTCTCGATAGTAGAAATTCAAAGTACATTATTGTCTTGCTAAGTGGTACTTGAAATGAAATAAATGTGATTGCTTTTCAGGGTGGCAAATGGCTTGGTAAATAGCCTTGTATTTGTCCACATGGATAGGCACACAAGCGTATGTCTAGACTGTGTGTCAGCGTGTGTCTAGACCGTGTATGACACACGGTCAGTGTAAGAGTATGCACAAAGATCAATCATGAGATGGTTGTAATAACATACTTGATTTACCATGTTTATTTATATAAAGCATTGTCATTATTATTTCAATTTTTCCTTCTGTGTGTACAAATAAACTATTTTATAATAATGTCCTGGGAATAATATGATTATTCTTAAACTATCCTTAGTCAAGCATTATTGTTGACTAGGACAACAATAATGCATTAAGACTAACATGTAGTTGATTGATGATAAAGAGTTGTCATTGATATGGAGTGTCAAAATCAATGCATGAATATGTGTGTTAGAGAACAACATATGGAACTGACCCGCTATGAGTATGTTTCTTGGATATTATGTAATTGTCACAACATTACTCATAGTGATTAATATGTATATGATCCTTAGACTTGAGATAATCATTATCCCAACATCGTGAGTCGTATATTTTGATCTGATCAAGCGTACACCATAGCGGTTGTTCTATAAAGGTGATGTTGGATATACCACAAGCTATATAGAGGATATTGTTGATCAATATAGGATAAGTCCCTCCCACATAATGGGAGTAATATCTTAGGCCATGTGATTGAGTGAGACTAGAAATGCATGGCCATGCTCAAATAAGTTGACATGAGATGTCATACTAATTTGTATATCATAGTCTACTCAAGATATCAAGAAACATGGGATGGACTATACAAGTGTGACTATTCCATGACTTGTATCTATTCCGAGATAAAGGACTTAAGGATTAATGCATGAAAAGTTAATCACAAAAGTTATGTCAAATCATGACTTCTTGTAACTTAGGTAGCAATGATGCATTGCTAGATGCCACTCATTGTTTGTGACATTAGAATCGTTCTAGTATTATTACTAACGTTACAAGAACCTCTGTGGTCACACCCTATGGTTGAAATGAGCGGAATGAAACATAGTTGGTATTGTGTTTGATTGTAACATGAATTAAATTAATTAAAGAATTAATTTAATTGGGCAATCAAATATTGAATATATTATATGTACAAGGATGTTGTATACATAATAAGAATTAATATATGAATTTGGTTAGTATATAAATTTAAATAAATATAGTTTATTGAAATCCATGGTGTAATTAATGTAATTATAACTTTTGGGTATAATTAATGTAATTATAATTTTCGGTTAAAACATTATTATATTTATTTAATTTTATAATTCATAAATGAAATACCGATTATAAAAGGTAATAAGTGAAGAGAAACCCTAAGATTTTGCTTAGAAAAGTCTAGCAGCCGTCAAGCAAATAAAAAACTCTCTGAGAACAGTTTTTGGAGATTTCTACCATTCATAGTCAAACCGGGTGGATTACGTAGAGGCCGACAGCGTAAAGGTTGCGACTTGGTTCGATAGTAGATCAGAACTCTTGTTGTTGAGGCGTCACTGCCTACTCAGATTGAAATTTCAGTAATTTTGAAACCTTTATTTCATCTCAATTCGTTCCTCACACATGGATTCATGGTTTGGATCGCCGGGATTAATTTTATTTCGCTGCGCCATGGGGGTGCCGGCGTTCCAACAGAGGTTGCCGGTAGGTTCCATGAAGACTCCTGAGTATAATGATTGGTTAATCCACATGATTAACGATAATATACCTAGACCTATTTGGAAGGTGCTCGATCAATAGAAGAATGTCTATAAGTTGTCCCTCTGAATTAGAGATAATAAAATAAGATTTTGAAAAAAGGAATCGAGAGCTGGAAAAGAGAATAGAGTAACTAGAGTAAGAGAAGATGCATTTAGGGTTGGATGTTGACGTTCAAAAGGCAGAGGTAGAGAAATTTAGAAAAGGAAAAGAACGGGTTAAAGAGGATCTCAACAGCTTAAAGATTGACTATAAGAAGATGCAGCTATCACTGAGGACCGTCGGTTTAGGAAAAACTTTAGATCAATGGCGTCAGGAAATTCAAGGCGAAAGGACTAAAGCTAACCAATGGGAGGAGAAGTTCATAGAGGCACAAGCACGAAATGAATCTGTGGAAAAGAGCCTCTCAGAAAGCCGGAGTGAACATGAAACACCCCAAACCCGACCCACGAGCCTTAACCGGATCTGGTATGTTCCCCGGTGTAAACCATTTCAAATTCTTTTGTTACTTAGAAAAAAACTTGTGTGTTTTGAAAGAAAGTTTGTTTTGGGTTGGGCTTGAGTTGAAACAAGTTTATCTCATTATTAAAAATCCTTTACTTTAGGTGCCAAAACATTTAGGCTTGGTTTTAAAATAAATTTACTTAATCTTTTAATAAATAAAAGTTTGTAAGCTTAATAAATAAAAGCAAAGTAAAGTAGTTCTACTATGGCCTTATTACATCAAATAATTCCCAAAAATAATAGATAAAAAAATTAAATTCAAAGTACTTAATGAAATAAAAGTCCAAATAAATTAAATTCCTTGTTGTGCATGGCCACCCTTAAGCTCCTGCCGACTCGGTCCATTACTGATCGTCACCTGAAAAAGGTTCCCACAACGGGGTGAGTCAACAGACTCAATGTGTAACCACAACACTAAGTCATAACAAATTCAGACATTTCAGAGCATACATATTCTTATATCATAAAAAAAATGATGCAACCCGAACCCAAACCTACATAGCCATCCGCTACACGGCCCTCATACCAACCTGCACACTGTGGGGACTACTAAGTCAACCCTCCATCCGCTACACACCATCGAACGCAGTCGCTGCAGTTGACGTGCTCATCGCCCTTATAAAATTCGTGGTCTTAGGTCACCACATTCAGATTCGTGGTCTTAGGTCACCACATTCAGATATCGTGGTCTTTGGTCACCACATTCAATTACCGTGGTCTTAGGTCACCACATTCACTTCCCCTTTTCATAATATCCCATATGCCCCCATATATCATACACATTATGCAATTTCATGCCTTAATTCACATTCTTATCACTTTTCACATGTTAAAAATAACATATATTCATAATCTTAGTGGGAGTAGGAAACGTACCTGAGTACTTTGTACCATTGCATGGTACTTTAGCCATATTTTCACATTCTGAACAACACATTTAACTTAATCATTGTCATAAATCTATTAAGACTTAAGGAAGGGTACACACCTGATACACTTAGCGGTTCACTTAAATCCCAAAAATCTGATCTAAAGCCTTAGATCTCAAGTCCCTACATTCGGCCAACCTTAATATGTTAGCATAAAGCCTATTCGGCCATAAATCCCAATCCTAGTAGGATTTGTACACTTAAAACCTACCTTGCCAATTGACTTAAGAATCAAGTCCCGAAACTTTGTTGTTCCTTCTTGCATTCGGCCAAACACTAAATCACATCACAGGTTAGTTTTGGCTTTTTAAACAATCATGAAATAGATCTAGATATCAAAACAAGCCTATGGCCGATTGTATTTAGGCACATACCTTGCGATTTCCAAATCCCGAAACTCACCGAATAATTAGGAAACACGCGGCCTATGGTATACCTTCGGGAAAAGAATTTCTCCTTCCTTGTAGTCGACTGATCCTTAGATCTATTAACTTGTTAGTTTCAGCTATTTTGAATAATTATGAACTAGAACTAAAACACCAAAAATAGGCCTTGGCCGAATATTCCTTACCTTAGATCTTGGAAGATTCCTTCTTTATGGTCGACTTATGGACAGATCCCAAAGCCTTCTTTCCAAGTTTCAACTAACACAATAATGGCGTTAGATTTCCTGGTTTCGATTTTAATCTTAGAAGAAAAAGAATAGAAATCGATAATCACTAACCTTACCCTTAATGCACAATTCGACAACCCCTTGCTTGAAGTCTCAAACTATTCGGCTATGGTCTTGATAATAGCAAGTTTTCGGCTTTTGGAACTTAACAAAAAATCAGCTAATGGTTACCTTGAGGGTTCGGCTTTGATCGAATTTTGCAAAAGAAGGAGAGTAGGTTGATGTTTGAAGGTTCGTCTTTTGGTGAATCAAAAAGAAAAGAGGATGATGAGTTACAGAGAAAGAGAGAATTCGGCAGAGTCTTAGAAGAGAATGAATAATGAATAATGGCCTATGTTCCTCCTTTGGTGAAATTATCACCTAAAGGAGCCCCCCAATCGGCCAACTCTTCTCCTCCTCATCAAATCCCAAATTTTTCTCCTCTTATCACCTTATCAAAAATTAAAAAAAATCCATTGTTTATCACCTAGCTTTGCCGAATTTTAGAGGGAATTAAACTCCTCCCTCCTAGTGCCTTAATGCCGTCCACTTCTCCCTCTTCATGTTGAAAAAATAAAAACTCCTTTTGCTTACAATGTGGCTCGAACCTAGGCCCATTTGCATAGCTTGTGGCATCACTTACTGGGTTTTAAGTGGTGCCTCCAAGCCACTTAAACAAGCCTATGTTTGTGTCACATTTCTTCTATTAATTTTCTTAAAGCTACTTTGTTTTAGTTTCCTCTTTTAAACTTACCATTTCTAAAACATTTCCTTACATTTCCAAGTTTCCAAAAATGTTCACTTTCCTAAACATTTACTTAACATTTCCAAGTTTCCAAAAATGTTCACTTTCCTAATTATTTACTTAACATTTCCAAGTTTCCAAAAATGTTCACCATACATTCATAACACATAAGACATGCCATTTCGTATAATTAAATCAAAATGCATAGGCCCATTTTCGTGGTGTTACGATTCTACCTTCTTAAAATAATTTAGTCCTCGAAATTGCCTGGCTAAAATAAATAAGGGTATTACTGTCGCATTGCCTCTTCTGGCTCCCACGAAGCTTCCTCCGATCCATGATTGGCCACAACACTTTGACTAGGGGAACTGACTTCCTCCGTAATATTCTCAAGTCTCGTTCCAAGATCTAAATCGGCTCTTCCTCGTAGGATAAATCTGGCCTTAGCTCCACTTCTTCAACTGGTACCACATGAGATGGATCCGATCAATAGCGACGTAGCATGGATACATGGAATACGTCGTGCATCTGCTGCAACTCTAGTGGCAATTCTAGCTGGTATGCCACTGGTCCAACTCGCTTCAACACTCAATAGGGTCCTATAAATCTTGGACTTAACTTCCCTTTGCGATCGAATCTCATCACCTTCTTCCAAGGTGAAACCTTAAGGAACACCCGGTCTCCCACATCAAATTCGATCTCCTTCCGTTTGAGATCTGCGTATGACTTTTGTCTATCGGATGCTTCCTTTAACCGTGCCCAAATTATCTCAACCTTTTCTTCGGATTCTGACACTAATTTTGGACCCAAAACTCGACGTTCTCCCAATTCCGTCCAACATGTAGGAGTCTGATACTTTCGACCATACAGTGCTTCATAAGGTGCCATTCGAATACTTGCCTGATAGCTGTTGTTGTAGGCAAACTCTGCTAAGGGAAAATATTCCTCCCAACTTCCTCTGAAATCTATCACACAACCCCTCAACATATCCTCCAATATTTGGATTACCCGTTCAGATTGCCCGTCTGATTGTGGATGAAAGGCCGTAGTGAAATCCAACTTAGTGCCTAAAGCTTGATGAAGTGCCTTCCAAAATCGAGACGTAAATCTTGGGTCTCTATCCGAAATGATAGACATCGGCCCTCCATGTAGCCTCACAATTTTTGCCACATATAATTTAGCCAATTTCTGAAGAGAATAATCAACTCTTACCGGGATAAAGTGTGCGGACTTGGTCAGATGGTTCACTATTACCCATACCGAGTCCTTCTTAGTAGGCATAAGGGGAAGCCCACTAACGAAGTCCATGGTAATTCTTTCCCACTTCCATTGCGGAATCTCGATTAGATGAAGCAATCCCGATGGAACTTGGTGTTCAGTCTTAACTTGCTGACACGTCAGACATTTCCCCATGAATTCAGTAACTTCCTGCTTAAGATCAAGCCACCAAAACTGTTCCCTTAGATCTCTGTACAGCTTGATGCCTCCGGAATGCATAGCATAAGGGCTACCATGCGCTTCCCGAAGAATCCTCTATCTTAACTCCTCATCCCTCGGCATACAGACCCTTCCTTTGAAGTACAATACTCCCTCATCACTAACACCATAGTCCTCTAACACTCCGATTCAGACTTGCAGAGCTTAGCACTTAGGTCCTCATCCAATCGTCCTTCTTTCACCTCATTTAACCATGTCAGCTTGACTTGCAATTCTGCCAATAGGCTCCCATCATCATACAAACTCAAGTGTGTGAATAACGCCCTCAGATCCGACACAACTTTCTGGCTTAGAGCATCCGCCACTACATTCGCCTTGCCCGGGTGATACTCTATCGCACAGTCATAATCCTTCAGTAATTCAACCCACCTTCGCTGCCTTAAGTTTAACTCCTTCTGAGTCAGCAAATACTTAAGGCTCTTGTGGTCTGTGTAGATCGTCGACTTTTCGCCATAAAGGTAGTGCCTCCATACCTTAAGAGCGAAGACCACTGCTGCTAATTCCAAGTCATGCGTCGGGTAGTTCACATCATGTGGCCTCAACTGTCGAGACGCATATGCGACTACCTTTCCGTCTTGCATCAATACGCAACCCAAACCTGTATGGGAAGCATCACAATACACCGTAAAATCTTTTCTTGCCTCTGGCTGTATTAACACTGGAGCTTCAGTCAAAACCCTCTTGAGCTTTTCAAAGCTCTCCTGCTGCTTATCCGTCCATACAAAGGGTACTTCCTTCCTTAACAACTTTGTCAAAGGCGCGGCTATTGACGAAAATCCTTCCATGAACCTTCTGTAATAGCCTGCCAAACCCAAGAAACAACGAATCTCCACCATTGACTTAGGTGGTTTCCAATCCAACACCGCTTTGATCTTCCTAGGATCCACCCTTATTCCTTCAGCAGACACCACGTGCCCTAAGAATGCAACCTCCTTAAGCCAAAATTCACACTTGCTGAATTTGGCATAGAGCTTCTTTTCCCTCAATACTTGCAGCACTATCCGGAGATGCTCATCATGCTCCTCCTCCGTCTTAGAGTATACGAGGATGTCGTCGATGAACACAACGACGAACCGATCCAAGTAAGGTTAAAAAACCCATTTCATCATATCCATGAATGCGGCTAGGGCATTGGTCAACCCAAACGGCATTACTACAAACTCAAAATGGCCGTATCTTATCCTAAAGGCTGTCTTATGGATATCTGCCTCCTTCACCTTTAACTGATGATATCCTGACCTTAAGCCAATCTTTGAGAACACTGCCGCCCTCTTAAGCTGATCGAACAAGTCATCAATCCTCGGTAAAGGATACTTGTTCTTGATGGACAGCTTATTCAATTGACGATAATCTATGCACATTCGCATAGTTTCGTCCTTCTTCTTCACAAATAGGACCGGTGCTCCCCATGGAGACACACTGGGCTGGATAAACCCACGGTCAAGTAATTCCTGGATTTGAGCCTTGAGCTCGACCAACTCCTTTGGTGCCATTCTATAAGGGACAATTGACACAGGAGCTGTTCCCGGCAGCAAATCAATTCCAAACTCCACCTCCCTGTTTGGGGGTATTCCGGGTAATTCCTCCAGGAACACATCTTTAAAATCCCTTACCGTTCTAACTCCACTAACACCTTCTTCCTTTCCATCTAGCACACTTACAAAGGCTAAAAATGCCTTGCACCCTTTACGAACCATCTTTTCAGCTTTTAGCGCTGAAACTATGTTAGACAAGTAGTTTCTTCTTTCTCCTATCATTACTACCACTTCATCTTCTGGGGTCCTTAGTTCCATTCGTTTAGCTGCACAATCCAACACGGCCCGGTGCTCTACTAACCAATCCATACCAAGTATGAGGTCAAATTCTTCGAAGGGTAACTCCATTAAGTCACCAAAGCTCACTCCACAATTTACGGGATACACTCTGAAAGATCTTATCCACCACTACAGTTTGGCCTAATGGGCTTACTACAGTCATCTCTCTAACAGAAAGTTCAGAGTCTAGGCCTAGTGTTTCCACTACACTACATGCAACATAAGAATGGGTCGAGCCCACATCAATAAGAGCAAAATAGGGCTTGCCATGAATGAGTAACGTACCGGTTATGACATCCGATGTGTCTCTATCCTCCCTATGGTGAACCGCATAAACCAAACCCGACTGCTTTGCCTCAGTGTTAGTAGCACCTCGACCCGATGTTCCACGTCCTCTGCCAGCACCATTTCCTCGGTTGTTCGGACCACGACCTCGCTGAGGCTGTTGTCCACCTCTACCAGCCTGACTAACATTCTGAACTGCTGGCCGATTCTCATCCGGTTTCCTCGGGCAGTCCTTGATCATATGGTCCTTTGACCCACATCTGAAACATCCACCTGTCTTCTTCCAACATTCACCTAAGTGTTTCTTTCCATACTGATCACATGGATGGTACTGCCCTCCTGCACCAACTTGCTGACCCCGCGGCCCATAAGCTCTGGGCCTTTTCTGCACATTTTCTGACGATCCTGACGACCCATAACCCCTCTTGGGTCTATTCCTATTAGAGCTCTGCTTAATTGAATCCTTGATTCCCTCAACTACCTTAGCCTTTTCTACCAACGCAGAAAACTCCCGCTCCTGATGTGGAGCTATCAATAACCTGAGGTCATCCCTTAAATCGTCTTTGAACTGAACACACCGCTCATGCTCCGTAGCCACTACTCCTCGAGCATATCGGCTTAACCTCAAAAATTTAGGTTCATACGCTGCTACTGACTTGTTCCCTTGAACCAGCCCCAAAAATGCCTTCCTCTGCTCATCAATATAACGTGAGCCGACATACTTCTTCTGATATGCCGCCTTAACATATTCCCAGGTCATATCCTCAGCTGTGGCACCATCCCAAACTGTTAACCACCATTGATACACTTCATCGCGTAGCAGTGCCACCATTCCTTTCAACTTCTCCTCAGGGGTCAGATCGAGCTCATCCATAATGCGCTCGGTTGCTTCCAACCGATTCAATTTGTCTTGGGTGCCACACCGATACTCCTGGAACACTTGATTTCTGTTGGCTTAGAGTCGCCGGTCTGATTTTGAGCTCCCATATTTCCTCTAGCACCAGCCACCATTTCAAGAACTCGTAGCATAGCTGCGATATAAAGATCATCCCCATCTCGACCACGCTCGACACCAACAGCTAGGGTTGGTGGTGGCGGTGGTAACTTATTTTCAAACCCTTGACCCGATCTAACGGGTTCTGACACAGTCATTCTTCCTCTACCGCGTCCATGACGACTACGTCCTCTAGAACTCATATCTAACGACGTGCTTTAATCTGATTAAGAAATTTTATGAATTAGCCTTTATTCCACTGATTAACCGCAAATAAGTTTTATGAAAAGAATTTTAGGAGTGGTTCTTTCGTATTCATACATGCACACAGTCTTTACATTCATACATCCATCAATCAATTATGAACTTTCGTTCATTCAAAGAAATGTTGTAGTTTTCATTGTTGTTGTTTTTCCACTACCCAGGGGTATTTTCGTAATTTGTCAAAATAAGGTTCCTTGGTGATTTTGTCAATAAGGGTATTTTGGTAATTAACTCGGGTAAATTTGTAAATCTTGATAAATCAAGGGTACTTTGGAATTTACAAAACTTGAAGGTTGTTTCTGAGAATTTGTTTTCCAAATCAGTGTTGTTGCAGAAATTTTTGAAGATCGGGGGTCATTCTGGTAATTTTGTAACTCGGGGGTATTTCGGTAATTTGCAGGTTAGGGGTAATTTCGTAAAAAAAATTTTGTTTTTTTCCATAATCAAGGTATTTTGATATTTTGTAAATTTAGGGTTCCTTTAAGCAAAGTAGTGAAATTTTGGTAAGGCGTGGGTATTTGGAAATTTCATAAACCAATGGCATTTTATAATTTTACCACTAAGGGTATTTTAGTAAATTTATAAATCAAAAATATTTTAGGAAAATTTATAAAAATAATCTTTTCAAATCAAGAGGGTAATTAATAGAAAATGTTGTAAAAAGTATGTTTGTAGTTTTTAGAGTTCTTATTTGTCGAAAATTGCAATTTGAAAGTTAAAATGTAATTTTTAGACATGATATTAAAAAGTAAAAATTAGTTAAGTTATATGATTTTAAATACCTTAATATAATGATACATGAAATGTTAATTTTAAATACATTTTAAGTAAAATTAACATTTCATGTATCATTATATTAAGGTATTTAAAATCATATAACTTAACTAATTTTTACTTTTTAATATCATGTCTAAAATTACATTTTAACTTTCAAAATGTAATTTTGACAAATAAGAACTCTAAAACTACAAACATACTTTTTTACAACATTTTCTATAACGCTTTTAAATTTTTTTCCTAAAATAACTTTTCAACTGCAACAACAATTGAGAACTAATTTTAAATAAATTAAAATTTTACTTGACTTTTAGCTTTATAATTTATACGGACTTGTTACTTTAGGTACAATTTAGATATTGTTTTAGTTAGGGGTTTAGCCCGTAGCTAAGTCCTCTTGGTTAGGGTGAACCGTAGCTACGCACCAGGTAGGATTCGAGTGGAGAGGAGGTGAGTCACGCGGACTGCTTAAATACCAAGCTCCCACCGAAACCAATCCTAGACATGCGCACCATGGTTACCACACCCTAACTCAGCGACTTAACCACAGGTTTGTTTAGTTAGGCATTTAAGTCTTATGTTTTTGTTGGGGTATACTAGTCCTAGGGTTCAAGTACTTAATCTCTATTCTACATTCCATTTCTACCCTTCTACAAATCATAATATAAATCACACAAAACATCGGAGTACTTACAGTGGACTTGAATTGGAGACTTAGTAGGCCATGCCAGAAAAACCTGCTTAATTCACAAAAATTCTTTTTGGGCTTAATTTTGAAAACATTTTGGGCCTTAAACTCAAGGCCGAGAGTTTAAAATTGGGCTCTAATACCAAATTGAAACACCCCAAACCCGGCCCACGAGCGTTAACCGGATCTGGTATGTTCCCCGGTGTAAACCGTTTCAAATTCTTTTGTTACTTAGAAAAAAACTTGTGTGTTTTGAAAGAAAGTTTGTTTTGGGTTGGGCTTGAGTTGAAAACAAGTTTATCTCATTATTAAAAATCCTTTACTTTAGGTGACAAAACGTTTAGGCTTGGTTTTAAAATAAATTTACTTAATCTTTTAGTAAATAAAAGTTTGTAAGCTTAATAAATAAAATCAAAGTAAAGTAGTTCTACTATGGCCTTATTACATCAAATAATTCCCAAGAATAATAGATAAAAAAAATTCAAAGTACCTAATGAAATAAAAGTCCAAATAAATTAAATTCCTTGTTGTGCATGGCCACCTTTAAGCTCCTGCCGAGCCGGTCTATTACTGATCGTCACCTGAAAAAGGTTCCCTACAACGGGTGAGTCAGCAGACTCAATGTGTAACCACAACACTAAGTCATAACAAATTCAGACATTTGAGCATACATATTCTTATATCATAAAAAAATGATGCAACCCGAACCCAAACCTAGATAGCCATCCGCTACCGTCCCCTGCATCAACTCGCACACCGTGGGGACTACTAAGTCAACCCTCCATCCGCTACACACCATCGAAGGCGTCGCTGCAGTTGGCGTGCTCATCGCCCTTATAAAATTCGTGGTCTTAGGTCACCACATTTGATTCGTGGTCTTAGGTCACCACATTCAGATATCGTAGTCTTAGGTCACCACATTCAATTACCGTGGTCTTAGGTCACCACATTCACTTCCCCTTTCATAATATCCCATATGCCCCATATATCATACACATTATGCAATTTCATGCCGAATTCACATTCTTATCACTTTTCACATGTTAAAAATAACATATATTCATAATCCTAGTAGTAGTAGGAAGCGTGCACAGTACTACTGTACCATTGCATGGTACTTTAGCCATATTTTCACATTCTTAACAACACATTTAACTTAATCATTGTCATAAATCTATTAAGACTTAAGGAAGGGTACACACCTGATACACTTAGCGGTTCACTTAAATCATGAAAATTCGATCTAAAGCCTTAGATCTCAAGTCCCTACATTCGGCCAACCTTAATATGTTAGCATAAAGCCTATTCGGCCATAAATCCCAATCCTAGTAGGATTTGTACACTTAAAACCTACCTTGCCGATTGACTTAAGAATCAAGTCCCAAACTTTGTTGTATTCCTTCTTGCATTTGGCCAAACATTAAATCACATCACAGGTTAGTTTCGTCTTTTTAAACAATCATGAAATAGATCTAGATATCAAAGCAGGCCTATGGCCGATTGTATTTAGGCACATACCTTGCGATTTCAAAATCTTGAAACTCACCGAATAATTAGGAAACACGCGGCCTATGGTGTACCTTCGGGAAAAGAATTTCTCCTTCCTTGTAGTCGCCTGATCCTTAGATCTATTAACTTGTTAGTTTCGGCTATTTTGAATAATTATGAACTAGAACTAAAACACCAAAAATAGGCCTTGGCCGAATATTCCTTACCTTAGATCTTGGAAGATTCCTTCCTTATGGTCGACTTATGGACGATCCCGAAGCCTTCTTTCCAAGTTTCAACTAACACAATAATAGGGTTAGATTTCCTGGTTTCGGTTTTAATCTTAGAAGAAAAAGAATAGAAATTGATAATCACTAACCTTACCCTTAATGCACAAGTCGACAACCCCTTGCTTGAAGTCTCAAACTATTCGGCTATGGTCTTGATAATAGTAAGTTTTTGGCTTTTGGAACTTAACAAGAAATCGGCTAATGGTTACCTTGAGGGTTCCGCTTTGATTGAATTTTGCAAAAGAAGGAGAGTAGGTTAATGTTTAAAGGTTCGGCTTTTGGTGAATCAAAAAGAAAAGAGGATGATGAGTTGCAGAGAAAGAGAGAATTCGGTAGAGTCTTAGAAGAGAATGAATAATGAATAATGGCCTATGTTCCCTCCTTTGGCCGGAATTATCACCTAAAGGAGCCCCCAATCGGCCAACTCTTTTCCTCCTCATCAAATCCCAAATTTTTCTCCTCCTATCACCTTATCAAAAATTAAGAAAAAAATCCATTGTTTATCACCTAGCTTTGCCGAATTTTAGAGGGAATTAAACTCCCCCCTCCTAGTGCCTTAATGCCGTCCACTTCTCCCTCTTCATGTTGAAAAAATAAAAACTCCTTTTGCTTACCATGTGGCTCGAACCTAGGCCCATTTGCATAGCTTGTGGCGTCACTTACTGGGCTTTAAGTGGTGCCTCCAAGCCACTTAAACAAGCCTATGTTTGTATCACATTTCTTCTATTAATTTTCTTAAAGCTACCTTGTTTTAGTTTCCTCTTTTAAACTTACCATTTCTAAAACATTTCCTTACATTTCCAAGTTTCCAAGTTTCCAAAAATGTTCACTTTCCAAATTATTTACTTAACATTTCCAAGTTTCCAAAAATGTTCACCATACATTCATAACACATAAGAGATGCCATTTCGTATAATTAAATCAAAAATGCATAGGCCCATTTTCAGGGTGTTACAGAACAAAGCGAGTTAAAGGATAGAGTCGCGAAACTTGGGAGAGCTCTTCATCATCATCGAAGCCGTAACTCTATGAAAGAATTAAGAGCAAGTTTGAGCCAAATTGAATAAATGAAGAAGAATATCGAAGAATTAGAAATGGCCTTGCTGAATTGCCAAAACCATATCAAGTCTCTAGAGGCGAATGAAAAGCGAAGGGAAGTGGAGCTTCACCATTCCCAGAATCAAGGTAGAGATAGGGATTAGCTCATGGGAGAAGCTATAACCCATATGCGAGAGATAGCTGAATATTTACAGACTTTGGCCATACAAGCTGATGTATTGAGCATGCAATTTGAGACACGGTCAGATCGTGGACAAGAATTAGCCTCTCTACTTACGAAAATTAAGGCCTTAGGTGCTAAAGCAAGGCCGTATTTGTAATCTACTTTATGTAAAGAGCTTTGTTTTCTAATAAAGTTTCCTAAAGGGAGTTGAATCATAATCGACTTCTTTTGCATTTCATGCATTGGTAATTATCTTCATTTCATTCATATGCATTAAAAGTCATTAAAAGGTTCTAATAAAAAAATTATTTCAGCAACCTAGGAAACCGACAAAACCTTACTAGAGATGCATCCCTACGGCATAAGAAAGAAAACAAAAGATATGGATCAGAGACTAGAGAAGCTTGAACAACTCCAAAAGGAGATGCAGGAAAAACTTTAGCTACAAATGCAGGAGCAGCTTGCTAAGATCTAGCATGATATGATGGATCGAATGATGGAATCACAAAAAACCATGATGTCTCAATTGACTCAATTTCTGGCAGATAAAGGGAAAACCCCCGTGGATAACACTGTTGAAGATAGTGAGGAATGACTATATCTGTTGGGTTTTACCCGACACATCCTGAAGTGCATCCAAGTAAGACATCCGTCATAATTAAACCTCAACAATTTCAAGAAGGTGCTTCAATACCGCCAAACTTCCAAGCTGGATCAGGTTCTAACCTAGTAGACCATCCGATTAACGCTATTATTCCCAACCTTGATGAGGTAGCAGAAGAGGAAAAGGCAAAGTCTAAATTGCCAAGACAGTTAGAAGAGCGTTGCAAATGGTTAAAAGACAAATTCAGGGCTATGGAAAGTGCTGATACGCAACAGGGACTTGATGCTAAAGATCTAAGTTTGATGCCGGACCTAATACTTCCCCACAAATTCAAGATGCCAAAATTTGAAAATTACAAGGGGATTACTTGCCCCGAAGCTCACATAACTATGTTTTGCTGAAGAATGACTGGGTATATTAACAATGACCAACTGCTAATCCATTGCTTCTAGGATAGTCTGGTGGGAGCAACATCCAAATGGTATAACCAGTTGAGTCGTGCCAGAATTGGTTCATGGAGAGATTTAGCCCAAGCATTTATAAAACAGTACAATTATGTGACAGACATGACTCTGACAAAATTACTCTTCAAAACATGGAGAAAAGGGCGAATGAAAGTTTTAGACAATATGCGCAGCGGTGGAGAGAGGTTGCCATCCAAGTCCAGCCACCACTTCTGGAGAAGGAGACCACAATACTCTTTATCAATACGCTGAAGGTCCCATTTATCACGCATATGCTAAGAAGCGCAACCAAGAGTTTCTCAGACATTGTAATGACCAGAGAGATGATCGAGAATGCTATAAAAAGCGAAAAGCTTGAGGCAGGGGAAAGTAACAAAAGAACGACCATAAGGAGGAAAGAAAGCGAAGTGAATAATGCAAGCATAGGGAATTCAAAGTCAATCACCGTTAATCAGCCAAAAGCAGTGGCTACGGGGCATCAAGGTTTGTCCAAGAAGGAATCTGGCACCACAAGACAAAATAATGAGAAACTCCAATTCACGCCAATCCCAATGACGTATAAAGAGATGTATCAAACCCTATTCGATGCGCATGTTGTGTGTCCTTACCATCTAAAACCAATGCATCCTCCTTATCCCAAGTGGTATGACTCGAATGCATAGTGTAAGTACCATGCAGGGATCACAGGGCACTCAATAGAAAATTGCCTCGCTTTTAAGAAATTGGTGGAAAGATTTATCAATATGGTTGTTGTGAAGTTAGAGGACATGCCAAACGCAAAAATCCATTACCTAATCATGCTAATAGCGGGATCAATGTAATTAGCGAAAGTTCAGAGAAAAGACTTAAAGCAAGTGTCGCAGAGATTAGGACTCCTTTAAGAGTGATCTGGGAAGAAATGGTCAAACAGAGACTCATTGTCGCAGAAGAGAGTCGGGAAAAGATGGTAAATTATTGTGAGTACCATTAGGAATTGGGGCATGAGATTCAGAATTGTAAGGAGTTTAAAACTTTGGTGCAAAGTTTAATGAACAATAAAGAATTTGAATTTTATGACGAAGGCATAGAGGAGAGGAACGTATGCACGTCAGAGTCAATAGCAAAGAGTTCAAAAGTCAACCTTCCAATGATCATTATTTCGCGTCCTAAAAGTAATGAGGTGGGGACACAGATAGCACCAAAAGTGATAATACAGAGGTCCGCTGCCTTTGCTTATAAAGATAGTAAGAAGGTTCCCTAGAACTATGCGTGTAATGTGGCAGTCCCAAGGAAGGAGAATTCGGCTAATGCTTCGAAGGAAGATCTAGATATAGGCTCTCATACTCGTAGCGGGAGATGCTATGATCTAACAAAGGGGAAAGCTCTAATGGTGGAGCAGGAGAAAGCAAAGCCAATCGAGCCCGAGTCGACAATCAAAGAACCAGTGAAAGAGGAGGAAGCTAGGGAGTTCCTAAAATTTTTAAAACACAGTGAATATTGTGTCGTAGAACAACTGCAAAAGTAGCTAGTACGCATATCTGTGTTAGCTTTGCTTCAGAGTTTAAAAGTACATAGAAACGCATTGATGATAGTTTTGAATTAAACTTACGTAGCCAATGACATATCAGTTAATAAACTAGATCGATTGATTGGTAACATAGGTGTTGACAACTTCATCTATTTCAATGACGAGGATATACCACCAGGAGGTAGAGGATCCACTAAAGCTTTGCATATTACCACTAGATGCAATGGGTACACGCTACCGGGGTCTTGATAGACAACGAGTCAGCATTAAATGTACTACCCTTGTCCAATCTTAATCGATTACCGGTGGACAGTTCGCACATGAAAGAATACTAGAGCATAGTGAAGTCGTTTGATGGCACCCAAAGAAGAGTCATGGGGAGAATTAAGATACTCTTATTAATTGGCTCGGCTTCTTATGAGGTGGATTTCTTGGTTATGGATATCAAGCCTTCCTACAACTGCTTACTTGGAAGACCGTGGATACATTCGTCAGGGGCAGTGCCTTCATCATCACATCAGAAAGTGAAGTTTGTAGTAAATGGTCGGCTAATAACGATAAAGGCTGATGAGAACATTATAGCAGATGTGACTAGTGATATGCCATACTTAGAAATAAATGACGAGACAACTGAATGTTCTTTTCGGTCTCTCGAGTTCGTGAATGTAACTTTCACTTCTGAAGGAAACAGAATCCTGATACCAAGAATCTTCACGACCACAAGAATGGGACTGAAAATGACCGTGGAAAAGAAGCATTACCGGGAAGAGGACTTGGAAGGTATCTTCAGGAGAGGATTTCGACCCCAATATTGAAAGAAAAGCAAGATCGCTTTGGCTTAGGATTTAGGCCCAATGCAAAACAAAAAAAAAAGAAAGAATTAGAAAAAAGGCAAGAAAGAAGACGTGTCCGTTTGAGAGGCGAGGAAACCAAGTGGGAACCCAGGATAATTCCACACATATCCTAAAGTTTTGTGTCAGGAGGGGTAATTCATGCTGAGCCGAAACCGCCAGAGGGAGAGGACATTGTAGTGATGTTGGGCAATATCTGCATTAATGCCATATCCGAAGAGGCAGTTGAAGAGGGAACCTTATCGGATATTCAACCTTACGAACCAGGAAGCATTTTAGACAATTGGACTATAGAGGAAATTCATGTAGTGTTTAAAGCTTATTCAGAGTAATGTTTAGAACGCACTTATTGCTTTAAGCCTAGAAGCGATAAGATTTCTTTTGTGAAATAGGCGCATGTTCAAACATTATTATATTAATGAAGTACATTTTTGCTATCATTTGAAGCAAACATTTTTCCATTCTTTTCTTTATTTTGTGATTCCTTCAAATCATTCTTTCATAATTATTATACATACAAATAACCATTCATAAATTCATTCATTCTTTCCATATTCTTTTGAACTACAATAGGTCCACGGATATCAATGACATGAGCGACGCTGCCAGGGACTTAGAATATCCTTTTAAGCAAGACATGTGTTTAGAAGGATCATAGGATTTTGAAGGTGACATGGACAGCGACTTATCTCCTGACTTGTTAAGAATGGTAGAACAAGAGGAGAAACAAATTCTACCTCATAAGGAAACAGTAGAGACTGTGACATTGAAGGAAGGGAAGTAGTAAATATTGGAATGTGTATAGCCGAAGAAACAAGACAGGATCTCGTTAAGTTGTTACAGGAATTCAAGGATGTCTTCGTATGGTCATATAAGAATATGCCCGATTTAAGCACCGACATTGTAGTACACCGCTTGCCTATAAAAGAGGATTGCAAGCCAGTTCAGCAGAAGCTCTAAAGGATGAGACCGGATATTGTGCTAAAATTAAAAGATGAAGTCAAAAAGTAGTTTCATGCCGGATTCTTGCAAGAGATCAAATATTCAAAATAGGTAGCCAACATCGTGCTTGTCCCTAAGAAAGATGGGACAGTACGAACGTGTGTAGATTATAGAGACCTAAATAGGGCTAGCCCAAAGGATAATTTTCCTTTACCTCATATTGATACTCTGGTGGATAACACAGCAGGCTATTCATTGTTTTCATTTATGGATGGCTTCTCGGGGTACAATCAGATAAAAATGCATCTTAAAGGTATGGGAAAGACTACCTTCATAACATTGTGGGGTACATTCTATTACAAAGTAATGCCGTTTGGGTTGAAAAATGTGGGGCTACATACCAAAGAGCTATGGTGACCTTATTCCATGACATGATGCACAAGGAGATTGAAGTCTACGTCGATGATATGATTACAAAATCCCAAACAGAAGTTGAACATATCCAAGTTTTGAGAAAACTATTTTTGAGATTGAGGAAATTCCAGTTAAAGCTCAATCCCACAAAGTGCACTTTTGGAGCTAGATCTGGCAAATTGCTGGGCTTCATAGTCAGCGAGAAAGGAATCGAGATTGACTCAGATAAGGTCAGGGCTATACAAGAATTGCCTCCACCATGCATTCAAAAAGAAGTTCGAGGTTTCCTTGGCAGGTTAAATTATATTACTCGGTTTATTTCACAGTTAATCGAAAAATGTGATCCTATATTTCATCTTCTGAAGAAACATAATCCAGGTGTGTGGGATGATGAATGCTAGAAAGCTTTCAATAGGGTCAAACAGTACTTGTCGAATCTTCCAGTCTTATCACCCCCTTGCCCAAATAGGTCGCTAACCTTGTACTTGACAGTGTTTGATACTCTATGGGGTGTGTGCTGGGTCAGCATGATGACTTAAGGAGAAAAGAAAAGGTGATATATTACCTCAGTAAGAAATTCACTAAGTGTGAAATGAGATATTCACCAATTGAAAAATTGTGTTGTGCCTTGATCTGGACAACTCGGAGGTTGAGGCAGTACATGCTGTACCATACGACCTGGTTAATCTCGAAACTAGATCCTCTTAAGTACATGATGGAGTCAACCACCTTGAATGGAAGAATGGCCCAATGGAAAATTTTGCTCTCTGAATTTGACATAGTCTATGTGAGCCAGAAGGCTGTGAAGGGAAGCGTGATAGTAGATTTTTAGCCAGTAGAGCACTAGACGATTACGAACCCTTGAATTTTGATTTTCCTAATAAAGATCTAATGTTTGTAGCGGCTACTAAGGAGGTATCCTAGAAGATTGTCCTTGGAAGTTGAACTTTGGCGGAGCGTCAAATGTTGTTGGTAATGGAATTGGGCCAATCCTGATATCTCCAAATAGAGATCATTACCCATTCACTTGCAAATTGGATTTTGATTGCACAAATAACATGGTAGAATGCGAAGTTTGTATTATGGGAATTCAAGCAGCCATAGACCACAAAGTCAAGGTGCTAGAGGTATATGGATATTCTGCATTGGTGATCTTTCAGCTCAAAGGAGAATGGAAAACAAGGGATCCCAAATTGATCAGTTACCGAAAGTTAATTCTGGAGTGGATTGAGGAGTTTGATGATATCACATTCTTTTATCTCTCGCGTGATGAAAACCAAATGGCTGACGCCTTGGCCACATTAGCTTCTATGATCAGAGTAAATGAGCATGAAAGTATGAAGCCCATCCAAATGAGTATCTGTGAGGCTCTGACCCACTACTGTAATATTGACGAAGAGAAGAGGAGAGATGATCATCTTGGTATCATAACATTCTGCAATATGTGAAGAATCGTGAATACCCTGATTAAGCAACAGAAAATGACAAAAGGACATTGAGCAGGCTAGCCTGTGATTATGTCCTGAACGGGGAGGTCCTGTACAAAAGAAGAAAGGATTAAGTACTTTTGAGGTGTGTGGATGCTATCTAAGCCAAAAAGATTCTGGAAGAAGTACATGAGGGTGTCTGTGGGACTCACGCTAACGACTTTACAATAGCCAGATAGATTATGAGATTTGGATATTATTGGCCAAACATAGAAGGTGATTGCATCAACTACACCAAGAGATGTCACAAATGCCAGATTTATGGGGATGAATCCATGTGCCTCCTTCACCGTTGCATGTTATGACATCCCCATAGCCTTTCTCCATGTGGGGCATGGAAGTCATCGGGTCGATCTCTCCAAAAGCTTCAAACGAGCATCGTTTCATCTTCGTATTTATTGACTATTTCACCAAATGGGTAGAAGCAACTTCGTATGCTAGTGTTACCAAGTCGGCAGTCAGCAGATTCCTAAAAAAGGAAATCATATGTCAATATGGAATGCTTGAGAGGATTATATCCGACAATGCGTTAAACTTGAACAACAGTATGATCGCGGAGGTCTGCAGTCAATTCAAGATCAGACACCACAATTCGTCACCGTATCGTCCAAAAATGAATGGTGTAGTGGAAGCGACTAATAAAAACATTAAGAAAATTGTAGGGAAAATGGCTGAAACCTATAAAGATTGGCATGAAAAGTTACTATTTGCTCTCTATGCTTATCGAACATCAGTCAGGACACTACCGGGGCGACTCTTTTCTCATTAGCTTACGAAATAGAGGCAGTGTTACCCATTGATGTTGAAATTCCTTCCCTTCGAGTCTTGTCAGAGCTAAAATTAGATGAAGCAGAATGGATCCAGTCTCGATATGATCAGTTGAATTTGATTGAGGGGAAGAGGTTAAGAGTTATTCGTCATGGTCAGATATACCAAAAGAGAATAATGCGGGCTTATAACAAAAAGATTCGCCCAAAAGAATTTCATGATGAAGACCTGGTTTTAAAAAACATCCTCCCCATACAAAATGATTTCAGAGGGAAGTGGATGCCAAATTGGGAAGGACCTTATGTGGTGAAAAAGGCTTTCTTCGGAGGAGCACTAATCTTGGCTAAAATGGATGGAAAAAACTTGCCTAATCCTATAAATTCAGATTCAGTCAAGAAATACTATTCTTGAAGAGGAAAAGAGGCCAAAGTGAAAACCCACAAAGGGCGCTTTGAGACTTTCTTCAAAAAAAAGAGAGAAACAAAATGAAAAATGAAAAAATGAAAATGAAAAGTAGAGAGGCCAAGGTGAAAACCCGCAAAGGGTGCCTTGAGACCAAAGGGGTTTTAAGTTGAAAACCCGAAAAGGGCGGCTCAAATTATGACATGTGGTGATCTGACTACATTTGAATTTATAAGGAAATGGTATGTTGCATCTTAGTGCATCAACAAAGTACTCAAGATCTCCTAAACACATGTTAAACTCAAAATAGCCTTTCAAACGCTCGGACAGAGAAGCTCAGCTGTGATATCTAGAGGGTCCATAGTATGCATTTTTATTAAATGTGCTATCTTTGAATATTCTGTTCTTTTCAAGATGAGCATTTGTGATCAAGTTCTTTTGATAATTTATCTTAAGCTTTACTTCACACCAAATTTATTCTCATCTACTGTTATTACCTTTATGCAAGCATGTCGCATTGAAATAATGATGGATGAACTAATAGTACTTTTATAGAAGAAGTTTCACGTATTACTCTGGAAGTTTCTAAATAATACAAGAACCTAAAATAGAATTATTGTGTAGAACTCACCAGGTCTAAAGGGTTGATAGTATCGGAGAAGAGGGTGTCTATATAGTGATGATCTCTCCGCTTTTAAAGCACCACGGTAGAGATGAGGCTGTAGCAAACAAATAATAAGAAGGAGACTATTCTCAAAGATGCAATTCTGTGTTCAGACCAAACACTTAGAGAATGGTGTAACAAATTATATTGGATCCTATATACTAGAGACACGGCAAGTGGCAGTGCAATAATACAAATCTTGCGCCTTCGAGGTATGAGGGAATAGACATTGAAGTTACAATGGGGGCAAATCAGTTGAGCAAATCAGTGGTTCCTTCGAATTTTGGGGTCAAATTACCAACCAAACAAGGACAACATGATGCAAGCAAGGATGCCCTTAAACATTGTAAAAATGATCATTCTCATGTCATCTATAAGACACATCTATTTAGGGGCATTTTATTCATTCCAATCATTGCATCCTAATCTTTGAAAAAAGATCATTCTCATTCTGCATTCATGCAAATGTCATCCATAATACATTTGGTTAGGAGCATTAGATTCATTCTAATCATTTCATCCTAACCATTTTGCATAATCATAAACACAAAACTGATTTTATAGCACAGGTCCCCTAGAGGACGTTGTCGCAACATCGGTGAATTTGAAGATCTTGCCTTCCAGAGTGGAGCGGATCAAAAACAGCAGATCTGGCAATCCTGAAGTTGTAGGAGTAGATCGAAACCATACAAGTCTTATTTCCTCGAAGTTCCAGTAGAGTAGGTTGAAATTACAAATCCCATCTCCTTAAGTTTACAACGAGGATCCAACTTTATTTTAGAGAAGTTTCAGTCAGAAGATTGAAGTTACAAATCTCTTCTCACTGAATTCTTATCACCTCGAAGATCCAGCGGAGTAGGTTGAAATTACAAATCTCGTCTCCCTGAGTTTACAACAAGGATCCAACTTTATTTCCAAGAAGTTTCAGTAAGAAGATTGAAGTTACAAATCTCTTCTCACTGAATTCTTATCACCTCGAAGTTCCAGCGGAGTAGGTTGAAATTACAAATTCCGTCTCCTTGAGTTTACAACGAGGATCCAACTTTATTCCTGAGAAGTTTTAGTAAGAAGATCGAAACTACAAATCTCTTCTCTTTGGATTCTTTTCACCTTGAAGTCTCAGTGGAGCAGGTCAAAGATACAAATCCCTCCTCCCTGAGTGTATTGAGGATCAACCTATATTTTCGAGAAGTTTCAGCTGGTAGATCAAAGTTACAAATCTCTTCTCTCTGAATTCCTATCACCTTAAAGTCCCAGTGGAATGGGTTAAAGCTACAAATCCCTTCTCCTTGAGGTTATTGAGGATCAACCTTTATTTTTGAGAAGTCTCAGTAGGTTGATCGAAGTTATAAATCTCTTCTCTCTGAATTCTTATCACCGAGAAGTTCCGACAGAGCAAATTGAAGCTACTCTCCAGGAAATTACATTGAATTGGATCGAAGCGCTAGTTTTCATTCCCTTGAAGATGCAGTAGGAAGGAGTGAAGCTACTGAAAGAGGCCAAGGTTCAGCAAGACCGGGCAAGATTGACCCTTCTTATGAGTCTTTGCTCCATTCTCGTTACACGACAACGAGAAAAGAGGGGCAGCTGTAGTAGGCCCAATCTTCCCGGGGCCCAATTAACCAAAATTAAAACCAAACAAAAATATTAAAAAACCAATTTATCAAAAGCCCAATAAACAGTCCTTCTATTACTGGCCCAAAACAACAAACCTATTGACCCAATAACCGAAATTGGCCCAAATGGGCTGAAACATTTTTAGAGACCTCAAACCCTAGAAGAATTCTAGAGGATCCCAATGTCGCGCGCGTCCCTCTACGCGCGCCACCACGAGCACCCCACGTGCGAGCCATCACCAGCACCTCCATACAGCTTCCGTGCCCTAGCCACGTCCCCTCTATACCTGTAGGCAAATGAGAGACAAACAAAATGTACAAAGAATAAATTTTTTTCCTTTTGATTGCTAATTTTGGCCTTTAAAAAATCGAGGAATTCATTGTATATTTTTTACACGCACACGTAATATAGCAATACAAAAATCAATTGCAGAGACATTCAAAAAAGGTTACTTTTTGACTCTATTTTTTTCTCGATCGTTTCTTCTTTTCGAATCTGTTTTTGTATCTATTTCTTTTCTGCTTTTGATATACAATAAACAAAGAAAGGGAAAAGGGGTTTACCTGGGTCGAACGTTTGACCTTCGTCTTCTCTGTCGTAATCAGAGTTCGATGTTGGTAAGTGAGCGAGGTTTTAAGATTGGTGTCTAGGAAGTAAATCGGACCACTCGGGTACTGCTCTTCCGCCGGACATGATGGAGATTTGGTGGTAAACAGAGGGGGTTTTTCATTCGTATACTTCTATTCGCTGGTTATGATGGCGACTTAGTGGTGAACGGAGGGGGTTTTAGTTGCGGTTGAAGGAAAGGAAGAGTTAGGTTTTGGCTGAGGTTAGAAAGGGAGGCTAGGGTTTCGTCAAAGGGGGGTTAGTAGAGGACTTAAGGTATCTTTTAAAGGGTGAATGGCCATTAATGAAACGACGGCATTTCAGGTTCAGTTTGATAGCCTTGAAACGACATCGTGTGAGTGCCCCAATTCGACCCGATTCAGAACCCAGAGGATCCGTGTAACACCCCAAACCCGGCCTAGAAGTTAGGCTCGAATCTGGCGTGTCACATTGGGGTGCTTTTCGAGAAACCATGGTTCCATTTGAAAACCTTTCTTGATATTAAAAACTAAAGTCCCAGTTTGAGTTTGTTTATTATTAATCGACATTTATTAAAAAGTTATTACCTAAAAAAATTTTGTTTGTTGCGAAAACATAATTAAAATGACTGACTTATGGAAACGTGATGTTTACGACCTATTCGTGAAAGCGTAGTATTTTGAAAGTAGATATTATTTTGGAAAACCGTGATACAAATTTTAGCAGATTTAAAACATAATAGGCTAAAAATCCAAAACTAAAACCAGAATTTAAGAGAGGCCTTATTACAAAATATTAACCCAAGTTAAAAATAAGTAAAATACTAGAGTCCAAAACTGCTCGTAGTGTGGCCACCTCCGAGTCCTCCAGCACGTCGAACTACTTACTGAGGATTACCTGAGAAAAATATTAAAAAGAGGGTGTGAGTTTACGAAAACTCAGTGTGCATAACCCTCATCAATAAGAACATGAATCACAACAGTTTGGGCCGAAACCCATTCCAATAACGGTGGCAATTGGGCCTTAGCCCATAAAAGCCTCAGTTGGGCCTTAACCCATAAATGTCACAAATCATATTTATCTGGGCCTGAGCCCATCTCAAATAAAACCACATATGCAATGCATTAATGCCCATACCAACCCTGCACTTCTGTGGGGATTTAATCGACCCACCCATCCCTACACTCCTTATGTAGCACCGGTTGCGGCACTAACTTATCGGTGCAGCATAGCTGCTCGGTGGCTAAAAGCCTTCGGTGGATCCACAGTCTTCAAGCGACCATGCGATCCTATCTACACTTCCCCTTTCAAATAATCCCATTCCCATGCAACATAATAACACATGAATGTAGCATACAATAATAATCATACGATAACAATCATAAATCACATACAAGAATAATCATATAACATGTAGCGGCATTTTTCATCATTTTTGCCCTCCAAGGGCATATCGGTCATTTTACCTATCAAGGGTATTTTCGTAATTTACCTACCAAGGGTATTTTTGTAATTTAACTACCAAGGGTATTTTCGTAATTTACCTATGAAGGGTATTTTGGTAATTTCATAAATCGAGGGTATTTTGGTAATTTCACAAATCGAGGGTATTTTAGTAATTTTGCAAATCGGGGGTACTTTGGTAATTTTGCAAATTGAGGTATTTTGGTAATTTCACAAATCAAGGGTATTTCGGTCCCTTTCGGGTTTTAGCTATGAACTTTGGCCCATCAACAAGTCTTCGCCGCTAAAGTGAACAGGCACTACGCACTAGGTAGGATTCCAGAAAAGAGGTGGGCCACCAGGGCCGCTTAAGTACCAAGCTCTCCCTAGATCCAATGCTAGACATGCGTATGCCCGTTGCCACACTCCAACCCAGCGACTTGTTTACGGACATGTTTAATTATTAGAAAGTCTTATGGAATTTAAGAGTTGTTCAAACTAGGCCTAAGGTCCATAAACCCTAACATACATGTCTACGTCCCCATAAGCCCAAATCACTCCCTCACGGCCCATTAGGCCCAAATCTCATCATATGGCCTATTAGGCCCAAAACAAATCCAATTCATGTATCATGCAAGACTAATTCAATTTGTATAACCAACCAAACCATTTCATCAATTCTTAGCCTCAGGACCCACCGGGCCCATTTAGCCACTTTCGGCTTTTCGGCTTTGTCGATTTCGTGTGTGTAGTGTTTGTACACACCTGGTAACCACGCGCACTGCAAACCCCTTAGTCATGAACCTACAATCGACATCACCTAACGGTTAATCATAACTTAATATACACTTATCGGAAACTGAAACCTCACCGTAACCTTACCGTGCACCTCACGTTATAGTAGCCCTTCCTTCACTACTATTGGCGATTATCCTCTAGGTCTGCACCCAAACACCCACCAAGGTATATTAACTCTCCTCATAGAGTGCTCTATATATAGCTAGCTTCTCACCTTCCTTCTTTGTATCTTACCGATGTGGGATCCCTCCGCTAGCAGAGTTTAAATCCAACTCAAACTCATGTCGCCCCATCTTAGCAAAATAAATACTCTCTTGCTTCTCATGAGATTCGAACTAAGGCTCCCTTGTAACTTAATCCACGCTGCTAGCCACTTTACCAACTAGCTCCTTGTTTCTAAAATCATGCGTAACTAAAGATAAGTCCTATGTCCAAATTCAAAAATCCATTAAAAAGAAAACCAAAATGCAAGCACCAAGACTTGAACCTGGGACCTCCTTCCTTCCTTGTGGCATCACCCCCTTGTCTCTTACGTGGCATCACTTTGCCACTACACCACACACTCCACTTGTCATTTTTCCCCACATTTTATTCTTAAAGCCTACCTGCCAACTCCCAAGGTTTTTTTTCACCTAAAACCAAAATTTTTCCTATGGCCTAACATTAACCCGGGACTTCATAAAAGCCTCCTAACCTTCCAAAATCACTCACCTAATAGGTCCAACTTGCCTTAGTACCATTCTCTTGTTCTCAAAAATTTTAAACGCTACTACCCCAAGGCCCATTGGGCCCAATCCTACTAGGCCCAACTTTGGGATGTTACAATCCGCGTGTTTCTTCCAAAAGGAGTATTTTGCGCCTAGTCCTCCTTTGTCGTATTGTTTTTGATTAAAACAGTTATGCATTTCATTGTTTTTTTGAATTGAGCTATACAATTTATGTGTTATTTCAATCTAATCCTATCTATAACACCCATAACCCGTATCCGTCACGGAGTAGGGTTTCGAGACATTACTCGTCAAACCCCAATCAACGCACTCTTACAAATACCTTTATATTAATTAGTAGTAATTTATTCTCGCTATCACAATCAAATATGTACTTTCATTCATAAATTATAATACTAACAAGCTTATTACAATTAATAAGTTTACTAGCTTATAAAAAAACAAGTTCCAAATAAAAAAATAAAACACTATTCATTTGGTCATTTTTGAACACCTTAGCCGAATATGTACATCAATATATACCAATCAAATGCATTATTATTTGAGTCAAATATACCTACATGACAAAGCTTTGCTAATTACCATTTTCATCCATCTACATTATCGGTTAATTCATGATCCACGACATGATCAAATTTATAAATCCAAGCTCATGTAAATTTAATCATATTCTTTTCAAATGTGCTTAACTTAGGAATATGCTTATAATGTTATTAATACAAATCATATAACTATATATATATATATATATAATCATATGTGCCCTATCACTAAATATTCACCAAAATAGCTTAACTTCTAACATCATGTAGAATGTATATGAATATCAAATAACAATATAAGCTCCAACCTACCAATACCATGGCCGAATATTACAAGTAAGTATACTATAATTTTACCATTAGTATTTCACCCATAACATAATATGAACTAAAATTTCATGATATAACATATGATCGTTTACCTTGTATGATTCAAATCATGACCGCATGCACATATCTACTGGTATTTTAATGCAAGCTACCATATCAAATATGAAACCCAAACTTAACCAAAAGCAACAGCCTTATTCGCAAGGCTATATTTATATTTACAATCCGACATCATTCATTATTTATCAAAACGAAGCCTATACATGCCTTTGATTCAAAAGTTTACAAAACATAACTATACCGAAGAGAGTGATAGTGTGGTTGACTGTCTTGATGATCCCCTGAGCCGATGGTTGAATTATAGATCTATAAAATAGAGCACAAACATAAAAGAGTAAGCTCAACGGCTTAGTAAGTCTTAAGCGACTTTATAGCTCAACTAGGTATTCAATTAGATTGAATAGAATAGCATTATTAACAATTTATGAACCGACAAAACATATATAAACTACCATGGCCGATTATCAAAGTTCACATCTAGTGAATAATATTCAACGATACACTTAAAATATGAAACTTATCAATGGTTCCCAGATTGCTAGTCAATACATATATATTTTCACTTCAACCGAATAATACTTTCCATGCACATTTAAAATAAGGGTACATAATTGAATATATACATTTATCTATATGTATAGCTCATGGCCAAACCTATATAGGTATAATTTCTCATATCAATATAATAAACTCAAGTAAGCAAGTAAACATACCAACTCAATATCTTTTCTAAACACATATCTTAAGTACCAAATATATAAAACACATTTCTATCAACTTGATTATTCAAGAAGCATCACTTATATCATAAACTTGATTCGATACATAACTTTTGGTGAACACTATAGTGATAAACCTTGGCTTGTTCAAATACCATCATAACTAGACCAAAGGTCCGAGATTTAAACACCAAAGACGAAGCACGCTGAGCATTTAAGCCCGAAATGAATCACCAAAGACGAAGCACGCTAGGCATTAAAGCCGAAATAAATCAAGGCACAAAGCACGCTAGGCATTAAAGCCCAAAATGAATCATCACACGAAGCTCGCTAGCATTAAAGCCCGAAATGAATCACCCAAGACGAAGCACGCTGAGCATTAAAGCCTGAATGAATCAAGCCACGAAGCACGCTGAGCATTAAAGCCCGATATATAACACCAGACGAGGCCCGCTAGGCTTAAAGCCCGATAATTAGCCCAATCAATATTCTCATACACATTACTTAATGCCACAATCACATCCATCTATACTTTATTTTACAATTTCATGTTAAACCGAACATAATTATCCACATTTCATTCAACAGCAAATTTTACTATAATTTCATACCCCACATTCGGCCTATATGTATTTTCATGCCTTAAATACCAAACTTTATCATGTACTACTTTCGTAAATAATTTCTCGATGTAAATTTGCTTAAGGACTTACCTCGGTTGTCGATAGGCCGTGCAAATCGGCTATTCGAGAACCTTCGTCTTTCCCCGATCTAAATCCGTTTTTCTTTGCTCTTGATCTAAAACACATTAAAATTTAGCTCATTCAACCACAATTCATCTCAATTTAGTCCCTAAGCACATAAATTGGCAAATTACTATTTTACCCCTAGAATTTCACAACTTTGTAATTTAGTCCTATTTGCATAACACACAAAATACACCAAATTAGCTAAGACTATACAAGGGTCGAATATTCCTAGGGACTTTACAAGTCCTCACATTTCATTTATTTTGCAAATAGGCCCCTCTAAAAATTTATTGTTTACAATTTAGCCCTAAATACTCAATTTCATCAAAACTCCCAATACAAAACATACTAATCTTTTACATATCTTTCATCTAAAATAATCAAATATCAAAAACCACATGAACACAACAACGGCCGAACATCAAGCATGCTTAGATTCAAAAATTACAACATGGGTCGGTTACGGTTCGAAGCAACAATCTCAAAAATGTAAAATTTATCGAAAACTAACTAAAACTCACCTTAGATTTTTGGCTTCAAAGTGCCGAAATTTTAAAGGGTTTAAAGCTTATTTCCTTCCTTCACAATCGCCATGGATGAAAAAAGAGATGATGGCTTTCTTTTCTTGATTATTTTAACATATAATAATTATTTACCAAATTACTAAACCAACCTTTTAATTAAAATAATCAAACACTTTAACTTAAGGACAAACTTGTCCATGGCGACCACTAACCCTTAAAATGGGTTATTTACCCTTTCAATACTTCCTATTAAAAAGCCATACTCAATTTAACACTTTACACTTTAATTTGTAACTTTTACTTTTTACGCGATTAGGTCCTTTTATCAAATTCGATACTCAAAGCGATAAAATTTTTCTACGAAATCTTCACACAAATAAATTCATATAAAATAAACACTAAATATGATATTTAAATATTTGTCGAGCTCATATTCGTGGTCCCGAAACCACCGTTTCGATTAGGGTCAGATTCGGTCTGTTACAACTCTCCCCCCTTAAGGATTTTCGCCCCCGAAAATCTTACCATTAAACAACGTCGGATATTGTTGCCTCATTGAATCTTCAGGCTCCCACGTAGCCTCTTCAACTCCGTGCCTTTTCCACAGTACTTTCACTAATGGAATTTTCTTGTTTCCTAACTCTTTCTCTTCCCGAGCTAAAATATGGATCGATTCTTCCTCATACGTCATATCAGGTTGTATCTCAATCTCAGACGGAGCAATCACATGTGACAGATCTGATCTGTATCTACGGAGCATAGAAACGTGAAATACATCGTGTATCCTTTCTAATTCAGAGGGTAACCTCAACCTATAAGCAACAGGCCCAATACGTTCAATGATTTCATACGGTCCGATGAACCTCGGACTCAACTTTCCTTTTCGACCAAAACAGAGTACTTTCTTCCACGGAGAAACCTTTAAAAATACTCGATCTCCAACCTGAAATTCAATGTCTTTACGTTTCAAATCATCATAAGACTTTTGACGATCCAAGCGACTTTCAAATTATCTCTAATAATAGCTACTTTACATTGGTTTCTTTAATCAAATCAACCCGTGTATCTTATTCTCATTGAGCTCATCCAAATATAATGGTGTTCGACACTTTCGCCTGTACAAGGCTTCATAAGGTGCCATCTTGATACTAGATTGAAAACTGTTATTATAAGCAAATTCAATCAAAGGTAGGTATCGCTCCCACGCACCTTCAAACTCGAGAACATAACATCTCAACATGTCCTCAAGTATTTGAATAGTTCACTCAGATCGACTGTCATCTGCGGATGAAAGGTCAGTACTAAAATGTATTTTAGTACCTAAACCATCTTGCAACTTCTTCCAAAATCGCGATGTAAATCTCGGTCTCTATCGACACAATGGAGCTCGGTACACCATGCAATCTTACAATCTGCGATACATACAACTCAACAAGTTTATCGAGTGAAAAGTGCATCGAACGGTACAAAATGAGTGATTTAGTCGATCTATCAACTATAACCCATACGGCATCTTTCTTACTCGGTGTCATAGGAAGACCGGATACAAAATCCATTGTAATTCTATCCCATTTCCACTCAGGTATCATGATCGACTGAAGCAACCCAGAAGGCACTTGATGCTCGGCTTTTACTTGCTGACAAATTAGGCACTTTGAAACAAATTCAGATATATCTCGTTTCATACCAGGCCACCAATAGAACTGTTTCAAGTCGTTATACATTTTCGTGCTACCTGGATGTATCGACATCTACCTATTATGGGCTTCTTTCAATAACATCTAAATCAAATCCACGTCCCTCGGTACACACATTCGGCCTTTGTATTTCAAGCAGTCATTATCATCAATTCAAAATTCTGACTCTGCATTATTTTCACATCGAGCTCGTTTGGCAGTCATATCTCCGTCGACTTTACATGCATCACAAATTTCTTTGAATAAACATCGGTCTTGCTTTTAACTCGGGTATGATTGAACTATCACCGATATAACCATACGTGTGTTCAATACACGAAGAGCAAGCAATGATTTTCGACTTAATGCATACGCAACAACGTTAGCTTTCCCGGATGGTAGTCAATCACTAACTCATAATCTTTCAACAGTTCTAACCATCGATGTTGTCTCAAGTTCAACTCTTTTGAGTCATCAAATACTTAAGACTTTTGTGATCCGAGTAAACATGACATTTCTCGCCAAATAAATAGTGATGCCAAATTTTCAATGCAAAACAATGGTACGCAAGTTCTAAGTCATCGTCGGGTAATTTCTTTCATGCGGCGGTTGTCTTGAAGCGTAGGCTATAACTTTGCCTTCCCGCATCAAAACACAACCCAAACCATTCAAAGAAGCATCTGAATGAACAACAAATTCTTTACGATTGAAAAATGAACTAACACCGGAGATTCATCAAAGGGCTTTCATTGATCAAAACTTTTCGACACTTTTTGACCACTCGAACTCGACATCTTTCGCAATAACTTTGTCAGCGGGTAGCTATCATAGAAAAATCTTTCACAAATAAATCGATAGTAACCCGCAAGTCCCGAAAACTTGAATCTCTAAACATTTTTCGGTGGCTTCCAATCAAGTATAGCCGATATTTTGTTTGGATCAACTCGAATGCACGATGCGGAAACAACATTTCCCAAAAAGCTGACCTCTTTCATCCGAACTCACACTTACTAAATTTCGCATACAACCGATGATCTCGCAAAGTTTGTAGCACTAACTTCAAATGTTCGATGTGTTCATTTTCATCCTTGAGTAGATCAATATGTCATCAATAAACACTACCACAAATCGATCCAAAAGCGTCTAAAAATCGATTCATCAAATCCATAAAAACAAGAAGTGCATTAGTAAGCCCAAAAGGCATAACCAAAACTCAAAATGTTCGTACCTCGTCCTAATGCGAGTCTTTGGCACATCTGTATCTCGACTCGCGAATCGATAATAACCCGATCTCAAGTCTATTTTGAAAACATCAAGCCCTTTCAATGATCAAACAAATCATCAATCCGAGGTAATGGGTACTTATTCTTTATAGTTACCTTATTCAATTGCCGATAATCAATACACATTCTCATCATTCCATCTTTCTTTCTCACAAAAACTGGTGCACCCCAAGGAGAGAAACTTGGTCGCAAAGCCCTATCTGTTAACTCTTGCAATCGTGCTTTCAACTCTTTTAGCTCGAAGAGGTGCCATCCGATATGGAGCTATTGATATCGAGTCGTTCGAGTTAATTCAATGCCAAACTCAATCTCTCGTCTTCGGGGTAAACTCGGTAGTTCTTCAGAAACACATCCGGTACTCACATACAATCATGCAGATTCAATGCATTTCTCGAGACAATTTATTATCCAATATATAAGCCAAATAAGCTTCGCACCCTTTCTCACATACTTAGGGCTAACATTGAGGATATAATTGTAGGAAATCCACCTAAATCACTCGGATTCAATTCTAATGATCTCACCGTTCGATGTCTCAAATCAATAAGCTTTCTTTGCAATTCACCTCGCATCATGTGAAGTTAACCAGTATTCCCAAAATTATATCAAATTCATAGAAAGGCAACAACATTAAATCGATGGGAAGTAAAAATCCCGAATCATCAATGCAACTTTTACATACTTTATTAACAAACACACATCTACCCAAAGGATTGGATACGCGAATCACAAACTCAGTAGACTCAACTGGCAGAGTCTTACTGAATACCAGAGTTTCACATACATATGAATGGGTCGAACCAGGATCAATCAATGCAATCACAGTAGTATCATAAAGGGTGAAAGTCTTGGTAATAACATCTGGAGAAGCGGCATCCTCCTAGCTCGAGTAACATAAGCTCTAGTGGAGCTCTAGCCTCGGATCGAATCACGTGTTCTTTGTCCTCTCGACTACCACCTACATTGCGGAATGCTCGGTGGTCCGCCCGTCTTGATGCCTTTCGCTTTCGGTCTAGAGTTACATGCGTCGATACGCTTCGATTAACATCGGGCACTCTCGAATAAAATGGTTTGAGGATCCACATTTAAAGCATGAACGATCACGAACTCTACAATTCCCAGAATGCCATTTTCCACAATGTTTGCATTCAACTCGATTCTGTGGAACGTTATCAACACTGGCCATCGAGGTAGCTCGGGAGCCCACTGAAGGTCGATCGCGTCTAGGTGAATCTGAAGTAGCTTTATATCGACTGAAGTCATCTCTAAACTTCTTAGATGCGGAATGGAAATTCTTACCCGACGGTCTTTTACGAGTGTCTCTAGTTTCTATTTCAGCCTTTCTTTTCTCCTTCCCAAG
The DNA here is from genome assembly GCA_025506655.1 of Gossypium rotundifolium. Classification (NCBI taxonomy): domain Eukaryota; kingdom Viridiplantae; phylum Streptophyta; class Magnoliopsida; order Malvales; family Malvaceae; genus Gossypium; species Gossypium rotundifolium. The sequence continues at coordinate 74,465,203 of CP106731.1, forward strand.
CTCTTCAGCTTTGCAAGCTCACTCGACTAGTGTCACAAACTCTTTGATCTCAAGAATGCCAACAAGCAACTTTAAATCTTCATTCAAACCATCTTGAACCTTTTGCACATAATGGCTTCGTTGATACACTCTCGAGCATATCGGCTCAATCTGACAAATTTTCGCTCATATTCAGTCACGGTCATTTGCTCCTATTTTAGTTCAAGAAATTCTTTACGTTTCTGGTCAATGAACCTCTGACTGATATATTTCTTGCGTAATTCATTACGAAAGAAATCCCATGTCACTTTTCTTTTGGAACCACGATACTAGTGTAATCCACCGTGATAGGCGTGTCCCAAGTAATGATATAACACATTTTAAACATTCATCTGGAGTGCAGGATAACTCATCAAGTACCGAATAGTGTTATCAAGCCACATTTCAGCTCATTCGCATCATCATTATCATTAGCCTTGAATTCCTCATTTCAAATTTTCGATTTTATCAGCAGGGGCCTACTAGATCTCATTGGATCTATCATCGGGGTTGCTAAAGGTACCGGAGTTGGATTATTCGGGGGTGGAGGTTGTTGTACAGCGGAATTATTTTGAACAAATTGGGTAAACCATTCATTCATCATTTGATAGAAGGCTTGTTTAGCCTCTCCTCGTGATTACCGGTGGCGGTTGAGAGTCTAATGGTACTGATCCATGTGCGAGACCAAAGCAACACTCTCCACATCATCGCCTGACTCTATCGGGACGGAATCCATTTACTATATAGAATACAATTGAAATTGTCAGAAGTCACCACACTATCACATATAAAATTCAAAGGCATGTATAGCTAGACTCTTTTACGTACTATGGTAGTCCTAGAATCGACTAAACCGTAGCTCTGATACCAATAAAATGTAACACCCATAACCCGTATCCGTCACCGGAGTAGGGTTACGAGACATTACTCGTCAAACCCCAATCAACGCACTCTTACAAATACCTTTATATTAATTAGTAGTAATTTATTCCTGCTATCACAATCAAATATGTAATTTCATTCATAAATTATAATACTAACAAGCTTATTACAATTAATAAGTTTACTAGCTTATAAAAAAAACAAGTTCCAAATAAAAAAATAAAACACTATTCATTTGGTCATTTTTGAACACCTTAGCCGAATATGTACATCAATATATACCAATCAAATGCATTATTATTTGAGCCAAATATACCTACATGACAAAGCTTTGCTAATTACCATTTTCATCCATCTACATTATCAGTTAATTCATGATCCATGACATGATCAAATTTCGTAAATCCAAGCTCATGTAAATTTAATCATATTCTTTTCAAATGTGCTTAACTTAGGAATATGCTTATAATGTTATTAATACAAATCATATAACTATATATATATATATATATATATATAATCATATGTGCCCTATCACTAAATATTCACCAAAATAGTTTAACCATTCTAACATCATGTCCGAATGTATATGAATATCAAATAACAATATAAGCTCCAACCTACCAATACCATGGCCGAATATTACAAGTAAGTATACTATAATTTTACCATTAGTATTTCACCCATAACATAATATGAACTAAACTTTCATGATATAACATATGATCGTTTACCTTGTATGATTCAAATCATGACCACATGCACATATCTCATCGGTATTTTAATGCAAGCTACCATATCAAATATGAAACCCAAACTTAACCAAAAGCAACAGCCTTATTCGCAAGGCTATATTTATATTTACAATCCGACATCATTCATTATTTATCAAAACGAAGCCTATACATGCCTTTGATTCAAAAGTTTACAAAACATAACTATACCGAAGAGAGTGATAGTGTGGTTGACTATCTTGATGATCCCCTGAGCCATTAGTTGAATTATAGATCTATAAAATAGAGCACAAACATAAACAGAGTAAGCTCACTGGCTTAGTAAGTCTTAAGCAGCTTTATAGCTCAACTAGGTATTCAATTAGATTGAATAGAATAGCATTATTAACAATTTATGAACTGACAAAACACATATAAACTACCATGGCCGATTATCAAAGTTCACATCTAGTGAATAATATTCAACGTACACTTAAAATATGAAACTTATCAATGGTTCCCAGATTGCTAGTCAATACATATATATTTTCACTTCAACCAAATAATACTTTCCATGCACATTTAAAATAAGGGTACATAATTGAATATATACATTTATCTATATGTATAGCTCATGGCCGAACCTATATAGGTATAATTTCTCATATCAATATAATAAACTCAAGTAAGCAAGTAAACATACCAACTCAATATCTTTTCTAAACACATATCTTAAGTACCAAATATATATAAACACATTTCTATCAACTTGATTATTCAAGAAGCATCACTTATATCATAAACTTGATTCGATACATAACTTTTGGTCGAACACTATAGTGATAAACCTTGGCTTGTTCAAATACCATCATAACTAGACCAAAGGTCCGAGATTTAAACATCGGCACGAAGCCTTCAAGGCATTTAAGCCCAAAATGAATCACCGGCACGAAGCCTGCTAGGCATTAAAGCCCGAAATGAATCACCGGCACGAAGCCTGCTAGGCATTAAAGCCCAGAATGAATCACCGGCACGAAGCCTGCTAGGCATTAAAGCCCGATATATAACACCGGTACGAGGCCTGCTAGGCTCAAAGCTCGATAATCAACCCAATCAATATTCTCATACACATTACTTAATGCCACAATCACATCCATCTATACTTTATTTTACAATTTCATGTTAAACCGAACATAATTATCCACATTTCATTCAACGACAAATTTTACTATAATTTCATACCCACATTCGCCTATATGTATTTTCATGCCTTAAATACCAAACTTTATCATGTACTACTTTCATAAATAATTTCTCGATGTAAATTTGCTTAGGACTTACCTCGGTTGTCGATAGTAGTGCAAATCTTATTCGAGAACCTTCGCTCTTTCCCCAGATCTAAATCTGTTTTTCTTTGCTCTTGATCTAAAACACATTAAAATTTAGCTCATTCAACCACAATTCATCTCAATTTAGTCCCTAAGCACATAAATTGGCAAATTACTATTTTACCCCTAGAATTTCACAATTTTGTAATTTAGTCCTATTTGCATAACACACAAAATACACCAAATTAGCTAAGACTATACAAGGGCGAATATTCCTAGGGACTTTACAAGTCCTCACATTTCATTTATTTTGCAAATAGGCCCTCTAAAATTTATTTTTTACAATTTAGCCCTAAATACTCAATTTCATCAAAACTCCCAATACAAAACATACTAATCTTTTACATATCTTTCATCTAAAATCATCAAATATCAAAAACCACATGAACACAACAATGGCTGAACATCAAGCATGGTTAGATTCAAAAATTACAACATGGGTCGGTTACGGTTCGAAGCAACAATCTCAAAAATGTAAAATTTATCGAAAACTAACTAAAACTCACCTTAGATTTTTGGCTTCAAAGTACCGAAATTTTAAAGGGTTTAAAGCTTATTTCCTTCCTTCAAAATCGGCCATGGATGAAGAAAGAGATGATGGCTTTCTTTTTCTTGATTATTTTAACATATAATAATTATTTACCAAATTACTAAACCAACCTTTTAATTAAAATAATCAAACACTTTAACTTAAGGACAAACTTGTCCATGGCCGGCCACTAACCCTTAAAATGGGTTATTTACCCTTTCAATACTTCCTATTAAAAAGCCATACTCAATTTAACACTTTACACTTTAATTTGTAACTTTTACTTTTTACGCGATTAGGTCCTTTTTATCAAATTCGATACTCAAACGATAAAATTTTTCTACGAAATCTTCACACATATAAATTCATATAAAATAAACACTAAATATGATATTTAAATATTTGTCGAGCTCAGATTCGTGGTCCCGAAACCACCGTTCCGATTAGGGTTGATTGATTGCATTACACTATCGTGTCTTGCGTTTTGGCTAACTGAAATAATTGCTAGTTTAATCCCCATTCTTCGTGCACATTTTCCATCTGGGTTCTCCTGTTGTTTTAATGTTCAGCTTTTAGGTTGCTAATTTTGTTTTAATTTCGATTTCGTCCTTAACCTATTTGTTTATCTATTTCTATGTTTACATTTTATTATTCTTGTTCTTACTATTTATCTTTTTATCTCTTATTATTTATAAATATATATCATTTATATTAAATTTCTATAGTATCTATTTTTATATATTATATGGTTTAAATTATTTCATTTTTATTTATCATTATTTATCATTTAAAAGTTTATTTTGTAATTACTTATTTTAAGATTTTGTATGTTATTTGTTAAACTATTTTACACTTTCATATATTATTTATTTCAAACCTCTTTACATGCATTAATAAATTTAAATCTTTATATGCTTGATAGGGTTGTTTTCAAATTAATTATTTTAATCATTTTATACATACAAATAGTCTCTTAAAATAATTTTATATAATATTGGTTCTTAATTAATTTTCATTTTACATTCGCTTTTGTATAATATTATGCTCTATTTTCTTCAATTGTTAGTGTCAAATTTTCGTTATATGATTATTGCTAGCATATGAATTATAATTTGTTAGTTCGTGGCCATTAATTATTTGTGATTCATCATTGTAATATTTTTTGTGCATATATTACTATTTTGCTTTATATATCATCATTTCATTACGATTTATTTGTTAAAGAAAATCGAGTTTAACGTCATTCAAATTTCAAAATCCTTCAAAGTTTTTTTAATAAGGCAACGCTCGTGTTTAGGGGTTTTGAGAAAATCGTACCCTAACTTACTGGGTTCTGATTTTCCTTGTTAAAACCTAGCAACCAAGTACCTTTTTTTCTCTTAAATCTAAATGCACAATATTTTAAATAAAAACTTATTCTCGGGAATTTGAGACATTGCGCCCTAACTTGTTGGGTATGATATTTTATCATCTAGAGATAAGAATTTCAAAACAACAAAGGCAATATTCTGTATTCAGAAATTATGAGAAATAGTGCCCTAACTTACTGGGCTTCGATTTTTCATTTGACCCAAATAATGGAGTATCTTTCTTAATTTTAAATATACGAGTACTGAATGTCAAACGATAGGCATATTTTCGAAGTCACAAAATGTTGTATCCTAACTCACTAGGTATGATACTTTGTTCCTTCGAGATAAGCAGGTCTCAGCATCAGGCTTAATTTCTTCAAGTTTTCCCTAACAAAAAGGATCGTATTTTAAAATCTTTTCAAATTTTCGACATCAGGACATTAATTAATCAATTTGGTACCAATTTTGGGCGTTGCGAGGGTGCTAACCCTTCCTCTTGCGTAACCAACTCCCGAACCTATTTTCTTAGATTTCGTAGACCAAAATTATTGTTTTAATAAATTTTTTAATAAAATAATACATCTCAAGGTGATCCAATCACACCTTGAATAAAAGATCGGTGGCGACTCCATTTCCGTATTTTTAAAGTCGATCCCCATTTTTTAAACCCGATTTAAAAATGGTTTCGACATCGACAAGTTATCAAGGTTTGAGAAGTCTCGTATGAACCTAGGAATAGATAGGGTTACATATGTCATGACATAGATTTTGAGATGTAAGATCATGTAAGACCACGTCTGGGACGTTGGCGTTGATTCGATATTTCGTGTAAGACCACATCTGGTACGTTGGCATCGATATGAGATTTACCTGTAAGACCATGTCTGGGACATTGGCATCGTATTGATTCGTGTAAGACCCTTTCTGGGACAGTGGCATCGATATTTAATTGCATGTAATACCTCATCTAGGACGTTGGCATTGTACGACTATTTTGAGCACTCTGAGTATCCTATTAAACTCCGAATGGTTCAACGGGAAAATTCGAGAAATGAAAGGCTACGTGAAATGTATAATGATTCAGGTATGTGCTAAAAGTACACCAGGTATGTAACACCCCAAACCCGGTCCAAACATCACGACCGTATCTAGCATGTCACTGGAAATGAGTTTTATAAAATATCGTGAACTTTAGAAAACATCCAATTATTATCCTTAGTCTAGTGTTTCAAATGAGAACTCACTGTTCGTTTAGGTTATAATTTAAATCGCTGATTCTTAGTGCTTAGGTGACTTTTGAAAACACATGCTATTACACCTCATCAGGCTAGAGAATTTTCCTGAAGAAAATCCATTTATAGAAGAGAATCGTTAGTTAAGTTGAATGAAAAAATTTGTTCGTGTTTAGGTGAAAACATCATATTAATTAACTAATGTATAGAGCGTCTAAAACTTTAAATTGAATATTTAAACCAGATTAATAGTGGCCTTATTACAACATAAAATCCTGAAAATTTGAAGATAAAATAAAGTTCTAATTTTAAAAAGAAGAAACCATGCATGGCCACCTCGTAGTCCTCTCCGGCCCGGTCCATTGCACTATTTATTACCTGCAAAATGTTAAGCAACGAGTGAGTCGAAAGACTCAGTGTGCAATTTCCTATACCATTACTGGGCCTAGCCCAACAACTTACCGTCGGGGTCTTAGCCCCTTTTTTACGTCCACTTTGGTGAAACCCTTACAAAATCAAATCTTGGGCCTTAGCCCTATAACACAGCATAACAGATTTCAAATGCACAACGATGCATAACCCAGCCCAACCTAAATTTCCATCTGCTACACACCACCCGTTCTTGCCAATCACACCAGTGGGGTTTTCTACAATCGACCCTCCATCTGTTACACACTATCGATGGCAGTTGCTGCAGCCAGCTGCTCATCGTCCTTAATACGTGGCCTAGCCACCAAAATCATAATGTGACGTAGTCACCGGAGTATGTGGTAGAGCAACTGAATTAACAATGTGACAAAAGTCACCGGAGTGTGTGGCAGAGCCACCCGAAGCACTACCTATTTTAACATAATCATATCCCCATGCCCATGCACCATACGATCAATGAATGCAACATATCATATACTATCCCATGGCATACTCAAGATGTTCATGTATACACATAATCATATTCGACAATCATTATTCAGCATCCTCATGGAATGAACGTACCTGGTGTCACAAACTTTACCCTTTAAGGGTATATAATGGCTATTACTATGTTTTCAACTTATCAAGCCACATACATAATCAAATTAATAACATATAAAGAAGGTGTGGAAATTACACACATGTTAACACGAAAAACTATGCTATCGATCTCGTTAACACCTTCACTCGCAGGGATCACAGCGATCTGTTTATCCCTCTTAGAAGTCGGCCAACAACCTGGTGGCCAGTCACGAACGGTGACATAACTCGCTTCTTGAACTTAGGGGTAGGGACTGCAAGTCCAACCCCCTCCTTTGTTTCGCTAGGATTTGATTCCATGGAAGAGATCTTGGTCAGAAGACCGAGTTAAAGTATTGACTAAGATAAGGGTATGATTATACATTTAACCAAAGAGATTTCCTTACCTAGATCGACAGAATACTAATAGCTTCCAGCTTTCATTATGAGATCGGTTAAGTACCTATATAAATACCATGTAAGAATCGGTTCTCCAAGAAGGATTGACTCCAAGAAGTGACCCTTTCGGCCAACCAAACAAACAAAAACCTCGTATAGCCTATTCAGCTACCAACACTTACCAACACCCTCTTAGAAACAGGCCACACAAAGAAAAGATGATGAAGATACGTCCTTCTATCACTGACCAACGCCCATGAACACGAGTCACTCTCTTCGATTAGCCATAACAAAAAGAAAGAGAAGTGAAAATGATAATGAAAGCGAAGAAGATCCCTTATCGAACAAGAGTGTACCGCTTAGACGCTCTATGATCGGCTATCAGGAAAGTCGACTAGAAGGATGCAGGTTCGGCTAAAGTAGGAAAAGAAATCAAAGAGAAGGAATGACCATGAATGGTGATTCGGACAAGAGAAAGAAATGAGGTATGGAATTCGGCTTTAATGATTATCAAACAAAACAAACCCAAGGAAGGAAATGAGAGGTGGGTTTTCAGTTATGAAAACAAACAGAAAAAATATGGAGCACGAAAAAGGGAAAAGAGAACAATGAGTGCTACTACTTGAGTAGAAAAAAATAAAAGAAAAAGAAAAAGAAAAGAACTTGTGAGAACTCGGCAAGGGTTGAAAGCTTGGGGAAACAATGAAGTAATTGAGAAAATAAGGAGAAAAATAGAAGAAAAGAATGCCCAACTAGTTTCAGTTAACTAAAGAGGAAATGCACAAGTAGTAGCTTCAAAAATTTTGGCAAACAGAGTAGGAAAATGTGCTAAAACAAGAGCACACCAAAATCGAAGAAATGAAACCCTTAACACACACCCACTTTGCCAAAAGCATACTAAAGTTTCAGAACCTACCCCTCCATCAAGGCCGAATGCCTAAACCCCCTACACCACTCAAAATTTCGGCTAACACACTACTTACCCCACTTCCTATGCTTCCTCCTTGATTTTCTCCTAAACCTCCTCTCCTCCACTCATTCGATTTAGTTTGAATATTTCAAACTCCCCAAATGGCTCTCCACCTCTTATTTGAATTGCTTGACCAAGTCTTCCCTCTCTCCTCTAGAATTTGATTACCATCCAAGTACCTCCCTTGCCTGAGCCAAAAAAAAAAAAATGGTGCTCCCTTGCACTACTTGAGAGATTTGAACCCTCTCCCACTCAGCTTCCCTTGTGATGCGACCTCCCTGCATGCTAGGTGGTGTCTCATTTCCACTTTACTACTCCAATTCTTGTGTCATCAAACACAAACAAAAACCCTTGAAGCCTGACCCAACCAGTTTCCCCCCTTTAAAGTACCAAAACTTAAAATTTTACCATGACTTTTACTCAACCCCGAGTGTAACACCCCAAACCCCTCTGCTCCATTGGCTCGAAGTTGCTCAGACACAGATTTCTGAACCCCCGTACCCCCACCAGCTCCAGCTACTCTCTCTAAAACCCGCAGCATTGCTTGCAACACCACATTATCACCACCCGTCTGATCCTGAAACTCAGCGACCATAGCTAGCGGCAGTGGTACCTCATCCTCTCACCATGACCAGACCCTACTGGTTCAGACACAGTCATCCTACCTCTACCACGCCCACGCGTATTACACCCACGCCTCGAGTGCTCATGTCTACGAATTAATCTGATTTAAGAATTTTATGCATTAGCTTTCTTCCACTGTTATTACAGCACAATTTTATGAATAACTTAGAGTTGTTCTCGTAAGTTCATACAATCCTATGGGCTTCAGTCTCTAAAGTGGATTCCTATTACTAGCATCCATACCACAACTATTTAAACCATGCAACCAGCAGTTAGGGAACTTACCGTTGCGGATTGGTGCCGGAGACTCAGGTGCCATGCTTCTCAAAACATGTATTTTCCTTCAAAGTTATTTCACAAATTCTTTATTGAAAACATTTTGGACCTCGGGCCCACAGTCGAGCTTTTGAACCGGGCTCTAATACCAAAATTGTAACACTCAAAACCCGGTCAAAACACTATGACAGAATTTGGCATGTCACAGAGTAAGCTTGTTTTTGATAAAACCAGTTATTGACTTAAGTTGGAAAAAAAATGCCTTGTTTTATGGAAACCGAAGTTGGTTTGAATCAATCGCTTAAACCGTTTGAATTTTCTTTTTAAAGAGAATCGAGTTAACTTGCTGATATCATAAGTTCGTCATTTACCCGATGGTAAAGGTTTAGAAAATCCCAAAAATCCATTAAGGTTTGTGAAAAAATTCATTTTATTAACTCTTTTCCATTTTAAACGTGCTTTCATGTTTAACGCAAATTCAAAGGTTGTCTACGAAGTAAATAATCCCGAAATAAAAATTTAAATAGCCTTATTACAACCAAAAACCAAATTTAATAGAAATTAAGTCCAAAGTAATAATTTAAAATAGAACCCGAAATATCGTGCATGGCCACCTCGAGTCCATCTTGGCTCCACATCCGCGATCTATTAATCATCTGCAAAATGCAAAAGAGAGAGGTGAGTCACCGAGACTCAGTGTATAAATCCTCATCCCACAGATATAAGCCCTTACACAGTTTCATAAGTAATTAAGTATGCCATGCAACCCAAACCTAACCATCCAAACTCCTGTGTCTACCCCGTGTGGTCAAAACCACTGGTGGTCAAAACCACTGGTGACCGAAGTCACAATCAATATACGCGTGGTCAAAACCACTGGTGACCGAGGTCACAAATAATGTATGTGTGGTCAAAACCATTGGTGGTCAAAACCACTGAGACTTCGTCACAATATCATAATAAGCGGGGCCAACCCTTTGTGTGGTCAAAACCACCGTGACGATCACGAAATCATACTTTTCCCTCCTTTCATCACCCATTTTATGAACATGCTTTTCATGGCAAAATAATCATGCTTAATATTAGAAATAACATAACTGGCATATGCAACCTTAGCAAGGCATTTAACGTTAACCAAATAGAATGGACTTACGGAGTCCTCGTTTATACCCACAAGGGTAACACATCGATTCCCACAGTTATTCCGACTTTTGTTAAATCATATAATAATATCAAATTAACTACGAAGTGTGTAGGAGTTACACACGATTACTGCAAGTCTCGCTTTCTCGTCGACACCTTTGTCATTAATCGACACTACTACTATCGCCTACTCTCCTATTACGATCTTTGGTCCACACCACGATGGCCAATTGAACCATGAGATACAACCCTCTTCTTGAACTTAGGGTTGAAGTGCGAGATCCAACCCTTCTACCTTTGGTTAGCCTTGAGTCTATAACACACCTTAGTCACTATCTCAAGTTAAAGCAATGAAATAACAACCAATAGAGACACAGAACTCGAATGAATAGATCCCTTACCTAAGTTGACCAATCCCGAAGAACAAAAGAATACGGCAACCCTCCTTCCTACAATCGTTAGCGTCCACATAAAACCAAATAGCCTTCGGCATTTAACTCAACAAAAGATGTCAAGCAAGAAAACACTTACCACACCCTAGCAGAACCGATTGAAAGTGATGGCCTAATAACGACAACAATCTACTGCAACCAAGAATCCAACGAGAGAGATGGAGTGTCAAAGATTTTGGCTAGATAGGGAGCCTTGGAGCTTTTCTTTTTCCTCTTATTTCTTTTGGTGTCGAAACTAAACCACCCTCATTCGAAATTTTATTTTCAATCTTCTTTTCTCTCATTTACTCAAACCCGAATGCTCTCTTAAACTTCTTTTCTCTTCTATTTTGCCTTGGCCGAATCTACCTTGCCATTCATCCATCAATTGTACTTCAATCATTTTGCTACTTACTTCAAAACTAAAAACCCTCTGTAGCCATACCTCTATCGAAATTTCATTTCCTATCGTCTTCACTCTTAAAAGCCATAGTCGAATCCCTCCAGCCTCTTTTATCTATTTTTCCTTCTCTAGTTCTTTGAGCCGAATCTCAACCCATAATCAGGTAGGATTTCATTGCTTTCTTCTCTGTCTTTCTCTTTTGTTCTTATGGCCGAATCCCCCTGACATGGGCACATCTCTATTTCTTTTTCTATCTTGATTGCTATGGTAAGGAAGGCCAAAATCTCTGACACTCCATCTCTCTCGTTGGATTCTTGGTTCCAGTAAATCATTGTCGTTATTAGGCCATCACTTTCAATCGATTCCACTAGGGTGTGGTAAGTGTTTTCTGTTGTTTGACATCTTTTGTTGCGTTAAATGCCGAAGGCTATTTGGTTTTATGTGTGGACGTTTGGCCGATTGTAGGAAGGAGGGTTGTCGCATTCTTTTATTCTTCGGGATTGGTTGACTTAGGTAAGGGATCTATTCATTTGAGTTCTGTGTCTCTATTGGTTGTTATTTCGTTGCTTTAACTTGAGATAGTGACTAAGGTGTGTTATGGACTCGAAGGCTAACCAGGCGGTAGAAGGGGTTGGATCTTAGACCCAGCCCCTAAGTTAAAGAAGAGGGTTGTATCTGCGGTTCACAATTGGCAACCGAGGGTGTGGACCAGCATCAGAACAGGAGAGTAGACAGATAGTAGTAGTGTTGATTAATGACAGTGTCAACGTAGAAAGCATAGTCTTGCGAGTAATTAGGTGTGTAACTCCTACACACTTCGTAAGTTAATTTGATATTATTGTATGATTTAACAAAAGCCGGAATAACTGTGGGAATCGATGTGTTACCCTTGTGGGTATAAATGAGGACTCCGGGTAAGTCCATTCTAATTTGGTTAATGTTAAATGCCTCGGTTAAGGTTGCATATGCCAGGTTATGTTATTTCTAAATATTAAGCATGATTATTTTTCCATGAAAAGCATGTTCATAAAAAATAGGTGATGAAAGGAGGGGAAAAGTATGATTTCAGACTGTCACCAGTGGTTTTGACCACAAAGTGGGTTAGCCCCGCTTATTATGATATTGTGATGAAGTCTCAGTGGTTTTGACCACCAATGGTTTTGACCACACATACATTATTTGTGACCTCAGTCACCAGTGGTTTTGACCACCCGTATATTGATTGCGACTTTGGTCACTAGTGGTTTTGACCACCAGTGGTTTTGACCACACGGGGTAGACACAGGAGTTTGGATGGTTAGGATTGGGTTGCATGGCATACTTAATTACTTATGAAGCCGTAAGGGCTTATATCGTGGGATGGGGATTTATACACTGAGTCTCGGTGACTCACCTCTCCCTTTTGCATTTTGCAGATGATTCTTAGATCGCGGATGTGGAGCCAGGATGGACTCGAGGTGGCCATGCATGATATTTCAGGTTCTATTATAAATTATTACTTTGGACTTAATTTCCAATAAATTTGGTTTTTGGTTGTAATAAGGCCATTTAAATTTTTATTTCGGGATTATTTACTTCCTTGACAACCTTTGAATTTGCGTTAAACATTAAATCACGTTTAAAATGGAAAAGAGTCAATAAAATGAATGTTTTCACAAACTTTAATGGATTTTTGGGATTTTTTAAACCTTTACCATCGGGTAAATGACGAACTTATGATATCAGCAAGTTAACTCGATTCTCTTTAAAAAGAAAATTCAAAACGGTTTAAGTGATTGATTCGAACCAACTTCGGTTTCCATAAAACAAGACATTTTTTTTCCAACTTAAGTCAACAACTGGTTTTATAAAAAAAAGCTTTCTCTGTGACATGCCGGATTCGGGCGTAGTATTTTGACCGGGTTTGGGGTGTTACAACGAGCCTTCTCGGGGACCTCAACCACACTCAAACAACATACAAAGCATACTAAGCACACAAATACAAAGTAAATGCAGTGCCCCTAAATCCCGGATATTACAGTTCTACACCCTTTTAAGAAATTTTGGCCTCGAAATTTCCAACTAACTAAAAATTGTACATCCTAACCTACAACACTACGCTAACATTGCGCACTCTGATTCCAATAACACTAATACACTTTCTAACTTAATCTTGGTACCTCTTCACACAACCAAATATCTAACAGAGGCAGACCGATACTTATCACACATACATACAATTTCTATATTTAAACATCACATCCAAACATCACAGAATGAATACAAGAAATATATTCATTTTAGCACATAATAGAGTATAAGGTAAGAGAACTTACGGATTCGGTGCCGGAGACTCAGGTGCCATACTTCTAGAAAACATGCATTTTTTCTAAACAGTATTCCAAACCAACTTTTGAAAACATTTTGAACCCCAAACCCACAGTCGAGTTTTGCAACCTAGGCTCTGATACCATAATTGTAACACCCCAAACTCGATCCAAACATCACGACCGGATCCGGCATGTCACTGAAAGGAGTTTTATAAAATATCGTGAACTTTAGAAAACATCCAGTTATTATCCTTAGTCTAGCGTTTCAAATGAGAACTCACTGTTCGTTTAGGTTATAATTTAAATCGCCGATTCTTAGTGCTTAGGTGACTTTTGAAAACACATGCTATTACACCTCATCAGGCTAGAGAATTTGCCGGAAGAAAATCCATTTATAGAAGAGAATCGTTAGCTTAGTTGAATGAAAAATTTTGTTCGCGTTTAGGTGAAAACATCATATTAATTAACTAATGTGTAGAGCGTCTAAAACTTTAAATCAAATATTTAAACCAGATTAATAGTGGCCTTATTACAACATAAAATCCCGAAAATTTGAAGATAAAATAAAGTTCTAATTTTGAAAAGAAGAAACCGTGAATGGCCACCTCGTAGTCCTCTCCGGCCCGGTCCATTGCACTATTTATTACCTGCAAAATGTTAAGCAACGAGGGTGAGTTGAAAGACTCGATGTGCAATTTCTATACCATTACTAGGCCTAGCCCATTAACTTCAAATGGGTCGTAGCCCTTTTACGCCCACTTTGGCGAAACCCTTACAAAATCAAATCTTGGGCCTTAGCCCTATCACACAACATAATGATTTCAAATGCATAATGATACATAACCCATTTCAACCTAAATTTCCATCCGCTACACACCACCCGTTCACGCTTAATCACACGGTGGGATTTCTACAATCGACCCTCCATCCGCTACACACCATCGATGGCGATTCTTTGCGACCAATCGCTCATCGCCTTAATCGTGGCCTTGCCAGCGAAATCAGAATGTGACATAGTCACCGGAGTATGTGGTAGAGCCACTCGAATTAACACTGTGACAAAAGTCACCGGAGTATGTGGCAGAGCCACCCGAAGCATTGCCCATTTTAACATAATCATATCCCTATGCCAATGCAACATGCGATTAATGAATGCAACATATCATATACTATCCCATGGCATACTCAAGATGTTCATGTATACACATAATCATATTTGACAATCATTATTCAGCATACTCAGAGAATGAACATACCTGGTGTCACGAACTTTACCCTTTAAGGGTATATAATGGCTATTACTATGTTTTCGGCTTATCAACCCACATACATAATCAAATTAATAACATACAAAGAAGGTGTGGAAATTACACACATGTAAACACGAAGAACTATGCTATCGATCTCGTTAACACCTTCACTCGTAGGGATCACAGCGATCTATTTATCCCTCTTAGAAGCCAACCCACAACCTAGTGGCCGGTCACGAACAGCTGACATAGCTCACTTCTTGAACTTAAGGGTAGGGACTGCAAGTCCAACCCCCTCCTTTGTTTGGCTAGGATTTGATTCCATGGAAGAGATCTTGGTCAAAAGACCGAGTTAAAGCATTGAATAAGATAAGGGTATGATTATACATTTAATCAAAGAGATTTCCTTACCTAGATCGACAGAATACTGATAGCTTTCGGCTTTGGTTATGAGATCAGTTGAGTACCTATATAAATATCATGTAAGAATCGGTTCTCCAAGAAGGATTGAATCCAAGAAGTGACCCTTTCGGCCAACCAAACAAACAGAAACCTCTTATAACCTATTCAGCTACCAACACTTACCAACACCCTCTTAGGAATAGGCCACACAAAGAAAAGATGATGATGATACGTACATCTATCACTAACCAACGCCCATGAACACGAGTCACTCTCTTCGATTAGCCATAACTAAAAAGAAAGAGAAGTGAAAACGATAATGAAAGCGAAGAAGATCCCTTACCGAACAAGAGTGTACCGCTTAGACGTTCTATGATTGGCTATCAGGAAAGTCGACAGAAGGGTACAGGTTTGGCTAAAGCAGGAAAAGAAATCAAAGAGAAGGAATGACCATGAATGGTGATTCGATCAAGAGAAAGAAATGAGGTATGGAATTCGGCTTTAATGATTATCAAACAAAACAACCCCAAGGAAGGAAATGAGAGGTGGGTTTTGGCTATGAAAACAAACAGAAAAAATATTTAGCACGAAAAAGGGAAAAGAGAACAATGAGTGCTACGGCTTGAGTAAAAAAAAAACAAAAGAAAAAGAAAAAGAAAAGAACTTGTGAGAAATCGGTAAGGGTTGAAAGCTTGGGAAAACAATGAAGTAATTGAGAAAATAAGGAGAAAAATAGAAGAAAAGAATGCCCAACTAGTTTCAGTTAACCAAAGAGGAAATGCACAAGTAGTAGCTTCAGAAATTTTGGCAAACAAAGTAGGAAAATGTGCTAAAAAAAAGAGCACACCAAAACCGAATAAATGAAACCCTTAACACACACCCACTTTGCCAAAAGCATACTAAAGTTTCGGAACCTACCCCTCCATCAAGGCCGAATGCCTAAACCCCCTACACCACTCAAAATTTTGGCTAACACACTACTCACCCCACTTCCTATGCTTCCTCCTTGATTTTCTCCTAAATCTCCTCTCCTCCACTCATTCGATTTGGTTTGAAAATTTTAAACTCCCTAAATGGCTCTCCACCTCTTATTTGAATTGCTTGACCAAGTCTTCCCTCTCTCCTCCAGAATTTGATTACCATCCAAGTACCTCCCTTGCCTGAGCTAAAAAGAAAATAGTGCTTCCTTGTACTACTTGAGAGATTTGAACCCTCTCCCTCTCAGCTTCCCTTGTGACACCACCTCCCTGCATGCTAGGTGGTGTCTCCTTTCCATTTTACTACTCCAATTCTTGTGTCATCAAACACAAACAAAAACCCTTGAAGCCTGACCCAACCAGTTCCCCCTTTAAAGTACCAAAATTTAAAATTTTACCAAGACTTTTACTCAACCCCGAGTGTAACACCCCAAACCCCTCTGCTCCATTGGCTCAAAGTCGCTCAGACACAAATTTTGAACCCCCGTACCCCCACCAGCTCCAGCTACTCTCTTCAAAACTCCGCAGCATTGCTTGCGACACCGCATCATCACCACTAGTCTAATCTTGAAACTCAGCGCCCACAGCTGGCGGCGGTTGTACCTCATCCTATGACCCATGACCAGACCCTACTGGTTCAGACACAGTCATCCTACCTCTACCACGCCCATGCTTATTATGCCCATGCCCTCGAGTGCTTATGTCTACGAATTAATCTGATTTAAGAATTTTATGCATTAGCTTTCTTCCACTGTTATTACAACATAATTTTATGAATAACTTAGAGTTGTTCTCGTAAGTTCATACAATCCTATGGGCTTCAGTCTCTAAAGTGGATTCCTATTACTAGCATTCATACCACAACTATTTAAACCATGCAATTAGCAGTTAGGGAACTTACCATTGTGGATTGGTGCCGAAGACTCAGGTGCCATGCTCCCCAAAACATGTATTTTCCTTCAAAGTTATTTAAAAATTCTTTATTGAAAACATTTTGGGCCTCGGGCCCATAGCCAAGCTTTTGAACTGGGCTCTGATATTAAAATTGTAACACCCCAAACCCTGTCAAAACACTACGACTGAATTCGGCATGTCACAGAGAAAGCTTGTTTTTGATAAAACCAGTTGTTGACTTAAGTTGGATAAAAAAGTCTTGTTTTATGGAAATCGAAGTTGGTTTGAATCGATCGCTTAAACCGTTTCGAATTTTCTTTTTAAAGAGTATCGAGTTAACTTGCTGATATCATAAGTTCGTCATTTACCCGATGGTAAATGTTTAGAAAATCCTGAAAATCCATTAAGGTTTGTAAAAACATTCATTTAATTGACTCTTTTCCATTTTAAACGTGCTTTAATGTTTAACGCAAATTCAAAGGTTGTCCACGAAGTAATAATCCTGAAATAAAAATTTAAATGGCCTTATTACAACCAAAAACCAAATTTAATGGAAATTAAGTCCAAAGTAATAATTTAAAATAGAACCCGAAATATCGTGCATGGCCACCTCGAGTTCGTCCCAGCTCCACATCCGCGAACTAATAATCATTTGTAAAACGCAAAAGGGAGAGGTGAGCCACAGAGACTTAGTGTATAAATCCCCATCCCACAGATATAAGCCCTTACACAGTTTCATAAGTAATTAAGTATGCCATGTAACCCAAACCTAACCATCCAAACTCCTGTGTCTACAGGTGTGGTCAAAACCACGGTGGTCAAAACCACTAGTGACCAAGTCACAATCAATATACGCGTGGTCAAAACCTTTGGTGGTGAGGTCACAAATAATGTATGTGGTCAAAACCTTCGGTGGTCAAAACCACGAGACTTCGTCACAATATCATAATAAGCGAGGCCAACCCACGTGTGGTCAAAACCATTGGTGACGATCTAAAATCATAATTTTCCCCTCCTTTCATCACCCATTTTTATGAATATGCTTTTCATGGCAAAATAATCATGCTTAATATTCAGAAATAACATAACCTGGCATATGCAACCTTAACCGAGGCATTTAACGTTAACCAAATCAGAATGGACTTACTCGGAGTCCTCGCTTATACCCACAAGGGTAACACATCGATTCCCACAGTTATTCCGCCTTTTGTTAAATCATACAATAATATCAAATTAACTTACGAAGTGTGTAGGAGTTACACACCTGATTACTCGCAAGACTACGCTTTCTACGTTGACACCGCCGTTAATCGACACTCATCGCTATCTGTCTACTCTTACATTCGATGTTGGTCCACACGGTGGCCAATCACGAATCGCAAATCATGACCCTCTTCTTGAACTTAGGGTGGGTGCGAGATCAACCCTTCTATCGCTGGTTAGCCTTCGAGTCCATAACACACCTTAGTCACTATCTCAAGTTAAAGCAACGAAATAACAACCAATAGAGACACAGAACTCAAATGAATAGACCCGTTACCTAAGTCGGCCAATCCCGAATAACAAAAGAATGCGGCAACCCTCCTTCTAACAATCAGCCAAACATCCACACATAAAACCAAATAGCCTTCTGTATTTAATGCAACAAAAGATGCCAAACGGCAGAAAACACTTACCACACCCAAGCAGAACCGATTGAAAGTGATGGCCTAATAACGACAACGATCTACTGCAACCAAGAATACAACGAGAGAGACGAAGTGTCAGAGATTTCAGCTAGATAGGGAGCCTTGGAGCTTTTCTTTTTCCTCTCATTTCTTTTGGTGCCGAAACTAAACCACCCTCATTCCAAATTTTATTTTCATTCTTCTTTTCTCTCATTTACTCAAACCCGAATGCTCTCTTAAACTTCTTTTCTCTTCTATTCTGCTTTGGCAGAATCTACCTTGCCATTCATCCATCAATTGTACTTCAATCATTTTGCTACTTCCTTCAAAACTGAAAACCCCCTGTAGCCATACCTCTACCAAAATTTCATTTCCCATCATCTTCACTCTTAAAAGCCAAAAGCCATTTTGAATCCCTCCTTTGGTAGAATCTCAACCCATAATCGTAGGATTTCTTTTTGTCTATCTTTCCTTCTTGATAGCTATGGTAAGGAAATTTCTTTTTCAGGATAGCTATGGTAAGGAAATCAAATCTCGACACTCCATCTCTCTCGTTGGCTTCTTTGTTGCAGTAAATCATTGTTGTTATTAGGCCATCACTTTCAATCGGTTCTCTAGGGTATAGTAAGTGTTTTCTGTCATTTGACATCTTTTGTTGCATTAAATGCCGAAGGCTATTTGGTTTTATGTGTGAACGTTTGGCCGATTGTAGGAATGAGGGTTGCCGCATTCTTTTGTTCTTCAGAATTGGTCGACTTAGGTAAGGGGTCTATTCATTCGAGTTTTGTGTCTCTATTGGTTGTTATTTCGTTGCATTTACTTGAGATAGTGACTAAGGTGTGTTATGGACTCGAAGGCTAAACAGGCACGGTACAAGGGGTTGGATCTCAGACCCCAGCCCCTAAGTTCAAGGAGAGGGTTGTATCTGCGATTCGCAATTGGCCACCGGGGTGTAGACCAGCACCGAAACAGGAGAGTAGACAGATAGCAGTAGTGTCGATTAACGACAGTGTCGACGTAAAAAGCGTAGTCTTGCGAGTAATCAGGTGTGTAACTCCTACACACTTCGTAAGTTAATTTGATATTATTGTATGATTTAACAAAAGCAAGAATAATTGTGGGAATCGATGTGTTACCCTTGTGGGTATAAGCGGGACTCCAGGTAAGTCCATTCTAATTTGGTTAACGTTAAATGCCTCGGTTAAGGTTGCATATGCCAGGTTATGTTATTTCTAAATATTAAGCATGATCATTTTGCCATGAAAAGCATGTTCATAAAAATGGGTGATGAAAGGAAGGGAAAAGTATGATTTCAGACTGTCACCAGTGGTTTTGACCACATAGTGGGTTGGCCCCACTTATTATGATATTGTGACGAAGTCTCAGTGGTTTTGACCACCAGTGGTTTTGACCACACATACATTACTTGTGACCTTTGTCACCAGGGGTTTTGACCACCCGTATATTGATTGTGACTTCGGTCACCAGTGGTTTTGACCACCAGTGGTTTTGACCACACGGGGTAGACACAGGAGTTTGGATGGTTAGGTTTGGGTTGCATGGCATACTTAATTACTTATGAAACTGTGTAAGGGCTTATATCCGTGGGATGGGGATTTATACACTGAGTCTCGGTGACTCACCTCTCCCTTTTACATTTTGTAGATGATTCTTAGATCGCGGATGTGGAGCCGGGACGGGCTCGAGGTGGCCATGCACGATATTTCGGGTTCTGTTTTAAATTATTACTTTGGACTTAATTTCCATTAAATTTGGTTTTTGGTTGTAATAAGGCCATTTAAATTTTTATTTCGGGATTATTTACTTCGTGGACAACCTTTGAATTTGCGTTAAACATTAAAGCACGTTTAAAATGGAAAAGAGTCAATAAAATGAATGTTTTCACAAACTTTAATGGTTTTTTGGGATTTTCTAAACCTTTACCATCGGGTAAA
Organism: Gossypium rotundifolium; assembly: GCA_025506655.1. Lineage (NCBI taxonomy): Eukaryota > Viridiplantae > Streptophyta > Magnoliopsida > Malvales > Malvaceae > Gossypium > Gossypium rotundifolium. Next base: position 74,486,007 of record CP106731.1, read on the forward strand.
TGACGAACTTACGATATCAGCAAGTTAACTCGATTCTCATTAAAAAGAAAATTCGAAACGGTTTAAGCGATTGATTTAAACCAACTTCGGTTTCCATAAAACAAGATGTTTTTTTTCTAAATTAAGTCAACAACTGGTTTTATCAAAAAAAAAGCTTTCTCTGTGACATGCCAGATTCGGTCGTAGTGTTTTGATTGGGTTTGGGGTGTTACAATGAGCCTTCCCGGGGACCTCAACCACACTCAAACAACATACAAAGCATACCAAGCACACAGATACAAAGTAAATGCAGTGCCCCTAAATCCCGGATGTTACAGTTCTACGCCCCTTAAAGAAATTTTGGCCTCGAAATTTCCAACTAACTAACAGTCGTACATCCTAACCTACAACACTACGCTAACGTTATGTACTTTGATTCCAATAACACTAATACACTTTCTAACTTAATCTTGGTACCTCTTCACACAACCAAATATCTAACAGAGGCAGACCGATATTTATCACACATACATACAAATTCTATATTTAAGCATCACATCCAAACATCACAGAATGAATGCCAGAAATACATTCATTTTAGCACATAATAGAGTATAAGGTAAGAGAACTTACGGATTCGGTGCCGGAGACTCAGGTGCCATACTTCTAGAAAACATGCATTTTTTCTAAACAGTATTCCAAACCAACTTTTGAAAACATTTTGAACCCCAAACCCACAGTCAAGTTTTGCAACCTAGGCTCTGATACCATAATTGTAACACCCCAAACCGGTCCAAATATCACGACCGGATCTGGCATGTCACTGGAAAGGAGTTTTATAAAATATCATGAACTTCAGAAAACATCCATTTATTATCCTTAGTCTAGCGTTTCAAATGAGAACCCACTGTTCGTTTAGGTTATAATTTAAATCGCCGATTCTTAGTGCTTAGGTGACTTTTGAAAACACATGCTATTACACCTCATCAGGGTAGAGAATTTGTCGGAAGAAAATCCATTTATAGAAGAGAATCATTAGTTAAGTTGAATGAAAAATTTTGTTCGCATTTAGGTGAAAACATCATATTAATTAACTAATGTGTAGAATGTCTAAAACTTTAAATTGAATATTTAAACAAGATTAATAGTGGCCTTATTACCACATAAAATCCTATAAATTTGAAGATAAAATAAAGTTCTAATTTTAAAAAGAAGAAGCTGTGCATGGTCACCTCGTAGTCCTCTCCAGCCCAGTCCATTGTACAATTTATTACCTACAAAATGTTAAGCAACGAGGGAGAGTTGAAAGACCCAGTGTGCAATTTCCTATACCATTACTGGGCCTAGCCCATCAACTTACCGTCTGGGCCGTAGCCCCTTTTTACGCCCACTTTGGCGAAACCCTTACAAAATCAAATCTTGGGCCTTAGCCCTATAACACAGCATAACAGATTTCAAATGCACAATGATGCATAACCCAACCCAACCTAAATTTCCATTCGCTACACACCACCCATTCCTGCCAATCACACTAGTGGGGATTTCTACAATCGACCCTCCATCCGCTACACACCATCTATGGCAGTTGCTGCAGCCAACTGCTCATCGCCCTTAATACGTGGCCTAGCCACTGAAATCATAATGTGACATAGTCACCGGAGTATGTGGTAGAGCCACTCGAATTAACAATGTGACAAAAGTCACCGGGTATGTGGCAGAGCCACCCGAAGCACTACCCATTTTAACATAATCATATCCCCATGCCCATGCAACATGCGATCAATGAATGCGACATATCATATACTATCCCATGGCATACTTAAGATGTTCATGTATACACATAATCATATTCGACAATCATTATTCAGCATACTTAGAGAATGAACATACCTGGTGTCACGAACTTTACCCTTTAAGGGTATATAATGGCTATTTCTGTGTTTTCGGCTTATCAACCCACATACATAATCAAATTAATAACATACAAAGAAGGTGTGGAAATTACACACATGTAAACACGAAGAACTATGCTATCAATCTCATTAACACCTTCACTCATAGGGATCACAGTGATCTGTTTATCCCCTTAGAAGCCGGCCCACAACTTGGTGGCCAGTCAAGAACGGTGACATAGCTCGCTTCTTGAACTTAGGGGTAGGGACTGCGAGCCCAACACCCTCCTTTGTTTGGCTAGGATTTGATTCCATGGAAGAGATCTTGGTCAGAAGACCGAGTTAAAGCATTGGATAAGATAAGGGTATGATTATACATTTAACCAAAGAGATTTCCTTACCTCGATCGACAGAATACTGATAGCTTTCGGCTTTGGTTATGAAAATAATGAAGAGGTGGGTTTTCGGTTATGAAAACAAATAGAAAAAATATGGAGCACGAAAAAGGGAAAAGAGAATAATGGGTGCTACGGCTTGAGTAGAAAAAATAAAAGAAAAAGAAAAAGAAAAGAACTTGTGAGAACTCAGCAAGGATTGAAAGCTTGGGGAAACAATGAAGTAATTGAGAAAATAAGGAGAAAAATAGAAGAAAAGAATGCCCAACTAGTTTCAGTTAGCCAAAGAGGAAATGCACAAGTAGTAGCTTCAGAAATTTTGGCAAACATAGTAGGAAAATGTGCTAAAAAAAAGAGCACACCAAAATCGAAGAAATGAAACCCTTAACACACACCCACTTTGCCAAAAGCATACTAAAGTTTTGGGACCTACCCCTCCATCAAGTCCGAATGCCTAAACCCCCAACACCACTCAATATTTTGGCTAACACACTACTCACCCCACTTCTCATGCTTCCTCCTTGATTTTCTCCTAAATCTCCTCTCCTCCACTCATTCGATTTAGTTTAAATATTTTGAACTCCCCAAATGGCTCTCCACCTCTTATTTGAATTGCTTGACCAAGTCTTCCCCCTCTCCTCTAGAGTTTGATTACCATCCAAGTACCTCTCTTGCCTGAGCCAAAAAAAAAAAGAAAATAGTGCTCCCTTACGCTACTTGAGAGATTCAGACCCTCTCCCTCTCAGCTTCCCTTATGATGCCACCTCCCTGCATGCTAGGTGGCATCTCCTTTCCACTTTACTACTCCAATTCTTGTGTCATCAAACACAAACAAAAACCCTTGAAGCCTGACCCAACCAGTTTCCCCCATTTAAAGTACCAAAACTTAAAATTTTACCAAGGCTTTTACTCAACCCTGAGCCTTCCCGGGGACCCCAACCACACTCAAACAACATACAAAGCATACCAAGCGCACACAGATACAAAGTAAATGCAGTGCCCCTTAATCCCAGATGTTACAATGTATGTGTACAAAAGGTAAGTATATATATATGAACTTACTAAAGAATATGTGTATTGAAATGATGAGATGATACGTGATATACATGTTTAAATGAATTATGAGCATATAAGATATTTGAATGGTGGAATATGAGTAAGTAATGAGCCAAGGATGATGTTATGAGTTTGCAAATGAGAAATATTAATGTCATTGTGTCTATATGGATATGTGCATTTTGTATTAATTTTATTTGTATATGCCTTACTAAGCTTTTGGAAAGCTTACTTTGTGTGTGTTTACTATGTTTTACTGATTCAAAGCTACAAAAGGCTTGGGAATCATCGAGGATCTTCACCACACTATCAAACTGTATTTTGGTACTTTTGAACGTGAATATAGTTAAATATGGCATGTATAGGCTAGTTGTTTTGGAATATGTTTGAGATATGAAATGACCATGTGATATGGCTAGATATATGCTTGAGTTATGAATGACTATTTATGTCCTATGATGCTAGTTTTGGTATGGTTTGATAGCAAATGAATTGGTCATATAAATGGTAAGCTTAATGATGTATAGCTAGCATATTATTTGGTAAATTTGTGATGGATTATGCTTTGATGTGCTTGTGATTATATTGAACCAAATGTTTCATTTGTTGGTGTGAATATTAAGCTCATAATTGAGTAGAAATGTTACACAATTTGATGTATTTTGGGTTGCCAAATGTGTATAGGTTGATGATTGTAAGTGTATGAAAGAATGACCCAACTGTGGGTGGCATTTTGGTCTTGTAAATGGCCTATATTTGCCCACATGATTGACCACGGGCATGTGGCTTGACCTTGTCTTCGAGTTTGCAATTCAAAACAAGTCAGGCTCGACCACGGGCTAGACACATGGGCGTGTGACTTGCCGTGTGGTGCAAGTCAAGCTTGACCACGGGTGGGGCACACGGGCGTGTCTCAGGCCGTGGGGAAAAGTCAGGATGTATCCTTATTTTGGCATGGCTTAGACACACGGGCGTATCTGAGGCCCTGGGAGGCACATGGCCTGCCTACACGGGAGTGTGACCTCTGTAACTTAGAAAAATTTTAAAATTCTAAGAATTTTTGTATATGTTCGGTTTAGTCTTGGACCTATTCTAAAGTATGATTAAGGTCTCTATAACAGCCCAACTTAGGGCCTAGTCAGAAAAGTGGTGCAAGACCATAAATTCAAAGTAGAAATATGTGTTTTGTAACACCCTCAGACCTGGTCTAGATGCTATGGTCGAATTTGATGATGTCACTTCAAAAGGAAAATTCCAAAACGACTTTGTTTAATTGAAAACTTAAGTGTATGGTTTAAAAGCCCAAAATCCATGAATCTTGTTAAGTTAGGATGAAAGCCCATGTTTAAAAAAAACGTCCATATGTTAAAGTTATCAAAACCATGTTGAACTTTAAAAATTTATTCAAGTTTAATAGGTAAACAGTTGAAACAATAATAATAAAACCCAAAACCTAAAGTCAAATCGGAGATACAAGGCCTTATTACAACCCAATGGAAATAAAGCATTTAAAATAAATTCATTTGAACAAAATAAAACATCTAAATAGCTTGCAGTGTGGCCACCTCGAGTCCCCTTCTATGTCAAGCTGCTTATTACGGGTCACCTGAAACATTAAATAGAAGGGAGTGAGTTTCGAAACTCAGTGTGAACGACCCTTGGTAAACCAATCCAACATGCAGTTATCACATTGGGCCTAAGCCCTATCAAATTCGGTGGTCTTGGGCCTTAGCCCATAATGACCTCATATCACTTTATTATCGCATGAATGTAATGCACACATCCCAAATCCAACCATGCACTCCATTTCCCTTCCAACCCTACACTCTTGTGGGGATATAAATATCAACCCACCCATCCTTACACTCCAAAGGTAGCACCAACAACGGCACTACTCAACGTTGCAACAAGGTTGCTAAACATATAATGGGCTTAAAGCCACCGGTGGATTCACGGTCGTCAAGCGACAATGCGATCCTCACATATCTTCGTCCGTATCGTCAAACCCACCCAAGTGCAACATATATATCATGAATGCAACATACACATTAAGCACATTAAGCACTAAGGGGGTATTTTAGTCATTTCACTACGTAGGGGCATTTTCGTAATTCTACCCTATGGGGTATTCTCGTAATTTTACCCTATAGGGGTAATCTTTTAATTTTACCCTACAGGGGTATTCTCGTAATTTTACCCTACAGGGGTATTCTCGTAATTTTTCCTTATAGGGGTATTCTCGTAATTCTTTCATTTTGGGTTTTAGTTAAGAACTTTGGCCCATCGACAAGTCCTCACGGCTAAAGTGAATAGACACTATACACCAGGTAGGATCCAGAAAAGAAAATGTGGGCCACTAGGACCACTTAAGTGCCAAGCTCTCCTTGGATCCAATCCTAGACAAGCATATGTCCATTGCCACACTCTAACTTAGCGACTTGTCCACAGACATGTTTGATTATTAATAAGTTTTATGCTATTTAAGAGTTTATTAAAACTAGGCCTAAAGTCCATTAAAACACTAGCATGCATTTCTAAAATCCCATAAGGCCCATTAAGCCCATTTATGACCATACATATAGCCCATTAAGCCCATTCCATGTTCACATAGCCCATTAAGCCCATTTCATGATCATATAGCCCATTAAGCCCATTTCATGACCAATTCATACAACATCCATATCAACCATCATTCACATATCAACTCTTGTCGACTTGGGCCCACGAACTCAGAGGCCCATTTAGTGCCAACTTGTCGTGTATGTGTAGTGTATGTACACACCTGGTTAATGCGACGTGCTACACTATCCCCAGCCTTGAACCTACAACCAATACCAATCTCCAATCAATCACACCCTTAACCACAATATTTACCCAAAAAATTGAAGCCTTACCATAACCTTGCCGTGTGCCACCAGTTCTAGTAGCCCTTCCTTAACTACTATTCACGAATATCCCCTAGATCTGCACCCACACATATACTATCAAAAATCGAGTGACTTGTATTCCACACAAGTCACCCCTATAGATCATACTTACATTCGGCCACTTACTTAAACCACAACTGAGACGAGTACACTTACCACTTGCTTGCGATCCTTACCATGCTCGCGATCTTTGAACCCTATCCTTGTTATTACAGGGTTAACGACAGGAAAAGTTAGATAGCCCTTGACTTTTACCGAACATACTAAAGGAAAATTGACTAAGTACTTATCCAAGGAGCAATCGGCCCAATAAGTATTCGATTTTGAGACTAGTATGGTGAAAGAGACTATTCAGAACCAATATGGTGAAGAAGAGAAGAAGTGATCGGCTAGAACCAAAGGTGAACAAGAAAAGGAATTTGAGAAGAGAAGGTAAGGAAGATTTGGCTTCTAAGCACTTAGAGAGAAAAGGGTGTTTAGGCAACTAACAAGTGAGAAATTTGGCTAGAGGGAAAACAACATTTCGGCATTACCTTAGGAACCTTTCAATAGAATTCGGCACCCCCTTTTATAGCCAAAAGCCAAGATTATCTTCCCCTAGAGTCCAATTTGGCACCAACACATCCACACCTCAATCCCTTATCTTTTCTCTTTTATCTTTACCTTAAATTTCTCTCCTGAACACTCCCTTCCAAAGCCCACTCCAGCACCACTACCTTCCTTCCATGTGCAAAAATAAAACCTCTAAATTCATCACTCTTCACACTTCTTAGCTCCTAACTTTTCTCCCTTATAACTCCCCAATCTCATCCTAAATTTCCTCCAAGATAAGCTCCTACAATCTCTCCATGACCATTTCCAACCTCTCATCCATCAGACTTTCACTGCAACACCAACTCTAGCCATCCTGATAGCAAAATAAATACCCCAATAAAATACAATGCCACTACTCAAACCTTGGACCCCCTTGCTAATAACGCCACCTCCCTGCTCCCTAAGTGGCGTCTAACACCCTGAATTTGGGCCTAGTAGGATTGAGCCCATTGGGAATTAGCCATGGGAGTATTTTAAAATTTTTGGGATTATGAAAACGGCATTACTTCAAGTTGGACCTGTTAGGAAGGTGATTTTGGAAGGTTGAGGGCTTCTATGAAGTCCCGGGATCAATCTTGGGCTTTAGGAAAATTTTAGTTTTAGGTGAATAAAACCCTGAGAGTTAGTAAGTAGGCTTTAAGAATAAAATATGGAGAAAAATGACATAAAAGGAGCTTGTGGTGTAGTGGATAAGTGATGCCACTTAGGGAGCAAGGGAGTGACGCCACAAAGAAGCAATGGGATCCAAGGTTCAAGCCTTGGCGCTGACATTTCATTTTGATTTATTTTTAAGTGAACTTGGACTCTAGCCCATAGATTTATATTTAGTTGTGCCTGATGTTAGACACAAAGAAGTGAGTGGTCTAGTGGCAAGGCGTCATTAAAGGTGCAAGGGAGCCTGGGTCCGAATCTCATGACAAGCAGGGGAGTATTTATTTTGCGGATTGGACGGCCAGAGTTTGAGTTGGATTTAAACTCTGCTGACAGAGGGATCCCACATCGGAAAGATAACAAGAGGGAAGGTGAGAAGCTGGCTGTAAATGGAGTTGTCTATGAAGAGAGGAAGCATACCTTGGTAGGTGTTTGGGCATAGGAGCATTCGAAACGCGGATTAGCTTCAGACTCATATCAGGTGTGTATTCTCTCTACTCTAGCTGTAGAGAAAAAACTACCGAAATACTGGTCCTTTCCAATGACTCTTCCCTCGTGGTGGTCCTCGAATTATCTAGGGCTCGGGCTCCCTACCCGGCGATGGTAGCCACACGAGCGTGCGAGCGCACGTGTGGGAGCTTCGACGTGATAGTTGAGGCTAGCTTGAGTGTTCTTGTGTGTTTGGGCCAAGTGGGCCCATATGAATAAATTGTATGATTGTATAGTAGATAGTGAACTAGACTATGGGAATCTCGTATCTGTGGCTAGATTTGGGCTAAGTGGGCCACACGAGCGTATGGACCCACGTGGGTGAATAAGGGGCCTCGGGCCCATTTACACCGTTATGACCATTTAGGTTATTTGAGTCACTCGGGGCGACAGCGGGCCTTTGAAAAGGCTGTTAAATGCAAAATTACCAAAGTACCCTCGATGGGTAAATTACACAAATACCCCTGGATTGTAAAATTATCGAAATACCCTTGGTTTGCAAAATTACCGAAATACCCTTGGTCTGTAAAATTATCAAAATACCCCTGGTTTGCAAAATTACCAAAATACTACTGGTTTATGAAATTATCGAAATACCTCTGGTTTGTAAAATTACCAAAATACCCCTAGTTTGTAAAATTATTGAAATACCCCTAGTTTGCAAAATTATCGAAATACCCCTAATTTTCAAAATTACCAAAATACTCATAGTTTGTGAAATTACCAAAATATCCCTAGTTTGCAAAAATTACCGAAATACCCTTGATGGGTAAAATGACCGATATACCCCTAAAGGGCAAGATGACGAAAATGCCCATACATGTTATATGGTTATTCTTGTATGCGATTTATGATTATTATGGTATGTTTATTATTGTATGATGCATTCATGTGTTATTATGTTGCATGGGAATGGGATTATTAATATGGAGGAAGTGCTAATAGGATCGTATGGTCACTTGACGACTGTGGATCCACCGATGGCTTTTTAGCCCCGAGCAGCCATGTTGCACCGATAAGTTAGTGCCGCAACCAGTGCTACAAAAGGAGCGTACAGATGGGTGGGTCGATTAAATCCCCACAGGAGTGCACGGTTGGACAGGAGACGAAATGTAGGGTTGGTATGGGTATTAATGCATTACATATATGAATTTTAATATTGAGATAGGCTTAGGCTCAGATATTTATGATATGTGACATATGATATGGGTTAATGCCCAACCAAGGCTATTTTGGGCTAAGGCCCAATTGCTATCGTTATTGTAATAGGAGTCAGCCCGGATTATTATGATGCATGTTTTTACTGATGAGGGTTGTACACACTGAGTTTTCGCAAACTCACCCCCTCTTTTTAATTTTTCCAAGTAACCCTCAGTAGGTGGTTCGACATATTGGAGGACTTAGAGGTGGCCACACTATGAACAGTTTTAGATTTTAGTATTCTACTTTACTTTATTAAACCGTTTTTATTGGGTTGTAATAAGGCCTCTCTTAAATTCTTGTATAGTTTAGGATTTTTAGTTTATTATGTTTTAAATCTACTCAACATTGAATCGCGATTTTCTAAAATAATATATGTTTTCAAAACACTACGTTTTCGCAACCAAGTTGTAAATATCACATTTTATAAGTCAGTTGTTTTAAATTAAGATTCTGCAACGAACAAGGTTTTAAAGGTAATGACTTCTTAATAAATGTCGATTATTAATAACAATCGCAAATTGGGACTTTAGTTTTTAAATATCAAGAGGATTTTTTAATGAAAACACGGTTTTCCAAAAAAACCTCAATGTGACACGCCAGATTCGGGCCTAACTTCTAGGCCGGGTTTAGGGTGTAACATTTTGTGGTATCAGAGCCCGGTTGTAAAACTCAGGCTGTGAAATGGTCTTTAGTTTCTATTTTAAATATGTTTATAAATGATTTTAAAGTGGTTTTGGAGGATTTTTGTGCGGCAGACCGAGTCTCCATCGTCGGACCAAGTAAGTTCTCCTATTTGTTTTTAACTATTATCTTGTAGGTGAATCTTTGATGCATTACTTTATCGTAATATGCTATTTACTTAGGTTGCAATTAGGATTAGAGTCTTGCAGCAGGCGTAGTGGTATAACTTAGATTATTGTCTTGACTACTAAATAGTTGAAAATTTCGAGAATAAAATTTTTTAAGGGGTTAGATTTATAACACCCTAAATTTGGGCCTAGTAGGATTGGGCCCATTGTGCCTTGGCCATGGGAGCGTTTTAAAATTTTAGGGATTATGAGAATGGCATTATTTCAAGTTGGACATGTTAGGAAGGTGATTTTGGAAGGTTAGGGGCCTCTATGGAGTCTCGGGATCAAACTTGGGATTTAGGAAAATTTTAGTTTTAGGTGAATAAAAGTCTGAGAGTTAGTAAGTAGACTTTAAGAATAAAATGTGAAAAAAAATGACACAAGAGGAGCTTGTGGTGTAGTGGCTAAGTGACGCCACTTAGGGAGCAAGGGAGTGACGCCACAAGGAAGCAAGGGGATCCAAGGTTCAAGCCTTGGCACTAGCATTTCATTTTGATTTATTTTTAAGTGAACTTGGACTTTGGCCCATAGATTTATATTTAGTTGTGCATGATGTTAGACACAATAAAGTGAGTGGTCTAGTGGCAATGTGTCATTAAGGGTGCAAGGGAGCTTAGGTTCGAATCTCATGACAAGCAGGGGAGTATTTATTTTGCAGATTGGATGGCCAGAATTTGAGTTGGATTTAAACTCTGCTGACAGAGGGATCCCACATCGGAAGGATAGCAAGAGGGAAGGTGAGAAGTTGGCTATAAATTGAGTTGTCTATGAAGAGAGGAAGCATATGTTGGTGGGCATTTGGGCATAGGAGCATTCGGAGCGCGGATTACCTTCAGACTCCTATTAGATGTGTATTCTCTCTACTCTAGCTATAAGCAAATGCCGAAAATGTTCTTGTGTGTTTGGGCCAAGTGGGCCCATATGAATAAATTGTATGATTGTGTAGTAGATAGTGAAATGGACAATGGGAATCTCATATCTGTGGCTAGATTTGGGCTAAGTGGGCCACACGAGCGTGTGGGCCCATCTGGGCAGAATAAAGGCCTCGGCCTCATTTACACCGTTATGACCATTTAGGTTATCTCGAGTCGCCGAGGCAACAATGAGCCTTTGAAAAAAGCATTAAATGCAAAATTATCAAAGTACCATCGATGGGTAAATCCTGAAATACCCCTGGTCTACAAAATTATCGAAATACCCCTGGTTTGTAAAATTTAGAAATATCACTAGTTTGTAAAATTACTAAAATACCCCTGGTTTGCAAAATTACCAAAATACCCTTAGTTTGTGAAATTACCAAAATACCTCTAGTTTGCAAAATTATCGAAATACCCCTGGTTTGCAAAATTATCGAAATACCCCTATTTTGCAAAATTACCAAAATATCCCTGGTTTACAAAATTATCGAAATACCCCTGGTTTACAAAATTAAAAAATACTCTTAGTTTGTGAAATTATCGAAATACCCCTAGTTTACAAAATTATCAAAATACCCCTGGTTTGTTAAAATTACCTAAATACCCTCGATAGGTAAAATGACCGATATGCCCCTGAAGGGAAAGATGACAAAAATGCCCCTACATATTCTATGGTTATTCTTGTACGCGATTTATAATTACTATGGTATGTTTATTATTGTATGATGCATTAATGTGTTATTATGTTGTATGGGAATGGTATTATTAATATGGAGGAAGTGCTAATAGGATCGCATGGTCGCTTGACGACTGTGGATCCACTGAAGGCTTTTTAGCCACCGAGAAACCATGCTGCACCGATAAGTTAGTGCCGTAACCGGTGCTACAAAAGGAGTGTATAGATGAGTGGGTCGATTAAATCCCCACAAGAGTGGGCGGTTGGACAGTAGACAGAGTGCAGGGTTGGTATAGGCATTAATGCATTGCATGTATGGATTTTAATATTGAGATTGGATTAGGGCCAGATATTTATGATATGTGACATATGATATGGGTTAAGGCCCAACCGAGGCTATTTTGGGCTAAGGCCCAATTGCCACCGTTATTGTAATGGGCTTCGGCACGGATTGTTTGTAACATCAGAGATTTAAGGGTTGTGCATTTTTGCCTAAATATATGTGGAAGCATGCCTATGTGTATTTTGAATGTGTCTTGTGGATTTTGAGAACTTTAGAGTGTAGGTAAGTGCCTTAGAAAATATTATATTTTAAGCCTTAAAGGGGGAGCTAGGCAAATAAGGCCTTAAGAGAATTTGAAGGGGAAATTGGACATAAAAGTAGGCTTGTTAAAGTGGCAAGGAGGCACCACTTAGGGCCTTGGTAAGTGACGCCTCAAGCAATGGAGAAGGGCTCAGGTTCGAGCAGCAAGGGGAGCACTTTTGGAGTTGTTTTTACGTCGGGCTAGAGGGAGTTGGACTAAGACCTTTGAAACACTAAAGAGATGAGCTCTATATGTGGTCAATTTCTTTTTAAAATTTTGACTAAGGGCAAGGATAATGCTTGACTCATTCAAATTATTTTAAATGAGTAAAGAAGAGGAAAAATAGGAGAAAAGCAAGGATAAGCTAGTGTTTGAGTGTTAGAATTCAAGAGAGGGAGTGAGATGAGGCATTCGGTCATGTAAGGGGGCTATGTCTTAGAAAGTTTAAGGCTATCAAAGTGATATTTTGGCCATTTTCTTTTGCTGAAATTTATTTCACTCTCTCATAAACTTTCAACCCTTTTTCTTCAATAATCAAACCTCACCAAAATTCACTCTTTTCCTTTCATTTAGACCTTGGCCGAATCATCCCAAGACCATTAGGGTCAATTGCTTTTTCTCATTTGTTTAAGGTAAGCCGAATCTACCATCTTTCCTTTTCTTTTTTTCTATTCTACTTAGGCTGAATTTCTCCCTCCCAAAAGTTCTTCATTGCTGAAATTCTTAGATCAAAACACCACCACTGCCGAACCTTTGTAAACCTCATCTCTTTTCCTTCCCATTTGTTAAGGCCGAATATCTCTGTGGGTTCAAGCAAGGGTGCAGTCGATTTCAGCAGTAAGGGTATGGATCAACTGTTGTTCATTTTCTTCTTTTTCTTTTAGATTAGACGAAAGTTGGAATCTAATCTCTTTTACTTTCTTTGGCCGAAACCTTGAAGAAGGAATTCAGGATTTGGTTGTTGTCGACTACAAGGAGGAGATCATTCGGATTTCGAGATTTAAGGTAGGCAAGTGTGATTTAGGCCGAAGGCCATCTGCTTTAGTTCAATAAATGTTAATTCTGAATCTAACATAAGGCTTATAGGTATTTCGACATCTCCATAGCCAAGTGACGATTTTCGGGATTTAGATTCACAAGGTGAGGGAGTGTTAATATTCGGCCAAGGCCATATTAAGTGTTAGTGACCAACCGATTCTAACATGTTTTTTTAGGGAGGACTACAATCTGTTTCGGTAGATTTTCGGGAGTTAGTAAAAGCGTTAGTACCAGGTGTGTAGCCCTACACTAATTTCTGATAGATTTATGGGGGTAACATTATGAATGTGATAATGAAAATATAAAAAAAAATGTGGCTGAGGGTATCATTCAATGGTACAGAGTACTCAGGTACGTTAACCTTTACTACTTTGTTAATAATGTTATGAACATTAGATATGACTCATATGTGAATTCGTTATGAATGTGGAATAAGGTATATAGCATGATCTCTGCATGTTTTGTATGACACATGGGCATATGGGTGATTATGAAAAGGGGAAGTGATCTGGTGGTTTTTACCACAATATCTGGTGACTCATGTCACATAATCTGAATGTGGTGACTTATGTCACATATTATTATCTAGTGACTCTGTCACATTATCTGATGGCTATGCCACGATTTATAAGGGTGATGTGCAAGTCATCTATAGTGACTGCCTTCGATGGTGTGTAGCGGATGGAGGGTCGATTTAGTAATTCCCACGGTATGATTGGCTGGTACGGGTGATGTGTAGAGGATGGTTATTTAGGTTTGGGTTCGGGATTGCATCATTGCCTATATTTGTTATATATATATGATTTGTTATGCCTAAATAATTGGGAGTTTGTGTTGGTTGTTACACACTGAGTCTGTTTGACTCACCCTTCGTGGGCTAACTTTTTGCAGATGGAACTCAGTAGATGGACCGGGTCGGCAGGAACTTAGGAGTGGCCATGCACAGCTAAAGTTTTCTTCAGTTTTATTATTTAGTTATTTTTGGTTTGTTTTGGGTTATAATTTGATGTAATAAGGCCATTATACCTAATTGTTTTATGCGTTTTTAATTTTTCGATATGATACAAACAACATTAAATGCTTTGAAACTCAATTACCTACGGTTTTTCAAGTTACAATAATAATGAAATTCTAAAATTTGGTTTAACTTGTGACTCTTGAAAAATAAAATTTATCAATTTAGCACCAAATTAAATTACAACCCGAATCAACTTTTCTACAAAACCACCACGATTTTCAAAATGTTATTTCAAACTTAACTACGTTTTATTTGAGAAACATGCTAGATCCGGTCAGGGCTTGTGGGCGGGTTTGGGGTGTTTCATTATTGTGATGCATGTTTTTACTTATGAGGGTTGTACGCACTGAGTTTTCACAAACTCGCCCCCTCTTTTTAATTTTTCCAAGTAACCCTCAATAGGCGGTTCGACGTATTGGAGGACTTAGAGGTGGCTACACTACGAGTAGTTTTGGATTTTAGTATTCTACTTTACATTATTAAACCGTTTTTATTGGGTTGTAATAAGGCCTCTCTTAAATTCTAGTATAGTTTGGGATTTTTAGTTTATTATGTTTTAAATCTGCTCAACATTGAATCGTGGTTTCTTAAAATAATATCTATTTTCAAAACACTATGTTTTTGCAACCAAGTTGTAAATATCACGTTTTATAAGTCAGTTGTTTTAAATTAAGATTCCGCAACGAACAAGGTTTTGAAGGTAATGACTTCTTAATAAATGTCGATTATTAATAACAATCGCAAACTGGGACTTTAGTTTTTAAATATCAAGAGGGGTTTTCAATAAAAATGTAGTTTTTGAAAAAAAAAAAACACCTCAATGTGACACGCCAGATTCAGGCCTAACTTCTAGGCCGGGTTTAGGGTGTTACATGGTGCCACTTTTCCACTACACCATAAACTCTTTTGTGTCACTTCTCTTCCTTATTTATTTAAAAGGCCTACTAACTGAAGTCACAGTTCCCTTGGGGCTAAAACCAAAATTTTTCCTATACCCCTTACTTGATCCCAGAACATCTCCAACACCCCTAGACACTCCAAATTCATTAACCCTCAAAGCCTACATGCCAATTGTCATTTTCTTACTCACTTAAAATTTTTCTGAGACCCAAAGCCCAAAGCGCAATAGGCCCAATTCTTCTAGGCCCAAATTTGGGGCGTTGCATGTTTAAATGATTTTACAAGGCTTACGAGGTGTTTTCATAATTGTGTGAAAGTTTCATGAAGGAATTTTATTAGTTAGTGAATAAATTGTCTATTAGGACTAAATTGCAAGAATTAGGAAATATGATATTCTAGAAGATTCAAGTATGAAATAATATCATAAAAATTAATAGAGGTCCTTATTTAGCAATTATACCATTATGATGTACAAAAATGGACATGGGAAGGAAAAATCTCAAGAAAGAGCATTAAGGGTAATTTGGTCATTTGGTAAATTAATGAATTAAAAGGGAAAATAAGTCAAAAATGGTGTCCATCTTCTTCCTAAGGGCCGAAATTTTCAAGTTCTCCATAGCTAGGGTTTTTTTCAACTTTCAAGCTCAATAGTAAGTGCATCCTAGCCCCGTTTTTAATATTCTTCATATTTTTTAAATCCTCATAGCTCGGTTTAGTTGTTTCTAGCTATATTTTGAGATAGGGTTTATGTTTAAAAATTTACCCATGTATGACATGCATGTATTTTGATGTTTTATGAAATATTATGAAAGTTTGATGTAGGATAAACATCTTGTTCTAAGTGAATTTCATGAAAAATGCATGTAAGGACCAAATTGCAAAAGTAATGAAAATTGTTATAAATGGGTGAAATAGTGGAAATTGAAAGCTTCTATAGTTATGAATATGAATCGACTAGGCTTAAAATACAAGGAATTTGAATGAAAATTATTTTACGAGCCTAGGGGCAAAACTATAACTATGAGAAAGTTTAGAGGCAAAATTGTAATTTTTCCAAAGTATGAATTATGAGTCAATTTAGTCAATGTGAATATTAAACAAGTTAAATTGTTATTATATATTAAGAAATGCGAAGCTCAGATTGAAACCGAGGCAAAAATAAAGTCGAGGACTAATTGCACAATTCTACACATTTTGAATACCGAGGTAAGTTTGTATGAAATTAAGGTGACATTTATTGTTATGAATTAAATTAATTATTATTATTTTGAGATGTATATCCTTTACATGAGATGATCATTAACACTATGATGATAAAGTGAAGAAGAATAAGTAAGCATGTAAAAGTCTCGATTGAAGTCTCGGAATAGCGAGGATTCCTATGTCATAACATGAGCCAAGGAAAGCCCGTATAAGACCATGTCTGGAACATGACATCAGCACCGAACGTAGATCCTGTGTAAGACCATGTATGGGACATGGCATCAGCATCGAATAAGGAAGGTCTTATGTAAGACCATGTCTAGGACATGGCATTGATACCATATGAGGAAGGTCTCGTGTAAGACCATATCTGGGACATGGCATTGACACCATATGAGGCAGGGTCCGTGTAATACAATGTTTGGGACATGGCTTCGGCACCAAAGAAAGATTTCGTGTAAGACCATGTTTGGGACATGACATCGATATTAAGCTAAGGAATCCCGTGTAAGACCATATCTAGGATGTGGCTTCAGAATATAAGGCGATCCCATGTAAGACCATATCTGGGGTATGGCATTGGCATCAATTTGTACATGTTTGATAAGGTTGAGTATCCTCCATTATTCCGGGAAATTTAACGGACAAAAGAATAAGTATGAGAAAGGTAATAGATGAGATGAGTAAGTAAAATTGATGATGAGTTAAGTTGTATGAGAATGATGAAAAGTCCATGTAAGTTAAAAAGGATCAAGATTCAAATTTTTACCATGATAGTTTAAATACTAAACCACGTAATGAGTGATGCAAGTACCATGAGTAAGTACAAGATAAGGTAACTCTAAGGTGATGGGTAAGTATGAGCAAGAGTAAGTAAGAGTAAGTGAGCTTTATGTGTACTTTTTTCATGATGAATGAGTTTATTTAAAACAATTATATTGTTATTTAAGATTTCATGCAAGCTTACTAAGCTATAAGCTTACCCTCTCTTTTCCTTTTTCTTGTAGTCTTGCCAAGCTAGTTCGGGAATCGAAGGACGTCGGAGCTCGGATCACACTATCGACCATTATTTTGGTATAGCAAAGTTTATCATTTTGAGTATGGCATGTATAGGAGTTTGACCATTTTGAGTTATGTCATATTGAAGGAAAATGGTTAGTTATCAAGTTTGTGCATTCTTTTGTATATAGCCATTAGAAATTGGCCGATATTTTCTAAGTTTTATACCTTTAATGATGAGGAGGTTATGCATTTAAGTTTATGAAATGAATGGAATAATTGAGTTGCTTGAGAATGTATAAGTGTGTTTATGTTTCAAGGTGGCAATTGGCTTAGAAAATAGCCTATAATTGTCCACACGGGGAGATGCATAGGTGTGTGTCTTGGCCGTGTGTGACACATGGTCAGCCCCATGGCTGTGTCTAGGCTATGTGAAGGACATGAGTTATAGGCACGAGCGTGTGCTCAGTCGTGTGAAATAAGTCAGTGTCGACCATAGGTGTCGAACACGGGCATGTCTCAAAGGCACACGGACGTGTCCTTTAGACCACACGGGCATGTGGCCCGAGTTTAGGCAAAAAGTTTTTAAGAGCTTTTAAGTTTCCGGATGAATTTTGAATCCCTCCAAACAAACAATTAGGGCTTATTAGGCCCATTATATGCACATTATGATAGAGAAGGAAAGGTTTTAAAATGGAACGAAATTTTATGTCTCATGAATGCATGATTAAGTAAGGATAAGAACGGTAATGCCTCATATCCAGATCCAGTGTCGGACTCGGGTAAGGGGTGTTACATTTAGTGGTATCAGAGCTACGACTTAGTTGATTTTAGGACTAACGTAGCATAAGCATGAGTCTAGCTATGCATGCCATACCTATGAGTATTTATGTAATGATAGTGTGACGACTCCTGACGGCATAAATTGTATTTCTTTTATAATAAATGGATCCCGAAAGAGCTAAGGCTGATGATGTAGAAAGTAACACGCCGGCTCCCATTGAACAGACGATGCCAAATGAAAATGAGAATAGACCCACAACAGTAAGTCAGAGAGGAGGAGAAGAGGCTAAAAAGCCTTTCTCCACATGATGAATGCTTGGTACACGGATTTCATTCATACGAACTCGAATATGCCACCGCCTTCACCCTCGCCTACTCCTCAGCCTACCCTTGTAGCCCCTCAGGTAGTAGAAGTGGTAAGAAGGGAAAAACCTCCGGTTGATAAGATCAGGAAACATGGAGCAAAGTAGTTCCAGGCTGGTAAAGATGACGATCCGGAAATAGTAGAGTTTGGAAAATACCATCAGGGTATTTAATGAATTGTCTTGCACACCAGATGAGTGTATGAAGTGTGTAGTTTCTCTTTTAAGAGATTCTGCATATCATTGGTGGAATACCCTTGTGTTGGTAGTACCAAGGGAAAGGGTTACATGGCAGTTTTTCCAAGAAGAATTCAGGAAGAAGTACATTAGTCAGAGGTCAATTTGGACACTTTACCAACAAAATTTCTCAACGAAACTTTCACACAATCAAGAAATCATATCATGAACCTTAAAACAATCATAAAATAAATATTTTTACTTCATATTTTTGTCTCAAAACCACTATTTTGACAGACCCTAAATTGGGTTGTTATAATGGTCATTTTGATATATAGTTTGGTAATGAATTTAGTCATTTGAAATGGCTTGTAAATGTTAATGTTTTGGTTTTGTATATAGCGTGTTGGTTGATTTGGTTGTGTTTTCATATGTGCATATGGTTTTGGTTATGTGTTTATTGATGGATATGTGATGCATGATGATATTTGATAATTTGGGGTACTAAATGGTTGTGAATTAAATTTGGTATGTTTGTGAGATTAGGCTAAATGATGCATGGTTGAAAGTGGTTGTATTGTTGATTTGAGATTATGAGTTTTTGGTATAAATTAAATGGCACATTGTGGCATTGATATGTTTGGTGTTGGCTAATATTGAAATGGTATAAATTATGCTTGGACGAGTTGATTGAATGCCTATTTATGTCTTGTTTTGGTTCCATTTGGTTTGATATAGGTGTATACAAATTTGGGTGGCAAAATGGCTTGGTAAATTACCTATTTTTGTCCACACAAGCAGAGACACAGGCGTGTGTCTCAGCAGTGTGTGACACACGGTCAGGATGTACGGTCGTGTGTCCTCTAGTATTGAGTTCAAAATCAAGTTAGTATGCTCCACACAGGCGTGTGACTTGGTCGTATGGCATAAGTTAGTATACCCTACAGGTTTGGCACGGCCAAGCACACGGGCTAGCCACACGGGCATGTGTGTTGGCCGTGTGACCCAAGTCAGAGAGTTACACGAGGTTGAACACGGGCTGGGACACGGCCATGTGATCCCATTTTGAATGTCCACATGGCCTGTGACACGGGCATGTCTTTGGACGTGTAAGACACAAGGTTGGGCCACATAGGGCGTGTGTCCCCTTTATTTTTCAAAAATTTTATAAGTGTTTCAAAAGTTTTCTAAGTTATCGATTTAGTCCTGAACCACTCCGAATGCATGTTTTAGGTCTCGTAGGCTTATACTAGGGACGATATGCATGTTGTTGAATGATGATTATTTGGAACTTGAAAATGTATGTGAAATGTAAGTGTAATTGTATAATATGTTCGGTGATGCTCCGTAACCCTATTTTGGTGTTGAATACGAGTGAGGTGTGTTACAGTCCAACCTTTTGCCATGAAAACCTTAATTCTTTTATTTCTTTCTCCACATCTTGCACCTGTTAAACCACCAAACAGAACCCTTCCATATTCGCTTAAAAATATCTAGCATGAAAACACAGTCCAAGCTCCTAGTGCAATGATAAAAATTCTAATGAAATGTCCTAAAATGTCACTAAATGTACCCAAGAACAAGCGATTAGCTAGGTCTAAAGGCATGAAATATAACTCTTTTCAAGAGTTATTAGTAAGTAATCCCTACCAATGTCGTATGAATGGTGTCTGTGTTGGTGGTGACAATCCAATATCATCAATTGTAAAAAGTCTGTCTATGTTGTGAAGTCAATATCATCCTTCATGCTCAAGCCAGTACCATAATACGTGTTTTGTAATGTATGATATGAAATTTGTATGATGAAGGAGGAGATTATGTTTGTAATGCCTAGGATAGGGCAACTATATTGCAAACTGGACTAGTAGATCACGATAAAACATATTTGGCTGAACAAAAATGATGTAAGGAGTTAAAGAGGTGTATGATGTTGAATACAACTATTTGATATGCATCTGATTCTAGGTACATGGCTAACATGAAGATGGATTGTGTACATGTTATGTTTAAGTTGGCGTATAGTGATTGCCCTTACGTCATAATAAGTTTTTATCTCGATTTTGTCTGTATGTGGTCTGCGCCATTCGACATATCTATTCATATTCTTTTGACAAGTTTGGTAGTACCTTGGATATTATGGTGGATTATTTATACGTGCTTTCTCTGTCTTTGGGACTCACTAAGTTAGTTAGAACTTACTCTATTATCTCTTCCTTCTCAAAAGTGTTGATTAAAAGAATGAATCAGTGGAGGGACTACGCCATATCAATGTTGATTGTGAGACTTCTATTAAGTTTTGTATCATGCATATCGTGGGAAAAGTGGCGTATAGAAATGTTTTGTAATAATATCATGTAATGATTTACAGTTTTATTATATAATTTTATTTGAAATCTTTTGTTAACTCTAATATATATATATATATAAGTGTTTTGTTTCAAGAGATGATTTATGATATAATATTTTAGGTGTAAAAGCCAAACTGTTTGAACGTAGTTTTTAACTACCAATGATGTACATTGGAACTTTTGGTAAAGGAAATATCCTTATCGAGTTTCATAAGGCTTCCGCAAAATGGTTTGTTTTAAAGTGTTATACTATTGGTGTATAAATGAATTAAGTGTTTTGTCATTGATGTATCAAGGACTTTACCAATATCATGATTTTAAACTGAATTTCAAACACCTTCGTTAACTTTGTTTAAGTTTAAGTCATGATCGGATCCAATCATCAAGTCGAGTAAGGTATGTTACAATATGAACTTACCAGGTACAATCAACGATAATTAAAGTGTTAGGGACTAATTTGTAATTTTCTTTTTTCCTTGATAATTTACCAATTGATTCAAATCTTGATCTATATGGTAATTTATTTCAAATTATCATATTTAATTACCTTGTAACAACTTATTCTATGCATATGACAATTTAATTTTTTGTTTCACAATTTTCCTAAAGTTTCACATTTTATTCAAATTAGTCCCTAAAATCAAAACAATAATAATTTTCACATTTAAATTTCATGTTACAATTTGATTTCAATTTCATCCTTCTACAGTCCTCTAAGTTCAATAATTACAGAAGTTTCATGTAAATTTCAAAATATTTTCATTTTAGTCCTAAAACTCAAAACTAACAAATTTCACTTTACAATTTAGTCATATAACACATCTAAGCTTACAATCAAACCATTTAACATCAAAAGCTTCAAGAACTATCAATGGTAGCATTTCAAAACTTTAACTATTCTACAATTTAATGCCCAGGCTAGCTAAATCAAGCTCCCAAGATAAAAAAATTAATTTTTTTTAAAAAAAGGCTTAAAATAGCTTACCATGCACGGTTGAGAGCTTGACTGAACCTTAGCTTTTTAACAATTGTGGAAATGGGCGGAAGAAAAGAAAGTGAAGAGCATAACCTTGTTGATTTTATTTTATTATGCTTTAATGTAATTTAACATGATTTTTAACTTATCTTATTATTAAACAAGCATTAACCGACCACCATTAATAAAAAGGGTCTAATTGTCACATAAACCCTTGCACATTCACTATTTAAGCAGTTTAACTAATAAAATTCAATAAGGATTAACTTTTATGGTTTTTACGATTTAATCCTTGTAGCTTAATGACTAACCGATCAACAAAATTACCAAACGAAAAATCAACATAACACTATATTAGACTCGCAAATATTAAATAATAATAATTACTGACTTAATCATTGGTCGCCTCTGGACATACTAGCTTCCAGAGTATGAATACTGCAATTAAAATATATGAAATCAAGGAAGTATCTACAATTATACGGGTCAAGTTGTAATATACTTACAACGGAGTGGGTGAGTACTCCGAGGATCGTACCCAAGGGAAGCGAGTCCCTAAATTAATTCTAACCTAAAAGTAAATAGATCTAATTAGTAATTTAAACAAATTATATTACGATAAAACATAAAATAAAGATTTTTTTGGGTTTTTATAAATAAAGAAATAAAAATAACAAAAACCTAAATAAAAAGGACTTCAGAAAACTAATTTATAAACTTAATCAACTCTAAGAATGGGTGATTAGCTCACTTCGATGGTCATAACTAATTCTGTTTTGGGTTTCTACTCAATCAACTAGTCATTACCCTAACAGGATCTCTTGATCTTGCACTAAACTAATGAGTCGATAAGAACTACTTATCTCTCGACCTCACATCTAATTTAGGGCTAATGATAGTCATACCAATTTTGGATTATTCCCACCTAAATGACTTCTTAGAGTCATCAAGCCTAGGGTTTAAGTTCTTCCTCTCCCAAATAGTTGATCCGCTAAGAAAACCCTACATGAGTCGATAAGAACTACTTATCTCTCGACCTCACAGTCTAGACCGGTTTAGGGCTAAGGTGTTCACAGATAGGTCATACCAATTTTGGATTAATTCCCACCTAAATGACTTCTTAGAGTCATCAAGCCTAGGGTTTAAGTTCTTCCTCTCCCAAATAGTTGATCCGCTAAGAAAACCCTACATGGTAATCAATTAGTCACACCTCCACTCACTAATCCCCCATAAGAGGATTAGTTCCTCATGGATCTCATAAACACAATAAACTTGATGATAATGATAAACATAAATAACATATCAATAGTAGAGTTTAAAGAATCCTTTTTATATTTGATAGATGAAGCGCAGAAAATCCACAAACATTTGATCGCTTTTACAAACCACGTTCTCCGAAGAACACAAATAAAAATAAACCTAAAGTGTAACATCCTGATAATTAGGGGCTATGCATTTTACATAATTGAATGATGTTGCATGCTTAATCTTTATTAAGTGCAATTTTGGAAGTTATTTGAGCTTCATTTATTAAGTGAATGCTTTGTTAAACCTTTAATTCTATTAATTAGAGTGAGAACTAAGCTAATAAGGCCTTAAGAATTGATGATAAAAGTTCTAGTATAAGTTAAGTAATTGGCAAAGTGGTTAAGATGCATGGATATATGCTTAAGGTGCAAGGTTGAATCTCCTAGCTAACATTAGGGAGAATTTTTAATTTTTGTTTTCTTCCTTGTAAGTGTCGGCCAAGAATATTCTAGAGTGGATGAGTTTTCATCCATTTTGGCTTGTTGACCATGTAAAAAGGAAGTTAAAGAACATAAGGCATGGAATCACAAATTCATGATAAGATGAGGGGACAATGGCATAATAAAGGGCTATGTTTTGGGGATGTGTTCATGGTCATTTGACCATGAACCTAGACAACATGAAGGCTAAAGGGAGAGGCCTAGTTGTGTAGTAAATTCTTTGGATATGATGGGGAAGAAACAAGGAGGAAAAAGGGGGATATGTTGGCATTGATGTGGCCGAATTTATGCTTTGCCATTAGGGGGGAAAAGTTAGCCAAAAGTCTTTGTTTTGTCCATCTTTTCTCATTTTCACCAAAAGCTCTCTCTTAGCCGAATTTGCCATAGAGTTTAGGTAAAAACTCTCTTTTGTTTTAGCTTTCATCTTTTGACCAATTTTCTTCATTTTGGTAGAATGTACCTTAGTCATTTTGGTACATTTTCACTTTTGATTTAGCCTCAATTGCTTGAACCAAACACAA
Organism: Gossypium rotundifolium; assembly: GCA_025506655.1. Lineage (NCBI taxonomy): Eukaryota > Viridiplantae > Streptophyta > Magnoliopsida > Malvales > Malvaceae > Gossypium > Gossypium rotundifolium. The sequence goes on from CP106731.1 coordinate 74,510,294, forward strand.
CCTTCTTTCTCTCATTTAGTTTTCATTTTGAAACCAAAAACCACAAAGATTAAGCACCATTATTCTTCTTCATTTTCTCTCCTCTTGCCGAATGTATCTAAGCTCCATAGTCAATCTCTCTTCTCTTTGATCCTATTCTTTTTTCTTTTCTTTTCATCTTAATTTTTTTCTCTTATCTTTCTCTCATTGCCGAAATCACCATTATCATTTTCTTCTTCTCTTTCTCTTTACTTCCTTCTCCTTTCATTCTCTTTCTTCTTTCCCTTCAAAACCGAAACCATTATATTGAAGCCACCATTTTTATTCTTTTATTTTGTGAAGGCCGAATCATCATTTTCTTTTCTTCTTTTTCAAAGCCGAATCTCCAAGTGATCAAAGTAAGATGCTATCAATTATTTTCATCACTTCCTTTCACTTGAATAAGATTGGAAATCATAATCTTTTATTTCTCTCTTAGGTAGAATCTCTTGAAAAGATTTTGAGAGGAACTTTGTTGAAGACAATCTTAAGTGACCATTCGAATCATCAAGGTAAGACTACTATTTTGGATAATATCAATTTCTTTAGATGGATTACTAATCTAAGTTATCTTTAGGAGCGATCTAAGATCATCAAGATAGGTAAGAAAAGAGCCGTTCAAGTGTTTGGAAGAGAGGAGGTATTCCTTTACCATCGAACTACAAGCGAAGAAGCGAGATCGGGGTTAGAGACTTTCCACCGGTTGTGGACCCTCGCAAGCGAGGATCGATTATTCAAGTAGTGCGTATAACCGAACCACTTTACGTTGGTGGAATATCGGCGGGTTTTGATCCATCTAGTGGAGAAAACCGCAAATAACTATCATTCGTGAATCAGGGTAAGGATTTAGATCTATCGTTTATAAGTATAGTTTTTGCTAACAATAGTTTATACTAACCGAGTTTATTAATCATTTAGGTGTGGACGAGCTAGAGTATTGTTCTCCTTTGTTACTAGGTGTGTAACCATACATTAAAACTTCCATAGATTTATATTATTAAAAAAGTGATTATATGATAGTATGTTTTGACTGTGGATACCAATTATTGGTATACAAAATTGTATATTACCCAATATTCCGTTTATTTTGATATATGCATCAATATGAAATAAGCATGACTATATTATGATTTGTGGGTACATGGCATGAAAATCGATTTGATATGTATGTGCATGGGCATATGGGTATGTTTAATAAAGGAGGAAGTATTCTGGTGGTTTTACCACAATTCTAGTGACTTCGGTCACATATGTGAAATTGGTGGCTTCGGTCACATATTTGACTCCGGTGGCTTCGGTCACATATTTGACTCCGGTGGCCGGTCACATATTTGACTGGCCGGTCACATATTTGACTCGGTGGCGGTCACATATTTGACTCGGTGGTCGGTCACATATTTGACTCTGGTGGCCGGTCACATATTTGGACTTGGTCGGTGACTTGGTCACATCTGTTTTGGTGGCTTTGCCACAATAAAGCGATGTGCATGTTGCTGCAAAGAAGCGCCTTCGATGGTGTGTAGCGGATGGAGGTCGATTTAGTAATCCCACGGTGTCTTTGGTTGGTGCGGGGTGTGTAGCGGATGGATATTTAGGTTGGGCCGGGCTTGCATTTCATTTCATATACATATCCATGTAACATTGTATGATTATTATATGATCTGCTATAAAATGGGCCTTTGGGCTAAATTTGAGTAAAATGGGCCTTTGGGCTAAATTTGAGTAAAATGGGCCTTTGGGCTAAATTTGAGTAAAATGGGCCTTTGGGCTAAATTTGAGTAAAATGGGCCTTTGGGCTAAATTTGAGTTAAATGGGCCTTTGGGCTAGATTTGAGCTAAAATGGGCCTTTGGGCCAAATATTTGATTAAATGGGCCTATGGCCATATGTGAAATTTTTGGGTTTGAAAGCATTTCATAAAATGGGCTTTTTAGTGTATGTGTTATACATTGAGTTTATGACTCACCCATTTTATGGGATAACTTTTGAGATAACTCGTAGTGCGATGGATCGGACAAGAAGGATTTCGAGGTGGCGATGCTTTCGTATTAAGTATTGTGGAGATTTTCCAACTTAAACTCTTTAAGATAAATTTTATTACTTAGACTTTATTTTGGGTTGCCAATATTATGTAATAAGGCCATTATAAACTTTCTTTAATTTCGTGTTTGGATTTACTTTTATTTTGCCATGAATAAATATCTATTTAATAACTAAATTGCTTTTTAATAATTATTTAAAAGGTTTTTGTCTTTAATATATAAATGTTTTCAAGGAAATTTTCTTAAGTTTGGTTTCCTATGATTTTATTAATTCCTTCTAAGAATAATGTTTTTAAAGACAAAATTTCTTTACAATGGAATTCGCTAAAGTTTTACTCAAGGAACATACCAAATCCGGTTAGACTTTTTGGGCCGGGTTCGGGGTGTTTCAATTTTGGTATCAGAGCCCAGTTTTAAACTCTCGACCTTGGGTTTTGAAGCCCACAACATTTTCAAAATTTTGGCCCAAAAGAATTTTTGAAAGTTTTTCTTAAGTTAAATGGTTTTATAAGAGCATGGCACTTGGAATCCTCGGCCCAGATCCATCAGGTATGCGCCTTTATTTGATAAGTGATATGAATGTTTGATAAGCCTAAGGAAACTTTAAAGACATGGACCCTAGGTGTATGTGTACTACTACGAAAACCACTAAATATCATTTCATAAGACTTTCTTTTAATAAGAAGTGAAAAGATTCTAATACATAAGACTTTTGTAAAAAAATAGATAAGATCGTAGTAGACATGAGCTCTAGGGGACGAGGTCGTCGTGGACATGGAAGAGGAAGGATGGTGTTTGAACCAGTTCGGTCTGGTCAAGGTTCCGAGAATGAAGCTCCACCACCATTTGTTTGGCGGACTTCCAAGAACAAAATGAAGGTGGTGACGTGATATCACAAGCTATCTTTGCGAGTTTTGGAGCAGTAGCGAAGCTAGTTCGAAATGGATCTCGAAGTCATGGTGAGAGACTTAGATCGAATGGGTGAGGTTTTCAAAGGAGTATCTGGAGTAGCTCAAACGTGGTGAATATTGGTTGGAAGCAATCGAGAGGATCATGGATGATATAGATCGAAGCGATGAAGAGAAATTGAAAGGTGCTATTTCACTTCTTCGTGATGAAGCCTATCGGTGGTGGCTTACTATCAAGGAAAGTACCCCGTGGATCGTGCGGATTGGGGGTATTTTAAAGTGAAATTTGAGGAAAATATGTAGAGCTAGCTACATCGACTCTCAGAGGAAGACATTTCGAATCGGTACAAGAAACAAGTCGATAGTGAATATGAAGCGAATTCTTACGACTTAGCCGTTATGCGGAGGATAGTGGCTACGGAATATGAACGTTGCGTCGATTTGAAGATGGACTTAGAGATGAGCTAAGAGTGATGATTGCTCCACATCGTGAAAGGATTTTGCAATCTTAGTGGAAAGGGCAAGAATTGCGAAGAAGCTAAGCAATTTGAGAGGCGTAAGCAGGACAGAGGTCGAGCAAGAATAAGAGAAGCTTTGGGTCTTGAGGTCGTCAGAAAACTTTCGGAAGAAATCAAGGAATGATGGACCGCGAGGTCGACAATTTCTACGGAGTGCAAAGTCGTACTTGTTTTCAATGTGGGAAAATGCACTCGGAGAATCTTTGGAAGAAAACCGACGGATGTTTCAAGTGTGGTTCGAAGGATCACATGATCAAGGATTGTCCGATGAACTTGGAGAAGAACGAATCCGACAAGTCGAGGTGCTAATCAAGTCGTGAAGTGGATGACAACCGATAAGAGGCGGTGGTCCCAATGGAAGGGCAATGGTTCGGTAGAGGTCGTGGAACTTGAGCGAGAGGCGATGGAAACTCGTGGCGAGACAACCGGGTTTGGTGTATGCGGTTAAATCAGAGAGAAAGCGGTGGCCTTTTGATGTTATCACGCATGCGTTTTGATTTCGGGTTGCCCTTTATTGCTTTGATAGATATAGGGTCAACTCATTCCTATATCGCTAGTGAAGTATCTGGGACTTTGCATGTGACTTCAAAGCTGTACCTAGGAAGATGATGTACTTAGTCCTCAGGATGGAGATGAGTTGTAGACAAACTCTTTAAGGAGTGCCTCTAGAAGTTCAAGGGTTACAATTTCGGTGATTTAATGGAGTTGCCATTCGGAGAATTCGACCTAATTTTAGGCATGGGTGGCTTGTGAAGTACCGTGCAAATGTGGATTCTTGTTGCTAAGAGAATGTCCTTAAGAACTCTTGATGATAAGGAAGTTGTAGTGATGGGCGAAAAGGCGGAACTACTTATCTAATGTAGTATCCGCTCTTAAGGCGAAAGGATGGTTAGAAAAGGATCTGAAGCTTTTCGATGTTAGTGAATGCTTTGGAGGCTAAAAAGCAAGCTATTAATGAAGTCGGAGACGGTGAATGAATTTGTAGATGTTTTAGGAAGAACTTCGGGGTTGCCTCCGGATCGTGAGGTAGAATTCGGGATAGACTTATTGCACGGAGCAGCGCCGTTTCTATTGCTCCATATAGAATGGCAAGAAGGAATTGGTTGAGCTTAAGGCTCGATTCGGGAGTTGCTTGATCGTGGATTCATCCGACCTAGTGTGTCTCCATGGGGAGCACCGGTCCTATTCGTAAAGAAGAAGGACGGATCGATGAGAATGTGTATAGACTCTGGCGGTTGAATAAGTCGACTATCAAGAACAAGTATCCTTTGCCGGGATCGACGACTTGTTCGATCGACTTAAAGGAGCTGCGGTATTCTCTAAAATTGATCTAAGGTCGGGTATCATCGACTTAAAGTGAAAGAAGTGGATATCCATAAGACGGCTTTCCGAACTAGATATGGGCATTATGAATTTACGGTAATGCCATTCGGATTGATGAACGCCCAATTGCGTTTATGGATATGATGAACCGGATTTTTAGCCTATTTGGATCGGTTAAATCGTGGTATTCATAGACGACATCTTGGTGTATTCTAAGTCCAAAGTGGAACATGATGAGCATCTCCGGATTGTGTTACGAGTTTTAAGGGAGAAGAAGCAGACGCCAAATTCAAAGAAGTGTGAATTTTGGTGAAAGAAGTTGCATTTTAGGACATGTGGTATCTGCGGAAGGGATTAGGGTGGATCCTCGGAAGATCGGTGTACTAGATTGGAAACCACCTAAGTCCGTAACTGAGGTTCGCAGTTTCTTGGGTTTAGCCGGATATTACCGAAGATTCGTCGAAGGATTTTCATCGTTAGCCGCACCTTTAACGAAATTGCTGAGAAAGGAAGTACCTTTTGTGTGGGCTGATAAGCAGCAAGAGAGTTTTGAGAAGCTCAAGAAAGTTTTGACGGAAGCTCCTGTTTTGATTCAGCCTGAAGCAGGAAAGGATTTTATCGTGTATTGCGATGCTTCCCACATGGGATTAGGGTGTGTTCTAATGCAAGGCGGAAAGGTAGTTGCGTATGCGTCTCGGCAGTTGAGACCACATGAAGTTAACTACCCGACGCATGACTTGGAGTTGGCAGCTGTAGTGTTTGCTCTTAAGGTTTGGAGACATTACTTATACGGAGAAAAGTCAGTGATATATACGGACCACAAAAGTCTGAAATATCTGCTGACTCAGAAAGAACTGAATTTGAGGCAGAGAAGGTGGATAGAGTTGTTGAAAGACTACGACTGTTCCATCGAGTACCACCCGGGCAAGGCGAATGTGGTGGCAGACGCTCTAAGTCGAAAAGTGGTGTCGATTTGAGGCGATGTTTGCTCATCTTAGTCTCTACGATGATGGAAGCTTGTTGGCGAACTTGAGTTAAGCCGAGCATGGTTAAGTCAAATAAAGAGAGCAGTTAATAGATGAAGATCCGAGTGAAAAGTTTGACAGTGCAGTGGGAAATTGGAAGATTTTGGTATTAACAATGACGGAGTATTGTGTTTTAAAGGTAAAGTTTGTATCTTAGAAGGATCGGGAGTTGAGGCAAAAGATACTTGAGAATCGCATGGTAGCCCCTATGCTATGCATCTGGAGGAAGTAAGTTATATCGAGACTTGCGAGATCGGTTTTAGTGGCTTTGGTCTTAAGCGGGAAGTTCTCGAGTTTGTAGGAAGTGCTTGACGTGTCGACAAGTCAAGGTGAACATCAAGTACCATCGGGTTGCTTCAACCGATAAAGATTCCGATGGAAGTGGAGAGAATCACCATGGATTTTGTTAGTGGGCTTCCTCTTACGCCTACTAAGAAAGACTCCATTTGGGTGATAGTGGACCGATTGATGAAATCGCACATTTTATCCCGATTCGGGTTGATTACTCTTTGCGAAGTTGGCAAAGTTATATGTAGTGAAATTGTGAGATTGCATAGAGTGCCGTTGTCGATAATTTAGACAGAGATCCAAGGTTTACGTCGCGATTTTGGAAAGCATTGCATCAAGCTTTGGGCACAGATTGGATTCGATCGGCATTTCATCCTTAGTCGACGGTCGATCCGAAAGAGTAATCGAGATCTTAGAAGATATGTTAAGGGTTATGTGATAGATTTCAAGGAAGTTGGGAGGAATTCTTACCATTGGCGAATTTGCGTATAACAACAGTTTCCAATCCGATATCTGGATGGCACCGTATGAAGCACTATATGGACGGAAGTGTCGCACTCCTACGTGTTGGGCGTAATTAGGGAACGCATGATTTTGGGTCCGTAGATAGTGTCGAATCGAAGAAAAGGTTAAGGTAATCCGGGCTCGGTTAAAGGAAGCGTCGGCGAGACAAAAATCGTCGCAGATTTAAAGCGAAAAGAAATAGAATATCAAGGGGAGACCAAGTTTTCCTAAAGGTTTCACCTTGGAAAAAGGTGATGAGATTTGGTGCAAAGGAAACTAAGTCCAGTTCATTGGACCTTATCGGATTGTGAAGCGGGTCGGATCTGTGGCATATCGATTAGATTTGCCTTGAATTGAAACAAATGCACAATGTGTTTCATGTTTCAATGTTACGCCGTTACGGTCGGATCCATCTCATGTAGTACCGATTGAGGAGGTGGAATTAAGATCGATTTGTCATATGAAGAGGAGCCAATTCAAATTCGGGCGAGATGTAAAGGTTTTACGGAGAAAATCGGTTCCTCTCGTTAAGGTATTATGGCGAAATCATGGATCAGAAGAAGCCTCGTGGGAACCGGAGGAAGCGATGCGACAGCAATACCCTCACTTATTCCAGACAGGTAATTTCGAGGACGAAATTATTTTAAGGGGGGTAGAACTGTAACATCCCGATAATTAGGGGCTATGCATTTTACATAATTGAATGATGTTGCATGCTTAATCTTTATTAAGTGCAATTTTGGAAGTTATTTGAGCTTCATTTATTAAGTGAATGCTTTGTTAAACCTTTAATTCTATTAATTAGAGAGAGAACTAAGCTAATAAGGCCTTAAGAATTGATGATAAGAAGTTCTAGTATAAGTTAAGTAATTGGCAAAGTGGTTAAGATGCATGGATATATGCTTAAGGTGCAAGGTTCGAATCTCCTAGCTAACATTAGGGAGAATTTTAATTTTTGTTTTCTTCCTTGTAAGTGTCGGCCAAGAATATTCTAGAGTGGATGAGTTTTCATCCATTTTGGCTTGTTGACCATGTAAAAAGGAAGTTAAAGAACATAAGGCATGGAATCACAAATTCATGATAAGATGAGGGGACAATGGCATAATAAAGGGCTATGTTTTGGGATGTGTTCATGGTCATTTGACCATGAACCTAGACACGCATGAAGGCTAAAGGAGAGGCCTAGTTGTGTAGTAAATTCTTTGGATATGATGGGGAAGAAACAAGGAGGAAAAGGGGATATGTTGGCATTGATGTGGCGAATTTATGCTTTGCCATTGGGGGAAAAGTTAGCCAAAAGTCTTTGTTTTGTCCATCTTTTCTCATTTTCACCAAAAGCTCTCTCTTAGCGAGATTTGCCATAGAGTTTAGGTAAAACTCTCTTTTGTTTTAGCTTTCATCTTTTGACCAATTTTCTTCATTTTGGCCGAATGTACCTTAGTCATTTTGGTACATTTTCACTTTTGATTTAGCCTCAATTGCTTGAACCAAACACAACCTTCTTTCTCTCATTTAGTTTTCATTTTGAAACCAAAACCACAAAGATTAAGCACCATTATTCTTCTTCATTTTCTCTCCTCTTCGAATGTATCTAAGCTCCATAGTCAATCTCTCTTCTCTTTGATCCTATTCTTTTTCTTTTCTTTTCATCTTAATTTTTTTCTCTTATCTTTCTCTCATTGCGAAATCACCATTATCATTTTCTTCTTCTCTTTCTCTTTACTTCCTTCTCCTTTCATTCTCTTTCTTCTTTCCTTCAAAACCAAACCATTATATTGAAGCCACCATTTTATTCTTTTATTTTGTGAAGGTAGAATCATCATTTTCTTTTCTTCTTTTCAAAGTCGAATCTCCAAGTGATCAAAGTAAGATGCTATCAATTATTTTCATCACTTCCTTTCACTTGAATAAGATTGGAAATCATAATCTTTTATTTCTCTCTTAGGCGAATCTCTTGAAAAGATTTTGAGAGGAACTTTGTTGAAGACAATCTTAAGTGACCATTCGAATCATCAAGGTAAGACTACTATTTTGGATAATATCAATTTCTTTAGATGGATTAGTAATCTAAGTTATCTTTAGGAGCGATCTAAGATCATCAAGATAGGTAAGAAAAGAGCCGTTCAAGTGTTTGGAGAGAGGAGGTATTCCTTTACCATCGAACTACAAGCGAAGAAGCGATGTCGGGGTTAGAGACTTTCCACCGGTTGTGGACCCTCTGCAAACGAGGATCGATTATTCAAGTAGTGCGTATAAATAGAACCACTTTACGTTGGTGGAATATCGGTGGTTTTGATCCATCTAGTGGAGAAAAACCTCAAATAAGCATCATTCGTGAATCGAGGGTAAGGATTTAGATCTATCATTTATAAGTATAGTTTTTGCTAACAATAGTTTATACTAACCGAGTTTATTAATCATTTAGGTGTGGACGAGCTAGAGAGTATTGTTCTCCTTTGTTACTAGGTGTGTAACCATACATTAAAACTTCCATAGATTTATATTATTAAAAAGTGATTATATGATAGTATGTTTTGTTGTGGATACCAATTATTGGTATACAAAATTGTGTATGTTACCCAATATTCCGTTTATTTTGATATATGCATCAATATGAAATAAGCATGACTATATTATGATTTGTGGGTACATGGCATGAAAATCGATTTGATATGTATGTGCATGGGCATATGGGTATGTTTAATAAAGGAGGAAGTATTCGGTGGTTTTACCACAATTACGGTGACTTCGGTCACATATGTGAAATTGGTGGCTTGGCGGTCACATATTTGACTCGGTGGTGGTCACATATTTGACTCGGTGGCCGGTCACATATTTGACTCGGTGGCCGGTCACATATTTGACTCGGTGGCTTCGGTCACATATTTGACTCGGTGGTGGCCGGTCACATATTTGGACTTGGTCGGTGACTTGGTCACATCTGTTTTGGTGGCTTTGCCACAATAAGGCGATGTGCATGTTGATTGCAAAGAAGCGCCTTCGATGGTGTGTAGCGGATGGAGGTCGATTTAGTAATCCCACGGTGTCTTTGGTTGGTAGGGGTGTGTAGCGGATGGATATTTAGGTTGGTAGGGCTTGCATTTCATTTCATATACATATCCATGTAACATTGTATGATTATTATATGATCTCGCTATAAAATGGGCCTTTGGGCTAAATTTGAGTAAAATGGGCCTTTGGGCTAAATTTGAGTAAAATGGGCCTTTGGGCTAAATTTGAGTAAAATGGGCCTTTGGGCTAAATTTGAGTAAAATGGGCCTTTGGGCTAAATTTGAGTTAAATGGGCCTTTGGGCTAGATTTGAGCTAAAATGGGCCTTTGGGCCAAATATTTGATTAAATGGGCCTATGGCCATATGTGAAATTTTTGGGTTTGAAAGCATTTCATAAAATGGGCTTTTTAGTGTATGTGTTATACATTGAGTTTATGACTCACCCATTTTTATGGGATAACTTTTCAGATAACTCGTAGTGCGATGGATCGGGACAGCAAGGATTTCGAGGTGGCCAGTGCTCGTATTAAGTATTGTGGAGATTTTCCAACTTAAACTCTTTAAGATAAATTTTATTACTTAGACTTTATTTTGGGTTGCCAATATTATGTAATAAGGCCATTATAAACTTTCTTTAATTTCGTGTTTGGATTTACTTTTATTTTGCCATGAATAAATATCTATTTAATAACTAAATTGCTTTTTAATAATTATTTAAAAAGGTTTTTGTCTTTAATATATAAATGTTTTCAAGGAAATTTTCTTAAGTTTGGTTTCCTATGATTTTATTAATTCCTTCTAAGAATAATGTTTTTAAAGACAAAATTTCTTTACAATGGAATTCCGCTAATGTTTTACTCAAGGAACATACCAAATCCGGTTAGACTTTTTGGGCCGGGTTCGGGGTGTTTCATAAAGCCAAAAGGAAAGAAAAACTGAAAACTAAAATTACAAATAAAACTTAAAGTATGAAAAAGTTGTCATCCACAAGTGTTTTAAAAGCCTATTTATAGAGATAGGGTTGACGTCATCCTCAACTCTAGGTCAGCTAATGTTCTCGTGTTTAATTTCCATTGTATAGACAAAAATGCCCCTAGCTCGTAAGTGCTTCCCGTACAAGGTCGATGTCGTGACACCCTAGTACCTGTGTCGCGATATCGATGACAATATGCATGGTTCAGGGGTGTGTCACGACATTCACTGGTTGTGTCGCGACACCAAAGGCAATATAGTCTACTCCCTATGTTGCAACACCAAACTTCTCGTGTTGCAACACAGCGACCAGTATTGAGTTTCTACGCCCTTGAATGGTCTATTGCACACTCACTAAGTATGTTAGCTCGCCTTTAGGCCTCAATTCGGACCCTAAGGTCAATAAAAGACTTAAAATACACTTTTTTTTATTGAATTTAAACTAAAATATAAAAACTTAACTAAAACATAATAAAAGTGCTTGTATTTAAGCTCTTAAAGTACAAAAACTAGTTTAACTGCTACACCGAACTACAAAAGATCAATCATCGAAAAATGGGGTTTCGAAACCACCATTTTTGGCACTACTGAAAAATAGGTTGTTACACATGATTTGGTGAATTCTATTGCAAATGTTAAATGAATTGATATACAATTTGATATGTGTATATACATATATATATATATATATATATGATAATGGAAATTCTTGACATTTTAGAATGTGAATTACTTAAACATTGAGCTTGAATTCATTGCGTTCATTTGCTAATGCTAATGTTGCATTGAATTGAATCATGGAAGTACCACTGAGCTTATCGCTCAACGTAAGGTTTGTTTATTCCGTGCACATGTATAGGTGGACCCCGAAGTCCCAATGAGTGAATTCAACATCCAGTTGCAGTTCTCAACTCAAAAATGTTTGTATAGTTCTTTACATTTTGATAAATGACATGCACCTAGGATTGAGCTATTTTTTAAGTTGTAAATGGTCAATTTTGTGTAATTGAGTAGTGGATGAATGGAAATGAAATGGTTCATGCATGGAAAAGGTATTTTTGAGTTTGAGATGTATATTTGAACTTGTCAATTGTGTTGAATTGTAATTTTGGGTCTCAAGACCAATTATATTTTGTTAAATGATAGGTTGAATCAAAGGAGATCAAAGTTGAAGGAATATGTTTCCATTGTCGCGACACCACCCTTTGGATGTCGCGACACTAGCCTTCGTGGCCGCAACGTCCACTGTTTGATGTTGCAATGCCTACATAATACCTACATACTGTCTTCGAGGTCGTAACACTGCACCATAGGAGTCGTGACTCCAGCCTGAATCAATTTGTTATATTTTAGTCCTCCAATGGTCTTGGGTTATCGAAAGAGCTTTTGTAAGCTTGAATAAACCCCGGACCAGATTATATATTATAATATGATGATGTAATGAACATGTTAGTGAATATAAAGTATTTAATCGATAGAAATTATTATGATAGTTGCTCTGACAACGAATGTGACATCTTATAAGGTATGTGTGTTATACTCAACCTAGAAAATCTTGATATTGAAGTGATGCTACTCTATGTTACATTTTATAAAAGCCCTTTCAAATTTTAACTTATTATATCTTTTGATTGATGAATATAAGATACTCTTTTGTTTTAATATATATTTTTCGCGAAATGAACAAACGCGCGAATGCTTTGATCTATTTGGGAAGTAGCTACCAACCTCGATCTTCCCAGAGTGTAGGCTCCTTTAATGAGTTACTTTGTGTGTATTCTAATCCACTCAATTGTCTATGTTATTTATTGTTGGAAGGAGCCTATCATGTCATTTATCATACTTTAATCTAGTAGTGTAATAATAATTGTTTCTTTTCATAAAAAAAAATATTACATTAAAAAAATTTAATTTGAATCAATCCGTTTGAAACCTGCACTTAATAAAAGAGGGTGGGTGAAAGAGAGAGCGTCGTGCCATGTCTTCTAGTATTACTTAATAAAAAAGTGGACCACACGACACCGCTCTCTCGAAAATCAAAATAAGGAGGAAATTGAAATATAAAAATATAAAATAAATAAATCGATGAAGCAAATCGAACCAAACATTTTTTCATTGTTTTGTCACGACATTCTTTGTCCTAAACCTTGGGCATAGCGTTATTTTTCATCATAAGACAAACAATTCAAAAAGCTAAATCAACAATCAATCATTCATTACTCGTTCATCATTCATAGCTTTCTTTATTATTACATTTGGTTATAGGTTGGTGTGATGCACAGATTAATTTTCTAATAGTATAAAATTATTAAAAATTAAAAAATAATGTAATACAAAAATAAAAATATTTAATTAATTTAAAATTGGTTACATTAATATTATTTAATCATAAAAATATTAATATTAAAATAAAGAAATAATTTATCATGGTTTGAATATTAATATTAATTTTAATAATTTCAATAATTTTTATAGGTTATTTATTTTATATATTGTTAAATTAATTTATTTTAATATTAATATTATTAATATTCATTTTTTAATTTTAAATGTATCTTTACTCTATTTTAATCAATGAGTGTAATTAATTTTATTATATTTGAAATATATAAATTTAATTTAATAAATGTTATTAATAAGTATTTTTTTAAATTATGTTTTAAGCTTACCGATTTAATATTAGTAATTTCAATATTATAAATTTAAAAATTAATTCAAATAAGTAAATTTTCAAAATAAGGACATAATGTGGGGTGTGACTTGTATTTTTAGCCGAACAAGTGGCGACGTCACAACGAGAAGCTTCCCGACGTTGCGACGACACGAATGGGGACATTGCGACATGGCGACGTGTTCCCCACATAAATCGAGTTTCTTCCCCCAGTAAAACTCTACTACCTTCTCCCAGTTAAACTCTGCTATTTTTTTCCAATTAAACTTTGATTACTCCAGGGATATTTTAGTATGATTAAACATTTAATCTTAGTCTATTTAAAGGGGCCTTGTATCCCTATTTTGATAGGCCAATTAAGAGACAATTAAAGATGTAGTACTACAGGGCTTTTCTTTTGGGGGCGACAAGATGTAGTCGTAGAAGAGTTTTCATGAGAGTTTTCGTAGTAACTATGGACAAAATTTTGTACCTCTTTTAAGAGAACTCTATGAGAGTTAGTGCTTTGTTTTTGGGGTTTGGGTTTGTACCTTTAGTACATCTAGGTTTATTTGTAATGCCATAAAAATATAGGGTCTTTAATTTTTCATGTTCTAACAAAATTGCTTGTTTGCTTTAATGGCTAAGTGATTTGGGTGTGTATAGGGGCATTTGAGAAGCTTGGGTTCAATTCTTGGCTCTTACAAAATTTTAAATTTTTCCCTTAAATGAGCCTGAACACTGGCACTTAGGCTTTATTATTAATAATGCTTGTTTAATGACACAAGAAAAGCTTGTGGCTTAGTGGCAAGTGGCGTGTTGAGTAACTATGAGGTTTGAGGTTCAAATCCTGGGATAAGTAATAGAGTGTTTATTTTGCTGCTTGAGCTGGGAAGGTAGAAGAGTTGGACTGAAATACTGCTAATGAGGTGTTTGAATTGGTCATGGAGAGATTGTAAGAGCAAATCGTGGAGAGGATTAAGGGAGAGTATTGTAGAGAAAATCATGGAAGTTTGAGTGTGTGGGAGTGTTTGTGCTGAATGGGTATAGGAAGTTTGAGTGTGTGGGAGTGTTTGTGCTGAATGGGTATAGGGGAGCCTAGAAATTTTAGCTAAGGAGTTTTTCCTCATTTTTGGTCAATTTTGTCACCAGTTTTTTTTTTTTTTGGACTTCTCTTCATTTTTCTCTCTAGTGCCGAAACTTCAACTTACCACTCGTGCATTTTTTTGTCTTGCAATTGACCATTCATTCATTTTTGTTGTTTCGATTTTGTACATCTTAAAGCTCCTTGTTGGCCAAATCTATGCTTCCCTCTCCCTTTCCCAATCTAAGCCGAACACATTTCCTCTCCCTCCCTCTTCATTCATTTTTTTCTTTTTTTCTTCCCTCTTCTCCCTTTTTTCTCCCCACATGGTGGGTCGACTTTGTCCCCACATGGTGTGTTGGGTTGGTACGGGTGGTGTGCTGGATGGATTGGGGTGGGTTTGCATACTTGCACCATATTGATACTGTATCGAGCTTAGGCCCACACTGTTACTGTATTGGGTTAAGGCCACATTGCATCTTTATTCTTGAATAGGGCTCAGCCCATCATTCTTGCATGATAGGGGATTACACACTGAGTTCTTGTAACTCACCCTTTTCTTTTAATTGTGCAAGTAATCCCCAACCTTAGATGATTTTGAGCTGCGAGGGACTCGGAGGTGGCCACACGTTCACTAATATTCTATTCTAGACTAGTTTTTTAAATTTTAATATTGGGTTGAGATTTATGTAATAAGGCATCTGGTGATTTTAATTTCTTATTTTGAAATTGCCAAACTGATACAAATAAGTTTTCAAAAATAATAACTGTTTTAAAAGACTAACGCACATTTTCAAAACTTCAAAATGACATTAATTTGAGTAGCTTCCGCGGGTTTTTAACCAATTAAGAAACCAACAGAAACAAACATGACAATCATTTTAATAAGTGGTTTTTTCCAACTTAATGATTTACCAAATGTTTTTTTCAAGAAATAAAACTAAATGAGTTCTTCACTTAAAATTGATTTTTTATCAACAAGCCTTAATTTCAAAAAACACCTCAATGTGACACGCCAGATTCGGCTGTAACGTCTAGGCCGGGTTTAGGGTGTTACATTACTTTCTTCATATTGTACTCTCAATTGTTTACTTATTTAGTGAAGAGTTGAATCCTTCTTTACCTCTGGTTTTTATCCTATTCAGAGGAGTTTTCCACTTAAAATTTGTGTTCAATCTTTTCTACCTTTTTTATTTCATTGTTTATACGGGTCAATCACCAATAAATTGGTATCAAAGCTTGGTTCATATTCTACAATGGACCCGTTCAGAGATGGCGACAACAAATTTTGATATCGAGAACTTCGATAGAATCACAGATTTCATATTGTAGCAATTTTGGATAAAACAAAGTATTTAGAACAAGATTAGTTGCAAAGGATGACAGTCAAGTGGAGGGAGTTGATTTCCTCGATTTTTCTCTCCTGTTTTGAAGCACACATCTATTCCTATATCACTGGCCCTGGTTTCATTATACGACCTTAATTTGAAGACTAAGAGTCTTTCGATTTCCAAGTTTGAGAATGGTTTGGGCTTAGTTGACATTATGCAAAGATCGAGTTCAGGTCATGAAGGGCTTGGAGAAAAAGGTATGGTAAATACGAGTCAATGAGAAGATTTGTGGGGTATGCCTTGTATTTTTGACCGAACAAATGGCGATATCACGATGAGAAGCATCTCGACATTACGATGATAAAAGGCATCGTAACAACATGAATGGGGACGTTGCGACATGGTGACATGCTCCCCGCATAAATTGAACTTCTTCTCCCATTTAAACTCTGCTATATCCTCCTAGTTAAACTATGTTATCTTTTCCCAGTTAAACTCTGATTACTTTAAGGATATTTTTAGTATGATTAGACCTCTAATCTTAGCCTATTTAAAGGGGCCTTGAATCACTATTTTAAGATGCCAATTAAGAGGCAATTAAAGATGCAGTATTATAGGGCTTTTCTTTTTGGGACGACAAGATGTAGTCGCAAATGAGTTTTGATGAGAGTTTTTATGGTAACTATGGAGAAAATTTTGTACCCATTTTGAGAGAATTCTATGAGAGTTAGGGCTTTGTTTTCGGGGTTTAAGTTTGTACGTTAAGTACATCTAGGTTTATTTTCTCCATATAGTACTTTCATTTATTTACTCATTTAATGAAGAGTCGATGTAACAGTCCAGTTTATACCCTAGTCAAAACAGTGGTTTTGGGACCACAAATCCGAGTCTGAATAATATTTTATTATAAATTTTTGTGTCTTTGATAAGTAATTAAGCATATGGTAAAGTTTCGTATGTTAATTCGTCCATCTGTGTGTTTAATTTGATAAAAGGACTAAATCGCATAAAGTTTAAAAGTGGCTTTTCATTTGATTAATGGCCAAATTGATGTGTCTTTGTAAGAGAGAGGCATTATGTGGCAAATAAGCCAATGCTTTGGCTAGTGGATGGCATATGGTCTATAATGACCTTGGTTTATATATATATATATATATATGTTTTATTATAAGGTTAATTTTGTAATTAGGTTATTACTATGTCAGTAAATAAAACAAAAGAAATGGATAGTGGATATGTTCATCCATATTGCATGTATCCCCTGTATTTTAGAAAAGTTTTTAAGTTTTTAAGAAGTTCTATATGTGTTTCATTTTAGTCTCAACCCGGTTTATAAGCATGCTTAGGGTCTCGATGACTCATTTAAGGGACATTATGATTGCGATTGATGAAATGTTATATGAATTTTCTGTAAATGGTTTCGATCTGTCCGGTGAACGCCTTTAACCCTAGTCCGGTGACAGTTACAAGTTAGGGGTGTTACATTTGGTTGGTACCAAAGCTACGGTTTAGTCGATTCTCGGACTAACGTAGCGTGCTGACTCTAGCTATACATGACACATATCTGAATTATGATAGTGTGATGAATCTTAATGTATAAAATGTGATTTCTGTATAGCAATGGATCCCGAAAGAGCCGTATCTGATGACGTAGAAAGTAATGCGCCTATTCTCGCACAAGGGACAGTGCCCTTCGATCCGAGACCGACTACAAGCATTCAAGAGGGAGAAGTTAAACAAGATTTCTTCCAGATGATGAGTGAGTGGTTCACTCAGTTTGTAAAGAATAACCCGACCGTTTCACAACCCCACCCCGCTAATCCCCCTCAGACTATAGTTGTGCCACCGATTATGCATCTGAATCTATTGAATAAGCCTCCGGTTGACAAGATTCGTAAGTATGGGGCTAAAGAATTTTGGGATACTAATGATGATGATGCTAAAAAAGCTGAGTTCTTGTTAGAAAACATGATCCGGGTATTCGATGAAACGTCTCTGACTCCGGAGGAATACATAAAGTGTGTTGTATCTTTGCTTCGAGATGTGGCCTAGCTATGGTGGAAAACCTTAATCTCTGTTGTTCCGAGAGAATAAGTTACATGGGGCTTCTTTCAGATCAAGTTTGAAAGAAATATATCAGCAAGAGATTCATTGATCAGAAACGAAAGGAATTTCTGGAATTAAAACAAGGCCGTATGACTATTTCAGAATACGAACGAGCGTTCGTGAGATTGAGTTAGTATGCTCGAGAATGTGTATCATCTGAAGCTATAATGTGCAAAAGATTTGAAGATGGCCTTAATGAAGATATTCATTTGCTAGTCGGGATTTTAGAAATAAAAGAGTTTGTTTTACTTATTGACCAAGCTTGCAAAGCTGAGGCACTCGAGAAAGATAAAAGAAAGGCTGAGTCTGAAGCTCGAGATACGAGAAAGAGATTTTAGAGTAAATCATTTCAGTCTACTCCGAAGAGATTCAAATATGATCAAATTTGTTTAAGAGATAATGTGGGACATTCGAACAGAAATCGAGCTAGATCGCAGATGAGTTCCAAAACTCCCGCAACTTCAATGGCTAGTGTTGGTAATGTCAAGACTAAGAGGCCTGAATGTAAACATTGTGAAAAAAGCATCCGGGAAGCTGAAGATTAAACGACAGAACTTGCTTTGAAAGTGGATTGTTTGATTATTTCATCCGTGATTGTCCTGAGTCTATCGAGCCAAAGATTGTTCAGAATCTGAAACCTGATAATGCACCTATAAGAGGTAGACCTCCAAAAATGTAAGAAATTTTAGTGGTAGTCAGAGGACTACGAGAGACACTGCTGCAAGATCTGAAGCTAGGCGCTGCCGGGCGCTCGCTATTCGAGCTCATGAGGAAGCTCATCACCTGATGTTATAACGGGTACTTTTACACTTTATGATACTTTTGTGATTGCATTGATAGACCCTGGTTCTACGCATTCTTATATATGCATGAATTTAGTATTCAGTAAGACTTTGCCTATAGAGTCTACTGAGTTTGCTATAAAAGTATCAAACCCCTTAGGTAAAAGTGTTTTGGTTGATAAAGTGTGCAAGAACTGTCCATTAATGTTTAGAGATATCTGTTTCCCTATTGATCTGATGCTTTTGCCATTTGATGAGTTTAATATTATCCTGGGTATGGACTAGTTATTTTTGCATGATGCTGTTGTAAGCTGCAAAAGGAAGACTATACATTTGAGATGTCCGAAAAATGAAATTGTACGGGTTGAGTCTAATGATTTGAATGGATTTTCTGCTATGATATCGATATTGAAAGCTCAGAGTTATGTGAAAAAGGGATATGAGGCATATTTTGCTTATGTAATTGATTCGAAAATGTCTGAAAGGAAAATTGAGTCAGTGCCAATTGTCTGTGAGTTTTCTGATGTGTTCCCTAAAGAGTTACTGGGTTTGCCTCCGATTCGTGAAGTTGAGTTTGGTATTGAATTGATGCCTGGTACTACACCTATTTTGATAGCTCCATTAAAGTCACAGTTGAAAGGCACCTATTTCGATTAGAATGGCACCAACGGACTTGAAAGAGTTAAAGTCACAATTGCAAGAATTGACCAATAGAGGATTTGCTAGACCGAGTTTTTCGCCTTAGGGAGCTCCTATTCTGTTTGTGAAGAAGAAAGATAGTACGATGAGAATGTGCATCGATTATTGTCAGTTGAATAAGGTGACCATAAAGAATAAATATATGTTACCCAGAATTGATGACTTATTTGATCAGTTGAAAGGGGCTACTATATTTTCCAAGATTGATCTGAGATCGGAATACTATCAATTGAGAGTTAAAGATTCAGACATTCCAAAAATTGCTTTCAGAACGAGGTACGGGCATTATGAGTTTTTAGTTATGCCATTTGGACTAACCAATGCTCCTACTATTTTTATGGACCTGATGAACAGAATTTTAAGACTCTACCTAGATCAATTTGTTGTAGTATTCATAGATGACATATTGATTTATTCACGTGATGAAAATGAGCATGCTGAACACCTGAGAATTGTATTGCAAACTTTGAGAGAAAATCAATTGTATGTGAAATTCAGCAAATGTGAAATTTGGTTGTATGAGGTTAGTTTTCTATGACATATTCTATCAACTTCTGGGATTCGTATTGATCCGAGCAAGATCTTTGCTATTCTGGATTGGAAATCCCGAGGAACGTGTCCAAAGTCCGTAGTTTTTTGGGATTAGCTGGTTACTATCGTTAATTTGTAAAAGGATTTTCAGTGATAGCTACTCCGTTGACTAGATTACTTCAGAAAGATGTTAGATTTGAGTGGTCGGATAAATGTCAAAAAGTTTTGATCAGTTAAAAGCTCTATTAATAGAAGCTCTAATGTTAGTACAACCAGAATCGGGCAAAGAATTTTTGATTTATAGTGATGCTTTGTTAAACGGTCTGGGATGGATTTTGATGCAAGAAGGCAAAGTTGTAGCTTATGCCTCAAGACAATTGAAGCCTCATGAAAAGAACTATCCGACGCACAACCTTGAGTTAGTTACGATTGTGTTTGTACTTAAGATATTGCGTCATTATCTGGATGGTGAGAAATGTCATGTGTTTTCAGATCATAAAAGTTTGAAATATCTAATGACTTAGAAAGATTTGAACCTGCGTTAGAGAATATGGCTTGAGTTGTTGAAGATTACTAGCTTGTGATAGATTATCATCTGGGTAAAGTAATTGTTGTTGCTGATGCACTAAGTCGAAAATCATTGTTTACACTACATGCTCTAAATGCCCAGTTAGATTTGACTGATGACAGTTTTGTGGTAGCTGAATTAAAAGTGAAATCGTTGTTTGTACAGCAAATATGTGATGCTCAAAAGGTGGATAATGAATTATTATCGAAACGAGCTCAGTGTGAATTGAATTTTGAATCTAAATTTTGAATTGTTGATGATTGCTTGATATTTTGAGATCGTATTTGTGTTCCGAGAAATCCGAGTTGATTCAGTTGATTTTGAGTGAAACACATAACAGTCGTCTATTTGTTCATCTGGGAAGTACTAAAATGTATCACGATTTGAAGCGACACTATTGGTGGTCTGGTATGAAACGAGACATTTCTGATTTTGTTTCGAAACGTTTAGTCTGTTAGCAAGTGAAAGCTGAACATCAAGTTCCGTTTGGTTTACTACAACCAATTCTAATTCCTGAGTGGAAATGGGATAGAATAACGATGGACTTTGTTTCTGGATTGCCTATGACTCAGAGAAAGAAAGATACGATTTGGGTCGTAATTGACCGATTAACAAAAACTGCCCATTTTATTCCAGTAAGATCTGACTACTCACTTGAGAGATTAGTCGAGCTTTATATTTCTGAGATTATGAGGTTGCACAGGGTGCCACTGTCCATAGTGTCAGATAGAGATCCGAGATTCACATCAAGATTTTGGAAGAAATTGCAAGAAGCTTTAGGCACGAAATTGCATTTCAGTACAGCTTTCCATCCGAAGACAGATGGTCAATCCGAGCGAATCATCAGATTTTAGAGATATGTTACGATGCTGTATACATGAGTTTAATGGTTTGTGGGAACAGTATCTGCCATTGATTGAATTTACGTATAATAATAGTTTTCAGACAAGCATCAAAATGGCACCTTATGAAGCTTTGTACGGACGTAAATGTTGTACACATTTGTATTGGACAGAGCTCAGTGAAAATAAACTCCACGGGGTTGATTTGGTAAAAGATTCAGAACAGAAAGTGAAATTGATTTGAGATTGTTTGAAAGTAGCATCTGATCATCAGAAGTCTTATGCGGACTTGAAACGAAAAGATATAGAATTTGAGATCGGTGACAAAGTATTTCTAAAAGTTACTCCATGGAAGAAAGTGATTCGATTCGGACGTAAAGGCAAGTTAAGTCCTAGGTTCATCGGACCGTATGAGATCATTGAACGTGTTGGGCCTGTTGCTTATAGATTAAAATTGCCCATTGAGCTAGAAAAGATTCATAACATATTTCATGTTTTGATGCTCTGTAGATATCGATCCGATCTGTCACATGTGATTGCCCCATTCGAAATTGAAATCTGATCTCATATGAAGTACGAAGAGGAACCGATTCATATCTTAGCTTATGAAGTAAAGAGTTGAGAAATAAGAAAATTTCGTTAGTAAAAGTACTATGGAATGGACACGGAATATAAGAGGCTACGTGGGAGCCTGAGGACTCAATGAGACAGTAATATCTGACTCTGTTTAACGGTAAGATTTTTGGGGATGAAAATTCCTAAGAGGGGAGAATTGTAACAGTCCGGTTTATACCCTAGTCAAAACAATGGTTTCGGGGCCACAAATCGAGTCTGAATAATATTTTATTATAAATTTTTGTGTCTTTGATAAGTGATTAAGCATATGGTAAAGTTTCGTATGTTAATTCGTCCGTCTGTGTGTTTAATTTGATAAAAGGACTAAATCGCATAAAGTTTAAAAGTGGCTTTTCATTTGATTAATGGCCAAATTGATGTGTCTTTGTAAGAGAGAGGCCTTATGTGGCAAATAAGCCAATGCTTTGGCTAGTGGACGACATATGGTCTATAATGACCTTGGTTTATATGCTATATATATGTTTTATTATAAGGTTAATTTTGTAATTAGGTTATTAATATGTTAGTAAATAAAACAAAAGAAATGGATAGTGGATATGTTCATCCATATTGCGTGTATCCCTTGTATTTTAGAAAAGTTTTAAGTTTTTAAGAAGTTCTGTATGTGTTTCGTTTTAGTCTCAACCGGTTTATAAGTATGCTTAGGGTCTCGATGACTCATTTAAGGGACATTATGATTGCGATTGATGAAATGTTGTATGAATTTTCTGTAAATGGTTCCGATCTGTCCGGTAATGCCTTTAACCCTAGTCCGGTGACGGTTACAGGTTAGGGGTGTTACAGTCAAAACCTCATTTGCTCGTGGTTTTTATCCTCTTTTGAAGAGTTTTCCATGTCAAATTTGTGTTCGATCTTCTATACCTTTTCTATATCATTATTTATATGGGTCAATCCCCAACACATAATTTATTTAAAATCAACTTTATTTAACATATAAAAAGCGTAAAGGAAAATAAATTTAAATAAAAGGCAATGAATAATTTTAAAAATTAAAAGACGAAGAGTAAAATAATAATTTACCCAACTTGAAAATAAGTGCTTGAATAGAAAATATTACATATCAAAATTGTAATGTGAACATACCTATTTATTTTATATAGAACCTTGAATATAATATATTACTTAAAATTGAAAACTCCAACTTAAATATGAAAATATCACCATTTTAATACACTCTCACGTATGGAAATAGAAGAATCTATTACTCGGTAAACTTAGAATACATAATAACTATGAATAACATAAAAATGTAACAAAATTAAAACTAAATTGTGAGTTAATATTATTATGCATGCTCATATTTTTGAATTCGATTACAAGTCACTGAGGTGCTCGATCATCAGATTTTATATCGTTTCAAAATAGTACTAAAGGTGAAAATGAAAGTAAATGATATTTAATATATGGTAAGGAAGGAAATGATTTTGGGTGGATAACTTGTGCAAAATAGACACCTAGAAATGAACCAACGGTATGAAGGATCATGACCCAATTTCTACAAAGTGAAACAACGAACAAGTCTTTGATGAAGAATGACTGTAACCCTCTATTTAGCAAAATAGGAGCCAACAATATATTAGAACACCGCATTTCAGAAAAGGAAAGAATAGAAGTGATAAGTTTAAAGGGTTGGCACACAAGGTAAATCTTGATAAGTCCGGGTAAGCTCTTTCAAGAACAAATAGATAGAATTCTCATAATATAATAAAAATGTTCATTAGCAATTACAACTCAAATGATCGAAATATTTATAGGCCACAAGTAGATCAATGGACACATTTGGTCATAAATGTGGCATAAGAAATTTACTTAGTAGCTAAGAATGTGTTTATGAACTTCTCTTCAATTGAATAGCCATAAGACCTTAATTTCGTTCACATGTGTTTCGAGATTAAGCATTTCACCAAAAGATAGATTCTTCCTCTTTGTTGGACGGTGGCACTTAATGTGCATTGGTTTGATCAAGAGGCGCATTCTAGAAGGCTTCCAAAAGTCTCATTTATCCCCTAATCTAGACGGTAGTAATTATGAAGCATTTGTTGGCTGAAATGATCTCTCTTCAAGTTGAACCCGAGTATCCATTTGCATGTGAACACATTTCATACTTTTGCAAAACTGAGCAACCATTTGAAGCTTTAAATAAATCGACCTTTAGACTCTCGTAGGACACACATTAAACACACATTAAACATATATATTAGGAAATCATAAATAGCATAATAATGACGTTGCAACCTAAAGCTAATGACTTAATAAACTATGTAATAACAAGACAATTTTTAGAAGCTGTGAAATTAATCCTTAAAATCCACATGCAAAAACATTGAATGGACTTGGAGCTTTATCTTGTTCCCAATATGGATTGCTCTTTTCGCATTCAGCCCAAACTTGCTGGATGAAACCCATCATTGCCTCTTTGAGCTTATTGTCTCTAGCATGCATCATAGGCCCAATAGGAATTTCAATTGAATTATATTTCCATCCAAATGGTATAGAAATAGGCAACTTGGTATTTGGTCCACTTGACAAGCTCGAGTTCACATCCAACCGTCTCATGCATGTATCATCCCTCATTCTTCAAGGTGATTTATCCCCAAAATATCGCCTACATCATAATGAAATAAATTAGATACATTAAAATTAGCAACACAGGCTTAACTTTCAACTCACCCAAAGGTGCCGTCATCATAAATACAAAGTTGAAACAGCATTGCTCTCAATTCAATTGCTGACTTTTAGCTCAAAGCATTGACAACCATTTTTACTTTTTCAAAAATGTGACATCAAGAATTTCAGCATTAATGCAAATGATTGCCTTTGGTTTCATAATCGAATATGTGTCCCTAATAATGCTTATCTGAAAAGAATGATTTTGTGCGAAGATCACGATAGTTCTTTTGCTATGCACCTTAATAGTGGGAAAATGTATCGTGATTTGTAAGGATCTTACTGGTGGACTGGAATGAAAAGAGAATTTGTCAAATATGTCACTAAATTCCTAACATGTTAGCGTGTAAAAGTTAGACATCAAGTTCCCACCAAGTTGGTTCAGCCTATTACTATTCCAAAATGGAAATAGGAATGAATTACTATGGATTTTGTAACTGGGTTATCGTTATCCCCAAGTAAAAGGAATGTCATTGGGTAATAGTGGATCAACTGACAAAATCTACTCATTTCCTTACCGTGAGAACTAATTGGTTACTCTCGAAGTTAGTTGAAGTCTATATTCACAAGATAGTTAGACTACACGGTATGCCTGTATCTATTATCTCTGACCGAAATCCTCGTTTCACCTCAAGATTTTGGAAGCAGTTGCATGAACCATTAGGTACGAAGTTAAATTTCAACACGACATTCCATCCTCAGTCTACTGGTCTGTCAAAGTGAGTCATTCAAGTGTTGGAAGATATGTTGTAAGCCTTTGCTATTGGTTTTGAGTATGGTTGGGAACATTATTTACCATTAGTTGATTTTTTGTATAATAATAATTTCCATTGAACATTCAAATGCCTCTATATGAAGCTTTTCATGGTCATAGATGTAAAACACCTATTTGTTTGTTAGAATTAAGTGAAAGAAGGTTCGTTGGGCCCAAATTGATTCAAGAAGCTAAAAATGTGGTAAAACTTATTAGAGATAGATTGAAAGCAGCGTCTGATAGATAGAATTCGTATGCTAATCTAAAACGAAGAGATATTGAATATACAGTAGGCGAAAAGGTATTCTTAAAAGTATCCATGTGTAAAAAGATTTTGTGTTTTGGACACACATGGAAATTGAGTCCTTAGTTTATTAGGTCGTATAAGTTTATTAGGTCATATTAGATTATCGAGAGAGTTAGACCGATTGCTTATCACTTAGCTTTACCATCGAAATTGTAAAAGATTCACATTGTGTTCCATTTATCCATGCTTCAACGATATCGATCTAACTTGTCTCATTTTATCCTAGTGGAAGAAATTTAAGTTCTGCTTGATTTATCTTATGAGGAAGAGTTGGTCGAAATCTTAGCTTGGGAAGTGAAAGAGCTTAGGAATAAATGAGTGCCACTAGCAAAAGTTCTTTGGTGCAGACAAAATGTTGAAGAAGTGGCTTGGGAATTGAAAGAGACAATGAAATCCCAGTATCCCCACGTCTTTTCAAGTAAATTTCAAGGACAAAATTTCTTAGGAGGGAGAAATTATAATAACCTAATTTCCAGTAGTGTTGGAAAAGGCAAATTTAGGACCCATTTTTGTAAATCGAGCTCTTAAATATTTAATAAGATTATTTAAAGAGTTAAAGTATAGATGAATTAGATTTTGGACAGCCAATTTAGTCGACATTGTGGTTAATTAGGACCTAGGGACTAAATTGTAAAGATCAATCGCTATAAATTTGTAATTAGTAAATGGCTTAGGACTTAAATTGTAATTAACCAAAGTTTTAAAACAACAATTATACCATGTTAAATTTCATATAAGTGGACGGTATGATTATATGAGTAATAACTTAATTAAAATAATATTTATTAGACTAAAGTAATATTAATTATGTTAATTAACAATCTAATCATGGTATATAAATTGAATTTCGGTGGAGAGAAAGAGAATGTCTTCTTCCCCAATTGATTCTAGCAAGAAAGAATTTCTAAATGCCATACCCAATGGTTTATATGATTGTGGCTTTAATTTCAAGTCCCTATCCATTTTTCTTTGATTTTTTTGGAAATTAAACAATAGGAGCTTGATCTAGCTAACCCATGTACTAATTTGCAAAACTATTATAGTTTTAAAAAGTTTTCATGATAGATAATTGAATGATTTTGGTGTTAAATTGTTATAAATTAAGCTTAGTATATAAAAGGACTAAATTGTAAAGCTTAACTGTTAGTTTTATACATTATGGACCAAAATGAATAAAATGAAAAATTGTCATGAATTTTGGGCAGAGATAGAAAATTTAGAGGCCCTAATGAGTTCTGGTGAAATGAGATTTTAATTCGAAGCCCTAAATTAAAAGATATACTCATCTCAATTTTAGGGACTAAATTGAATACTTTGAAATCTTTATAAAATTGATATTTGATTCTATTTTGATTGGAATCTGATAATGGAATGTGTTTTATGATTATTTGTAGTTAACAACAACATCGAATCGTCTAAAGGGAAAGAAAAAGTGAAAATCGTCGACGAGTGATGCACGAAAATCTCGGTTTGTATATTTATAATTTAAGTTATATGAATTGTTTGCATTTCATGTTACTTGCACATGGGAGTACCAAGGTAAGTATATAATGATGATATAAGATATAAAATTGAGCTTGAATGTGAATTTTCAAAATAAAGGACTAAATTGAATAAAATGTAAAATAATATGAATTGCTCTAAATATGTTAAGTGCCATGGAAATTGTGTGAGTATGTTTCAAATAGTATGGAACATATGTGAAATACTATTGAATTGTATTGTGATGGTTAAAGTGATTGAGATATGATATGTGTACTAAAATGTAAAAAGGGAATTGAATATTTGATACCCTATTAACTAGTCGAGTTGAGTCGGATATAATTGGCATGTCATAGGATTGATTTGTGTATGACTTATGCACCAAGATGTACCTTGTGAGCCAGGATGCACTTCGTGTACCAAAAATACGCTTTGTGAGCCAGTAGGCACTTTACATGATAGTTTCCCTTACTCAGGGTTATTTGATGATGCACTTTGCTGCCAGTTTGGTGTGTTAGTTGGATGATCTGGGTATCCGTTTGTGTCTGAGTCAGGTTAATAAGGATTACAAAATATAAGCTTGGTAAATGAAATGAATGAGTTATAATTTGGTATCTTTGGAATGAATTGTGATTAAATGCAAATGAAATGTTGTAATCATACAGTTGAACATGCAAATCAAATGATATCAAGCCTTAGGGGTCGAAACAAATATGAAAGAGTCAGTAGACTCTAGAAACGAATGAAATATGTGACAATATAAGTGGTATTTGGAAAAAAAAAGACTTGTAATTGAATTTTTTGATATTTTTATGTTTGAAATGTTGCTATTATAAATAAAATGAAATGTCCACATATGTTGAATTGAATTGGAATAAATTAGTGTTTGTTTTATTAAACATATTGATAATGCAAAACTTGGTAACTCTAAATTATTAGTAGATTGTTGATATGTGCATATAGATAGACATGTTTATTTTGGGATTGATTTGTTAATACTTATGTTATATACTTGAATTATAAATGTATCACTAGGCCCTATTGCTCAGCGTACGGTTTATTTTCTCCGTGCATAGGTTCAAGTGATTCTTGAAGCCCCAGAATTGGAAGCCAACATCCAGACTACCATTTACGACTCAACAAAGTTTGTAAACTATATTTCATTTTGGTATCATGTCATATACTTAGGGATTTTGGCTAAGTGCTCTAATGGTCAAACTGTATATGATATAACCTAATGTTGATGCTTTGAATTTGTGTTTGGATGTGTTCATCTAGTTAGTTTTAAGCCTTAAGGTTGTGAATATAGTCTTGAATATGTTTTGGTTTGTTTTGGAAATATGAATGGTATATGTCAATTTGATTAGTTAGTATTAGAAGTGAGTAATTTTGTGGTACTTGGAGGTGCCAATTTTGAATAAATTATATTGTATGATTTGGTAGATGTTGATATGGTATTATGGTTGGTGTTTAAACATGTTTATAGGTAATCCAAACTTGTACCAAGTTGATTCTTGTGAAAATAGTGATTCACGTCGCGACGACGAACCTCTGATATCGCGACGAGATACAAGGCAAAGTCCATGTGGTGACATCATTACTCAAGGTCATGATTAGCACCAAATAGAGAGTTGTATCGTGACGAGGAAACCCAAACGTTGCAATGTTGAATCGAAACTTTGTAATCCTTACCATTTGGTCCTATTTTAGTCTCAAGTTAACAAAAGAGCTTTTTTAAGCTTGTATGAAACCCATAAACGATTATGTATCATTATATACACTTTTTCTGGTTATATCTTAAATGTTTAATGATTTGTAATTTGATTATAGTTGAGTATTAGGGTGTTACACTCATTACCACTAAAAGAAGTCGAGTATTGTAGTGTTGTAACACAGAGCATAATCCATTTCACCTAAGCCTAACTAAAGTCCAATTTGACTAGAATAAATTCTAAATGAAAAACCCAATCGACTCTATTATAAGCCTTACTAACATTTAGTGCGACCTCACCCTCATTACCTCTACTCTTGTTCTTCATGTGATGAATAAGCTTGACGGCCATCATGACATTATTTGTGATTAATCGTCTTAGAATAAAATATGATTGTATTTCAAAAAAAAAATCTCATTAAAATGACTTTCAATTTGTTGGTGAAAACCTTTGCTACAATTTTATACAGCACATTATAAAAAGCAATTGGGCGTAAATGAAATAAGCAATTTGGTATATCTTTTTAAGGAATCAACACCAGAATTGTACTATGAAGAGAATTGAGAAAATCAAAATTATGAATCTAAAAATAACATTGAGAGAAAATATCATCCCTGATGGTCAACCAACACCGTTGACAAAAATGTAGGATCATGTTGTTAGGACTCGACACCTTATCCAGATGCATACTAAACACTGCTTCTCGAAACTTATGAACGTTGAATGGGGTCAATGGTTGAACACTATCACCATTTGTTATAAAATAATGTAAATCTAAAAACTTGTCAAAATCAGTACCATTAGAAGTGAAAAAGAGATTAAAGAAGTAATGTCGAACAATAGAGAACATCCATCCATTATTATTACAAGATCTCCCTCAAAATCTAAGAACATGGGGATATGATTTTGTCACCTCCTTTGAGATGCCCAAGCATGAAAAAGATATTGTGTTTGCTTCCCCATATTGCATCCAAAAGACCTTGGACCATTGTTTCTAGTAAGTAGATGTTTGAGCAACTAATGAATTTAAATCCTTACATAATTGTAAAACCGACTCATCATCAAGACTATGTTGGAAAAAATTCTATTCAAAAATGATTTTCTTACATAGTGGAAAAATAAAATTTTGAAAATTAAGTTGGTTTGTGATATTTATAGCAGTAAAATTTTCCTGAAATAGTACTTGTGTTTTGAGCTAGACGGATCCTAAGCGGTCCCGATTTTCAATCGAATGACCTTCTCCACTATGCTCGTACTATGAACTGCTTTATGTGTAGGCTTGAACAATTTTGAATCAAACACTGAACAAGAAATAATTTTCTTACTTTAATCAAACACTGAACAAGGAATAATTTTCTTACTTTCAGTAAGAAAGTAAATCTTTCTTAGAGAAACCGATAGAATTATTATTCTTGGAAAATAGAATTTATACTTAGAAATAAACTCTCACTATTTGCAAGCAGAATAACAATATCTTAAAAGTTGTGTGTAATTTCTTCTATCTTTAGTCGTACCGATGTCATCTATTTATAGGGAGAGGAAATGAAACCCTAGTTAAATTAGTAGAATGTAATTAATGTCTATTTAATAAAAAAATAATCCCCTAGTTGAATAAGGAGAGAGAGGCTACTAATAGGATGTGTTTCCCCTCATATGTATTATGATAAGGATTCAGGTCTCTCTTGTATTGGGTCTAATTATATGTGCTCCTTAGACTTTTAACCCAACACTTTATAATTTAATCCAACCAGTACATGTTTTTCTATTTCCCAAAATAGACATTATTATTAAATTAATTTTAATTAATTAATTTTTCAATAAATTAATTTTCTCAACCCAATTCTAATTAGTTAAAATCTTGAAAATTTTACTATAATGTAATCTAGGAGAAAATATATTTAATTTCTACCTTCAACAAATTCACATTTTGAACTTCAATTATAATAATTCAAAAACTTAAATTAACTCTCAAGTTATTTACATACTTAGTGAGATACCACATTCATTTTAAATGTAACTCATTTTCTAATCTCACCACATTCATTTTTAAATGTAACTCATTTTTCTAACTTTATCATTTCTATCCATTTATGTTTATTTGATTCATCATGCAATTCATTTCTGGTTTCAATGAGCCAGTGGAGGGACTGATTGGACATATATGACTAGGGCTCAAATGATTTATCATTAAGTTTAAGATTTTCTCCTATTAATTATTAACTCATTAGTCATGAAGTCATTCCACTATAGTATCGTGACTGAGTTCTCCACAATTACATACCATTACGAAAGCTTCTTGATCAGTACTCGTCTAATGACATTGTCATAAGTGTGTTACCTTCATAGGATATCCTTAATCTCTTTAGGATAAATCTTTTCTCCAAATATGATCTTATTTTATCTCATGGTAATCATTACATATTTTTTAATGAAATATCAATTACTATCAAACAGTAATTAAGTCACTCGTCACAAAGGCAAATAACTCGTGGCCACGTTTATTTTCCATTTATCATTTAATGTTAATGAGAGAATATCATTTACTCATGACTTGGGCTATGAATTCCACTATTGTGAATGATCTTACATACTGCAGAAGTCATATATACCCAACATGTAACAATCTGGTTTAAACCCTAGTTGGAACAGTGGTTTCGAGACCACAAATCTAAGTCTGTATAATATTTTAATATTATCTTCTGTGCCATTGATGAGTGTTTAAGCATGTGTTAAATTTTAGTAAGATAATTTATCTGTCTGTGTGTTTAATTTGATAAAAGGATTGAATTGCATCAAATGCAAAACTAGCATGCTATTTATTAAGTACCAATGTGTTGTGGCTTTGTAAAGGTGGAGACCTTATATGGCAATTAATCCATTCATAAGTTAGTGGATTATTAATGGACAAAAATGACCTTGAACTATATGTTATAATATGTTTATTATAAGGTTAATATAGTAAAATGTTTATTAATATGTTTGTAATAAAACAAAAGAATTAGATAGTGGCATTTGTTCATCTTTTTGCCAAAATATTGAACAAAAGAAAAAGAAAGAAGAAGCTAGGGCATTCGGCACTTACAAGCTTGAATTAAGGTAAGTTTTAACTTTAGATTTTGATGATTTTTTTTTTTTTTTTTGAGAATGTTGCTTAGTATACTATCAAGCCCATGTCTCAATTTAGTGTATTAATGATGTTTGTGAGATATGCCATTGATGATATGTTGAGCTTTGTGATGAGTTTAGTCGTTAAATGAAAGATTGGAGCTAGATGAACATATTTTGATCTTGAATTTTTTATGAATTTAGCTAATCAGGGCTAAATTGAGAAAATAGTAATTTGAGGGACTAAATTACAAATTTTATGAAAAATATGGGCTTGTATGATGTTCATAAGCATTCTTCTAAGCATGAGTATGTGATGATTTTGTGAATTTGGTGTTTTGAGAAAAATAGGCTAAATTGATAAATTGTGCAAATGTGAAGGTTAAATTGCAAATAGCCCTAAATGTGTGTCCTTGGATTGCAAATAGCCCTAAATGTGTGTCCTTGGATTGAATTGAATGAGTTAGTGAATAAAGGAGTTAATTCTGAATTTGTATAGATCAAGAACCGAGGAAAACAGACTTAGATCACGGGAAAGCGAAAGTAACCGAGTAGTTGTTTCCATTTCGTTAAATCGAATTCGAGGTAAGTCGATATACAAATAAATGTATATGTATTGAACTGTGTATGTTAATATGACTATTGTTACTATGAATGCTTATGAGATGCTATGCATATGAATTCGAGATAAAATCGACTTAGCGACAATATCCGAGAAGTCCCGTACGAACCTAGGAATAGATAGGATTAGCTATGTCATGACATACGTATCTGTTCTATTTTATCATGTAAGACCACGTTTGGGACATTGGCGTTGATTTGAGATTTCGTGTAAGACCACGTCTGGGATGTTGGCATCAATATGAACATTACGTGTAAGACCATATCTGGGACATCGGCACCGTATTGATCCATGTAAGACCCTGTTTGAGACAGTGGCATCGATATTTGAGTGCATGTAAGACCTCATCTGGGACGTTGGCATTGTACGATCATTCCGAGCTTTTTGAGTATCCTATTATGTTTCTAATGGTTCAACGGGCAAGTCTATGATACAAATGGCAATGTGAATTATAAATCCATTTCCGGCACGTTGATTATACACTAAGTGTGTATTCAAGGAAGTATCTCTATGATCTTACTAAGATGATTATGTATGATGGAATAGTAACATGATATGAGAAAGTATGTATGAAAGAGTTATGGATTTATAAGATTATTGAATGGATGCAAGTGGCAAATATGGCCAAGTGTATGAACCGAAGCATATATGTGATAAATTGCTATGTAAATGAAATATGTTAATGCTCTAGTATGCCTATGTGCCTTTCATGTTAAGTTTATTTGTATTTTGACTTACTAAGCTTTTAGAAAGCTTACTTTGTGTGTGTTTTCTCTGTTTTATAGATCGTCAAAGCCACTAAAGGCTCAGGACCATCGAGGATCGTCATCACACTACTCAACTTGTTTTTGGTACATTTTGGAAGATGTATATAGCTAGATATGGCATGTATAGGTTAGTTAATGGGATAAATATGAAATGTGAACTTAGCCATGTGAATTGGCTATTTATATGTTGGCATTATGCTTGAATGAATGTGTTATATGATGCATATCTTGATATGGTTTGAAGCACATGAAATGGTTAAGTTTTTAGGTAAGTATTTGGATGAATTATTCTTATGAGGTATATGTTTTAGTCTTGAAAGTTGGCATGGTTGAAATTGGTATTGAATGTATAGGTTGATTGATTATTTTGGTATGTTTTGGTTGCCATATATGCATAAGAAGTGTTGGTGATTGGTTTGTAGGTTTGACCCTAAGCGGGTGGCATTTTGGCCTTGCAAATGGCCTATAATGTCACACGGTTGTGGCAGGCACATGGTGTGCCTAGTGACCGTGGGGCTAAGTTAGTAGCTAGCTTAGGAGCACATGGCCAAGACACACTGGCGTGTCTAGTAGCCGTGTGAAGAAGTCAGTATATGGCCTAGTAGTACACGGCCTTGGCACACGGACTTTCCTGGTAGCCGTGTGGTTTTGACAGGATCGACCACGGCCAGGCAACACTCGCGTGCTTGGTGGCCATGGAGCAAAGTTAGTTTCGACCACGGGCAAGACATATAGGGGTGTCTAGCAGCCGTGGGAGGCACACGGCCTACCCACATAGACGTGTAACCCCTGAAACTTTAGAAAGTTTTAAATTTTTGAAAATTTCTGTATTTGTTTCGGTTTAGTCCCGACCCTGTTTATAAGCATATTGAGGGTCTCGATAACCTATTTAAGGGACTCTATGTTTGAGAATGATGAATGGTTGTATGAAATTTCTGTAAATGTTTCCAATCTGTCTGGTAATGCCCTTAACCCTAATCCGCGACGGATACGGGATAGTGGTGTTACATAACACACCAACTTTCGGTTCCTCTATTTGAACTTAGGCTTTTACTTACCTCAAAGTATACGAGTCACGCATACATAGTCCATCATCCATTAAAGATTAATGTATTGCACACTATGAACGTTACAAGTGAATAAATCCACAAACAGATTC
Source organism: Gossypium rotundifolium (assembly GCA_025506655.1). NCBI lineage: Eukaryota > Viridiplantae > Streptophyta > Magnoliopsida > Malvales > Malvaceae > Gossypium > Gossypium rotundifolium. Next base: position 74,544,707 of record CP106731.1, read on the forward strand.
AAGATCTATTCTACTTGGGTCTTGTCCGATGTATTGTTAGCCTAGTCAGTCACATATATGTCTCTATTTTCTAGGAGTCATCTGCTCCAATACCCAAGATAAAGTATCTACCCAATTGGACTTGATAGACAACATATTAGTCTTTTAATTGGTTTGTTCATTTTCGATTAGACTAAGGACATGTTTAGGTTCGTATACTAATATAATTTGTCTTTCCATATTATGATCTAACCACGTAACACCACTTAGTATTAGTAAAACATTAGACAATAGGTGAGCAAATATTTGCTTCTATTTTGCTTTGCATGCAAAAACCATTGAGGACAATATTCAAAGGTATTAATGTAATTCATGAATAATTTTATTAAACCAATCTGCTCAAAAAAATACAAGTGTACATAGACAAAAATACTACATTTAGGGCACTAGATCCAACAGACTATTCGAGCAAACCACTATGGTTTAAATCCTTAATCCAAGCAAAAAATTTACTATTTAGATCATAAAACCAAGGCCGAAGCCTCTCACTACAAAATTTGATCTTATCCAAAACACTACTCGATACACACTCGATCCAACCAACAACAAGATGTATCAAGAAAGAATATTCAAACATCTAAGAATCCTCAAATTTGAATCTCACACCTGTATGACACCAAACAGAGGTAGTAGCCACCAATTTTATCGGGCTATGGTCTAAGGTTGATGCTACAAGGTTGAACAGTTGATGCTTAGAAACAACTCAATTCACCCATAATTTACAAAGCCTTGATCCAACCTCCCCATGACAAAAGCATCGGTGCCCCTCCTTTTTTCCCAAGCAAAACTGAAACTAGACAACGAAACCTCACTAAGTAGACAATTAGAGATACACTTGCGAAAACTATCTAACTATTGAGTTGGGTACTCTACACCACCAAACTTGTCTTTAATCTACAAGAAATTATTGAAATTCTCTATCCACACCCACAAGAAGACATATGCTTGCGGAAAAATTCTCAGAAGGCTCCAACTCACAAATTTTCATGATGATTTTGGTAAGTTGTAAAACCTAGTGAGGCGCCACTTAGGATGATCGGGCTCTTCAATCAAAACATCAACATAATTAATCAAGTAACTAACAACACGAGCATTGTTAGAGGAATTTAATAAGAAAACCAACCCTCCGTTATAACCTACTCTATCCACACATAAACAATTATCAAATTGAAGAGAAACCCTTAATTCTTCCATTTTCTCCAAATGAACCAATGTTTCCATAAGAAACAAAAACCTGGGTTTATTAGAGAATACAAGGTCCTTTAAGGAAAAAACTACACTCGGGTAACCTGAGCCTCGACAGTTCCAAGTACGCAATTCATTAATCTTGGCGGGACCCATTTATAAGGTCGATCAACAAATCAAGGGGGTAACCAGTGGGTAACCCAACAGTAATATAGGGTTGCTTTTTCCACTCATCAATTTCCATAATCTCATCTTCCCTTAACCCTAAGTGTCTCACCACCATAGTAGTATCTTGCAAAATAGTATGAGATGAGCTCGAAGCAGATATTTGGCCCAACATAAACTGATCTTGTTTTGTAGTAGTGGACTCAAGCCCAGCATTTTGTTGACTCATACCACCCATGGCCCAATTCATTACAAACTTGTTAGCACTAGTTGAGTTACCAAATCAGAATTTTCTCAGAAAAGATATATATTGGTTTGCAATCCCTACACCTCGCATTGATTTTGAAATTTGAACAGCCAGAGAAAAATTAAAAAATTTCTTATCTTTCAACTCCTTGGAATCACATCGCCACTGGTTTAACTGATTTTGTGAACTTTGCATGACCTTAGCCCAAATTTCTTTTAACTAACAGCGTACCAGCTCCTCCTCCGTCAGTTCCACAAGTTTTCGACAACTAGACTTACTATGCCTGAGCTAACCACAAAGATAACAAACTAGAGGAATTCGTTCATAGATAAACAAGACCTCGAAAAAATACCTCTGCTTTTGAAGCTTCTTCTAACACATCAACAGTTCCTTGACATTAAGCAAGATGCAAAGCCTCAAATAACTATTCAAAAAATTCCTAGGACTACTCCTATCATAATATGCAAATTTCCCAATAATATTTCTAAGATTCCTAGTGAGACTTTCCAAAGCAAACCATGGTAGTAGATTGTGGACTTGGACCTAAAGAAGTCTGTAGAAGAAAAGATGACAACTTTAGGATTCTAACCTCTATACAGTTGACGAATTAATAATAAGTTATTAAACGACTACGACCCTTCAGAAACCATTTTTTTATATCAACAATATGAAAAAAAAAAAAGAATCAAATAAAGGTTCCTATCACCGATAGCCTTTATTCTTGCACATTGCATTAAATGCTAGAGGGAAAGGAGTGTTCCCTCCATAGCTGCAAAATTGATAACTTCTCCTCGAGAAATTTCCTTACCAGACACAAATGATAATAAGATCTTATTCTCCTAAATCTCATTTGGGTTAACAATCAATTCCACCTCCTCTTTCTCCAAAGAGAGACCTTGTAACTCCTGCTCTATAGTTGAAATCAGTCAACACACCATGTAATTGACCAAGCAATACTAAAAATTGACTGGCAATATTGACACATGCATAAGGCAAGACAAAAACTTGCTCTCCAAAAAGAAGTTGAAAGGAAAGCAAGACAAACTCATTGGCTAGCTTTTGTAACGGAGCAAAATTAAGTATTGCAAAGAACTATTTATTAATAAATTTAAAAAACTAATTTAAATATAAAATCACAAATGAATGGGCTCACATCACTTAAACAAGTAACATTTATGCCATTATAAATGCCTAATTTGTTGTTCGTCACATGAGTTATGCCCATGAGTTGTCGCTTTTGAAATATTTAAGTTTTCAATCTTACTTTAATTATTTTTCCATTTAAAATTGTTTCAATCAATAAATAAGTAAATTACAACAATGATTCTTAAACTTTATTTTAAATTATGCTTCGATTACTAAACTTTTAAATCTTACAAAATTTTTATTAATATGTTGAAAATTGTTCTCCTAATTTCTTATAGCTTAATTATTTGGAGAAAGAAAACCGATTTATCCATTTGTTTTTGTACCATTTCTTGATGCATAACAATATTTAGGATTTTATGAGTTTTTGCTATATTTTTATTGAATTTTTATATTTTTATTTTAAGATAAATTTTAATGAATTTTTAATTTTAAATTTAAGTTTAAGATAAAACCTTTTGAATATAATTTGAAAATCAATAACGTTTTTTTTTAACTTGAAAACATATTAATTGATTTGATTTTTTAAAATGATAAATTACTTTAAAATTTGAATTATTTTCAAGTTTAAGGCGTAAAAATCTTCAAATATTTTAAATTAACTTCTTCTTCTTTTACACTTAATTGAGTATTTTAAACCGTTAAAATGAATTAAAAAGTTCTTTTGACATGTGTCACGTTACGGTTGTGATATATGGAGAAAATGATAAAATTATTTTAATGAATAAAATTATTTAAAATTATAAAAATTCTTAAATTTGTAATAATATATAATACTACTATAAAATTTTAAAAAATTAAGTTATTAATGTTTAAAATTTTAATAAAAATTTTAAATTTAAAAATTTAAAAATATTCTAAAACCAATGATTTATTAGAAAAAGCAAACTTGGTTTAGTTATTTATTGATATGAACAAATTTAAATAAAATGTGACTCATATTTAATCCATCATAAATTATAGGGATAAATTTAAAAATATACATTAATTTTGATTCAACATATAATTTAATATATGAACTTTGATTTTATGTAATTATACATATTAAACTTTTATTTTAATTCAAATGTGTACATAAACTTTGGTTTGTATTAATTTAATACATTGATTTATTTTTATGTTAGATAAGTATATTATTTGTGTATGTAATATGTGAATATAAAATGATTTTTATATCAATAATTGTATTAATTCTTTACAAAATTAAATAAAATTAAATTAAAATCTCATATATAAAATTACACAAAATTAAAATTTTTATATAACATCTCACATTATGTTTAGTTTTAAATTTTAGCCCTAAATTATATTAATCCAGTTTAAACTTAAGTGGATCTAACCCATAAACATGAAAACTAAAAGCATATACTTCTCACGTGCCGAAAAAATAAATAAAGTAGATATTTGGGGTGGAAGACTTTTCCTGTCCTCTTCTCTTTGAGACGTTATTGCTTGAAAGTATGAAAAACACGTTTAGTATTGTTTCCTTTTCTTCTGTTAGTCTTCACTATTTTACTAATATTTGTTGTGTAGGATAACTTTAAAAATGAAACAAACAAAATTACAAGCTTCTCGATGATGAGCTGTAAATTCCATCTACGTTTACGTCTAATCAAATGTTTACGATGTTTTAGTGAAAATTCAATTATTATTCATGATTTAAAAGATTTTATGGGGCTAAATTAGGGTAAAATACTCAAAAATATTAAAAAAATAATTTATTTAAGGAAAAGGGCTAGTTTTAAAAATATTTACGGAAAATGGTCGTTTCACCCTAAAACGCGATGATGTGGACACGTTTTTGCCCTCTCTCCCGTCCAATTACCATATGATATTCTAATGTTTCTGGGCTAGGGTAAAAATATATATAGGGTTTTGGGCAAAATATATTAGCCCAAAAATTTAATTGAATTTTTGTGACAGTTGTATGTGGTAAAATAATTTTGAGAAGACGTTTCTGAACAAACAGTGGCCAAAAACGCTTCAAGAAGGATGCACTGTCAGCAAGAGTACTGAAAAGAGCTCCCACGTGGACGCTCTTTTACTACAGTAGTCTCGGGAAAATTATTTTGAGAAGACGTTTCTGAACAAACAGTGGCCAAAACACTTCCAAAGTAGGTGCTTGTCAAGATGAGTCTTGAAAAGAGCTCCCACGTGGACGCTCTTTTGCTACAGTAGTCTCCGGGAAAATTATTTTGAGAAGATGTTTTTGAACAAATAGTGGCCAAAACGCTTCAAAGCAGGCACTCGTCGGCAAAATCTTGAAAAAAGCTCCACGTGGATGCTCTTTTGCTCTGAGAGTCCCAGAAAATTATTTTGAGAAGACGTTTCTGAACAAATAATGGCCAAAATGCTTCCAGTAGGGTGCACTGTCAGCATGAGTACTGAAAAGAGCTCCCACGTGGACGCTCTTTTGCTACAGTAGTCTCCGGGAAAATTAGACTATAAATCAACCAAATTTCATTCTTAGGTTGCATAAGGGAAATTGAGGCAAAAGAAAAAAAAATTGAAAATGAGTGAACGTATTAATGCTATTATTTACTATGATGGTGAGGTTTATGACAACGAAAATAGTGTTGTTTTCTTATTGGAGAACACAGTGCAACTGAGTTTTAATCGGAACGTCAATTTGGTAGAACTTCATAAAAGAATTAGGCGTAAAATATTCGGAACAACGCCAATGAAAGTTCAGTCTATTAAGTATAGATTTTACGCTTCGGTTGATCCGGTGAGATATGACTCATTCGACATCAAAGGTCCTCAGAGCTTTGAGGCAATGGTGGAGACTCATCTTGCTAGTGGATCACCCTATCTCAAGGTATATGTACAATTTTCATCTCCAAGTGATCTTTCTGCGACCTCAACATCTACTGCTATTCGAGGGGAATACACGACCCCAAGCCGATACTCTGTTAGTGGGAGACAAAACACGAAAGTGCCCGTGTTCGGTGGTAGTATGGAAAACATAACCCCTGCACGACACTCGGTTGGTGGATGGGACATGTATATCCGTCCTTCGATGTCCGATGATAGAAATACGTATTGGGGACATCATCAACTTCTAGTGGTTGGTAATCCACATATGATTGGGAATGTTACGAAAGATGTTTAAGGAGGGATAATGTACTCCCCATGACATCAACCGGCGAGGGGCCCTCGTTTGTTGCAGGTTATGAAGGGTCAGACGATGAATCCAATATGGATCCACCCCGGGAGCCCGGGCCTGATGGTGCAGAAGTTAGATTATTTTCTGAACTAGAGCCTGTTCCAATTGTACCTGAAGATGTTGAGGGCAGTTTAGACGAAGAAGAAGAAGATTCGCTATTCAGGGCGTACTCGCCTTTAGCCCATATGCATAATGTCGATCTATCTCAAGATGATGATTGGAGTTTCCTGAGCTACCACATCGGACGCGTGACAGTACAACTTCTTCGTTGGATTCGAACCAATTAGAAGTTGGTAACTAGTTTTCCAACAAGAATACTTTTCTTGCTGCATTGAAACAATACAGCATCAGGAACAGGGTTAACTACAACGTGGTTAAATCCAAGCTCGATAAGTACGAGGCGAAGTGTGCAGTGCAAGACGGTACATGTTTATGGAAAATCATGGCCTCGTTGAGGAAAAGGACAGGCTTGTGGGAGATCAAAAAGTACAAAGGTCCACATACATGTCTTGTCGGTACAATACCACTATGTGTTCAATGTTTTTGAATAATACTAATATTATGTAATGTTGCATTATTTAACGTACTTCGTTGATAGGTGTTATACAAGATCATCCGAAGATGGATTAAGACATGTTGGTTGACTTAATAATCCCGACGGTGAAGGCCAAACGGAAGACTACAGTGTCGGCTTTAATTGGCAATATTCGTAGCCAATTGGGGTACACGCCCTCTTACAGAAAGGCTTGGATAGCCAAGCAGAAGGCGTTAGAAAAATTGCATGGTCGATGGGACGCTTCATATAATGAAGTGTGGCAATGGTGTCAGGTGCTGGAGAGATATGTCCCAGGCAACATAACAGACCTTGAAATGGAATCGGCGTACTACAACGATCGTTTGCTCCATGGATGCGCAGTGTTCAAGTGTCTATTCTGGCCATTTAAGCAATGTTGAGATGCCTTTATATACTGCAAGCCATTGGTACAAATTGACGGTACCTTTATGTATGGTAGATATACGCATCGGCTATTGCTAGCTGTGGCACAAGACGGCTGTGGGAGAATCCTTCCAATTGCGTTCGCAATAACACCGGGGGAGTCAGCTGATGACTGGGACTTCTTCTTATCTAGGTTAAGGAGGCATGTCTGCCCCCAACCTGATATATGCGTTATATCGGATCGGGGCCCTAGAATACTAGCCGTAATAGAGCACCAGGGAAGCCTGTGGCATCGCACACACCATCGATATTGCCTAAGGCATGTTGCATCCAACTATTACGGGCAACATCGATCTAAAAGTCAACGACGGCAAGTGACCGATATGGGTATGTAATATCTATTAATATAATTTCGTTTGTAATATTCAATTTATTTTCAATTGAAGAGTGGTATGTAATATTCGCTATCAACGTATGTTGGTAGGATACGAGATCAATAAGAACCATTTTCAGGAGATCTTTGCGAGTTTGCGCTCAGATAACGGCGAAGGTGCAAACTACCTATGCAATATTCCTTTCGAACAGTGGACACAAGCATACGACGGTAGCTTACGATATGGTCATATGACCACAAACCTGGCCGAATGTATAAATTTTGTTCTAAAAGGAACTCTTCATCTGCCGATTACATCGATTGTGCGAGACACATATTTACGTTTAGCGGCACTATTTTCGAAGTGAACAGCGAGTTATAGAGGGTAGATGCAAGGAGGCCATGTATGAAGCCCAAAGTCTTGCAAGAAATAAACAAGGGAAGGCACGGGCCAACACCATGCACACAGTGTGTCACGATCGCGATAGCCTATGGTTTCGTGTCACGGAGTTTGACAGACCGAACCAAGGTATTGTTGGCAGGCAGTATCGTGTACACTTGACAAATAGGACCTGGGACTATGGGATATTTGATGCACTTCGTTACCCATGTGCTCATGTACTTGCGGCTTGTCAAGATCTCCGTCTTGATCCCATGAGCTATGTCGACGAAGTGTATAAATTAGAAAACATGTACAACATGTGGAGACACGTATTCCCACCAGTCCCAGATGAACGTAAGTGGCCGTCGGTATCGCTTGCACCGTATAAGCTGTTGCCGGATAGACAATTGAGGCGCAAACCAAAAGGTCGACCTTTCTCGAGTAGAATACGCAATAATATGGATATCCAGAAACGAGCAACCAAAATAGGTCATGGATGGTGTAGGAACTCAGGGCATACATCTCGCTCATGTCCAAATTGGAATAGTTGACCGTGTTCTTAACTTTTTGTCTCTTCGTGGCTATGTAATTTCTATTTTTTTATGAAAATGGTGAACTTTTGTACAAGAACTTTTATTTTATTCAAGTTTTAATTTATTGAAAGAAAAATCAAATTACAATAAAAAATAAAAACTATTATTTTGTTAAATATATAAAAACTAAATTACAATAAAAAATTAAACTATTTCTATTTTATTAAAGATATTAAAATTAAATTACATTAAAAAATTAAATTACATTAAAAAATAAAATAAAATTACAATAAAAAATAAAAATTATTATTTTATTAAATATATAAAAACTAAAGTACAATAAAAAATTAAACCATTTCTATTTTATTAAAGATGTTAAACTTAAATTACATTAAAAAATTAAATTACATTAAAAATAAAAATCAAATTACAATAGAAAAATAAAAAACTGTTATTTTATTAAATATATAAAACTAAAGTACAATAAAAAATTAAACCATTTCTATTTTATTAAAGATATTAAAATTAAATTACATTAAAAAATTAATTTACATTAAAAATTAAATTACAATAAAAAATAAAAAGCTGTTATTTTATTAAATATATAAAACTAAATTACAATAAAAATTAAAATTAAAAAATTATATTACAATTAAAAATAAAAAGTTGGTCCGAATCGGTGTTGATGCTTGGTTGAATCAAGTGCACACGGGGCGTTAAGCGATTCTATTGGATTCCTCCTTCGTCTAGCTTCCGACGGGGGTCGTGGAACCTCAAGCGGGATTAGGTTCCTCCCAAGACTGGTCTGGTTGTGGGTGTTGCGAGGATGACCCACCTTGATAAAATAAAGACCCCAGAGGTGTTTGCATAAACCACGGCGGGGCTGTCTGAATCCCGTATGGCGAAAGAGGCTGGTAGAAAGAAGTGCTCCCTGACTATGCCTCCTGTTATCCCTCACGCAACGACGACCTAAAGATCGGCTGGCCAGCGGAAGTAGTCGGGAACGGACTCGAACCCGACCATGCATTCCAACCTGGGATGGGACTGGGAAAAGGAAACGTATATGGGTTAGGAGGATACATATAAGGGGTAGGGTACGCACCTGGCATAAAGGGTAAAGGCTGTGATGTCGTTGTCGTCACCGAATCGATGGGCTCGGTGATCGAGTCGGTATTGTTGATGGCCCCGTCTCATCACCCCTTCTTCTTGGATTTAAAGGGCCCCGACATTTCCTTCGTTCACAAAGTTACCGTTGCCTCTCTTCTTCCGATAATAGATACGGCTTACCATGGCATGTATTCTGGCACGCACGCTAACTCAGGAACGATGATCGGTTCCCGGATAGGTAAATAGTCATATCGGTTCTCTCACGTCTCGATATGTGCTGACCAAAATCTTGGCCAATCCATGCACAGCTGCCGTAAGTCCACTTTGTGCTCATCATCGAACACCTCAGGTGGCACGAGAATTGGTTACCGGAATCCAAATTGTCGCAGAACCCGATCTGACTGGTGCATCTCACGTTTATAAACTTTTTTTCTAGTTCAAGAGATCCACTCCCGATAAAGTAAAACTCCTAACTAAAACAAACAATGCAAATTTAATTTCAAGTGCCAGGCAAAGGACCAAGCAGGGGCTTAGGCTCTTGTTGAGGAGTTCCGGAAGCTGAGTAAAAGCGCCCAGACTTCTTTCTATACGAAAATAGAAATTAGAAAGAGGGGGGCAACCCCCTACGAAGGAAGAATCTGAACAAACAAGAGGAATAGTGATCAATGGGACCTTCACGTGCCAACTATTCGGATTTTGGAAGAACTCCTCCGAAATTACTGCCTGAATTTATGAATCCTCGTACGGTGTCCATTGAAACTATATTAACATTACCAAAATATTAGTTATATACATAATACTAGACACTAAACACAAAAGACTAAATTATAAATACGAAATTTGAAATTTACTTGTGATTCCGACCGTTGGTCCAATAGAAGCCGTATATCTTCAAGCGAGGTAGGTATTCCAACATGACTCACCGAATGGTTCCACCTAATTAAATAAATTTTTAACATACAATTATACTATAAATCTACGAAATAATTGTAAAATATAATATTAAATTTACCTCGTTATTAGTGGAAATGAATATGGGTGGTCAAGTCGAAGTCGTAAAAATGGAAATCGAAACCATGCCCATGACTGCAGTAGTGATAGGCAACCTTTGATTTTTGCTTTACTGGCTGCGTCGCCCCGCACATCTCCCGATACAACCTCGATAGCACGGCAGATCCTCTAACTCAATTCACCGGCTGCTCTGAAATCAACAAGTTTCAGCAGCCATCTCAGGTGTACGAGGTTTCTAGAAAGGCCTGGCATCAGATAGTCTCTAATTATTTGAAGAATGTATGCCCGAGCATACCGTATTCTTTCTATTTCGGTCGAACCCTCCTTCGGCTCCGGGAATGTGTCTCGTAACCAGGCCATCTCAATCCGAGCTCCTTGAATTTTATTCGGAATGACACCCAGAAGCTCGTAGCATACAGCTCCCCAATCACTAGAAGTTGCGGACCCGGTGACTCTCGACCCGGCCCACCGACAATCCTAACTACAATCGACATCTTCCAGAGTGATGGTACACTCTCCGCATGGAAGATGGAAAGTGTGCATCTCGGGTCTCCACCTCTCTATCAACGTACTAATCAAAGGCGGCTCCAACTTGAACCCCCAGCCTATCGTGGCTACGTGACAAAAACCCTCTTCCGCAGGTAATTCTTGATCAACGCAATGGGGACCATGCATGTTATGAATATAACATTCCAACACCGATCTACAATTTGTTTAAAAATTATAAAATAAAATTAATTAAAATTGCATAGACCTAAAAATATTAAATAATATTAAAAATTAAAATTAAAATTTACCATTTGCAATTGCCCGACGGAGATGTGCTTGTTGTCTAGACGAAGTAACTCCCCGGCCATTTGTAATACGATCGAAAGTTTTCAAAGTTTCAAAAACATATATTAAAAAAATTTAAAAGGGCTTTTTTTGTAAATATTAAAGGACTATTTCAAAATTTTAGAGGAAGTTTGAAGGACTTAAAGAGAATTTTGAGAGGAATTTGAGAGAAGAATGAGTAAGGATTAAAGTGTGAAAAAAATAAAAGGGTTGGGGGTTTTATAGGTTTTTTTTACCGTTGGGCCCCCAACGGTCAAAAAAATTTTGGCCATTTTTTTTACCGTTGCAGGGCTAAAGCGCCCCTTAGGGACGTGCTTTGTGCCACCTCAGCAAAGCACGCTTACATGTGTTTTGCTGGCATATCCCCCCAAAACGCGCTGACGTGGACGCATTTTGGGGTGAAACAGCCCTTTTCCGTAAATATTTTTGAATCTAGGCCTTTTTCTGTAAATAATTTATTTTTTTGGTATTTTTGAGTATTTTACCTGCTACATTAGCTAAATATACTAATTTTTTTAAAAATAACTAAATAGGCCGATTCTTGATATATTTATCAGACCGATTTTAAAAAGAATGTAAAAATATGTCATTTTTTTCTAATGGTCGATTTCTCCAACAACCATAAAAATAGCTAGTTTTATTTCTATATAAGCCCAAATATTTTCCTATTTTTTTAATTCATATCCATTTCGATCAATTCGCTCAAAATTTTAATTTTAAAATTTTAATTAAAATTCTCTTAAGTTCGCTTGATTTAATTCTATATTTCGATTTTTATTCGTTTTAATTGAATTTTGTAATGGTAAATACTCTTCTTTGTTTGGATGACAATCACATTTCTGCGGTTCAATTGCAAATGGTAAGAACATATTTCTAATTTTTATAATTTTATTTAGGTTTATTATTAAGTTGTTAAAAAGATTAATTTTTTCATTTTTTTATAATCAGGCCGAAGGTTGGATCTTAGAGACATGTATAAACAATTTATCTTTGAGGTTATCACTTATGATTAAACCTTATTTAGAAGATGCAAGATTCTTGCATGTGTCTCGTATGCTTGGGAGTGTAAATTGCACCCCAAACTTATCAGCACGTTGGTTGAAAGATGGAGACCTGAGGCACACATATTTCATCTTCCATGTTGTGAGTGTACAATCACACTCAAGGACGTTCATTTGCAACTCGATTTATCGGTGGATGGGTCAACAGTTACGGGATCAGTGGTCATTGGTAATTAGAGCGGCATTTGCGAGCAACTATTAGGCAAGGTGCAAACAAGTTTTTCAGTAGCCGGATAAAAATGAAATGGTTGCAAGAAAATTTTCAATATCTCTACGAAAGTTCGAGTCCCATTGGAAGAGAACAACATTCCCGAGCATACAACTTGAGATTAATCGAAGGTGTTCTAATTCCCAATAAATCTCAAACTCTTGTACATTTAAGGTGGCTGCTACAACTCGTTGAATTGAAAGAAGCATGCCGACTTAGTTGGGGATCAATTATGTTGGAGATATTGTAGCGAAAGATGTGTTGGGCGATACAACCACAAAAAATTAAAATTGGTGGTTGCGTACTCCTTTTGTAATCATAGGCATGGTTCGAACTACCATTTTTACATCATCGAGCTGACTATCCTTATACTTTCTCATTCATAACAAGGTAAAATTAATTTGATAATATAGTTATCATAATATTATTTTATTATTATACTTTTGAAAAAAAAACATATTATTTGAATAGGTGGAACCATAAAGCAAGTTATGTGGGACTACCCAAGGAGCTCAAAGATATCCGGCTATTGTTAGATCAACAATCGGAAGCCAAGGTTAGTTTTTTAAAATTATTAATTATAAAATATTTATGTAAGGATTTCAAAATTAATATTAAGTAGATAATAAATTTTATATTCCGTACTATAGTTTGAATGAACGTCATACTTCGATCCAAGAATTCAACAATGCATCTCGTCCGAATTCTTGGTCAATCTCAATATTTGGCACGTAAAGGTGCCATTGATAGTTTACGCCATGGTGGAGATGCACAAATCCAATTGAGTGATGTGACAGTTCAGGCTTATGCAAACTATTCCGCTCATCAGAGCACTGCACAATGGTCGACTTGTGATGGAGAACCAACGAAGATTGGCCTAAATTCCACAATGAATGTATCAACATTTGGGAGCATAGGTACTATTTCATACCTATTCTTGAGCCAATTATCACTTGGGAATTGGCCACCACTTCGAAGTACATGTCATGGTTTAGACAACATGACAAGTCATATCTACTGCTGAAGGAGGAAAGGGGTAGGCAAAGTCACATGAGGAGGCCAAGACGACCACACCGGAATCTGAGTTCTGGAGCAGGTGTTGAGACAAGTTCATTATCAACTCCAACCCAACAAGAGGCACCAATGGTTGCACCACTTCTCGGTCAATATGGCTTGACTTATTCTAGTGCTTTCACTAACCCCATATTTTTTACACAAGCACCACACTATACACCACCATACCCTGCTTCAACACCTTCTACAAGTATGTTTTTTGCACTACCTTCGTCTTCAGTCTATTACACCCAATGTCGATGACAACACCAATATATCTACCACCTCCGAAAATTCTACCATATTATCCTCAACTGGTGTATGCGACACCATACATTTATACGCCAATAGTGTGGGAAACACCCCCAACATCATTTTTCTACCAAGGTGACTCATCTTCGCAACCACGTGTTCGTAGAATGGAGGACACACTATGGCAACCTAAGACGACACCACACTCAACCACAGAGGAAGGAGATCAACATGAACATGACGGTTGAAGTGAAATTGAAGATGAAGAAGTGGAGTCGTAACCCCAACTTGTACGAAAAAGAAATCTGTCTCGCAACCAACATCCACCGGGCTGTGGCACACATTCGACCCGACGATGCCAATGATTTTTTTCCAATCTTCTCATGTAAATCATAATTGTTAAGCTAAGTCTTATTTGATAAATTTTAACTGGTATTAAAAATGTAATGTTTTTAAATAAATATTGTTTTTGAATCAAAATTGATAAATTATAAGTGACAATTTGTTTGAAATAATTGTAAGAGATAAACTTTTAAATCTATCTTCCAAGCACTTAGAAAATTGTCTATAAAAATGAATAAATTAAAAAAATTGTCTATGCAAAATGAATAAATTATCTATAAAAATTAAAAATTTGTTTATAAAAAATGAATAAATTTGTTAACAAGGTATTGTCCCCAATGTATCCTCCAAATATGGACATGTTGGGCTAGCATGTCTGGGTTTCTACAATAACTACATAACTTCAGTTGGTCTATCCTCTCCCAAATATCCATATTGTTGCGTATCCGAGTAGAATTCGATTGACCTTTTGGGTTGCGATGCAACAAAATATTTGGTAATAACTAGAATAGTGCACTCGATTCTGACGACCACATATGTTCATCTAGTACCGATGAGAATTCAAATTTTCACACATTATACATGTATTCTAGTTTGTAAACTTCGTCCACAACGCTCATGCAATCCATACGTACCGAGGCACATATAACAATTGCGTGTGCGCATGGATAGCAAAATACGTCAAATCTCCCGCAGTCACGGTTTATCATATTAAGTTTACATGGTACGCTCCCCTAGAAATACCTTGGTTGAGTCTGTCGAACTCTGCAACCCGAAATGATAGGTTTGGATGCGAATGACACACTACAAACATAAAGTTTTCTTTTTCTGCATTGTCTCTAATTTCTTTCATCAGATCCTCGCACCAAACGTGATCGCCCTTTATCTGTCCATCATATTTTTCCAATCGCTTTGAAAATAATACTGCCAAGTAGAAATATGTTTCTTTCACCATCGAGGTTACGAAAAATGACATTTCCTCTTCAATACAAAATTGATGCAATCCGCTAGGTTCGTTGTCATGTGTCCGAATCATAGACCCCATAGTACAATTGCGTCCACTGGACGAGGGTATGTTAGCGAGGTACATCGCACCGTAGTCATTAATGGCTCACAAGTTCTCTAACATTTCATGAAAACAATGTTGCATGAACTCATACCCTATCAAGGAAAATAAAAAGTTTATCCATGAATAAACTAACATTGCCAAGCGATTAAAACATGATAGTTGAAATATTGGGGAATACTGACTGCCTTCTCTTTTACCCTCTCGAGAACGGGGGAGAGGAATCAACACTAAAACAACAAAAAAAAAATACTAACGTGCGGTGTCTGAAGTGTGAAAGGTCAATTGTAATATAATTGTACAACAGGATACGGAGTACTCCTAGGATTGAAACTAAGAGACTCAACAACTGAGCAAATTCTAGCTATAAGCATGCAAAATAAAAGGTCTAACTAACTAATTTCTAAACACTATAGTACGATAGGCCATAAAATCAAGATTAATTATACTAATTTACCAACTAATTAACATAATGACTAAATTGTAAAATATGCATTATTAAATTAACCAATGAATGACAAGTTATGGTTGATTGATTTTGATGTGGTTCATTAATATTCGAATTAGGGATATAAATTACTTAAACTTCTAAAGTGGTTATGTTTTACCTTTTGGTCTCAACTTTACCAAATTAGACTAACTCATTCGATTGATCTCTCAATCTCATTGGCTAACCTAGACTAACGAATTGATGCTCAACAAGATTACCTCTTGGTCTCACTTGCCTAGATATTCCCTTAGGAGCATAAATCCAAATTTTTTAGGTTTATTCAATTTAGTCCAATTTATTACAACTTAGTCCCTCATCCAAAAATCAGCTTACCCATATCTCCATTAACCAACCCCCTTAGAGTTTAGTTACCCTTACTAAAAACTAAGCCAATGAATTTGAAAGAAAAGGAAATAGAAGTCATTAACATAAGGCTTAAGAAAAATGTGAAAGTTTGGGTTTTAATCCAGAAAACTTAAAAGCAAAATAAATATGAGTATTTAACAGTAAAATCAAGAACAAGAAACATAAAAAGGTAAAGTTTTTAACTTCTAAACTAAAGGAAATTGAAATGCATTAAATTAAAGGCTGAAATGTCATTATAAGCAAATGAAATTGACTAAAAGTATTAATAAACCCTAGCTACAATGATAACTAACTTAACTATCTTAAAGAGAAGCAACAATAAGAAGAAAAATTGTAGAAAAATGAACTCTATAGTTAAGGAAGATGAAAAATAAGAAACCCTAGAAATGGAGAAATAAACCTAAGAGAAACTAAGCTAAACTAAACCTACAAGTATGTATCCTCTCTCTTCAGCCAAAATTGGTTGTTTTTAGTAGCAAAATTTGACCCCTTTTGTGACCAAAATGCCATTGAACGACCTTTATTTGATTGGTGCTTTAATTGGACAAAGACTATCCTTGGCATCATTTTTTATCCCCTTCAGAATGTGGATGTCGTGATACCCAAGGTAGGATATCGCGATATCATAATCAATATTGAAATGGGGTGCCCCTTGGAAGGTAGATATCGCGATACCCAAAGTGGATATCGCGATATCAATGTAAGTGGTCTTCATCCCAGGTTTGTTGCAGCTATCACAATTCCCATGCTTCGATGTTATGATACCCTTTTTTTTTCGGTGATGTTTTTGCACAATTTTGGGCCACCATTAAGTACCTACAACACTCAATCAGACGCTAGGGCCCTCAATGGCATAATTGGCTAATTTGGGTATCAAAAAAAGTAAAAAGATGCATTTACACTTATTAAATTGGAAATATATAATCTACACTAAACTACAAAAAAGACGTTAATTTACCCGAAAATAAGCTCCTTGAGTATAACGGGGAAGCCTAATTTGACATATCAAATTATGACAGATCAAAGACATACCCATGTTAATGACTTGAGTCCACTGACTATCCAAATGGTGTTGTCCATGGTATTTAGCAACTATATGTCTTGTATAATACCTATGGTTTGTGTTGTCCCAAAGGATTGGTATTTAGCAACTATATGTCTTGTATAATACCTATGGTTTGTGTTGTCCCAAAGGATTCTATGTCGTTCAATTGCAGTTAATATTTTGGGTTTCCTGTCAGAAATGGCACATATATCGGGTTGCAAGACAACATGCCTTCTCAAGTTAGATAGGAAGAAATCCTAATCATTTACCTTCTCTCCAAGAGTTACTATAAAGGTTATTGGTAAGATTTTTTTTTATTATCATTCTGTGTAATAGCCAACAACAACTGATGCCCATACCTCCCGCACAGGAAGGTATTGTGGATTGGTACCAATGGCTTACAATACTGAAATGCTTCTATACATTACTCGAAAGTCTAGAAAAAATGATGTAAAACACTTTTCTCATGGACCAAATGACCACAGAAGTATGCAAGCTCAATTTGAGATCCAAGCCTTGTGGTATGATAGCGTGTAATTGAATTGACTACAGATATTGATAATTATAACCAATATGGGAATCCTAAGACTCATTTTCACCATAGATAATATAATGTTCGAGATCATGTCCAAATCTAACTTCAAATGATCATGTGTCATACCTACAACAACACCAGTATTTCAAAATCAGGAATTCAATATCATATATTAGGCCACTATACGTTCAGGTTGGACAATCTTGTCACGTATTTGTGACAACACAAGTATGCACAACATTATATTTCTTGATTATCCAAAACCCTGTCTTCTTTCTCACATATTCCAAGATTTTCTATGGACATCTATTGTCATACATTGCGCACTTGGCTTCGAATTTCTCCAATGGGGATTTAATAATGTAGAACTTTACCCCGTGTTTTATGTTATATCACTTCACTGCAGCGAGAAAAGCATCTTTCGAGGAAAACTTCATCCCCACTTGTAAATCACCTATATCTAATGATGAACTCGCATGGCTCGATATTCTGTGAGGGGGTTCTAGAAACTCTAACCCACCTTCAGTTAAGAGGTCTACATTATGCATATGGGTCAGAGGTGAGTATGCCCTAAAACATGTATTGGTTTCTCCAGCATTGTTCAGACCTTCACCATCGGAACCACCATCTTTTGGTTCAGTTGAAACTGGCTCTGGTTTAGAAAATAATGCAATTTTTGAACCATCTAGCTTGGACCCCCGAATTGGATCGTTGTTAGATTTAATGCCCTGTTCGATCTCAACCATAGTTGCGTGTCCAAGGTTTATGTCCGTTTGTCAATGCAAATTATAAGGAGTACATCATCCCTTCTTGTATACCTATCATTATAGCAAAAATCTCTTATGGATTGCCCAGCGTTGGAACTTGATGGCATACCCATATAAATGTTTCTGACGTAGAACATCAACGTCTAGAAGTTGAAATAAAAAACACTAATAGAATATCATATCAGGGTAGTTTCGGTTACTGACAAACCTCGACTGATGGATGTGCTATGTGCTAAAGTTAAAATATTGAGCTGAAATCGATGAATGTCATCCCATTGATAATTCCAAAATTTCATAATGAGAGCTTTGTAACAAAGTAGTGAACTCACTGCACAACATTATGGTTGGACTTTCAGCTTTCTATTTCGTTTTAGCATTAACTGGAATAGTTATCGACCTCTGATCACCTTCATCAATGTCGACAAACTCGGCATATAACTCAAGTATAGGTGATCCAGTAGCATTATGCATCTAGACCATCGCCTCGATTGCCATTAGGCCTCTAACATTAAATATTTCATATTTGACGAGGTCCGTTGATGTTAAATATTTATACTTCAATGATGATTTTTTATGGTTCGGATTGCCCACTTTCCGCCTAATTCTTGACTAGAGCTTTAAAAATTAAATATTCTGGTTGAAAGTCAATTGCATTGTGTAGGTCGATGAAAACATGACCCTTATATCAGTGTCACGAATTTCATCATCATAATAAACAACATCATTAACTGGTCCACTCATTTTCAACCAAATAACTTGTTTCACATGTTTAAAACCAAAACATTATGCAAAATAGTTTAGTACTAATTATCAATTAACAACAACAATGAAACTTACTTGATATAATTACGTGTTTTGGTTCGATTTGTGAAATTCAATTCTTTCACGTAGACAATATTATCCTTACATAATTCTTCTTCTAGCGACAGCCTACTCAAAATTTTAAGTTGTAACATCTTTAGTAGAATGGCCACTCGTTTTATAGCAAATATTATCCCAAATATAGAACATAACTTGACATGGGTAGAACAGTTTGGACATTACAATTCTAAAAGATTTTTTTTTTTAAAATCATGTTGTTAGAAACGTTTTAAAATAAA
Source organism: Gossypium rotundifolium (assembly GCA_025506655.1). NCBI lineage: Eukaryota > Viridiplantae > Streptophyta > Magnoliopsida > Malvales > Malvaceae > Gossypium > Gossypium rotundifolium. The sequence continues at coordinate 74,564,117 of CP106731.1, forward strand.
AATTATAGATATAGACCGGGTTAATTTGAAATTAATACCCCGGGATTCTTGAAATATCTGAAATCAAGTCCTTGAAACTTTTAGGGGTAAAATTAGGAGGGGAAAACACCTCGCTAGGTGTGCTTTCAATGCCTCTTTTTGCCACATCACTAAATACGCGCCTTGGGAAAATTATTTTCCCTATCCCATTTTCAACCCCTTTTGAAAAGTTTCTAGAACTCGAGAATCCCGGTCCTCATTTTTTAGATATCTTGAGAATCTCAGGATATTTTCAAATTAACCGAGGCACAATGTTATTTTCTTTCTCACTCGTTGCCCACCCGATTGCCTATATAAAGGGGGTTTTTGCTCACCCTACTCCATCAACTCTCTCGGCCACCTCCCCCCCCTAAAAACTTTTTTACTTCATTGTTTATATTTTACTTTCAAGTGTTTAACTTTTTCGATGAACAAATTTGTTTTTGTTTGAGGGAGACAATGTGCTAGTTAAAGGTGTGTTTGAGTTCACGATTTCATCTACCGTGTCAGGGGGAACCATTACATTAGAAAACTATCACGTTGCAACTCAGGCTCCGAGTTTGTTGTGCTTATACAGTCACCGGTTGTTGTCTAACTACAAGTCCTAGTTGACGGACATTAGTGTGTGGTCATGGCTTGGAGTATGACTCGGGAGCCCACTTGAAGGTGGTTATGCAGTCATGGGTTCAAGTTCTACCTCATCAGAAGTGGATGCTTTGTAGGACTGATAAATAAGTTTGAGATCATAATTGTAGGGATAAACGCAGGGCTTTCCGGTATAATCTACTAATTATTTTTTCTTTTTCACCATTAAAATCGGTATCACCAACCTCCCTCTTGCCCGAAATCGGTGACAAAGTTGAGGGCAAGTGCATTGTGAAGGGCGAGCGAGTGTTGCATTGGACAAAAACTGGAGGTTGTTTTGAGTCGACAACGATTGCTGTTATTAAATCAGTCATTAATAACTCAACTAATGTCGTCCTGACTCGACCTCCAACTTCTCTCCACAACCACCATCGCTCCCCCCTTGACAGTGCTCTCATATCTAACTCTATTACTATTTTGGACAATAAGGAGGTTATGGATCCTACTTTTAGTGGTGACGGAGAAAATTTCTTACTTGGTTATACTAGAAAGTCCCTAAATTTTTCCCTACGATTATCATTTCAAAATTTTGTATCAGGTTTACAAATCATCCTCTTCTAGCAAGGTGGAACTTAAACTCGTGACCGCATAATCATTGTAGGTGGGCTCCCAAGTTATACTCCAAACCATGACCCCATATTAATATCTTTCAACTAAGAGCCTTTGTTTTACTACAATCCGTGATTGTATAAGCACTGTGAACTCAGAGCTTGATTTGCAATGCGATAGTCTTCTAAGGCAATGGTTCCATCCCGGCATGACAGAAGAAATGTATAGATCTTCCAACACTATCGCATCACCGTAAATTGAAATATACCTTTGAGCTTTCACAATGTCTACCTCAAACACAAACACAAATAAATCAACCTCCCATTATTTCCACCCTAAAACCTATAACCCAAAAACAAACCCTTAAAACCCTAACAGAACCTTAAAATCTATTTGCTACCTTAAAAACCTTAAACCCTAAAAACTTTAATAAACCTTAATAAAACCTTTAAAACCTTTAAAACCCTAAACTCGATTGAGGAGAGAGAGGGTGAAAATGCGTTACGCATTTTCACCTTCTCTCTTCAAAATCAACCTATTCCAATAAATACACCATAAATCGGCCTATCCGTTAACTCTTTTTAAAAAAATCAATCTTTTGGTTAATTTAGCATGTTATGAGAATTCATACAAGATATTACTTGTTTTAATTTTTTTAAAGAGTATTATAGTTTTATCTAAAAAAGCATTTCATAAGTATAAATTTAAATTTTTACGCATCATAGAAAATATTCATGTTTTTTCAATGTAAAATTAAATGTTACATAATTTTTTTATTAATAGAATAATCCAATATGAATTATGATTAATAATAATAAGTGGCACTCCTTCGTATAGTTGAAGGGCTCCTTTAGATGGGCGTTATGTTTATCTACGGTTAATGTAAGAATAACGGTGGCGATGAGATTAGATACTATAGCGTGAGATAAAAAAAAAAAGTTAAATGCACCACACTAGAAGTGAATGCCTATCTAAAGGGGCTTGAAGCCAAAATCAGTGTGGAGGAATTGGACAAAGAAAGAAGAAGGTAAATGTACTTGAAAGGTAACTTTATTCTAAGGACCTGATTAAATTAGTCCCTCTACTATTAAATTGATCAATTTAGTCTTTGTATTATTAAAAAGGAATCAATTAAGACTAATTTTGAATAGAGTTAACACTTGCTATTTAAAAAATATCATTTATTGTTCAATGGAGTTAATATTTTTAAAGTTTTTGTGGTTCTTTAAATTAAATCTTTTTGTTTGAAACTGAATTACGATTGAAACAAATAATTTTCAAGATATTTTTTCTAGTAAATATTAACGTGTTACAATTTAAACTTAATTTATTCTTTTAATAATATAAAATTAAATTGATCATTTAATAATAGATAGACTAGTTTAATCTAGTCCAGACATCCCAAATACTTTAACGGAAAGAAAAACCAAAGCATCGCATGTTAAGAAAAACGTAGAAAGGAAGATTTTACAAGATTTAGTTGAGGTAATTTGTACAATGAAATATTTTATATTTAATAATTTTGAAGTTTTTATTTATTTTTATTTGTTTCAGTATTTTTAATATCTAGTAATTATATTGAGTCTCAATTAAGTTCAAATTAAGTTGAGTTGAGTTGGATAGGAGTAAAACTCTTCCAAATTATTTTTCAATCTAAAATAATTCAAATTCAAAATCTTTCTTAAGAGACATCAAACTTCTTATCATTCATTCAAACTCAACATTAAATCACATGAATTCTATTAGCAATAGTTCTCATATTGGAGCTTGAATATTTTTTTGTCCAAGTTAACAATTATTCTTACATGAAGGTTTGAATTAGGTAATTATTTTCACATCGAGGTTAAATTATTTTTTTCAAATTAGTCCCTAAATTTAGTAATTATTCTTACATTAAGGCTAGAATTTTTATCTAATTTTTTAAGAAAATATTAAGTACTAACTTAAACTAAAATAAAATTCAAACCTCAATGTAGAAATAATTGTTAAATTTAAAGACTAATTTTGACTAAAATAAATTCAGCCCATAACATAAAAAAACTATCAAAATTTGAGATTAATTTAAAAAAAAGTTTAAAACACTAAATTTATACCAAATAATGATCTAAATAAAATATAAGCAATAATTCTTTAAATATTTAAAAGTTTCAAAATCCATTAAATATAGCTTAAAATATTAACTGTTTAGGATAATATATAATCATTACACTATAAAGTGAACATGAAATTTAGGCTGAAAAGAAGCAACGGCTATATAGTTTGTAGCAGTAGGGTTTTCCTTTTTCTAAAAATGATAATATTATTTTACCTTTAAAAAAGAAGACAATTTTCTTGGGTGCTTGGTGGTCTTCTTAATAGATTTTTTTTCTTCAAAAGAATGTTCTTAATAGTTTACTTTAACGTGTGACCAAGGAGATTTTTTTTTTTGGTCGGATTTTCATTTTTCTTTTCAAACCAAGGAAATTCATTATACCTTTATATTTATCAAGATTCAATGTGAAGCCTCGAATTGCATTCCAGCTATCTGGACCCGAAGCAAAAGGTTTCAAGTTGAACCCTCTTTTTTGTGTACTTTTACCGTCTATTTCCTTCTTGTTTGTCTTACATTTCATGGTGTTTTTTTTCCTCTGAAAATACTGGTATTCTAGTTCTGTATGTGAATTATTGAAGACCATATATAATGAAGTTATTAACAGCAATGTAATGCTGGAATTGGCAGAATGAGTGGGTCTGGTGCAGCAGTTGAAGCTACTGTGATACAAGTAAGTTCAAGCAACTCTGAGCTTGTTCAGCGAGTGGAGGCATCATTTGAGGCAATTAACAATGTAGATTGTTCTGAAGAAAAGAAGAAATCACTCCGAGCCAGATACTTTTATGGCATCATCTTCTTGATTACTAATCTTACCGCCTGGTTCATCCGTGATTATGGCCACACTATTTTCCCTCCACTGTACTGTGAGTCAAATAGTCCTGTCCTCGAAAAACTTTCTAGGATTTTGTTCACAACTTTAACTTTGGTTTCTAACTCTACCCTCTGTTGATTCATTGGTTTATTAGCTAGATCTTGATTATAGCAGCTCATCATCTCACTTAGATTCAACTTTTTGGTCTCAAATTATTGTCTCTGTATTTGTATGTGCTATTGCTGAAGAAGAAACTTGTTATGAGTACGGTTGGAAAATATTAATATAATTACATGTTCAATGTTACTTCTCCATAATTTTATGTGGCAAACATTACTTTTATACAGATAAAAAAGCTTGTGGAACCCGTGGAAGTGATTGTTTTCAAACATTAGGAGTTCTCCGTGTGAGTTTAGGGTGTTTTGTATCTTTTTATAAACACTTCTTTATCCTTGTATCATTATTCATTCCTTCGATTATTTACTTTCGATTCTTTACTTTCCAATCTTTGAAACCTGAGTTCCTTGACAAAGAAGTCAGATATTTTTCCTTCTCATGTTTCTTACTACATTTAGCACAAGAAAACTGTATGAAGCTTGCTGTAAATGGCACTCAGGATGGTGGGCACTAAAGTTTTTCCTATTTGTTGTGTCAATGGTGGTTCCATTCTTCCTTCCTCCAGGTTTTATTCAGATATATGGTATGTTTGCTTTGTATGCCAAATCTAAGAACTTGAAATTGTAAGCGTGCTAGTATGACTACCATGATACCATGAATTAAGGAGCTTATTTTCTCTTCTTGCAGGAGAAGTTGCTCGTTTTGGTGCAGGGTATTCTCGTTGTACTTTCAACTTTAGTTTAAGTGCTTATAATTTTCTGAAATTACCCCCAACTTTATTCTTCTTTGCATCCTATATTACAGTTTAAGTTTCAATATACTTGTTATAGTTTCATGCTTGCTTCTCTTAATCAATTCAAGAATAATTAATATACTTGTTATATTACATATCATATAGTGTATCATTCATTTTTTGCTGCAAAATAATATACCAATCAGATTAAATATGTTGTTTTCCGCTCATATGATTCAGGATTTTTCTCCTTCTGCAACTTGTAAGCGTGATCGAGTTTATCAGATGGTGGAATAAATATTGGGCATCTGATGAGCAAAGTAAACAAAGGTATTTTCCCCATTCTTGAGGTTATATATCATTCAGATTAGGAAGTTTCTCTCTTATCACAAATTCTTCATATCCTTAATATCATCTGTTTCCCAAGACAACTAGTGTATGATAGGTAAAACAGAAGTATAGGCGTGTTATATTATACACATCAGTTATGCCCCTTGAAGAATGGTAAGTATTTCTGCCTCCAAAAGAAACAGGGAAATGTCTGTCTATAGTACACTTTTTCTAGAGAATAAGAGAAGGAATGAAAGAGGAAAGACAAATTTTCGTGATGATTTCAAACACTTCCCATGGAGTTGTACAAAAAGTCATTTAATTCAGCATCTGTTAGTTTGGTGATGAGGGACGGAAGTGCACAGTCGATACAATGATTATACCATTTATCCTCTTTTCAGATGGTCCGCTGAATATCAAAGTAGAAAAGAGTTTTTACAGAATGATATTGCTTTTTCTGAATGCCTATCCGGATAAAACATCCTACATGAACCTTCATGCCTTGCTGCAAAAGTGTATGTTTATTTTGGAGATGGTAGCATTAGATCTGGAGTGAGCTATGGATGGAGGTCAAGAGACATTAAAAGCTTTATCTTATCAAGTTATTAGAATTATATTACATAATTTGTGGATTTGAAAACCTTTTTGGCCTTTCTGATTTCCATAAAGTTGAGTAAGTATTTGCTGACGAATCACTGTCTTCTTTTCATTCGCAGCTGCACCATTGCATTATTTACCTCAACAGTTTTTTACGTTGCTTCCATCTGTGGAATTGTGTCCATGTACTATTTTTATGCCCCAAGACCATCATGTTCTCTCAACATATTCTTCATTACATGGACTGCTATTCTGCTCATAGTGATGATGGCTATGTCCTTGCATTCAAAGGTATGATTCTCAAGAAATGAGTTTCTTTGAAATACCATTCATTGCTACATGAGTATTTTTTCTGCACTTCTTTCTGATGATACAGACAATATAACCTCTGTTGAGAAAGGGGAAGAAATGACTAGCATCACATATTTGCAGTCATCAAGATGATGATCTTTATCATGTAACAAATATGACTGTGTGAAACATCATTACCATGATGTTTTGGCTTTTATTCACCTTCATTATAGCATGAATCATCATCCACTACCTATACTGACATGAAACATTCAAACCTTCTAAATATGGTTGCTGTGGACTTTATGCATTATTTTCCTGTGCTAAAGATTCAATTCATCTAAAATGAGTACCGCCATTGCATGCGTAATGCAGGTTAATCGAGGTATTTTATCTTCAGGAATTATGGCTGCTTATGTTGTTTTCCTCTGTTGGTCTGCTATTCGAAGGTTAGGAATTTCTCACCGGCGGCAATTCCATGCATTTCTCACTTCAAAGTTTTACATGGTGCATTAATATAACTCCAATGAAATCCATATATTGATTGTTTGCCCTACTTTTGTTTTAACTTTTAATTGTTAGATATGTGTTGACATTTAAGATCCAGCACTTAAAAGGTAACAGGAAGAAGAGTAATTGCATAGTATATGCTTGATTAAAATGTCATGTGAAGGCTAAACTTTACCTGCAATTTTTGAATTTGGTTTAAATGTAGTAGTATCCTGCAAATTTAATGCATCTTCTGAAGTGTTCTCTATATGTTTTACTACATTATGGTGCTTTGTGTTTTTTTCTTTTCCCATTTAGTGTCCAATTTATGTTATTGCTGAATATTAAAGGAGCAAATCACTCAGTTTCATTGTTTGAGCTTGAGGGTCAATTACTTGTATCATAATGTTTCACCTCATGTGTTTTCAGTGAACCAGCTGATGAGAAATGCAATGTACAAAAGCCAAAAAATGGACATGGTGATTGGACCACCATACTTGTAAGAGTTGCCAATTCATGGTTTCTGCAATTTTAATCTCCTATGTCGAACTTGCAAGCAACTTTTGTCTCTCCAAATTAATGGAAAAGGTACATTATTTTCAGGGGTTCCTGATTGCTATAGGTGCTATTGTCATGGCAACCTTTTCAACGGGGATTGATTCAAAATCATTTCAGGTAAATAATTACTCCATTAACTTTCTGAAGATTGGTGTTTCCAATTTCCATATAATTTTGGTAGTTGTGTTCTGATAAGAAATACTGAACAACTCTTACGGTTTTCCAGTTTCGCAAAGATGAGGTGAAAGCCAAGAATGATATCCGTTATAACTACGGGTTTTTCCACATCATATTTTCCTTGGGAGCTATGTACTTTGCCATGTTATTCATCAGTTGGAACCTAGAAAACTCTGCAAGCGAGTGAGTAATATATATTAATTTTCACAGTTTTTGTAAGAGTATTTTTCTAGTGTATATATGCTTCTACTCACTTTGCAGCAATCAGATGGAGCATGGATGTTGGGTGGACAAGCACTTGGGTGAAAATCATCAACGAGTGGTTTGCAGCCAGCATCTACAGTAAGTGAATCCCTGTTATGCAATTCTTTTGGAATTTGCTTTAATATCTTCTTTTCTTTTAATATGCAGTGTGGAAGTTGATTGCCCCAGTTGTGAAGCAACAACCTAAAGTGATGAACAATGAGGAGTCGGTGCAGCAGATAAATAACTCAAACTCGCCATAATTTTATTTTGCTGATGAAATTTTATTACATCTTTATTGTTTATTTCTTTATTCTTTCCCCCACTTCTTTTATTGGCTGGTTTTACTTGTTCAACTTGTGCCTTAAAACTACGTAAAATACAAGCAAATATCCAGAAATCTATACCATTAGTATATCGAGAATGGGTGGCTTTGAATTGTGATTAATGACACAAACTAGCCTCATCCCTCGGGTCTCAAAATAGCCTTAGCTGGTTGTCTTAGAAATTGAGTTTCATCTTTGGCGAGCCATTTGCCAAATAATGGCCTACGGAAACCAATGATAAATTTTCTCTCTACTATCCATGGACTATTTGATTTAGGGATAGTTTAGTGGTGATTTTCAAAAGAGTGGAAAATGTGAATTAAGATTCAGGTATTTAGAAATGGGTCAAAAAAGTTATTTGAAACGTAATCTTTTTAAACTTGATATTGTATAGAATTTAAATGGTATTTTTATTCATATATGAAAGATTAATTTTAAACACGATTAACCAATTAATATAAAATGTTTGTAAATTTTAATTTTATATTAAAATCACTTATAAATGTAACTGTTAAAAATTAAAATTTTCATAAGATAATTGACTCAAATGGCAAGTATTTTTCTTTCTCATGTATTATTATTACCATGAAATCATGTTAATATTATTTTGGTATTAACAAATATTCAATTTAGACTATAATAAAAATATAAAAAATAATGGTAACCTATGGTTAGTATTATAATATATAAAATATAAATTTTAAATATTTTTAAGCAATTAATATGATTTATTTTAAATTTCAATTTGAATATATAAATCATAAATATAATTTATATAAATGGGGAGCAAATTTATAATTTTACACTTAAAGTAGCTTTTAAAATCCAGAACTTTCAACTTTTTGTTTGCTTGAAGAGTTTATTTGAAAAGTTAGTTTGATTTGAAAAGCTTAGTATTACTCATGGATAAAAAAGCTGTCTTGAGAAGTAATTAACTTATAAATTTGCACTTAATTTATATAAATTATAATTTTGATTTATATATTGAAATTAAGTTTTACAAATAATTTATATTAATTTCTTAAAAAGTATTAAAATTTATATTTTATATATCATAATATTAACAATGAGTTACCATAAAACATTTTATTACATTTGTATTATAATCTATGTTGAACATTTCTTAATATAAATAATAATGACATCATGGTAATAATAATGACTAATATTTTCTATTTGACTCAATTATTTAATCCCTTATGATTTTTTTTTTTACTTTACACGAGTTATATTTATATGTTATTTTAATATCCAAAACATATTTATATATTAAATTAAATTTTTAAAATAATTTATATTAATTTCTTAAATTATTTAAAATTAATATATTATATATCATAATATAAACAAAATTAAATATCATTTTAAATTAACTTATTTTTTATATTATATTATAATGTCTAAAATAAACATTTTAATTTTTCAAACAACTTTGAAAATAATACTAAACACAATTTTAAACTAAATTTATCAAAAGTATTTTTTATAATATCTTTCAAAAGCAATTCTAAATTATCCTTTAGTATTAGCTTAGCATTATTTGTCGAAACCATTTTAAAATCGATTTTTAAAAATGGGGATCGATTATTAAATCAAAAATGGGAGTCGCCACCAATACTTTTTTTACTTAGGTGTGATTGGATCACCTTGTAAAACGTTTTATTTTAAAACATTTTTGGTCCACAAAAACAAGAAAACGAGTTCGGGAGCCGGTTACGTATGAGGAAGGGTTAGCACTAGACGTGTGCATGGGTCGAGCCGGGCCAGGTTCGGGTCTGGTTAGAAAAAAATTTTGGCCCGTTTTTTAGGCCCAGGCCCGGCCCGACCCAAAATATGGGCCTGGAAAATTGTCCAAGCCCGGCCCGACGTAAAATCGATAGGCCCGAGCCCGGCCCGGATAATATTAATTTTTAACTTATTTTATTAAAAAATAAAATATAATAAATTATGTACATTTAAAAAAATAAAAACAAATATTAAAAAGAAACAAATAATAAATGATAATAAATCTATTATTATATATGATATATTGCTTCCATGCCATTTTTATAGGTGCAGAAAAGTTAATTATTTCTTTAACCTTCATCAATATACTTTGAAATTGTGTTTGAAATTTAAACAAAAGGAAATCGATCGATTCTTGTGGGAAAATACCGTAAAGATGACACTTCATTAATAAATTTTTAAAGTAATATCTCTTATTAATTTGGAAATGCTTATTCCATTTTCAAACTAAATGTAATAATTGAGTGAAAACAAATCACTGTTTAAATGCCTTTGAGAATAAACACTAACAAAAATTTAACCGGTTACACCAATAATAGGGGTTGCAAAGTGCTAACGATAATCATTCAAAATACAATACGTAAAGCGCAAACGATGTGAAATGTAACATACACAATACATATGTCATAATTATGCAGTATTATTATCTATATCTTATGACATGTCATTTATACCTAACTAGTTTCACACTTGATTTACAATGGCTATTATTAATGTTCTTTATTCGTACAAAATTATAATCACATGATAAGCTATTAACATCGCTAAAATGAAGTTAACCATACCTTTAACTTACCATTTAACGTGTTCTTCAATCAAACAACAATAACACCATTATATAAATTCACTTTACATATATATAAATTCTATATTGAAGATAGTTCATCATTTAATAATTCTTTTCACATCCTTATATATAAAAGGCCCTACGGAGGATTAAAAGTTGACTATTATGTGCTCAACATTGACTAATCTCCATTCCTAGCAAATAAAATCAAGTAGCAAACTATAAGATCTCAAAGATCATATCGGAATAATATTAAAAATGACAACAAAACAATAAGAAGTAGTTACATTAAAATTGAAACAACTTGTTTGAACTAAAATAATAACCAAATTGATAATAAAACAAAAGTTCTACAATATCGAAATAATATTAAAAATGACAACGGATGAACGGAACAATAAAATACCATAAAGAACAATAAAACAGCACCAAAATAGCACCAAAACAAAGACTAAACAAAGATCAAACAAGAACAAAAGAGTCTTAACAAAGACAAAAACAACACTAAAAAAGAGAAAACCAACATCCCCAAAACAAGTACCAAAAACCTGCAAAATATAATCAACCAACCAAAATATCTATACATTAACCAATTAACATATTTAATTTTATAAGAAACTATAAATTGTAAGCTAAATTAAATTGTCAATAGCTAGAAAGGAAGGTAACCTAAAAAGCAACCGAAGAAACATCGTCTTCATCGTCGTTCTTGTCACCAATTTCTAACATGAAATAAGAATAAATAATTAGATTATCACATTGATAAAAAATAATATAAAATTAACAATAAAACGAGAATAATAATTACCCGTTGAAAATCCCTTAGCTCGCATCCAATCATCAAGGCAAACAATGAGTTGAACCATTTTTGGCTTAAGTGAACTTCTCAAAGGTGTGATAACTTTCTTACCCATGCTAAAAGTGGACTCGGAAGCTACAGTCGATATTGGAATTGCCAAAAGATCACGAGCCAATAATGAAAGCTCATTATATCGAACTGAACTTTTGCTCCAATAATCCAAAACATCTATTTGACTATTCAACTCAAGCTCTGGTTCTTCCAAATAAATGTCCAATTGTGACTTTTCCCTCTTAGTGCTAGATTCATTTAAATACCGTTTATAATCATCATTCTCATCAAAATCTCCCCCAAAACCAACACTATTAACATTGCGTTGCAAACTAGAATCAACGGGATCTTTATCTGAAACATTAGAATTCTCGGCCAAAGAGGAGGACGTGGATTTGGATTTCTTAGCATACTCATCAAGCAAGAGTCTAAGATTGTTAAGAATGGTTTCAACAAAATCCAAAGCATGAATACCATAGATTGTAGTAAAGCAATACTGCACATAATTCAACTTGTAACGAGGATCTAAAATTGCAGCACATGACAATATCAACGAATACTCAGCCCAATATTTATTAAATTTCTCTTGCATTTGTTTAACCATTGGAGTTAAAAAAGAATAAGGACCTTTAACTGTATCAAGCAAGACTTTGTGAACCTTCCAAACCCCTCTGAAATAAAGATTGGCTATCGGATAATTAGAACCAGAAAAAATACAAGTCACATCATAAATGACTTTCAAAATTTGCAAAGAATAGTAACATTTCTCCACTTCTCGCCGAAAGTGCAAACATTTTATAGTCTTTATCCGTTGGCCCCAATAATCTAGCACATCTTTATAGTACAGAGAAGATTCAAGCATCAAATAAGTAGAATTCCATCTCACACACACATCTTGACACAACTTTTTGGTCACATTCAAATGAAAACTTTTGTCGGCCACATCATAAAATCTTTTCCTACGAATTCCCGACTTTTTTATGTACTTAATTCCATTTCGAATCTTACCAACAACATCATCAGCAAGTTCCAAACCAGCTTTAACTATAAGATTCAAAATATGTGCACAACATCTAACTTGAAAAAAAGTACCATCACACAAAATAGCTCGGTTCGCACGAAAACTATTTTTAAGAGAAGAAACCAACACATCATTATAAGAAGCATTATCCAAAGTGATGCTAAAAATTTTCTTGTCTATACCCCATTGAGATAAACATAAAAAAATTTCATCCGCTATGTTCAAACCATCATACGGAGGAAATAAAGCTCTAAACCTTATGATTCTCTTTTGTAGCTTCCAATCTTTATCAATCCAATGTGCAGTAATGCAAATATATTCATCATTAGTATGCTCTAAATTCCAATTATCGGAAGTTAGACAAATTAAACCGAGTGCTTTAGCTAACTCTTCTTTAACATGATCTCTCTCTTTTGCATAATACATTAGGACATCCCTAGCAACTGTCCATCTACTTATATTCTGAAAATTAGGCTAGCAATTCTCATCATGTATCTAAATCCGGTTCTTCAATTGTCCTAAATGATGCTTGCCACACACAAGAAAAGTAGAAACAGCTCGGCGACACTCATCAGCATCAAATTTGTAGTTTTTATAGTTGGACCACCTTCAATGATGGTTGATTGGCTATGGTGAATTGAGTGATGTCCTTATTAACTTTTTCAAACATTGATTTAGATGACGTCTTAAATGAGAGGTTCCACTAGAAGATTTAGCGAAAAGATACTCTTACAAATGATTACATTGTGCCTTCAATTCATTTTTGTCCTCGCATTCAAGCTTTGCCATTTCATCCCACACCTTTGAAGTGGTAGACTTTTGACGTTTAAAAGACTTTCATACTCATTAAACCCATCGTCCACAGGTATAGGAGTGTTTGAACTAGCCATAGTCATAAAAACTCAAGTCCTGGAATCCAAATAAACCAAAAGTTAATATAATTGTTCAACAATTATATATAATACATGAATCATTCCATATTATTATTTACTACTATTATTCCATAAAAATATACAAATATCTTTAATTATTAACTGTCTTCCTTGGAGAACATGATATTTATGAAGAGTTGTAAATGGCTAGTTGCATGCACTTTTGGAGTGGTTATATGTTAAATGCTACTCTCTCTTTGTTGGACAGTCTGACTTGTGAAATATGAATCTCACTTTTAATAAAACATTAACATGTAGCCGTAGTAGGGACAAGCAAATTAAGGTCCCATGGTGGTTAAGAATTAGAAAGTTCATATTTGATTTTTAAGACTTTCAAATATTTTTATTTACTTTTTTTAAAACATTAATTATTGCATTAATAAAATGTGGTTAATTTATAATAAATAAAAATCACATACCGTCGATTTCAAAAAGAAAAATTGCATCTTTGTCAAATATCAATGTAAGCTCATATAGGACGCCTCTAGCTAAATAAGGAACAAGTGAATTCTAATCTAGTTATGATCAAGGGTTAGATAAAGGTTGTGTTTCTTCTTTCGGGGTCTTTGTTTATATTTGATTCTTTTTTCTCGTTAAAACACATACATGCTTTAAATAAGAGAACATAAATATATCGCTTACCATCCGATCCGAAATAAATTAATTTTGTTTCGTGTTCCTTGTTATAAAATACAAGAATGTCATACACTTAATTCTTTACTTAGAGTAATGCAAAAGGATAAAAAGGAAAAGACCAAGAAAGTAAACAAAGATACTCTTTCCACATATGCCATAAATGTATGTTTTATACTCATTTCATTTGGTTGCGTAATTTTGAGCGGTTGTATTAGTTTCTCCTCCTAACGCTCCAAAACACATTTAGCTTCTCAAGCTTTTAATCATGTGGGGATTAATTATATGGCTTGTAACACAAGGTAATAACGGCACCATCGATTGCCAAGGTTCATATTGGTGGAAATTGTTCAGGACAATAAAATGATCAGAACGGACCTTACATGATCGAGATCATGTACTCAAACATGTCCAGATATCGAATCTAACGTTGGTTAACTCCCCATCATGGAACGTTCATCCCATATACAGAGTGATATAATAATCCAACACTTGACGTTTTTGCACGGTTGATTCTCCCAACACTAATGGAATAGACCCAGGTTTTCTGAAAATGGACAACCTAATTATGAAATAATTTAAGTCCTCTTTTGGCAGAACCGCAGAAGTAAACATGCTCTGTTCAGAACTGGATTTATCTCAGTTGATTTCAATGCCTACAACCTTTGGTTTTTATCTTTAAACCGCGATGGACAGATTGTTTCCACATAAAAAGTAGATGTTGATTATAATTTTAATCATCAGATTTGGAAATCCATACGTTTAACAAGCCATGCTTCACTGCATCTAGCTCATACACACATAAAAAAGAAGAAGAAGAAGAGGCTTACAGCTGCTTACTGTGTTGTTGTGGCCGTGGGTGGAGAAAATGAGATGAGTTGAGCTGTGCTGAGCTTGAGCCTTGAGGTGGAGAGTGGAGGTGAATGGTTGTTCGGGAGGTGGAGACTGCAGTGCTGGATCGGAGGAGTGGTGACTTAAGGATTTTGGAAATGGGAACAATAGGGAGGATACGAAGAGGAGTCAGGAAAATGAAAAAAGAAAGGTAAAGTTAAAATAAAAAAGGAATAAAAATAAATTATTTAATATATTTCGGGAGGGGCTCAGCCAAAAAATCATACTCGAGGCCAGGCCCGTTTTCTAAATGGGCCTCGTTTTTTTACCCAAGCCCATTTTTTGGGCCTATATTTTTGTCCAAACCCTCCCACATTTCGGGCGGGCCTTCGGGCCGAGCCAGACCGTCCGGCCCATGCACACCTCTAGTTAGCACCTTCATAAAGCCCAAAAATTGGTACCAAATCGATAAGATCATGTCTGAATGTTGAAAATAAAGAAAATTACACAATATGATCATTTTATTAGAAAGAAAACCAAGACTTACCTATCTCAAATAAATAAAGTACTTTACCTAATAAGTTAAGGTATAGCACCTCATGACTTTGAAATTAAGCTCGTCTTTATTTTAAGAAATCCCTATCTCGAAATGCAAAATGTCGAACCCAATAAGTTAAGGCACAACACCTTAAATTCCCAAGAATAGGTTTTTCATTTTGAAATTTGAGATTTCTTTATTCCGAAGGAATATAAACATCACATTCAATACGTTAGGACACGATATTTTTTAAACCCTCGTAATTAAAATCATCTCATGATTTATAAAACTTGTTAAAAGGGTATTTAGTTATTTAGCCAAACAGAAAATCGCAACCCAGTACGTTAGGGCACTATTTCCCGAATTTCTAAATACCAAAATATTGTCTTATTTTAAAATATAGTAAACTTGTAAAAATGTATTTTTATTTTGAACGATAATCCATATTAAAATATCACATTTATAAACTATTATACACAAATATTAAAAAAATGATTATAAGACAATAGCATATAATATAAAATACAACTAAAATAACTACACTATAGTAATCATAAAATAAATAAATAAAGGGCATTACATAGATAAATAAAATATATAAAGTAATATACATAAAACAGCTTAAAAATACTAAATAAATATAAGCTTTTCATGCAAGATTAAATAATAAAATAATTAATAAAAGAAAGCGGATATATAAGATAAATAATTAAACAATGTATAAATCTTTTTGAATATATATAGTATAATAGAAAATATGTAAAACAAAATTATATTAAATAAAATAATAAATAATGAAAATATATGTATATATATAGTACATTAATTATAAAATTATACACATAATATAAACAATATAAATAAAATAAATTAGATAATATAAATAATTTTTATAAAATAGAACTTTAGAAATAATATATATAATATAATACTATATAATATACAAAACATAATATAATAAAATATAAATCATTAAACAAGTAAAATAATAATTAAACATATATAAAAGTAGTAAAATATATATTAACTTATAATATTAATAGATTAATAAATAATTTAAAAAATAAAAATTTTAGCATAATAAAATATTTCAATATAATATTATAATAATTTAAATTTAAAAAAATTAAAGAAACCAAGATCAAATAATAAAATAAATATAAAAGGGATTAAATTATAAATAAAGGAAAATGAATGGACTTAATTATCAAACTAAAAAAATATGGAGGGATCTAAAGTGTAATAAAACCATTATTTAAAAAAATGCGGATCTGATCCCATTCGGGTCGGGTAATCGGGTCAGCTTATGAAACGGCGTCGTTTTGTCATTACATGACCATACCAAAATGGCGTCGTTTCTTTGGCATTTATAAATCAAATTTGAGCCCAGAAAAACTCTTTTTAACACCATTTCAAAAAAAAAATTTAAAAAGCTCTCAAACTCCTCTCATCTCTGTCCGAACAGCCTTCAGACTCCACAGGCCACGCGCCCCACGCGCCGTCATGGACGGCGGTCGAAGAACCAAACCCTTCTGTTTTGAAGTCGAAACATCGGTAACTTTCTTGCCTTTTCCTTTTTAGTATTCGTACAGAAAATGGTATAGATGTGAAGATAAATAAAATAATGAGAATATCACCTTCGATTTTAAAAAAAAATTGTATTTTTATTTTTATATTTTTTGAATATTTCTCTCTGTTCTCTCTGTTTTCTCCCTCCTTTTTTCTCTATTACAGTTTTTGGAAGGCTTTTATAGCCTTCAAAATAAATACAACACAAGGAAATAAAAGATTTTGCTACTATCTTATTCCTTCTGCTTCGATTCTTCCCTTTTTTATGCAGATTGGAGGCAGAGAACGCGGCAGTGGTGGGGCTGTGATGGTGGCGCGATTCGTGGCTCGACGAGGGCATGAGGCATGATCGACGGCCGAACGAGGATTACGACGCGACGATCGATCTGGATGCGAGGCTGTGGCGCGACTGCTGAGCTCCCACCATTGCGGCGCCTAGGGTTTCAGAAACCTTAGGTCTTCTAATTGCTGTTTAAGATTTTGGGCCCCTTTGGGCCGTGCAATTTGGGTCATTTGGGGTATCTGTTTTGGGGTAAAGTCTGTTAGGCTGATGGGTTATTGGGCTAATGTGTAATTGATTTGTGGGTTTGTAAATGGATTGGAAAATGGTCCGTTTGCAAGGGCAGGGCAAAATTTGGTATTATAATGCCCTCTTTGCTCATTGTCGTGTAATGAGAATAGAGCAAAGACTATAAAAGGACCAATTTTGCCCAGTCTTGGCCGAGCCTCGATTTCTTGATCTTCGCTTTCTTCAAATGGCTTTCAATCCCAACTGCATCTTCAGGGGTACTGGAACTTCATCTTGATAGCTTCAACTTTATGAAAGCAGTATCCACTATCTTTTGATCTGCTCCACTGCAAACTCAGGGAGACCAGATCTGATATTTTCAATCTGATCCTTGCAAACTCAGGGATCACCAGACTGATGTCTTCAACCTACTTCCTACAAACTCGAGAATTGTCAGATCTATCATTTTCAATCTGTTTCCTGCAAAGCTCAGGAATGCCAGATTGGTGGTTTAAATCTGTTCCACTACTGCTTAGGGAGACAATATTTGATGTTCGATCTTGGTCCTCTACTGTTAGGGCAACAAGATCTACAATTTTTAACCTATTCCACTACTGGTCAGGGAGATAGGGCTGGTGGCTTAAATCTGTTCCACTACTATTTAGGGAGATAAGATTTGCCATTCGATCTTGGTTCCCTACTGCTTAGGGCGACAAGATCTACAATTTTTGACCTATTCCACACCTTGGTCGGGAGATAGGGTGATGGCTTAAATCTGCTCCACTCATCGCTTAGGAGACAAGATTTGTCGCTCGATCTTGGTTCCCTCATCGCTTAAGGTGGCAAGATCTACAATCTTTGACCTATTCCCTTCGCCGGTCGGGGAGATAGGGTGGTGGCTTAAATCTGCTCCACCATCGCTAGGAGACAAGATTTGCCGCTCGATCTTGGTTCCCTCATCGCTTAGGGTGACAAGATCTACAATCTTTGACCTATTCCACTTCTGGTCGTGGAGATAGGGCTGGTGGCTTAAATCTGCTCCACTCATCGCTTAGGAGACAAGATTTACCGTGACGATCTTGGTTCCCTCTCGCTTAGGGTGACAAGATCTACAATCTTTGACCTATTCCAATGCTGGTTAGGGAGATAGGACTGGTGTCTTCGATCTGTTTCCTACAAACTTAGGAATTGTTAGATCTGCTATTTTCAATCTGATCCCTGGAAAGCTTAGGGGTCGCCAGATTGATGTGATCGACTTCCTGCAAGCTTAGGAATTGCGGATTCATCTCTTTTTTGATCGACTTTCGCAAGCTCGTGAATTGCCGATCTGCTATCTTCACCGCTCCACCGCAAACTCGTGGATGTCGGTGGTGATTAAATACCGCTTAAGGAGACAAGATTTATCGTTCAATCTTGGTTCCCTACTGCTTAGGGTGACAAGATCTACAATTTTTACCTATTCCACTGCTAGTCAGGGAGGTAGGATTGATGTCTTCGATCTGCTTCCTGCAAACTCAGAATTTGTCAGATCTACTATTTTCAATCTGATCTCTGTAAGCTCAGGGATCGCCAGATTGATGTATTCGATCGGCTTCCTGCAAGCTCAAGAATTGCCAGATCTACTATATCCAATCTACTCCACTGCAAACTCAAGGATGTCAGACTGGAATCTTCAATCTTACTACATTGTCCTTTAGAGGGCATAACCTATAGAATGAATATATGCTTTTGTCTAATAATTAGGATGCCTTGATCTAAATGCATCAAATGCTCCTAATTTGAACATGCTATGATATATGAATGTAAAAATGATATGAGTATGATTCCCGTTCAAGGTGTTATCACTCATTTATCCGTCAAGGTTTCATCTTCGTTCCCTTGAAGTATCATTTTTTGTTAATTATTTTGCCCCATGGCAATTCTGAGTCCACTCCACTCGAACCTTGGGACATGAAGTTTGTGCCTCCTACTGTAATAACATTTGACTTCTTCCATCCAATCTATTACCACTCAGAGGTATAGAACTTGTATCGTTTTCCACCATTACCATGAATGAAGGGTCTCTCGACAATAATCCCCTTTTATATTTGGCCTGACCTTGTTCGTTATTTTTCGATATGGTGTTACCCACAGAATTGTCTTATCTAATAAGGATCTGAAGAGATAATCGATTTCCAATGTTTTCAGCTCTTAGGCTTGGTGAGTTCTGAACAATAGTCATGTTTCAGATTCCTCATATTATTTAGAAGCTTCTAAAGTGATATACGAGACTCCTTTTTATGAAAGTTATTAGCTCATAAATCGTTATTTCTATAAATGCTTGAAAAAGAACACAAAAATGGATGAGAAAGAAATTAGTCAGGAGCATAGCTCGAAAAAATAATTTAATCAAAGATAACCCAGGCAATAAAAGAAAATTGATTTGAATGTATCTCAAAAAGAATAAAGCAATCAAAGATAAGGAATTCAAAAATGGGTAGGATAGAAGCTAGGTGCCTCAGATATCGCAGCCTGAGCTTCTTTGTTCCAACTTCTTGAGGACCATTTTAAACTCAATATGTGTTTAGGGGATCCGGAGTACTTTGTCGATGCCCAAGGTGTAACATACTTACTCATTACTAATTTAGACGTAGCAAGACGACTGCATGCCCCACTTTTATTCAAAATTTGAGCTGTCCTTTTGGGTTTTCAACTCAAAGCCCATTTGGTCTCAAAGTGCCCTTTGCGGGTTTTCGACTTAGGCCTCTTTTTTCTTTTTTTTTTTGGGACTCAAGGCTCCCTTTGTGGGTTTTCACTTTGACCATTTTCCCTTTCAGGCAAAATCCTTCTTGACTAAACCTGAATTCACTAGATTGGGCAAGTTTTCGCCATCCATCTCAATCAATATCAATGTTCCTCTAGAACAGGCTTTACATAAGACCTTCCCATTTTGTCATATGCTTTCCTCTAAAATCATTTTATAGAAGAAATGTCCTTTTCAACATCAGGTTCCTTCGTGGAACCCCCTAAGATGAACTTCTTTAATGTAAGCTCGTATCATCTGGCCGTGACGAATAGCTTTTAACCTTTTCTTCAATTAGATTCAATTGGCAAAACTATTTCTATTCCGATGAGAATTGTGTTGCCCCAACAAAGGTCCTAGCCAATGTTTGATAATCATAGAGAGTAGTGATAGCTTCTTATGCCAATCTTTACAAGTCTTAGCCACCTTTCATTTCTTTTTTTTTTCCTTTTTTTTTATGGCAACTTTTGTTGCACTATGATATGTTGCCTGATCTTTGGACAAATTGTAGACTTTGACTTTGTACAGTTATTTAAATGCAATTCTTTATGGCATTTGATCTTTTCCTTTATTTTTTTTGTTTTTTTATGAGTTTGATGACTTCGACCTTGTAACATTGGCATATGAAGCTACTTCCCTCTCTTAGTGAAGTAAATGATAACTATACCGATGAGTCAATATTGACTAAAAGCTTTTGACGAGATTAGCCCCATCACATCCATGCCCCACATGTGGAAAATTTGTGAAGAACTGAAGTAGGAATATGAATCTTGTCTCCTTTAATTCCATATTTGCGTATGACTGATGCAATCCCCTTCCATGGTGAATCAACAGTGCCCGATCCTCTTTGTTTAGCCTGCTTCTTATTAGTCAAGCCATGTCCTGATATAATTGTGCGAAAACATCTTTGTGTTTTTGAAAACAACTCAATAATGTCTTGCCTTATTTTTGTGATGTGCTAGGCCTCAGTCTTCCCCTTTTCCCTAGGCTCATAATATCAAATAACCCTTTGTAGAGTAAGGTCTGTTTTTTCATCTTATTCTACCATCTTTAACAAATCAAAAGGTAGGTTACAATCTCTGTCATCTTCAAAATCCTGAGATCCCCTAGACCCATATCTTATTCAAAAGGGAGTTAGTAACAACGTCGCTCATGTCATTGATATCTGGGTTCCTAAGTATGAAGGCAAACGAATCCAAAGAATAAATGAT
Source organism: Gossypium rotundifolium (assembly GCA_025506655.1). Lineage (NCBI taxonomy): Eukaryota > Viridiplantae > Streptophyta > Magnoliopsida > Malvales > Malvaceae > Gossypium > Gossypium rotundifolium. The sequence continues at coordinate 74,585,540 of CP106731.1, forward strand.
TCTAAGGATGATTATTGGTATAGTATAGTCACAAATAAAGAATGAAAGAATATTGGTAAAAAAATGTACAGTATGAAAAATGAAAAAATATTCACTTAAGAAAATGCATTTTATTGAAATAAAATTTCAGAAATGAGCTTATTTCATAAAAGAGTTCCTGTTGCCTCTAGGCTCAAGACAACAAGCATGTTTTGAACATTACTATAAATCCCTAAATACAGGGATCTCTTCCACAGTCTCATTATTCAAAACACTTCCAAGTGCACAAGGGTTTGAAAACTTCATTCTCTGATTCCCTCTTCGGATATGTCATTGGTGTTTTGATTCCCCGATTGTTAGGTTTCTGATGACTTGTTCAAGGAATCACAACTCTTCTGCCCCCTCCTTCAATTATCACAGCTCCGTTTGACTCATCGAACTTTACAACCCCTATTTTAATAAGCCTTTCGACCAATTTCTTAAATGTCATGCAGTTATCGATTGAATGAATCATTATTCTCGCGTGATACTCACATGAAGAATACCTAAGAAGGCCACATGTCACAATAAGGCCTCAGCAAGGGCAAGCTGACACTGGAATGCCTACGAATTTTCAAGTTGGTATGGGATCCAACCCGAGAGACAACCAAACTAATCCTGTTGTCCCTAACTTAGACATGGCTGAATGAGAGGGGATCAAAATTGAATCTGCAAAATAGTTAGAGAATCGTTGTAGGTGGTTGGAGGAAAAATTCAAAGCTTTGGAAAATGTCGACCATCATCACGGTATCGATGCCAAGGATTTGAGTCGGTCCCGATTTGGTGCTTCCTCACAAATTCAAGATGCCGAATTTGAAAAGTACAATGGAACTACTTGCCTTGAAGCCCACATCACTATGTTTCAGAGGCGATGATCGACATGTAAACAATGATCACTCTTGATTCATTGTTTTCAAGATAGTTTGATGGGCGACTTCTAGATGGTATAATCAATCGAGCCGCACAAATATTAGTTTATGAGAGACTTAGCTCAAGCTTTCATGAGGCAGTATAATCATGTTACGGACATGACGTCTGATAGAATCATGTTGCAAAACATGGAAAAAAGGGCAAATGAAAGCTTCAGGCAATATGCGTAGAGATGGAGGGAAATAGCCATGCAAGTTCAACCACCTCTTTTGGAGAAGGAGACCACTGTGCTGTTTATCAACACTCTAAAAGCACCATTTATCACTCATATGATAGGAATCACCACCAAGAGCTTCGCAGATATAGTTATGGCAGGAGAAATGATTGAAAATGCCATAAGGGGTGACAAGATCGAAACAGGAGAAACCACTAGGAGACCTGCTCCTAAAAAGAGAGTGAGGTAAACAATGTGAGTACGTATAATAAAAGGTACTCAAAAGCAGTTACTATTAATCAATCGAAAGTAGTTACCGCTGGGCAACAAGGGGCGATAAGACAGGAATCAGTTCCCAAACAAAATACAAACAAAATCCAATTTACGCCAATCCCTATGACGTATAAGGAGCTGTATCATACTTTTTTAGAGGACCGTATGGTGTCCCCTTTTTATTTACAACCATTACAACCCCCATATCCTAAATGGTACGACTCCAACGCTCAATGTGATTACCATGCAGGAATAAGGGGCATTCAATAGAAAATTGTAATGCTTTTAAGAGGGTAGTTGAGAAGCTTCTTAAGTTGAGAGTTATTGAGTTGAATGATACACCCAATGCGGAGAACCCATTGCCAAATCATGGGGATAAGGGAGTGAATGCGATTGGGGAAAATCTAACAAGAAGGATCAAGGGAGATATCTCGGAAGTAAAGACCCTGTTAAGAATAATTTGGAGGGAAATGACAAGAAGTGAGTTAATGAAATCAAGTCTCGAGGGAAGAAATGATGAACCAAAGAACTACTGTGAGTTCCATGAAGCTGATGGACATGAAATCCAAGAATGTGCTAAGTTTCGGGTATTGGTACAAAGCCTTATGGATAATAAGGAGCTAGAGTTTTATGAAGAAAGCTCAGTGGGAGGACATATACATGCAACTGAGGAGGAATCGACAAGTCAAAAAGTCAATTATTTGAAAATCATTATCTCCCAACCGAGGAATATAGAAGGTGGAACACAAAACAAACCTAAAATCATAATCCATAGACCTGTATCCTTTCCTTATAAGGATAACAAGATGGTTCCATGGACCTACAATTGTAATATAGTGACACCAAAAATAAAAATCTCAGCTGATACTTCCAAGGAGGTCCAAAGAGAGGGATCTTATACACGAAGTGGGAGACGCAACGACTCGGTAAATGTCAGGACGGAACCAGCAAAGGCAAGGGATATGCTAATCGAGCCTGAAGAAGAGCTAGAAAACCTCATCAATGTACCTGTGAAAGAAGAAGAGGCTAAAGAATTTTTGAAATTCTTAAAGCACAGTGAATATAGTGTGGTGGAGCAATTGCGTAAACAACTGGCCCGTATTTCAGTGTTAACCTTACTTTTAAGTTTGGAAGTTCATCGAGAAGCTCTGATGAAGGTGTTAAATGAGACATATGTTACTAAAGACATATCTGTCAATAAAATTGACTGATTAGTTAGTAACATAAGTGCCACAATTTTATTTCCTTCAGTGATGATGAGATTCCATCTCGGGGTATGGGGTCGACTAAGGCCCTACATATAACTGCTCATTGCAAAGGATATACTTTACCAAGCGTGTTGATTGACAATGGATCAGCCTTGAATGTTCTACCATTGTCGACACTAAAGAGGTTGCCAATAGATAGTTCTCACATAAAGGTGTGCCAAAACATAGTGAGGGCGTTTGATGGTACTGAGAGAAGGGTGATGGGGAGAATTGACATACCTTTGCAGATTGGCCCAAACACATTTGTGGTGGACTTTCTAGTGATGGATATAAAGCCCTCATACAATTTTTTGCTGGGAAGGCCATGGATTCATTCAGTAGGAGCAATGCCCTCATCTCTTCATCAAAAATTGAAGTTGGTGACGGATGGTCGACTGGTCACTATAAATGCGGAAGAGGACATTATAGCGACTGTTACCAATGATGCGCCATATGTAGAGACAAATGAGGAGGCCATTGAATGTTCTTTCCGTTCTTTAGAGTTTGTCAATGCAATATTCATCTCATAAGAGAATAAAGTCCTTGTGTCTAAGATGTCCAAGACCACGAGGATGGGTTTACAAATGATGGTGAGGAAAGGAGCCTTACTAGGGAAAGGATTGGGCAGATACCTCCAAGGGGAGATTCAAGTGCCATTACTAAAAGAGAAGAGGGATCATTTTGGCTTGGGTTTCAGGTCGGATGTTAGACAAAGAAAGAAGGACACAGAGAAGAAGCAAGAGAGGAGAAGGGCACGCTTGAATGGAGAAGATGCCCGGTGGGAACCAATGATATTCCCACACATATCCTAGACCTTTGTATCAGGAGGGATAATTCACCCTAAGAGAGGGTTATTGGAAAGTCCTCACATCAATGCCATACATGAGGAAGGAATGGAACAAAGGAACCTGATGGACATTTGCCCTTATGAACCTGAAAGCATTCTAGACAATTGGACTGCAGAGGAGCTTCCTGTAATTTTTAGGAATTACATAGAGTAATATTCAGAACGCTTTGTTGTTTTCTAGCCTAGGAACAATAAAGATCTCTTTGTGAAATAGGCTTATGTTCAGAACATATTATTTCAATAAAATACATTTTGGATAATTAACTTGGGTAAATATTCTTTCATTTCATTCTTTTAACATTCTAATTTCTTCTCAAATTGTGTATTCTTTCATTCATGTCATGTGAATATTTGTCCCCAAATTCATTGTACATTTTTCACACCCATCACAGGTCCCTAGATATCAATGGCATAAGCAACGACATTATGGATCCAAAAGTCCATTTTGAGCAGGACATGTGTTTAGAGGAATCTCAAGATTTTGAAGGTGACCGAGATTGCGATTTATCTCCAGATTTGTTGAGAATGGTAAAACAAGAGGAGAAACAGATTTTACCCCATGAAGAAGAAATAAAGAACATAACCCTAGAAGGAGGAAAAGTTGAGAAAATTGGGACGCTCATAGCCAAGAAGACAAGACAAGATCTTATTGAGTTATTGCGAGAGTTCAAAGATGTCTTTGCGTGGTCATACCAAGATATGCCTGGGTTAAGTACTAATATTATGGTACATCGCCTTCCCATTAGAGAAGAATGCAAACCAGTTTAGCAAAAGCTACAAAGGATGAGGCTTGATATAGTATTGAAAATAAAAGAAGAGGTCCAGAAATAGTTTGATGTTGGTTTTCTACGAGAGGTCAAGTACTCTGAATGGGTTGCCAACATTGTTCCAGTCCCTAAGAAAGATGGAATGGTCCAAATGTGTATTGATTACAGAGATCTAAACAAAGCTAGCCTAAAGGATAATTTCTCTTTGCCGCATATTGATACATTAGTGGATAATACGGTAGGATTTTCATTGTTTTCTTTCATGGATGGCTTTTTAGGATACAATCAGATCAAGATGCACCCTGAGGATATGGAGAAAACTACCTTCAAAACACTGTGGGGTACCTTTTGCTATAAAGTAATGCCTTTTGGACTAAAGAATGCTGGGGCAACATATCAAAGAGCCATGGTAACATTGTTCCACAACATGATGCATAAGGAAATTGAGGTATATGTTGATGATATGATTGCCAAATCTCAAACAGAAAAAGAACACATTGAAGTCTTGAAGAAGTTATTTTTGAGATTGAGGAAATTTCAATTGAAACTCAATCTGGCAAAATGTACTTTTGGAGCTCGATCAGGAAAGTTACTAGGATTTGTGGTCAGTAAGAAAGTAATAGAAGTTGACTCAAGCAAGGTCAAAGCGATACAAGAATTACCTCCACGCGCATTCAAAAGAAGTTCGAGGTTTCCTTGGAAGGCTGAATTACATTGCTCAGTTTATTTCACAATTAACTGAGAAATGTGATCCCATATTTCGTCTTTTCAAGAAACACAATCAGGTGTATGGGATGATGAATGCCAGAAAGCTTTTGACAAAGTCAAAAAGTATTTGTCAAATGTACCAGTACTTTCTCCACCTAATCCGGATAAACCATTGATATTGCATTTGTCAGTATTCAAAAACTCCATGGGATGTGTGCTTGGACAACACGATGAGTCAGGAAGGAAAGAAAGGGCGATATATCATCTCAGTAAAAAGTTCACTGATTGTGAAATGAGGTATTCGTCGATCAAGAAATTGTGTTGCGCTTTGATTTAGACAACTAGGAGGTTGAGGCATTATATGCTATATCACACAACATGGTTGATTTCCAAACTTGACCCGTTAAAGTACATGATGGAATCCACTGCCTTGAACGGAAGAATAGCTAGGTGGCAGATTCTGCTATCTGAATTCGATATAGTCTACGTGAACCAAAAGGCTATAAAAGGAAGTGCAATAGTTGGAAGATTACGAGCCCTTGAACTTTGATTTCCCAAATGAAGAATTGTTTTATGTAGCAAATATTGAAGATTGTCGTGGAAATTGAATTTTGATGGAGCATCGAATGCTATGGGAAATAGAATTGGGGCAATCTTGGTATCTCCTGGTGGTAATTATTATTCATTCACATGCAGATTGGATTTTGACTGCACAAATAACATGGCAGAATATGAAGCATGCATCATGGGATTTCGAGCAGCCTTGGAACGCAGGATCAGAGTGCTAGAAGTATACGGCGATTCTGCCTTGGTAATTTACCAGCTTAAAGGAGAGTGGGAGACAAGAGATCCTAAACTAGTTGATTATCGAAAAATAGTTCTGGGATTAATTAAGGAATTTGACGACATTACTTTCAATTACCTTCCACGCGATGAAAATCAGATGGCAGATGCATTGGAAACCTTGGCTTCTATGATCAAAGTAAACAAACTAGAAGACATGAGGCCTATTCAGATGAGTATTGTCGAAGTCCCAGCCCATTGTTATGATATAGCGGAAGAGGAAAGAGATAACCATCCTTGGTATCATAATGTATTACGATACGTAAAAAATCGTGAATACCCAGAGAATGCCATAGAAAATGAGAAAAGGACTCTAAGAAGAATGGCCTCTGATTATGTCTTGGATGGAGATATCTTATACAAAAAGAGAAAAGATCAAGTGCTATTAAGATGTGTTGATGCTGTTGGAGCTAAGTAAATCCTTGAAGAAGTTCATGAGGGCGTTTGTGGAACACACGCTAATGGATTCACGATGGCTAGGCAGATAATGAGATTTGGATATTATTGGTCTACTATGGAAGGAGATTGTATCAACTATGCCAAGAGATGTCATAAATGCCAGATTTATGGAGACAAAATTCATGTGCCTCCATCGCCTTTGCATGTTATGACTTCCTCGTGGCCTTTTTCCATGTGGGGCATGGATGTTATTGGGCCAATCTCACCAAAAGCTTCGAATGGACACCGATTTATCTTCGTGGTAATTGACTACTTCACGAAATGGGTAGAGGCTGCTTCATATGCTAATGTTACTAAATCAGCAGTTTGTAGATTCTTAAAGAAAGAGATTATTTGTCGATATAGAATGCCTGAGAAGATCATATCAGACAATGCGCTGAACTTGAACAATAGCTCGATAGCAAAAATTTGTAACCAATTTGGGATCAAACATCATAACTCGTCTCCATATCGTCCAAAAATGAATGGGCCAGTGGAAGCGGCTAACAAAAACATCAAGAAGATAGTTGGGAAAATGATTGAGACTTATAAGGATTGGCATGAGAAACTACCGTTTGCACTCTATGCTTATCGGACGTTCGTCAGAACCTCTACTAGGGCAACACCTTATTCATTGGTTTATGGGATGGAGGCCGTCCTACCCATCGAAGTCGAAATTCCTTCTCCTGTCAGAAATAAAGTTGGATAAAGCTGAATGGATTCAAGCTCGGTATGATCAGTTGAACTTGATTGAAGAAAAGAGACTAAGGGCTATTCGTCATGGTCAGATGTACCAGAAACGAATGATGCGAGCCTATAACAAGAAATTTCACCCAAGAGAGTTTCATGAGGGGGATCTCGTGTTGAAACAAATCCTTCCAATACAAAAGGATTTTAGAGGAAAATGGATGCCAAATTGGGAAGGACCATATGTAGTGAAGAAAGCTTTCTCTGGGGGAGCATTGATCTTGACCGAGATGGATGGAAAAACTTTACCCAATCCTGTGAACTCAGATTCAGTAAAAAAATACTTCGCTTGAAAAGGAGAAGAAGCCAAAGTGAAAACCCGAAAAGGGCGCTTTGAGTTCTCAAAAAAAAAAAAGAGGAGAGGCCAAGGTGAAAACCCGCAAAGGGCGCCTTAAAACCAAAAGGGTTTTGAGTTGAAAACCCGAAAAGGGAGACTCAAATTTTTCACGGACGAGCAGTCATCTCGCTACACTTAAAACAACAATGAAAGGAAGAATGTTGCATAATGAGGCATCAACAAAATACTTTGGATCTTCTAAACACATGTTGAACTCAAGGCAGTCTTCATAAAGTTTGTATATGGAAGCTCAATCTGCGATATCTAGGGCATCTGATTTTTATCTTATTCATTTTACTATCTTTGGATTCTTTTTCTTCTCAAAGATATGTTCCAGATAATATTTCTTTGTATTCTTTTTATAAATTTATTCAAATTTTAATCCTTCTTTTGTGATTAATTTATTTGTTACCTATTATTCATAAATGTGTTGCATTGAAATAATAATTGACGAACTAATAATTTCACAAAAGAGAAGTTTTACATATTACTTTGGAAATTTCTAGATAAGACAAGGAACCAAAACATGACAATTGTTTAGAATTTCTATGTTCATAGAAATATTTGAGAAAGAAGAGTCTGGATAGAGACTATTTCTCCGAATTCTTTGTCTAATTGATAAATGGACGTGATGTCATCAGATCATGACACTTGGGGTGGTATGGTGAACTAAGAAACCCTGAATTGTGGTGGAATAGGTTAAAATTGAAATAAACCCTATACCCTAAAATTTGCAGAAGGATTAGAGTTTCGATTCTTAATGTGGTAGGATGGAGCAAACCTTGTGTTTTCAGGATCCAAGCAAAGTTGACCTAGAAATTATATTGGGACAATCTGGTCAAGCCAAATGTGATTAATGAGTAGAAATGAAGAACAAATGAGTGATAATACCTAGCGTAGGAATCATACTCACAACATTTTTGTATCATAGAAAAATTCATTAGATGCATTTGGTTCATTTTGGTCATTGCATTCTAATCCTAATAATTTTCATGACATGTTGCATTCATGTCACTCATAACACATGAAACCGAGTCTACAGGATATGTCATTCAGTAGACGGTGTAGCGATATCGGTGAAGTTTCAGATCTTATCTTCCTAAAGTTGTAGGAAGCATATCGAAGACATTTTAGTCTTATCTCCCTGAGGTTGCAGTGGAGTAGACTAAAAACAGAAGATTTTATCTCCCTGAGGTTGAAGTGAAGCAAATCGAAAGAAGATCCTATCTTCCTAAAGTTGTAGGAAGCAGATCGAAGATATTTTAGTCTTATCTCCCTGAGGTTGCAGTGGAGTATACTAAAAATAGAAGATTTTATCTCCCTGAGGTTACAGTGGAGCAAATCGAAAGAAGATCTTATCTTCTTAAAGTTGTAGGAAGCAGATCGAAGACATTTTAGTCTTATCTACCTGAGGTTGCAGTGGAGTAGACTAAAAATAGAAGATATTATCTCCCTGAGGTTGCAGTGGAGCAAATCAAAAACAGAAGATCTTATCTTCCTAAAGTTGTAGGAAGCAGATTGAAGACATTTTAGTCTTATCTCCCTGAAGTTGTAGTGGAGTAGACTAAAAACAGAAGATTTTATCTCCTTGAGGTTGTAGTGGAGCGAATCAAAAAAAGAGGATCTTGTCTTCCTAAAGTTGTAGGAGGCAGATCGAAGACATTTTAGTCTTATCTCCCTGAAGTTGCAGTGGAGTAGACTAAAGACAAAAGATTTTATCACCCTGAAGTTGCAGTGGAGCAAATCGAAAATAGAAGATCTTATCTTCCTAAAGTTGTGGGAAGCAGATCGAAGACATTTTAGTCTTATCTCCCTGAAGTTGCAGTGGAGTAGACTAAAGACAAAAGATTTTATCTCCCTGAAGTTTCAATGGAGCAAATCGAAGACAAAAGAGTTAGAAGCCATTCGAAGAAGACCATGAAGTCCAAGCTCCACCAAAACTGGGCAAAATTGGTCCTTTTATAGTCTTTGCTATATTCTTGTTTCACAATAATGAGCAAAGAGGGGCAGCTGTAGAACCCATTTTGCCCGGGCTAAAATAAACCATAAATAATAAATGTTTTTAACAGTCCATATTACTAACCCAACACCAACAGACAACCCAAAATTAAGACCCAAACCCGAATAACAAGTCCCAAAATAAACTAAACCCTCAGACCCAATCTTAACCCAGCCTTTAGCCCAAACCTACACGGTCCAGTGACTAAGAAGAACCAGCTAAAACCTAGGGTTTCTTGAAACCCTAGGCACCGCAAGTAAGGGCTACCCCAATTGTCGTCCAATAGGAGCCCAACAGTCGCGCCGCTTCAGCCGGGGACAAATTGTTGCACCATAGTCTCGTCGGGCCCTGATCGTGCCTTGATTCAGGCCCGAATTACCATCGTCGCGAGATCTCGAATCTGCAAAAAAGGAAATCGCAGCAGGAAAAGGAAAGAAGAAGATGCGAAAAGATATCTTTTCCTTCTTTATTTCATTTTTTGGGTTATAAAACCCTTTTGAAAAATCTGTAAAGGGGGGATTTTTTGAAGAGAGAAAAATATACACAGAGATATTATTTTTAGAAAAAGATACAAACACAAAAATCAGTAGGGGGAAAGCATTGTCACAAACTCAGAGAAATAAAAATCAAGTTCACTGAGTAAAAAGGGAGAGACGTTTACCCTTCGAAAGCGATCGGATTCGGGAGTGTTGGACCTCCAGCCACCGGCCATGGAGGCACGTGAGGCGCGTGGCTCCAAAACCAGCAATTGGAGTCTGGGCTGGAGGATAAACATTTCAGAGAGTATTTCGGATTTTTTTTTTAAAACTGGGTGGAAATGAATTTTTTGGTAATAAAAATGGTATATATAACTAAAATAGAACGACGTCGTTTTTCACTGGTAGGATCCGCGCGCCGACCCGATGACCCGACAAAGATCCGCGCGTTTTTTATGCTAATAGTTTATTTATTTATTTAGTCCTTCCGCAATTCTATCATTTTTAAATCGGTCCGATTCGCATTTTTATATTTATAAAATTAACCCTGACAGTTTACTTTTATTACATTTCAACCCCTAGTTTATTTATAAATTATTATTTCTATTGTATAAATTATTATTATTTATTACTTACATTATAAAAATTGGCATATTATTGTTTTATGTAATTTAAATTATTATTTTATTTTAATTATATTTTATTTACTGAGTTATTTTAATATCTATATACTACAATATATATTTTGAAATTTTTATATAATATTATATTATATCATATATTTAGTTAAAGTTATTTACAAAATATTCCGTTTACAATATTCTTTTTATATTTTTAAAATCATTATATATTTTTATACATTGTTTATATTATTTATATGTTCATAGTTAATTGTGTTGTTCATTATATTTGTCTAATCCTCATTAAATATTTGTAAATGACTTTAGTATAGGAATTATTATTTGTTGCATTTTGTATGATATATTATTGTTTATATTAAATGTTAATGCAATCGTAATTGCCTTTAATATGTATGTTGATAGTATATAAATACAATGTTGTCACATTTTTGTTATTTAAATAGAAAATCCATTTTCGCAAAACTATCATTTTTTTAAAAGGTTTTTTTTTTTAAATAAGGCAATGTTTTGGTATTTAAAAATTCGAGAAATAGTGCCCTAACGTACTGGGTTGCAATTTTTCGTTTGGCTAAATAACTAAATACCCTTTTCAAGTTTTGTAAATAATGACATGATTTTGATTTCGAAGGTTCTTAAATATCGTGTCCTAACGTATTGGATGTGATGTTTATATTCCTTCAGAAAAAGAAAGTCTCAAATTTTAACCTAGATTGCTCAAAGTTTTTTAGAAATCATATTTTTAAATAGTTTTTAAATTTTAAACATTTGGACGTGATTCAATCGATTAGGTACCAATTTTTGGGCGTTACGAGGGTGCTAATACTTCCTCGTATGTAACCGATTCCCGAACCGATTTTCTAGTTTTTCGTAGACCAAAATTAAATGTTTTAAAATAAAACGTTTTACAAAGTGATCCGATCACACCTAATAAAAAAAGATTGGTGGTGACTCCCATTTTGTTTTTAAAAACATCGATCCCCGTTTTTAAATGAAGATTTTAAAATGGTTTCGACATTATTGTTTGCAAAATGCTTGATTTAGAAAAAGTTTGAATTAGAAAAGTGTGTTTAAAGCGTATTGTAAAAAAAAAAAAAGCATATAGTTTTGACAACATATATCTTTACCTTTAGTATGTTTAAAACTACAAATATTTACCATTGAAATTTTTAAATTAAATTATTTTTAATTAAAATAAAGTTTTAATAAAATATATTACCATTAACATTAGTATCCTTATTAAAGTAAAATTCCTTAATTTATTAAAATATTAATAAAATATATTATAATTAATGTTCAAGTCCTTATTAAAATAAATTTCCTTAATTTATTATTTTTATTAAAATAAAATGAATATTTTTTAAATTTTTAAATTGATAAAATAACTTATTGTTGATAAAATTTAAATTATTCAATATTTTTATTCAATTAAAGTATTACTTATTTTTACTTCCATTAAAATCAAAGTGCTTATATATATTTTATTAAATTAAACATTAACTAATTTTTCTATTAATTATATATATAATTTTTATTTTAATTTATTTTAATATAATAAATTTAATTAAAATTCTCTTGATCAAATTTGCATAAATTATTTCAATCTTATTCAAATATATTTTAAGAGTTACAAACTCAAAAACAAAGTTTCTAAATGACTTAAACATTCTACAAAATTTTTTGAAAACCCCCAAGTCTTTTAAAATGTTTCTAAGCCACATTTTCTAAGTTCTTAGTTTTGTCTTGAAACACAAGTGTGTCTATCTCGAGACAGACCAATATTGAAGCTAAAATTGCTTCAAGGGAACCCTATATCATGAAAAAAGTAAGGTAAACTATAAAGGAGACTTGTCTCGAGAAAATCGAGCAACTGTCTCGAGACATATAGCATATTGTCTTAAGACAAGCTTATTGTCTCTTGAGACCTCAAGCTTTAATGATCATATTTTTGTTCTTATTGTCTCGAGACATTCTACTGTAGGCTACTTTAAATACGCAAAATAAACACTCCCAACAACTAGAAACTCTCTCCAACAGCTCTAAACGTCCATAATTCAATGAGAGCTTGTAAATATCATTCAATGACACTCATAGGAAGACAAGAAACAAGTACACAAAGATCAAAAGCTTAATTCCAATAATTTCTCATTATTATTCTTATTTCTCTTGTACACACTTGTGGGTTTAATTGTTATTCATTCTTTCATGTGTTTTATTTGTTGTGTGAGAGTGCTTAACTGTTATATATCAACCTTCTAAAGGTGATAATCCTTTCAAAATTTATTTCTCATTTTTGTGAGGATTTACCTAAGGTTTTGGGTAGAAAATCTTACGAGGAAGTGACCCTATCTTGCCTTTTGAAAAGATAAAGATTGTAAAGGTTAAACATTGTGTTTGAAAGGTCCAAATTTAGTGACTTTGAGAAAATTTTAGTTGTGGTAAGCTAAGTAGTGGAGGTAGGCAATTGGGGTCGACCCATTATAAATTCTTGAGTCCCTATTGTTTTTCATCTTTGCTTTAATTTTTATACGCCAATTCACCCCTGTAACACCTTACCCGACCCGATTTATCGAATCCGAATATAATATGTCACAATACCTACACACTTAAATTTTTTTTTTTTTTACAATTTACATAAGTCATACTAAATGTACTTCTCATTTCTTTAAAATCCTTTTTAGGACAATAAGTTTGATTATAACATTTATCGTTTGTCACAAACTTTCAAAGGTAAAATAAAACCTTACATCAAATTGTTTGATAAAAATAGACATATTTGTAGCATATATTACTATTTTTCATTTGAAAAACATATTTATATAAATGTCCCTTTGTACGCATAATATTACCCTAGGTCTACCACTATGTCATAACTTTGGCTTGGTCCCTCCCGACACACTTGTTCAATTTTTAGACCTGTATACTTAAAAATCATATAAGTTCAAAGGAACTTAATCGGTCTCACTCATTATTACCTTTGAATGATGTTGTAGAATTTCTCCACTCAAGGGTTAGATCTCCTCTCAGACTTAGGCGAATACCTTCTGGTACTTGATTGGTAAATAACCATACGTCAATCTCTACACTTAATCATCTTATAGTTATCTCACCTGACTGGTGGGTCTCAAACTTTACATCATACTTCAAATCCTATTACACAATCTCTTTGCAATTTGTAGTTAGATACGATTCTCAGAACGATACTCAACGTATACTACTCTTAACGGATTCCTTTACAGAGCCCAGTGATTATCTTAACATCAGGTACATCATATCTTCAAATTAGTTCAGACAGACATACTTAAAAGAATACATCGTTTTAATTCAAGAAATAGAATCCTAGATAACTTCAATACAGGACCTAAGAAATTGAAGTTTGGCGGGCACATACACTACCCCCTATTTCAATACATAAGGTTCCTGTCATAGCAGATCACTAAAGCGGATTCATCAGTTGGTTACTCTTGTCGAGAATTTTATCAGAAAATGCCTCACAGGCATACCCAAATCTTACTCAAGGCATACTAGCATCTCACCACTTGATCATTATAGAATTCACTCTACGAATTTCCCAGATAATTCGCCATAAAGGCTTTCTAGAGGATTTGCCACAATTGCTTTCCATGAAATCTGTGTTAACTATCTTAGCAGACCATCTCAATGGATGCCATAGGGTTTCTCCCACATGGTATTATACATGCTTGCCCTCTTCGCATATTATTATATGATGTCATGGCCATGAATTTTCCACAGATTTATTTCGTGATATGTCAGTCCAGATAGCATTATAGCTTCCCTACCATATGCTACACAATAAATCTCTATTTTATAGTGATCTACCTGTTTAGTTAGCAATATACCTACCCTACTGGAAGCAACACAAACAAATATATTTCTCACCTTTTTACATAACCCTGAATTGTCAGGTATTGGAATCATATAACAGGAAAGTATTAGGTAATGACTACACACACTCCAACAACATCTTATATCACACAATGTCATATCATGCCGCATGTTCACCTAATTTACATATTTGTATATTCCTCTTAGAAATACATATAAACATAATTACATGACATGCATGAGTTGGATTTAGAGACTCACCTTTACCTTGGCCCAGAGCTTCTGCTTTGATAGTCCTTCTCGATCCAACAGTAGAAACTGCTTAAATGATCATAAGATTTCCATTAAAATCCTCATTACAAACACTTTAATAACATTTTAACTACAAGCGACCCTCATGTAAGGTCTTCTTGTAACACTCTTCCCTTTTATAGTCGTAATGTGCAAAGTTGTAAGACTTAACAGAAAGTAGAATCATATACTCATTAAACGAGATCCCAAACTAATCTTAACAAAAATAAAAATAAAAAGAAGAGAATGTTGAGATTAGAAAAAAAACATGAACATTGAGCAGATAGAAAAACCATTTGAAGTGTCATCTTCCCATAAATATACTCTCGATCCCTTGATTTCCCTACCAAATCCAAGGTAGGTACAATAATTCGATCCAACCAACATTTGTTTTTCTATTTCCCAAAATAAACTTCTCAATATATTTTCAGTTAAATAATTTTCTCAACCCAATTCTCATTCCATTAAAATCATGACGACTTTATTGTAAAAGAATCTATGAAAAATGTATTTAATTATTTTGTATTCAATGATTCACTATGATCAAACGATTTATTTCCATTTTCAAACTTCGTTTAATTTGAAAAACATAAATTCATTTTCAGGTCATTTTCATTTTGGAGAAAACCACATTTATTTCCAAATGATTCCATTTCTCATTATCATCTTAATTTTGGAGAAAATCATTATCATTTCCAAATGATTTCTCATTTCTCCAGTTTCACCATTTCTATTCATTTTTGTTCATTTGATTCAACATGCAAAACATTTCTAGTTTCAATGAGCTAGCAGAGAGACCGATTGGACATATGCAGTTGAGACTTAAATGATTTATAATTAGGTTCCAGCTCTTCACCTATTAATTATAAACTCATTTAATCATGAAATCATTCCACTATGAGCTCTCCCCAAGGCATACCATTACGAAAACAACTCGATTAGTGCTTGTGCAATTACCTTGTAATAAGTGTGTTACCCTCATAGGATATCCTTAATCTCTTTGGGATAATATTCGTTCTCCTAATACTATCCTATTTTATCTCATGGTAACCATTACATCTTTCTTCATGAAAAATCAATTACTATCAAATAGTAATCAAGTTATTCGTCACAAAGATGAATGACCCGTGGCCACGTTTACTTTTCATCAATCAAGTAATTCCAATGAGAGGATATCATTTACCCATGTCTCGAGCTATGAATTCCACTACTGTGAATGACATTGCATACTGTAGAAGTCGTACACCCAACACACTAGCTTTTGGTTTCTTGTCTATTCGAACTTAAGCTTTTATTTACATCAAAGTGTACAAATCACGCATATATAGTTTGTCATCCACTCAAGATTTAAGTGTGTTACACTATGAACACTACAAGTGAATAAATCCAAAAATGGATTTAGAATCTATTCTTCTTGGGTTCAGTCTGATGTACTATCAGTCCAATTAGTCACATCTATGTCTCTATCTTCTAGGAGTCATCCGCTCCAATGCCCTAAATAAAACATCTCTCAATTAAACGTGATAGATGACATATTAGTCTTTCAATTGGTTTTTTCATTTCCAATTAGAATAAGGACATTTTTAGCTTTGTCTACTAATATAAGTTGTCTTTTCGTATTACGGTCCGACCACGTAATAACGCTTAGTAGTAGTTTAAACATTAGACAACCAATAAGTAACATTTTCTTCTATTTTGATTTGCATGCATAAACCACATGAGGACAATCATACAAACTATATTAATGTAATTAGTGAATTTGTTTTATAAATCAATCTGTTCAAAAAAATTACAAGTTTACAAACAAATATACTGCACTTAAGACACTAGATCCAACAACGAGTTCTATTGGCAATGAAACGTTTTATAATTGCAGATATGTGTTTGAGAATGGTCAGTAGGTCAAGAAAGGTTTTGAACGATATGCTCAAAATCCGCAAGATGACAGTCATAAAGAAGGAGGCCAAGACCAAGCACAAGTCGATAAGCATGCTCCCTGAGCAATAGTGGACTTGTTTATGTTTCTATTTGCTTTGGTTGGTAAATTTTTTTAAGGTGTTTATGTTTGGATGTTAAGGATGATTTTCTTTAGGATATTTATGTTTTATAATGATTCTTCTTTAATCTATCTAGTGTTCACACATGCTCTTTCATTTCTTATTGTTGTGATTTTTTTATCTTTTTTTTTTTTTTGCATTTTCTTCGAAACGCTTTGATTTTCAAACGTTTCTCTATTGGTATGTTTCACCTCATTTTTGTTTTAAATTTTTTTATATACTAAAAACGGGAAGGCATATAGCAAAATTTTGAATTTACTTAAAAAGTAATGGCAAAACATAATTTCAAATTTTGAAAATAAAATTGCTAATAAGTTTTGATTTGTTAACTATTTATTTTGAAAGCCTTTTTTCTAAATAATTTCTTTTATGAAATTCAAAACATTGTTTGGTCAAAAGAATGTCTTCATAAAGTGTTTTAAAAGGAAGCTTAACTTGAAAATAACATTTGATTTAGGGTAGCTTTTGCAAAGCAAATTTTTCAAAAAAGTTTAATTATATAAAAAGAAGGGAGATTATTAACTTTGATTTTTATTTATTTTGGTATAATAAACTTAATTATAAATTTCCTTAATTAAATTTACATAAATTATTATATTATTCAAATATATTTTCAAGTGTTACAAACTCAAAAATAAAATTTCTAAATGACTTAAACTTTCTACAAATCTTTTGAGAACCCCTAATCCTTTAAAATGTTTCTAAGCCATATTTTTCTAAGTTCTCAACCTTGTTTGGAGGCACAAGCATGTTTGTCTTTAAATAGACCAACATTGAAGCTAAAATTGCTTCAAGAAAACCCTGTCTTGAGAAAAAAGTCATTTTGTCTCGAGCCAGCCAACACTGAAGCTAAGGTAAGCTATAAGGGAACCTTGTCTCGAGACAAAAGCCTTTTTTTGTCTCAAGACAACAAAACATCAAAGCTAAGGTTTGCTTTAGGAGAGCCTTGTCTCAAGACAACCTAGAAAATGTCTCAAGACATATAGCAAATTGTCTCGAGACAAGCCTATTTGTCTCGAGACCTCAGAATCCAACAATCATAGTTTTGTTCTTCCTGTCCTGAGACAAGGGGTTTATGTCACAAGAGATACTGCTGCAGGCTATACTAAATGCACGAAATAAATGCTCCGAATGGCTAGAAACTCCCTTCAATAGCTCCAAACGTCCATAATTCAATGAGATGGTATAATATCTTTCAAGGACACTTATATGAATACAATAAGTAAGTACACAAAGATCATGAGTTTAATTCAAACCAATTCTCATTATTACTCTTATTTTATCTTGCACACATTTGTGGTTTTAGTTGTTATTCGTTCTTTCAAGTGTTGTATTGTTGTGTGAGAGTGCTTAATTTTTGTATATCAACCACTACAACAAAACAGACTTTTAGCGGCATTTTTAGTGGCGTTTTAAAGAAAACACCGCAAATATTATAAACGCCGCAAAAAAAATGAGCAATAGCGGCGTTTATTTCCAAAACGCCGCTAAAAAGGATATATAGCGGCGTTTATTCTTAAAACACCGCTAAAGGTCTGAGCATTAGTGGCACTTTTGGAAGAACGCCACTAAAAGTCTGAGCATTCGTGTCGCTTTTGGAAAAACGTCGCTAAAAGTCTGAGCATTCGCGGCGCTTTTGGAAAAACGCCGCTAAAAGTCTGAGCATTAGCGGCGCTTTTGAAAAACGCTTTTGAGAAAAACGTAGCTGGAAAAAAAAATTAGCGGCACTTTTGAAATTACGCGCTAAAGGTTTGAGCATTAGCGGTGCTTTTGGAAAAACGCCACAAATATGTTAATATGGGCTAACTAGGGTTTTGAGCTCAGCATTTCAAGATTTAGTGTACTTTATCAGTTTATGGTTTACGGTTAGTCTGAAGATTAGGGTTATGGCTAGAGTTTATGGGTTTGTGGGTGTATGGTTTAAGGTTCATGGGTTTAGGATTTAGGGTTTATCGAATGAAGACAAAATATCAAATTTGATTTAATCATTAAAAAATTGTAAAAATATATGCTATAAAATGGTGAGATTGCAATTTTTACTTACAAATTAATTTCAGCCCCTAACAAAATCTGATTGTGCATCTGTTTATCATTAAACCCTAAACCCTAAACCTTACACAGTCTAAACCATAAACTATAAACCATAAATCTAAATTATAAACCCTAAATCATAGCTCTAAACACTCGACCATAAACCATTAAACTACAAACACTAAACCATTAACCATAAAACACTAACCTTAAACGCCGCTAAATGTTGAGCAACAATTCTATTTTCATTTAGGGTAATCGACACTCATTTCAATTTTATTCAATTTAATTTTCATTTTTTCTTATTTTTGTTGTGATATTAATTTTTTTTTCTATTTGAAATTAACTGACTTAATTATGAAAAATACGTTACAAATTGATAACTAAACCCTTAAGAAGTTTTATGTTATCGAAACCCTTAAACCCTAACTAGTAATGTTAATTAAAATACAATTTATTTTAATTGAATATATAAAATATAAATATTTTATCTTACTTAAAATATAATTATATTGATTAAAATATAAATTATTTTTAATCAAAAAATAATGACACTTAGAAAAATTTGAAAGTAAAAACATAAAAAATATTTGTTAAAAGCGAAAAAATTATTAAATAATTTCTTATATAATCGTAATAAAGATAGTTTTAATTTTAAAATATTGAATTAATTCTCATGATAATTTAGGGTTTATGGTTTAATTTAGGGTACATAGTTTATGGATTAATCTTTATAGTTTAAGGTTTGGGGTTTATGTTTTAGGGTTTAAGTTTAGGATTTAAGATTAAGGGTTAGGTTAGGGTTTATTTGAGTTTATAGTTTAGTTTTATTATTTTAGAGTTATGGGGTTTTGGCGAATAATAAAGTTAGAGTCTTACTGTTTAGGGATTTAAGTATTAGGTATTTTTATAAAATAGATAAAAATCATATTATTTTAGGGTCTAGGTAAGCAATTAGATTATTTTTTAATTACTACGCAATGTAATATATATATGAGTTAAGGTGTATAATTTAGGGTTTTAGTATTTAGGTATGAGAAATTAAATTATAAAACTGTACAAATTAAACATTTTGTTAGAAACAAAACAAAATTAATTTAAAGGAATCTAATTAATAATTAAACTAAAAAAATTATTAATATTGAAGGTATTAGCGGCGTTTTTGAGTAAAAACGCCGCAAAAACATTACTAAACAAAACGACGCCGTTTACGTGGGGCTTTAGCAGCGCTAGACATAAAAACGCCGCAAATGAGTAGTATTAGTGGCGTTATTTTTGGAAAACGCCGCAAAAAATATTAATTTTAATTGAAACGACGCCATTTTGTATAGATTGTTAATGGCGCTTTCTTTTAAACGCCGCAAATAAAAGAACCGATATATTGAAACGACGTCATTTTTTAGGGGATTTTAGTGGCGCTTCTTAAAAATGCCACAAAACTGTAATTTTTTTAAATAAAACGTCACCGTTTTTTCTTTCGCAATTTTCCTTCTATCGTTTTAACAAAACGAGCCGTGCTGAAAATCCTTAATTTCTCTAATTTCTCCCCCAAAACCCGATTAAGAAGAAACCCATCTCTTGCTCATCTTGTCTGGTCTCCAGGTCCCTCTCTCTCTCTGTCCCCCCGAGGTTAAGTTTTAGTTTGAATCAGCTTTTTCTTTTTTATTGCTTTTGTTTTTGTGTATTAGATTTGTTCACTGTTAGGAAAAACGTGGCAACCTGTTGCTATTGATAACTAAAATTAGGTGGTTTCGTTCATCGAGCAATTCACCTAGTTTCATAAATACAGTAACCTTTGATAGCAAAAAAGGCGCCCCAACACTTGTTTTGATACATGGATATGCTGCTTCTCAGGGTTTCTTTTTTAAGACCTATGATTATCTCACTGAACATTTCCAGGTCATTGCCATTGATCAGCTTGGGCAAGCAGTAAGCTCCTTTTGTCTTAAAGCTAAACTGCACTAGCGATAACTTCGATTCGATCAGTTCTCAGGTTCATTTATGGTTTACTAAACAAAATCCTTATGATGTGTTTGTTAAAAAGTAGCTAATGCCATGCATCCTGTATTTTGAGCTTGATATCACAATTCCATTATAGTTTCTTAGTCTTTTTTCACCTTTCTTTCCAGTTGGGGTGATCGAGTAGGCCTAACTTACATGCAAAAGCAGTGAAGGTTAGTGAGAGGAATTAAGAATCCCTTCATTTACTAGAAGTTCCTAAAGCAATTGCATACATTTTTCTCGTTGTTTCCGTGTTAATGATGTAGAAACTGAGGCATGGTTTGTTGATTCTTTTGAGGAACGACGTAGAGTGAAAAATCTTAGCAACCTTATTATACTTGGACATTCTTTTGGAGGATATATTGCTTCTAAATATGCTTTCAAGGTGACTGCTTTCACTTGTTAAATGTTTCAACGGAACAAGTTGATACCATATTTTTTGGTTCTACTGCCTTACATTTATTCTGTACTCTGTAGCACCCTGAGCACGTTCAGCACTTAATTTTAGTGGGACCTGCTGGATTTTCATCAGAATCAGATAGCAGTATTGAGTGGCTAACCCGCTTAAGAGAGACATGGAAAGGGGAAATTTTGAATCGTTTGTAGGAGTCTAATTTTACTACTCGGAAGATTGTAAGATTTGTTTATCTTGTCCAATTTTCTAAGCCTACAACCAGAAATCAAGGTCAGCTATTACACATTGCTCTGGACTGGTCTGCCAAAATTATATCATTAGAGAACTATTCTCTAAATGCATCTAGTAAGTTTGTTCACTGTTATGAAAAACGTGGCAACCTGTTGCTATTGATAACTAAAATCTTTTCTCTCCATCTGCTCTTATTTGGTTATCGCTTCTACCTTAAACTGTTTTTGGAATAATTTTGTGGGTCTCCTCTGTTTATATTGCTGTCAAAGTCCTCCTACCCCAATTTGATTTGTTTGATTTTGTATTTAATTTCATTGATTGCTTTTGGAATGAAATAGATTGATTAATTGCTGTGTTTTCTGGATGATTCTGTATGCAAAGGTTTAGGTCCTTGGGGTCCAAAGATTGTACACAAGTATACGGCTACTAGGTTTAATCCTAAAGATTCAGCTGAGTTTATACTGGCAGAGGAGCAGAATAAACTTCTGACAGGTTAGATAAGATCTTTAAGTGTGTGTATAGCTTATGTATAAGTAAATAATAGAGATATCTATAGGGTTGGTGGGACAGTTTTACAAACCTCGCAACATGCCTTGCAAAAATCCTAGAGATGAGAAATCACAGGGTTTGAGGGTAAGGGGGAATTGGCATTTGGGTTTCCATGAGATTTTGCTTTTTCTTTTTGCCTCATTTCTATTTTTACACAAAATGTAATCGAAAGCCTGATTTAGAATGCAAAAAAAAAAAGTTAAAAAATATTACTCTTTGGTTATATTTTTTTTTCCCTCACCCTTTTTGCATATACGCGTGTATCCTGTCTATAAGAACTCAAAATGGCTAAAATATCTGCACATTTTGTTAGGGGATAAAGGAACTTCTCAAAGAATTCGGCATTTTTTTCCCCTTTCTTTTTGGTTTCACTAACAGTTTAATTATATGCATATTTTGTTTCTGTCAAAGATTATGGAAATCGGATGGGACTAGGAACCAACTGGTACACCAGTCTGAAACAAAACAAAAATCGATTGATTGATCAAATCGAGAATTAGTGGTGTTAGGAAAAGAAACCAATGTCTATTTGGTTCCATTTTATTGAATTTGATTTGGTTTAATTATTTTTATTTAATCTATAATTTTTATAAGTATTCATGACGCGAAAATAACTTTAAAAAGTAAAAAAAATATCATGTTTATTTGGTTCCATTTTATTGAATTTGATTTGGTTCCATCTCAAAGCAATATCATGTTTGTTTCTTTACTTAGTTTTCTAGCATACTTTGAGAAGTTATTTGTGGTACCTAATTGTTTACTTTGGTTTTATGCAGAACTATTATGTTATTTATCATTAAGTTTGCTCATTTTTAGTCCATGATGATCTTGCTGCAAGTTTCTAGGAAGCAAAAATCGAGTACCATATCAAACCAATCACATTAATTTTTGTTGTGATAAAAATCTTATTCTACTACGCCATTAAATTAATAACTGGATAAGGTTTTTGGGCTTTTTGTCATTTGATTGTGTGATGCACTTGGGGAGTTTAAAAACTTTTCTCTTTCTATGGGCTTAGCAGTTGGCAATTTTTCTCAGAAATTATATTTGTATGATATGTAGTGTAATTGTGAAGCTCTTAAGGTGGATAGCCTGTAGAAACTCTGCTCATCTTTGGAACCCATTCTTCGTAAAGTTGTAAGATCCATGTACTACTGTCTTTTAATTCTTTGCAATCAATTCCTCTTTTTTTGGTGTGTGTTTGTAGGACTTTGAGAAACTAATAGTCAATGTGTGATCAATGCATCTATAGAGTTGGTTATAGTTGTCTTAATTCTAGCTCAAAGAATCTGCCTTAAATTGTAAGGCGATGTTTTTGACGAGCATTGTTCTTCTGATTGGAGGTTTATTCTAAATTGGTGCTATATAGAAATGCTTATATATACCTGCACATGAACCTTATATATTCTGCTTTTGTGCGCAAGTGCCTGTTCCTTTTGTTACCGATATGCACACACAACATACCCTTTTCACAATTTAAGATTTACATTTGAGTGATTTGAATTAGAATGCCATTTGTTTTTAACTTGTTCGTATGTTTTCTCATAAAACTTTCACAGCATATAAGTCTGTTGTTCCCTGTCATATTTTTGAACTGCTCTAGTTTTTGTCTTACTTTTATGTTGTTAGATATGAAGGTTGGCATTCAATCAGATTTTGGTGTGATTGTTCACCTTTTTCCTAATGTTTATTACTGTTGTCACAAATTGCATGCTTCTTGTATACATTTTCAATAAATCCTAGACTTAACTCATGCTTATGGGAGATAGAGTCCTGAATAAACTTTTAGACAATTCTGTGTTGCATTTATCACTATCTTAAAGAATGACTATCCCTTCTGGGGTATTAATCATTCTTACTCTCTCTCCCAGACCCTTTTAAGCAAGTTAATGATATGGAAAATACAGAAGTTTGACTTCCTTGGTTTTATTATAATTGATCACTTGTCATTTGTCATATAGTTTAGTTGCTATTTTATATCTTTTTTAGATTGAATCACTCAAGTGTAAATTTATTTATAATTGAGTAGCTTTTGACTGTAGTTTACTCTAAACTTATTAGGGTAAATTATGTTAGAGCTCATCCAACTATGTTTTTTCTTTTCAGTTTTGGTCACTCAATTCTGAAATGTTATAAAATGGTCAACTATTTATTTTTGTTTTTTTTTTTTTGTAAATTACAGTGAGCAGTCACCAAACTCTAAGTTTTTTTTTTGGTACTCAACTATTTATTTTTGTTTTTTTATTAATAACTTTACGTTTGGTTATTAGTGTAATAACACAAGCAAAATGCTTATTTCAAACATATGCTTTAAAATAGTTAGACATAAAATAAAAAATAATTAGTAGAAATTTAAACATGAAATTAACAAATAATAAAACTCTTATAAAAAATAAGATCTTTTCAAAATAAGCAAAAATTTTCCTTCTTTTTACAACAAATAATAAGAGCTAATATGCAATCACCATAGTGATATCTTAACTATCCAATAGTAACTTGTAACTTTCGAATAATAGTCACTAGATACACTAAAACAAAATTTTATTTTACTTTAGTTCAAAAGTTTGGGATTAGTTGGTGGATTTTGTTTTAAGTTGTTTTACTTTAGTTCAAAATGTGCGACATGAATAGACTTTTTATCATAATCTATTGCTTAGGATTATGTTTAATTGTGAAGTTTCTCTCTTTATTTTACGTAAATTAATTGAATTTGGTAATTATATTTTATGAAACTTGAAAAATAGTCTAAGTAGGTAATACAATTATACTTTCCTCCTAAATTAACATTAAAATTATTAGTTTAGAAAATTATTTGCAACAAATTAGTTAGCATTGAATTCAAAATTTATGTGTTTATTAATAGTTGGACTATATATCCATATATGTGTAATACATATTTATGTGCAATACAAATACATATATTTGTATAAAATTTCATACTAGTGTTTAATAATGTATGTGAATTGACTTTTTGTTTTAATAAATTTCATATGCATTTGTTACAGATTGTATTGAGAAAGGTATCCATATTTTGAAAGTGAGTAGAATTGAAGAGGACTTAAATCGACTACCGAATTGACTATTTTTCTGTCGGTCAAAGAATGTGAGTATTAGTTTTTAGTAAATAGCATTTTGTAATTACTCAATAGCATTTTTTAATTCATGTGTTGTTTGTAACACCCCAAACCCGGTCAAAACCCTACGACCGAATCTCGTGTGCCACGGGAAAGAAAACATTTTGAAAACCGATTTGTCGACTTGGTTAAAGAGAGTTCTGTTATAACATTTTGAAGAAAACGTCGTTGGAGCTTGTGATGTCTAAAACATGTTGAAACTTGTTCTAGAAAACTTGGTTACCTTATTGTTACTCCGTATTTAATACTTAGTCAGTGTACACTTTAGAAAACAAGTATTTGTTTAGAGTTTTGAAAACACCCAATTTCGTAGCTTTTCCGGCATACTTATGGAAAATTTAAGAAACAACTAAATAAAATGTCCCAAAATAATACTTAAGCAGCCTTATTACAAAACTAAAAACCCAAATTAAAGAAAATAACTAAGTCCATATAGAAAACATTAAAATAAAACGAATGCTGAGCATGGCCACCTCGAGTCCACCCCGGCTCCAAATCCACGATCTAAGGTTTATCTACAAAATATAAAGGTAGGGGTGAGTCACCTAGACTCAATGTGTAAACCCCCATCCCAAAAGACATTATGCTCTTACACAATTTCATATACAAATATGTATGTCATGCAACCCATCAACCTAGATATCCATCCATATCCCCAAATCTACCCCTTCGGTACCAAACCCTTTGGTGGTGCCAAACCTTGGTGACCAAAGTCACAAATAAACATATGTGGTACCAAACCACTTGGTGGTGCCAAACCACTGAGACATAGTCACAATATTATAATATGTGGGGCCAACCCACCGTGTGATACCAAATCACTGGTGACAATCTGATAGATCATACTCCCCCTCCTCTCATCACCCATAACATATATTCATGCGAACAATACCAGTATGATCATGCTGAACATACATAATTATGTATATAGAATATCATGCTCTCATAGATCACAATCAACACAAGAAACCTAACAACTTACCCGGCATCCACGCCTGTTACCCATTAGGGTATTTTGGCAACCATTGCCGTCATTCCAGCTTTAAACAACACATAACATTTAACATATTATGTAAAGAAAGTGTGTAAGAGTTACACACCTGGTTCTCGTACTAGCGTTTTTACTGCTTCTACGCTACCGTCACTCGAGACTACGACTATCGACCTACTATTTACTTCTGATGTCGGCCCACACCCGAATGGCCAATCTCGTACTCCCGATGCTGATTGTTTCTTGTATTTTGGCATTGGGTTTATAGATCCAACCCCTCTTATCGCTTGACTGTTATTAGTGTCCATAACAACTCCTTGGTCACTAAACCATTTAAACGATGAGATCCAATTAACTAAATAATTATAACACTTAAAACGAACCCTTACCTAATTTGTCGAATCCCGAAAGTCATTAAGAAAGCTTCACCACCCTACCTATATTCGGCCAACACCCATATATTAAACCAACCCCTTAATCGCAACCCATTAAACACCTTATGATATTCGGCCAAAAGAATAAAGAACAAGAAAGGCCATTCGGTTGAACCTACACCAACCCACCTTCGGCTTTTCCACAACTCGGCACTTCAGACTACTGCAAGAAGAGATTCGACTTCTGACTAGAAAGTAAATCATCAATCAACACATTAGGGGGTGATTCGGTTTAGGAATAATACGAGAGAGATATCATAGTAACAACTACAAGAAACTTACCAACTAGAGAGGAGTATTCGGCTTATGGTGCACCTTCGGGAAAACCCACCTTGTAGATTTGGCTAAGAGAAAAGAAAGTATGAATAGGGGGATTCAGCTTTTAGAAGGTTTTTGGGGAGAAAAGAATGAAGGAAAGAAGAAAATATTAGAGAGTTGCGGCAAAGAACACTTCAAAAGAGAATGGGAATTTCGGCTTGAGAGAAAAGATGAAAAAGAAAAGAACTAATGACTGAAAGAAAAAATGATAATTTTGGCTAATAATTTCGGCACACACTCACACACTCACAGAGTTGGAGTTTCAGCCAACTCTCCCCCTCCTGATAGTTTTTATCCATCCTGATAACTTAACCATTATCTTACCTTTAAAAGAGGCCACCTTAAAACCAACTCTTCCCTCTTAATTATCAGCATTTTATCACCAAAATAAAAGAATTAAAACTCCTAAAATGTAGCTCATGTGTCGTCCTCCCCCTTCCCCTAGGAGTGCCAAATTTTGACCTACCAATTTGGCCCCAAGCGGCCACACTAGGCCCAAACTTCTCTCCCTTGTGACGTCACCTACATGCCCACTTATAGCACCTCCAAACGTTCGGCCACAAGCCCAACTTGCTACTAAACATACTTACTTAACTTAATTTATAAACTAACACTATTTATAATCAATTTAACCCAGGTTTAAGCTCAATCCTGAGCCCAATACACACCTCAAGGCCTTAACCTACTAATTTAGCCATGCAACATACCAAATGCACAGACCCCCAAAATCAGGATATTACAGTTCTACCCCTTAAAATAAATTTTGACCTCGAAATTTACCTGGTCAAAAGAGTTGAGGGTATTGTTATAGCATGATATCCTCCGGTTCCCATGTCGCTTCCTCTGACCCATGGTTCCACCATAATACCTTCACCAAAGGGACTGATTTCCTACGCAAAACCTTAACATCTCGATCTAGGATCTGCACTGGTTCCTCCTCGAAAGATAAGTCTGGATTTACCTCAATTTCCTCTATCGGCACAACATGAGACGGATCTGAGCGATAGCGTCTAAGCATGGAAACATGAAACACATCATGGATTTGACTTAACTTTGGTGGCAACTCGAGCTGATAAGCCACTGGTCCCACTTGCTTCAACACCTAATAAGGCCCGATAAATCTAGGGCTTAACTTGCCTTTCCTACCAAACATCAGAACCTTCTTCCACGACGACACCTTTAAGAAAATGCTGTCACCTTCTGCAAACTCTATATCCTTCTGTTTAAGATCGGCATAAGACTTCTGCCTATCCGAAGCTTCTTTCAAACGAGCTCGAATCACCTTCACCTTATCTTCTGTTTCAACAACCAACTCGGACCCAACATCTGTCGCTCCCCCAATTCCGTCCAACATGTAGGGGTACGACACTTTTGACCATACAACGCTTCGTATGGTGCCATCCGAATACTCGTCTGATAACTATTGTTGTATGCAAACTCGCCAACGGTAAGAATTCTTCCTAACTGCCTTTAAAATCCAAGACACAACCCCTTAGCATGTCTTCCAAATCTTGAATCACCCTCTCTGATTGTCCATCTGACTGGGAATGGAACACCATACTGAAATCCAACCTTGTGCCCAATGCCTGGTGCAAAGCCTTCCAGAACCTTGACGTAAATCTAGGGTCTCTATCCGAAATAATCGACACTAGCACCCATGCAACCTTACAATCTCCGCTATATATAGTCTCGTTAGCTTCTGAAGAGAAAAATCCATATGTACAGGTATGAGATGAGCAGACTTCGTCAGATGGTCCACAATCACCCAAACCGAATCCTTTTTAGTGGGTGTGAGGGGTAGCCCACTAAAAAATCCATCGTGATCCTTTCCTACTTCCACTGTGGAATCTTTATCGGTTGTAACAACCCTGACGGTAGTTGATGCTCAACCTTGACTTGTGACATGTCAAACACTTACCCACAAATTTCGTTACCTCACGGTTAAGGCCCGGCCACCAAAACTGCTCACGCAAATCCTGGTACATCTTACTACCTCCCGGATGCATAGCATATGGACTACTATGTGCCTCCTGTAAAATCTTCTGCCTTAACTCCACATCTCTAGGCATGCACACTTTTCCCTGAAAACACAACACTCCATCGCTGCTCAAGCTATACCCCTCCAATCCACCATCCTGCACTCGCAAACATTGTGCGCTCAAAACTTCATCTACCAACTGTTTCTCTTTAACCTATTCTACCCACGTTGGCTTCACTTGCAATTTACTAACAGACTTCGTCATCATACAGACTAAGGTGGGCAAACATGGCTCTTAAATCTGCCACCACCTTACGGCTCAAGGCATCCGCTACCATATTAGCTTTTCCTGAGTGGTACTCAATCGAGTAGTCATAGTCCTTCAACAACTCGATCCACCTCATCTGCCTTAAATTTAGCTCCTTCTGTGTAAGAAGGTACTTCAAACTCTTGTGATCCGTGTACACTACAGACTTCTCTCCATACAAATAATGTCTCTAAATTTTTAGGGCAAAAACCACTACAGCCAATTCCAAATCATGCGTCGGGTAGTTCACCTCGTGAGGTCTCAACTGTCGAGAACCATATGCCACTACTTTCCCTTCTTTCCCTGTGAGGTGCAATCAACACCCGCAGCTCATCTCTTAACACGTCCTCAAACCTAACACAGTGCTCATGTTCCGTAGCCACCATACCCCGAGCATACCCACTTAACCTCAAGAATTTTGCCTCGTACTCGGCTACCGACTTACTCCCTTGAACCAAATTCAAGAACGTCCTACGTTGCGTATTGGTATAACCAGTCCCCACATACTTCCTCTAGTAGTCTGCCTTAAAGTAATCCCAAGTGATATCATTTGCCACTGCACCATCCCTGACCATGAGCCACCACTGATACGACTCATCCCGAAGAAGAGACACTATCCCTTTCAACTTCTCCTCAGCCGAGAAATCTAAATCATCCATTATACGCCTGTCGCCTCTAACCATTTTCGGCGGTGTTGGGAGCTACACGAAACTCCCTAACACTTCTACTCCGTTAGCTTGAGTCGCTCAGCCATAGATTTTCGGGCTCTTGAACCCGTGCCTACCCTCAGACTCTCTCTCAAAACTCGCAGATCTACTCGAGATACTACATCATTACCACTAGTTTGGTCTTGAAACTCGCGCTTCCCGGCAGATCCAAAGACCACGTTCTCTGACCCATGGCCAGACCCTGCTGGCTCTGACAAGGTCATCCTACCCCTACCACGGCCACGCGGTGGACGTCCATGACCTCTTGTACTCATTCTTCTCGATCGCGCTTATCTGATTAAGAATTTTATGAATTATTAACTTTGTTCACTGTTTATCCACAAACAATTTTATGGAAGATAGTTTTAAAAGTGATTCTTTTGAATTCGAACCTATCTATATTTTCAGTTTTAGGCTTATCTCCTAATTCTAAGTACATTCATCATACAAACAACATCCATGAGCCACATTCAACTTGTAGGGATATTTTCGTCATTTCACTACCTCGGAGTATTTTCGTAATTTTAATCTATAGGGGTATTTTCGTAATTTTCCAAAAGAAAGTTTTCAAAATAAGGGTATTTTGGTAATTTTCATAATTTTGGTAATTTTTTACAACTCGAGGGTATTTCAGTAATTCTGTAAGTCAGGGGTAATTTAGTAATTTTACAACCCAAGGGTACTTTGATCTTTTTTTCAAATCTAGGGTAGTTATTACAGATCAAGGGGTAATTTGCTCATTTTAAAACAGGGTGGTTGATCCCTTTCGGGTTTTAACTATAAGGTTTAGCCTGTGAACAAGTCCTCATGGTTAGAGTGAACAGTCACTACGCACCAGGTAGGGTTCGAGCGAAGAGGAGGTGAGTCACTAGGACTGCTTAAATACCAAGCTCTCCCTGAACCCAATCCTAGACATCCATATGGCTATTGCCACACCTTAACTCGGTGACTTATTCACAGGTTTGTTTGATTAGACTTAAGTCTTATGTAATTAAGAAGTTGTGCAAACTAGCCCTATGGTCCATCAGTACTATCATGCTTGTCTATGTTTAAAACCCACGAAGCCCAACATACAAATTTCATACCAAAGGTTAGGGTACTTACCTGGGTGGATCGGCGTCGGAGACTTAGGTGCCATGCTTTCCGAGATATTCATCATTTAAAAATCATTTTACAGACTCTTAAAACATATTTTGGGCCTTATACCCACATCTAAGCTTTTGAACCTAGCTCTGATACCAAAATGTAACACCTCAAACCCGATTAAAACCCTACGATCGAATCTGGTGTGCCACGGGAAAGAAAACATTTTGAAAACCGATTTGTCGACTTGGTTAAAGAGAGTTCTGTTATAACATTTTGAAGAAAACGTCGTTGGAGCTTGTGATGTCTAAAACATGTTGAAACTTGTTCTAGAAAACTTGGTTACCTTATTGTTACTCCGTATTTAATACTTAGTCAGTGTACACTTTAGAAAACAAGTATTTGTTTAGAGTTTTAAAAACACCCAATTTCGTAGTTTTACCGGCATACTTATGGAAACTTTAAGAAACAGCTAAATAAAATGTCCCAAAATAATACTTAAACGGCCTTATTACAGAACTAAAAACCCAAATTAAAGAAAATAACTAAGTCCATATAGAAAACATTAAAATAAAATGAATGCTGAGCATGGCCACCTCGAGTCCACCCCGGCTCCAAATCCACAATCTAAAGTTTATCTAAAAAATATAAAGGAAGGGGTGAGTCACCTAGACTCAGTGTGTAAACCCCATCCCAAAAGACGTTATGCTCTTACACAATTTCATATACAAATATGTATGTCATGCAACCCATCAACCTAGATATCCATCCATATCCCCCAAATCTACCCCTTGTGGTACCAAACCATTGGTGGTGCCAAACCACTGGTGACTGAAGTCACAAATAAACATATGTGGTACCAAACCATTGGTGGTGCCAAACCACTGAGACATAGTCACAATATTATAATATGTGGGGCCAACCCACCCTGTGATACCAAATCACTAGTGACAGTCAGATAGATCATACTCCCCCTCCTCTCATCACCCATAACATATATTCATGCGAACAATATCAGTATGATCATGCTGAACATACATAAGTATGTATACAGAATATCATGCTCTCATAGATTACAATCAACACAAGAAACCTAACAACTTACCCGGCATCCACGCCTGTTACCCATAAGGGTATTTTGGCAACCATTGCCGTCATTCCGGCTTTTAACAACACATAACATTTAACATATTAAGTAAAGAAAGTGTGTAAGAGTTACACACCTGGTTCTCGTACTAGCGTTTTTACTGCTTCTACGCTACTGTCACTCGAGACTACGACTATTGGCCTACGATTTACTTCTAATATCGGCCCACACCCGAATGGCCAATCTCGTACTCCCGATGCTGATCGTTTCTTGTATTTTGGCGTTGGGTTTATAGATCCAACCCCTCTTATCGCTTGACTGTTATTAATGTCCATAACAACTCCTTGGTCACTAAACCATTTAAACGATGAGATCCAATTAACTAAATAATTATAACACTTAAAACGAACCCTTACCTAATTTGTCGAATCCCGAAAGTCTTTAAGAAAGCTTCACCACCCTACCTATATCCAACCCCTTAATCGCAACCCATTAAACACCTTATGATATTCGACCAAAAGAATAAAGAACAAGAAAGGCCATTCATCGAACCTACACCAACCCACCTTCGGCTTTTCCACAACTCGGCACTTCAGACTACTGCAAGAAGAGATTCGACTTCTGACTAGAAATTAAATCACCAATCAACACATTAGGGGGTATTCGGTTTAGGAATAATATGAGAGAGATATCATAGTAACAACTACAAGAAACTTACCAACTAGAGAGGAGTATTCGGCTTATGGTGCACCTTCGGGAAAACCCACCTTGCAGATTCGGCTAAGAGAGAAGAAAGTATGAATAGGGGGATTCGACTTTTAGAAGGTTTTTGGGGAGAAGAAGAATGAAGGAAAGAAGAAAATATTAGAGAGTTGCGACAAAGAACACTTCAAAAGAGAATGGGAATTTCGGCTTGAGAGAAAAGATGAGAAAGAAAAGAACTAATGACAGAAAGAAAAAATGATAATTTTGGCTAATAATTTCAGCACACACTCACACACTCACAGAGTTGGAGTTTTAGCCAACTCTCCCCCTCCTGATAGTTTTTATCCATCCTGATAACTTAACCATTATCTTACCTTTAAAAGAGGCCACCTTAAAACCAACTCTTCCCTATTAATTATCAGCATTTTATCACCAAAATAAAATAATTAAAACTCCTAAAATGTAGCTCATGTGCCGTCCTCCCCCTTCCCCTAGGAGTGCCAAATTTTGACCCACCAATTTGGCCCCAAGCGGCCACACTAGGCCCAAACTCCTCCCCCTTGTGACGCCACCTATATGCCCACTTATAGCACCTCCAAACGTTGGGCCACAAGCCCAACTTGCTACTAAACATATTTACTTAACTTAATTTATAAAATAACACTATTTATAATCAATTTAACCCAGGTTTAAGCCCAATTATGAGCCCAATACACACCTCAAGGCCTTAACCTACTTATTTGGCCATGCAACATACCAAATGCACAGACTGTCGGATTAGAGTTGCTGGTAATAACTTAACAGGTATGAAATCAGTATTATTCTTATTTATATTTACATTGTTGTTATTTGTTACTAAAACTTTGAACTGTCTTATGTGTATTGTAGGAAAAATGCCTAGAAGACGATTACGGGAGTTAAGTATTGTCCAAAATACTTTAAATTTAGAAGGAGCAAATAGTGAACAGCAAACAGTTGTTGGATCTTCTACTGTGCCGGACATAGACGACGAGCCTGGAGAATTTCAAAGTAATCTTGAGTTTATTTTTTCATGCATGTTGAATTTTATTATTGATTCATTTTTCAATTTTAATATAATAATATATCATTTTTCAGCTGAAGGTGGTGGGAAGCACAAAAGTCGAGAACGTATATTGCTTAAAGATTTTTAAGACCTAGAGCCTATCGAGCGTGCTAAAGTAAGGAGAAACAATTATGGCCAGCCTGTTGGATCTAAAGCTCGACTGTTAGCTGGCTATTTGGGCATTATAGCACGAAATGCCAATATCTTGCCTATTAACTACGAATCATGGCATCACATGCCTGATGCCAACAAAAATCAAGCTCTCGATAATATTAAGGTAACAAAACGTGAATGTAATTTATAATACTTTGATTTAACTTTCATTTATATTAACTTTTTAAACTTGTGTTTTTTCAGGAGAGATTTGCTTTAGAGATCTTCGATGACTATGTTAAGAAGACATTGGGCAAAAAATAGAGAGACAAAAAAAGCACATTGAAAAAACAATATTTTAAGAAAGACATAAGCCTCGATGAAAAATTAAGAAATGTCCCACCGGGAATGTTGAGGTACCAATGGGAAGATCAAGTTAGATTCTGGAATTTAAAGAAAGGAGAGGTATTACGTACTTCTAAATTCTTATAATTTTTTCGGTTTATAATATTTACTATATACATAATTCAAATTCTATTATGTAGGACCGTAAGTGAGTTGGAACAAGCAGCAAATAGAAACAAAAATTCACGCACACGACAGGTTCCAGAAGTTTTGCTTGTGTAGCTGAGGCTGAGGTATTATAATTTATTAATTCTGTCAAATATTAATGACTTTATACTATTAATTTATATTTTTTCTGCTACAATATAGGAAGCTTCATCTGGTCAAAAAGTTGGACGCCTTTAGCTTTTTGACATCACGCATAGGAAGAAGGATGGATCTCCGATGACATCCGAAGTTGCAGAATTTATGGTATATTTACTTAATAAAATTTGATTTATTATAAATATTTCTAATGTTTAATTATAATACTTTAATTCATCGTTTGTAGTTTTAAATTTATAATGGTAAGTTATGTTGCATTCCTTCTTATTATATATATTATACATTTCGTTTCGAACTCTTTCATTGATTTATTAGGATAAACTAAAGGAGAAGAAGAAGGAGTATGAAGAGGCTGATTCGACTGATAGTTCTGTTAATCTTGAGGGGATTGATAACAGAATTATTACCGATGTTTTGGGTCCTGAAAGGTACGACTGCTTCGACTGAGAGTTCTGTTAATCTTGAGTATATTTATAATAGAATTATCACTGATGTTTTTGGTCTTCCAAGGTATGGTCGGGTTCGATTTCAAGGATCTGGTGTTACCCCGACCCAATATTTTGGATCTAGCTCCCAGCAATACATGCCTTCCGGGGTTCAATCTCGTGCTGAAGTTCAGAGGCTAAAAGACCAGATAGCTCAGATGCAAGAGAGCACGGTTGAGCAGAGGCAGCAAATTGCTGATGCTCAAAGAAAATATAAAAAACTCCAGCAACAACTTAGAGCGGATGCGGAAGTAGCAGCAGCGAGGGAGTCAGCGACAGCTGCAAGGGAGGCAGAGGCAGCATCGATGCTAGCAGAGCAGACCAGAAAGTACGATGAGCTCCAGCTACAGCTTCAGCATATGATGCGGATATTTCAGCAGTTGCAGAAGCCGCCATCTTAGGCATTTAGTTTCTCATTGTAAGATTATTTTAACATTATTACATTTAACTTTATTGTAAAAATATTTTCAGTTATAATTCATTTAATTTATTGAATTTCAAGTATCATTTAGAATTAATGCATTTGGTGTGATTTTTATGCTAAATTTGTTGTTTTGGGTTGGAATTATATGTTATATTTACTATTATTGGTTGGTTTTAGTGCAGGAGGGGTATAATATTGAATAAATTGTATAATGCAAATCTGTACAAATTAGCAGCGTTTGTGGGAAAAACGCCGCTAAAAGCCATGACTTTTAGTGGCGTTTGTGGGAAAAGCGCCGCTAAAAGCCATGGCCTTTAGCGGCGTTTGAGGGAAAAGCGCCGCTAAAAGTTAGGACCTTTAGCGGCGTTTATGGGAAAAGCGCCGCTAAAAGCCATGACCTTTAGCGGCGTTTGTGGGAAAAGCGCCGCTAAAAGTCACGACCTTTAGCGGGGTTTGATTTAGCGGCGTTTTTTGTAGCGCTTGTAAAAACGCCGCTAAAAGTCTGTTTTGCTGTAGTGAGCCTTCTAGAGGTGATAATCATTTCAAACTTTATTTCTCATTTTTGCGAGGATTTACTTAAGGTTTTGGATAGAAAATCTTAAGGAGATCTTGTCTTTTGAAAAGATAGAGGTTATATAGGTTAAACCTTGTCTTTGAAAGGTTCAAATCTAGTAGATTTAAAAAGTTCTTAGTTTAATAAGTTAAGGTAGTGGAGTAGATAATCGGGTTCGAACCACTCTAAATTCTTGAACCTTTATTGTTTGTCTTTTTTTGCTTTAATTTTTTAAACACCAATTTGCCTCCCTTCTAGTGGTTATTGATCCTAACAAATTATTAATAAATAATAAACAACATATTTGTGCTTTAATATTTTTAAAATAAATTATTCAATTATTTTTATTAAAATAAAATATTAATTATTTTTATTTATAATTAAAATCGAGTCCTTATTAATGTGGAATTTCTTAAGTGATTGTTTTATTGAATTAATCTTTTGACTAATTTTTCCTTTTTATATTTAAATTAAATTAAATTTTTTATTAAAATAAAATATTAATAGATAGTTAACCACATATTTTTCCTATAAACTTTTAATCGCTTATTCGATTATTGTTTTTATTAAAGGAAAAGTAATTTTTTCTTAACATTAAAATTAAAGTCTAAAACTTCTTAATTAGTTATTTTATGAAATTAAATATTGAATAATATTTTTATTAATTTATTATATTTTCATTGATAAAATAAATTAATTTTGATAATTTTAATTTAATCATTCTCCATTGTATTTAATTTATGAGATATATATCTTTTAAATATTACTTAATCATGTTGATTGATTTGTTTTTTTTTCTCAAAAATCGTTTTAAAACTTTGTTTGTGCAATCTAGTACACTGTTTTTTTCTTCTTTTTTTTTTTGGAATATAATTGGTTGCAAAAAAAAAATTGTTTTTCCTTGTGTTCACTCTAGCGGCAGAAGTGAAGATCAAGGGTTTTTTACCATATTAATACAAAAAAAATAAAAATATTTAAATTGGGTGCCATTTTCATTAATTACAAAATTGGTATATTGAAGGTGGTGCCGCCTCTGACAGAGGCGCAACCACCCTCTGCAACCCTCTTTTTTTGCACTGAAATTAAAAAAAAACAAAATTGAAACAAAATTTAAAAAAAGCAATTTGAAATGAAATGATGACATCTTTGGTGCGACCTCTGTGATGAGCGACATCGAAGGTGCCTCTGTCAGAGGCAGCACCGCTGACAATGTGACGGGGGGACCTTATAATGGTCCCCAAACTTATTACTTTCAGCAGTTGAAGAAGAAGAAGAAGAAGCAGACGGCGACGCCGAAAAAAGGAAGAGAAAGGAGGAGAAAGAAGAAAAAAGAAGAAAAAAATAGAAGTATGTAATTATTATTTTTTAATATGGATGATGATATTGTTGTTTTTATTGTGTTGATTTTATTGATTTTTATTTTTTATTTGTTGTTGTTTGTTTTGTTTGTTAGTTTAATTTAGTTTAGTTATTGTTAGTTGTATTATTAGTTTAGTTTAGTTATTGTTAATTTAGTTTAGTTTAGTTTAGTTTAGTTTAGGTTAGGTTAGTTTAGTTATTGTTAGTTGTATTATTAGTTTAGTTTAGTTATTGTTAGTTTAGATTAGTAAAAATGTTTAAAAAGTACTTTAGTTAGTAGTATTATTAAATAGTTATTATTATTATTTGTTTAAAAATGTTGAAATAATAATTTAGTTAGTAAGTTATTACTAGGATTAGTAAAAAGTTAGTAATTTAGTTAGTAATACTATTGTTAGTTAATATTATAATTAGTTAGTTAAAAACCCTAAAATAATAATTGTTAGTTATTATTATGATTACTAAAAAGTTTAAATATATTAATTATATTGTATTATAGTTAGTTAGTTAGTTAAAACCCTAAAATAATAATTTAGTAAATTGTTAGTTAGTTAGTAAATTGTGTTTTAGGATTACTAAAAGAAAAAATTATTATTATAACATAATTTATTATGTACCTATTTTGTAAATATAACCCGGATTAATAAATAACAATATATTACCATATTATTATTGCGTCGAGATATGTGTGGATTTGTACTAATCATCATCCATATTTTAAAAAAAAAATTACATACTTCTATTTTTTTTTCTTTCTTTCTTCTTTCTCCTCCTTTCTCTTCATTTTTTGAGCCGCCGTCTTCTTTAACTGCTGAAAGTAACAAGTTTGGGGACCATTATAAGGTCCCCCAGCCACAATGTCAGTGGTGTCGCCTCTGACAGAGACACCTTCGATGCCGCCTATCGTAGAGGTTACACTGGTGTCTTTGTCATTTCATTTCAAATTTTTTTTTTTAAATTGTTTTTGCTTTTTTTTTTTTATTTCAATGCAAAAAAATAAGGTTGTAGAGGGTGGTTGCGCCTCTGTCAGAGGCAGCACCACCCTCAATATACCATTTTCGTAATTAATGGAAATGGCACCCCAATTTGAATATTTTTTTTTTGTATTAATATGGTAAAAAACCCGAAGATCAAAACTCTAATCTGAAAACTCATTAATAAAATGGACCTAAACATGATTTGGGCTTTGAAATGAGTTTAAGAATAATTTAAGCTTGAATTGGACTTAAAATAATTTGGGCCTGAACTAAATTTAAAATTAATTTAGTCTTTAACCCAAATATCTTAAACCAAGTACGATTTAAACTTGAAACTTAGATTGTGAACTTAATTTAATTTGGATAAAACCTAAATAAATAGGCCTGGCTCTATGAAAAATAAAACATTTTAAAAAGAAAATAATCTTATTTTTATAAAATTTTTAAAAAAAGCTAAAATAGCGATTTTATTTAAACAAAATAAATTTGATTTTTTTTTTGGATATCCAAATATCCACCCTCATGCCAAATTCTCAAAGAATTAAATCAAATCAAATTAGAAATAATTTAAAATTAAATGAAAAAATTAATTTAATTCAATTTAAAAACCTTAAAGTTTGTGGATGGAATTCAGTCAAAAAATAAATTGATAAATCGAAATAGTTCTATTTAGAAATATTTCGTAGCCTTCAAAGCCCAATCAAGATATGGAATTGGACTTCATTTTCACCTAAAATCCACATCAAAATGTCAAGTATTTTGGCACTTTGTTTCTTAAACGCTTTGTTTGATTAACTAATTAATTAAAACTCAACTAAATGCATTTGAGATGAAACTAAATCTGAGTCACAATACTTAAACCTCATTTCTTTTAGCAACATCATACCATTACTTAATTCAGGTCAACAGCTCGCATCACTGTAGCAGCTCACCCGGTTGAGTCTTATATATTTATATATTATTATCATATCTCAATTTTTTATTAAAATTATGATTAATTAATTATTAGAATATATGATATCTTTTTATGAATTTTTTAATCATTGAAATGATAAATTTTAATTTTTAAATTAAAGAATTTCTTTAAATATGAAATGGTTCAAAATTTTTACATTATTTTTCAATATTTATTAAGTTGATTATCAAAAAAAAAAATTGTATTATCCTTCATTCACATGTAACGTACTAAATGTTAATAAGTGTTTTGCGTTACTATAAATAAGTGGGGTAAAATTTGAATAGTAAAAATATTTGTTTATTTTATCTAACAATATATGTTTAAAATAATAAAATATTAAACATGTGAGAATAATAAAGAGTTTTTGGGAGAATAATACTAAAATTATTTCGTTCAGAAAGGCCACATTTTAAAAGCCAAAAGTACAAAGATTGCTTTTGGTTTGATTTATCAAACAATGATTTTACTGCAGAAATCGGAATGTTTTATGCTAATAAGAAGGTTAGTTGTTGTGATAATGAGGTTGTAAGCCGACCACCTGTGGCACCGCTCAGGCCTTGCCGCGGGCAATGTGTATCTACAACGGAAAACTTCAAATCTCATTAACAGCCAATGGTTAGTCTAAGTATTGGCTGCAACAAGCAAGTACCATCAAACCACTCCACCCTGTACGACCTCCTATTTTCCACCAAATCCATGAGACGATAGATTATGCATTCCACTACTAATTTATATGCACTTGACTCTTTCCAAAATTTGAAGTTTGGGATGTCAATTTTAACCTGAAGTTAAAAATCAAAACTTGCCTACCAATAGAAGCTACAAGGCTACAACTTCCTTCTGATAGTTACCCATTTTTAACTGGAAATACAATAGTAATCTTTATGTTAAATGAGTTTTGAGATTCGAATCGTAATTCATCTATCTCCTTCATCCATAATAATAAATAAAAGAAAACACACTCTCCCCATGACTAATGTAACACCACCAACTTCACCACACCTCAAAATCCTTCCAACGACTCCATAGCTGATGCTATCCTCTCTGAGTCTCTATTTAAAGAGGGAGCTTCATGATGTTTAGCATGCTAATCTCAAAAGGCTACAGAGCAGCTATTCATTAGAAAACCAAAGACATTCAGAAAACATCACAAAATGTCCAAGCGACTAGCCTCAGGTTGCATTACAATGCTGATTGCTGCTGTCTACGTGGTAACATGTTTTGCAGCAGTTAACCCCGCAGAAGAGCTCGTCCTTGAGTTCTACATGCATGATATCCTAGGAGGAAGTAGTCCCACAGCTCGACCAATAACTGGCTTACTTGGAAACATCTACAGTGGTCAGGTACCTTTTGCTAAACCAGTGGGATTCCTGCCCCCAGATGGTGGAGTTGCAATCCCCAATGCCAACGGTGCTATTCCTACTGTCAATGGCATCACTGGCCTCCCTTTAGGAACTGGCTTAGCTGGTACAGCTTTTGCCGGCAATCCAAACCAAAATGGCAACCCTCAGATCCCTGTAGGACCAGATGGCTTGGGACTTGGCTTTGGAACAATCACCGTCATCGATGATATACTCACCGCCAGCCCCGACTTAGGGTCACAGGCAATAGGGAAAGCTCAAGGAGTTTATGTAGCCAGTTCAGCAGATGGAACAACCCAAATGATGGCATTCACAGCTATGATCGAAGGCGGAGAATACAACGACAACGTCAACTTCTACGGAGTTTACAAGATCGGAAGCACCATGTCACATGTATCAGTCACTGGTGGAACCGGCAAGTTTAAGAATGCTTGTGGAATTGCTGAGGTTCGACCACTTATACCACCTGGCCAACATGTCACTGATGGCGCTGAGACATTGCTCAGGATCACTGTCCATCTTAAATACTAAAACTTATCTTCCAAATTATTTCTGTGCTTGGTTGTGTGAAAATCAACATGGTCATGCATCTTCAATGTAACAATTTTAAAGATTTCCCGTTAAACTTCAATTTATAACCGTACGAAAATTTACGATCAGAACCACTCGTTATAATAGTACAACATTGAATAACTAATTTAAATCAAACTTTTTGACAACTCTACCAACAAAAAGGAGAATCTTAACAAATTCATACATAATACCCCTTCCATTCACATACTTTGATATGGCGATGGTAATTATGAAAAATCATGCAACATATTTTAAATTTATTACATAGGATTGAAGCAATTAAGTTTTAATTTATTTAAATAAAATAGTAACATAAATTTCGTTAATTAATATTATTGTATTGAATTTGACTATTAGAATAATCTGAATTTTGCCACACTAAACTCTACAACAGAAAAGGCATCAATAGTAGACGG
The DNA here is from genome assembly GCA_025506655.1 of Gossypium rotundifolium. Lineage (NCBI taxonomy): Eukaryota > Viridiplantae > Streptophyta > Magnoliopsida > Malvales > Malvaceae > Gossypium > Gossypium rotundifolium. The sequence continues at coordinate 74,627,079 of CP106731.1, forward strand.
TTACTTTATATGGCAGTGATTTTAACACCAGAAATTACAGCAGTTTGATCAAGTCCGTGGAGAGAATCAATCAAGTGCGTCCGCAACGAAGCCGGGCCTCTCGCCGTCTCCATCCCCAGCTCTCCGGCGACGCCAAAAACGGCCAACGCGGAAGCTGTTGCTTCCATAGCATGCGACGGATCAATCGCGACAAAAGCGGCGATCAAGGCGGTGACAGCGCATCCCGTGGCAGTGATCTTTTGCATCATCGGCACGCCGTTTCGAGCTCCGACGATTCGATTCCCATCGGTGACGAAATCAACTGCCCCGGACACCGCCACCACAGCACCGCTGGAATTAGCCAAGGATTTGGCGGCTTCGACGGCGTCTGTTGAATCGTGAGAACTATCTACGCCTTTGGTGGAAGCAAAGGAAGCTTTAGCCAAGGCAATGATTTCGGAGGCGTTGCCTCTGATAACGGTAGGCTTAAGGGAGATAAGATCCAAACACGCCTTCAACCGAAAACGGGAGGCACCGGCAGCGACAGGGTCGAGGACCCAAGGTTTATTCAACTTGGAAGCCAACTGGGCGGCGAGTTCCATAGCCGGTAACCAGTTGTCGGAGAGAGTTCCTACGTTGATGTAGAGAGCGTTGACTTGAGGAGTGAAATCTGGGGATTCGTTGGGAGAATGGAGCATGGAAGGAGAGGCACCTGCGGATAAGAGAGTGTTGGCCGTTAGATCCATGGAGACAAAGTTAGTGATGCACTGGATTAACGGTGATAGAGAGCGGACTGAGCTGAGGTAGGTCCACGCCTTTGCACCCCACTCTCTCTGTTCCCCGTCTTCCATTTCTGTCTTCTGTGATGGAGAAATTTATTGTTTTTCTATCTATAAAGGACTCACTTGATTCTTTAGTTCAGCCGATTTCTCACTTTATTTCCATTTTCTAAATGGGTTATTATTACTTAATAACAAAATATTCACTATTTTTATTAGAAACAATAAATCAGTTTTACTAACTATTTTTTATTAGAAACATAATTAAAAAGTGACATGACATTTAATCGACTTATTGCTATCGTTAACTGGCCAGTTAGAGGGTTAGTTATCATTTAGACAATACCCCATTTAAGAGTCCTAGTTGGGCAATAGAAGAAGAAAGAAGAAATGGAGATGTTGATAGTGTATTATTGTGGAAACCCAACCAATTTAAAGTGTATGAAGTACGAGAGGGCTTTCGAAATCCTTGTCGTTTTTTTTTGCTTGATTTGATCCACTATTGATGTCTCATTCATGAAATGTATTATTGGGCCTTCTGAAAAAAAGTGAAGACATTAAAGGATGGGAGAAGGAGGAGACAAAAATATGGTGTTGGGTGTTGTTATTTGTAATATTATTGTTGTTGTCTAAATGAAAAATCTAACTTATATAATAGTTGGTATTGTTGTTGTTGAAATGGAAAACCAACTTAAATGATTGCTGGTATTGGGGTTGTTGAAATTGATCAATTTAATTTTTTATAAATTGTTTGTTGTTTTAAATCGATTCTTTGCTTATTTAATAGATTCATTATTGTTTAAATCGATTCTTTATTATTTAACTCGATTCAGACTCCAACATAAATTCACTATTGATATTCATTTGGTCCCTTGTTAATATTTGCACCTCATTTGTCCATTATCAATTCTAAATTACACTATTAGCTACCACCAAAAAATCAACTCTAATAGATATAAGATGGGCCTTCACTATAAGTTGGGTATTATTATTGTTTTAAATTGATTCTTTACTTATTTGAATAGATTGTTTGTTGTTTTAAATCTATTATATACATTCAAAGAATCAATTTCACAAAAACATACCACAATTCACCAATTTTCAATCAAATCATGTTCAAGCAGCATATAGTACTTAAAACAAAAAGATAAAATAAACATACAATCACAAAAAAATTTGACTAAGGATGCAATTTTCTATGAATGTCCTTTTACATTTAAATTACACATTACCCCCAATGTGTGTAACCCAAACAAAAAACACACACACAAACACAAAATAATCAAAATATGCAATAAAAAGAAATAAAAAAAACACACATAAAAATGATTGAAATCCTCCATAATTGGGGAGACCCATATTACCACCGTAAAAGAACTTCTATAAGGTTCTCAAAACTTTGAATCGGTGTTTGTTCTTTATTTTCAAGACAACGACCTCCCTATTCTATTGAAAACATTGCTTCCGTCTTATCTTCGATCGTCGAGACAACCTCATCACGATCCACTTCTCTTCAAAGTCTAACCAACTCTAAAACTCATTCCGAGGCACTATAACTTTGGGCAATACAAACTCAATGTTATTTAAATTTGTATTGTCTTGAAATGTAGTTTTTGAGTTGAAAGAAAAATACATGTGATCGTCAAGTACATCAATCAACTCCTCCAAAACGACAGTTAGAAAGTGTGTCGGCTCCTCTATACTTTCACTTAATTGAAGGTTTAACTCTTCCTGTACATCCAGCTTTACTCTTACTCCTATGTCAATTGAAGTGAAGAGACTTTGCTTCTCATAATCTCATCATGGTCTCATTAACTACCCGATAGTCAGTGGTGTAGGAAACGATGGTTTTAGAACCCCATTTTCAATGATCGGGTCCATAAAAATTAATATTTAATATTTACGAGGTTAGTATAAAGTTTAACTAAAGTTTGGTCCATTAATTTTATCGTTTGGATAGTTAATCAAGATATAATGACTAAATTATAAAAATGATAAAATTTAATTGCTATGGTATTTTAATTAATTGAAGGACCAATTGAGCAATTGGAACCTTCCAATTATGTTAAATAGTGGTGGAGAATAGTTGTAACCCAATAAAATTGTTAATTAAGCTTAAATTTAATTAAACTTAGGTTAATTAAGTTAATTTAATTAATTAAAATATATAAGCAAAAATTAAAAAGAAAAGAATGCCATTTTCTATCATCTTCTCCACCTAGCAGTAGAAAAAAGAAGAGAAAATGGTTTAAAAGCTTTCGAATTTCGCACCAAGATTTAGTCTTTTTCTTGTAATTTTTATGTTTTTAAGGTCTAGAGAGCTTGATTTAGCTAACTCGTGTATCAATTTGTAAAATTGTTAAAGTTTCTAAAAGTTTCCATTAATGAGTTTTTGAAGTTTTTGGTGTTAAATGGTTAGATCTTGAGCTTAGATATGAAAAAGAACTAATTTGTAAAGTGAAATTTGTTAATTTTGAACATAGGGACTAAAGTGTAAATCATTCAAAAATTGGTATGAAATTTCTATAATTATGGATAGCAAAGGGCCTTAGAAGGATGTAATTGAAATCGATTTCGAAATCAAAGCTCAAATTCGAAAGTTATAGCAATTTTGATTTTAGGGACCAAATTAAATAAATACAAAAATTTAAGGAGATTCAAAAACTAAAAAATTGGACTGATTTGTGCATCTAGTACGCTATTATAAACTGTTTGAAATTGGTAAATTAAATTAAATTATTATATAGATCAAGATTTGAACCAAACCGAGGATAACCGGGAAAAAGATAAAATTATTGATCTGTCCTTGTGATTCAACTTGTCTGCTGATTTTGTTAGGTAAGTTCATACGATATATATTTTTTAATTATTGTGTATTTAAATTGTAAATATATGTTTGTTAATTGAAATTTGGATTATTTATGATTTAGTAAAAAAGGTGATATCTAAACTAAATTACAAAGAAATGAAAATGAACTTATATGTTGAAATTACCTTGTTGAAACTTTGTAAATGTCTTGTACACATGATTACAGATATGATTAATTACCAATGATTACTGAGATCTAGCATTTGTTACGGACTCGAAGATACATGTGACATAGTTTTAGCTCGGACGAGTAACCTGATGTCATTTCAAAGGTTTAGCTTGGACGGGTAACCTGACATGATTATATGTTCAACTCGGATGAGCAATGACTGTGATTATTACTAGTGTTTTCGAGTTTATTTATTGAGTTTCATCGAGCAATACTAATAATATGAAATAAGATATGAAAATTATACAAAATGTAAGTGATGTTCAAATATGGTATTTGTAAATGATTTGAATATATGTAGCTTTGATATACAAGTATGATTACTAGAATGATATGTGTTGATATGTTATAAAGTACATACATTATATGATTGATTATGTATTAAAGCTCACCTTACTGTTGTAATTTGCTATACTAGGCAAACTTTATCGAGTTAAATAGCTTAATATGATTAATTGTAAATTGATGAAAGTTTTTCGTCTAAATACCTATGGACTTACTAAGAATTCGTTACGCTTACCCCGTTGTTTTCCCTTTTCTTGAATACTACCATCTTATGGAATGTGTCAATCAAATCTATGAGAAGCTCACGCTATCCCGTTATTGATTTGGTGGATTTTTAATCATTTTAAATCTCGATTACGTGGCATGTATATAGGAATTATGCTTTTGGTAACATAAATGTTAGCATTATTGAACATTTTCTAATGTGAATATTTTGTAAGGTAAATTCTATTTGAGTATGTTTGTTTTGGTAACATTTTGAACTATATGTGTGATACTTGATATGGTACATTTATGTTTAAATGATAGTGTGGAATGGCTAGATATATGGTTAAATTGGTATAAGTTGAATTGAAATGAATTGGTGCCAAATTATGGCATACTGGTTTAATTTATTGGGAAAATGGTTAAATGTAATGTTTGGCATGAATTTGACAAGTGTTTAATAGATTTTTATGCAGGTAAATGTGCTAAATGCACTAATTGTATATAATAGTTTGGTTGGTTGAAATAGGCACCAAAAGGCTTAATTTATGCCAAAAGTAGCCTCTACGTTGCAAGGTCAAGAGATGGTCATCACGACAAGATCTGGATTTTGGGCCACGGCATGACAAGGAACCTTGTCATCGCAACGAGGCAAGTTATACTGTTACGTTTCGACGTCGTTCTGAAATTTTGAAAATATTACAATTTGGTTCTAATGTGATTCTGGGTTAACATCAGAGCATTTGCAGGCTCGTATAAGACTCGAGAAAGATTGGACAATGAATTTGTGATCTACAATGGTTGTGTTTGCATGATTTGTATCTTAATGTGAATGTTAATTGTCCGTAGTTGATTTGTTAATGACTATAGCATTCGTAGCTTGGACCTGGAGATCAGATCAGGCAAGGGGTGTTACGACTAAAACTACGATTTAGTTGATTCTAAGACTGACATGTAGCGGGCACGAGTCTAAAAATACATGCCACAATAACCTGTGATAGTGTGATGCCTTCTGATCCTATTTGACTATTTTTCATATAGATAACCATGTCGACCGAATCTAATAAGGACGTATCAGATGAGGTAGACAATAATATATCTACTTCCAATCAGGGAGTTACTTAGAATATGTATGTTCTGCCAGGGCCCAGAAGTGAGGTATGAGATGCCTTTTCCAAATGATGAATTGATGGTTCAACCAATTTATTAGAGCTAGCCCTTCAGCTCCACAGTCTCAAATACAACCTCCACCCCATATCGTGCCTTCTACGACACCCTTTTTCTTCAAATCTCTGCTATAGTAAATGTCCACCGACCTCCGATCAATAAAATAAGAAAAATAGAGTCAAGGAATTTTGAGGCAAAATAGAGTCGAAGTTGAATGTTGGCTAGAAAATACTTTGAGAGTGTTTGATGAAATGATGTGTAAACCGGATGATAGTTTGAGATGCGTTGTATCGTTGCTGAAAGATGAGGCATACTAATGGTGGATAACGTTGATATCTGTTGTTCCAAGAGACCGAGTGAACTGGGAATTTTTCCAAACCGAGTTCAAGAAGAAATATGTGAGTTGGCTATATCTTGAAAAGAAGAATAGATAATTCATAGCATTGGAAATGGCTGATATGACTGTTGCCGAAAATGAACGTGAATTTGTTCGACTTGGTAAATATGCTCAAGAACTCAAATCCACTGAAACTGAGATGTGCATCCGATTTGAATGGGGTTTAAATGAAGACATTTAGATGCTTGTTGGAGCTTAGAATTAAAAGAATTTGTTGTGTTATTGGAACGAGCTCAGAAAATGGAGGAAATGAGAAATGAAAAGAAACGAGCCAAATCCAAAAATAGGGATACTGGGAAACGTAGCATGACTAGATCCTTCCCGACTCCCTCGTCCAAGCGAACCAGATATTTTAGAAGTCAATCTTTTGCCTTTACAAGGAATTCGAGAAATGACATGTCCATGCAAAATTATTAGAGAAAACGACAGGGGTAAGCATAACGAATGCTTAGTAAGACCATAGGCATTTAGATGAAAAACTTACCTCAATTTACAATTAATCATATTAAGTTATTTAACTCGATAAAGTTTGCCTAATATAGCAAATCACAACAATAAGGTGAGCTTTAATACATAATCAATCTTATAATGTATCAACTTTATAGTATATCAATACATATCATTTCGGTAATCATACTTGTATATCAAAGCTACATATATTCAAACCATTCACTAATACCATATTTGAACATCACTTACATTTTGCATCATTTTCATATCTTATTTCATATTATCAGTATTGCCCGATAAAATTCAGAAAGGCTCGTATAAACTTGATGATATTTTAGTATTTTTTTAATTATAAAAAACACCCCAAGTAGAAGTTTACATGTGATTGGATTTGAACCCTTTCTATTTAGCTAAATAAAACATTAACTTTACTACTGAACTAAAACTTTATTTTAAAATAATATTTACATATTAATTGTATTATTAGTTCCATCAATTGTGTATGTTGATAATGTAATTGATTGAGTTGTTTGTCATAGGCCAACTCGACACTAACCCAAGATTGATAACAATACTATAATAAACAATTATAGTGTATTTAATATTATTAATTTATTTACATTTTAAATTTTATTTTACTCACAATTTAATCTATTTTTATTTTAATATTGTACATATTTCATGCATTAGTATTTATTAGTCTCAAATCATATATTTCATTACTATTTTAAACTAATACATATGTTCTAATTACTTTTTTTTTGGTGAAATAATTACCTAATTTTTATTTTAATATAATAAATTTTTATATATTATGAATTAATTTTAAATGGTACGTTTCTTTATTTATTATATTAAACTTACATGTGATTTTTTACATGCATATATGAAAGCTGGATGTTGAGAAAAAAGGAAGCTTACATAAACTCCTCACTAGACCGTAAATAATAATTTTCTAAATCGATCTCATTATTATTGTCTCTTTTTTTTCCTTGAAAAGATGGGGAGAGTTTCTCTAATCACAATTAAGTTTGGGTTATTTGTTTAAGAATTATAAGGGTGGTTCAAAAGACAAAGTGACAGTACTTCCAAATCCAGACATTTGCCGCCAGAATGCACCACCACCCAAAATCGCCGCCATTTGCACCTTCCACCACCGCGACAACCACCCTATCTAAAGATAACTCCAAATGCACTCCGTACATAATCTTAGCAAGCTTCTTCTTTTCCCTCCTCTTTATCCTCTCTCTTCTTTCCACTTCCACTTCCGCCTCCCAATCCTTACTCACAATCCGACGCGATCCGTCTCTCTTCCCAAACCGCCCCGTCTCCCTAACCAAGATCCCTTATGGCCCCACCCCTCCCTCCATTGCTTACCTCATTTCAGGATCCGCCGGCGACTCCGCTCGGGTCATCCGCCTCCTCCTCGCTACGTATCACCCGAGAAACCATTACCTTCTTCACCTTGACCTCTCTGCCCCGCAGACTGAACGTGATCGATTGGCCGTCACAATCCACTCGGTCCCCATTTTTAGAGCTGCCCAAAATGTGGACGTTATAGGTAAAGCAAATTATGCTTATCAAAGAGGGTCTTCGACCGTGACTTCTACGCTTCACGGTGCCTCCATTTTGCTACGCTTGTCTTCCAACTGGGATTGGTTTATCTCTCTCAGTGCTGGTGATTACCCGCTTGTTACTCAAGATGGTAATCCTGAACTTTTGTTTTGGGACTTCTTTTGGATTTAAGTGTTCTGTTTTTCCTTTTGTGGGATTTTATTTCTGGGTATTTATGACGTTGCAGATCTTCTTCACATTCTGTCATACCTTCCGAAAAATCTCAATTTTGTGAATCACAGCAGTTACATTGGCTGGAAAGAGTATGTTAACTTCATCTCTAATTCACGCTTCTTTTGCAAACTGCACACATGGATATAAAATCGAAGTAGTTTCTTCGTAGGAATTGATGTTACAATTCTGTCATTTCTTCAAATTAATCAAATTGTGATTTTACTTTTACACAGAAAGTTTATAGCAAAACAACTACAAAACCAGACAAAATTTACTTTAAGAATATGTGTAATGTAGTGTCTTCGTAGGAATTGATGTTACAATTCTGTCATTTCTTCAAATTAATCAAATTGTCATTTTCTTTTACACAGAAAGTTTATAGCAAAAACAGCTACAAAACCAGACAAAATTTACTTTAAGAATATGTGTAATGTACTTCCCATCACATTATGTTCTTTTAAACTTTTTTTCCCCCTGGTTAGTAAATAGGGTGGTTTAAGTTGGTGAACTCTGATTAGTATTAGTCCTTTGTGTGGGGTGTTACTTATTATAGGTCCAAGAGATTGAAACCTATAATCGTTGATACGGGGCATTACCTTTTGGAAAAGGATGAGATATTTTATGTTACTCAGAAGCGGGTATTGCCTAATTCTTTCAGGTTGTTTTCAGGTATGTGTTTATGCCTGACTTCTTCTTTATGTTGCTAAAAATGGGTGAAATTCATGTGTACGGTTTACATTCTTAATTACTGGAGTAGCTAGATAATGAACAAAGAGAGCTTGATTTAGTCTAGTGGATCTGCAGTATGGAGATGATTAAGAATGTGATTTGAATTTGTAGTTTTCTGTGTGAAATCATAAAATTCCATGATATGATAGTGTGTTTATACACGATCTTTAAATCATCTAGTGGAGGTGCTGACAAGGATATTATTTTTGGAACATATGAATCTTAGGACCTATCAGCTTGAAACCAACTTTTATTCCTTCAGACCTGATCTTATCATTGATCTAATTATAATCTTGGAGGAGATCTAAAGAACTCATCAGGTAGAAACTGGTTGTTTTTGTTCTTGCAAATTGAGTAGAAGTTGACATTGCTGATTTTGAGTGAGAGGGCAATCTAGTAAACAAGAGAGCATTTGCCTTCAGAATATCAAATTAGGATATGGGTCAAACCTAGGAAGTTACTGGTAGTTTTCTCATGGTGTTGGCATTAGTTTCTGTAGTGGATGCATCAATTTCAATCCAGCTTCAGAAAGGAATATAGTTTGGAGAAATAGAGGGGGAACTGGGGAGGGGAAAGGATAGAGAATCCATTGTAGAAATGTCTGTGCTTGACATCCCATTTCAAAGGAACAGAAAGCTTTGTAGAAATAAACTAGTTGAGAGAAGTGAGAGAGAGGGAGAAGGAAAAGCAATAAAAATTTGAAGTTTGAAATTTTTTGAAGCCTTTAGGTTTGAACATAGATATATCCTCTTTGCCAGGTTTTGAATTCCATCATTTTGCTTTGTGTTGCTGGTTGAAATTGTCATGGACTGTAAAAGTAATATCACTAAAAACAATTTTTTTATTAATTGAGAAGATTTTAGGAATTTAAATTGATCTTAAATTATAGGCCTCTCCATGTTTAGGTAGTGCAGCCTGAGCTTGGTGCATAAAGGCAGTTTTCTGCACTCTCGGCAGAACTTTAAGGATAGATCCATTGGGGAATGGCCTAATGTGCTATTTACCTACTAATCCATCATGCATATGCTGGTTATAAAATTTCAATACATGATGCTGGTTATAAAATTTCAATACATGATGGCAATTTGCTTGAATAAAAGTTAAAAGGAAAAGAGTAAAGAAATAGAAAAGGAAACATCCCATGCATTTATTACCAAGTTGTGAGCTGGAGCCAATTAGAAGTAGAAGCAATCTTTTTCTGCTCTAAAAGAAAGCCTTGCTACCATCTTGCCTTGTAACTGAATTCGTAAATCTATCCATTTGTAAGACATTGAAAGATGTCTTGAGACTGTTGTAGGAGACTGCATATGTTCCATGCATCTTTGTACAGCATTAAAGGTCCTCATTATGGCAAGAGTTGTTTGGTTTCCTTCAAATACCAAATATAGATGTCCTCTTAAATGGCTTTGGAAACAATAATCAATTCTGACAAGATTACTTCCTTTGTTGTTTATTTATAACTGGTGTAGTCATACAAGGTAATATATGCAGTTCCTTTTGTTGAGAAGTTTTTCTGCCTGCTTTGCCAAACTAGAGATCCCATCTTTTGCAGGTTCAGCATTTGCAATGTTAACTCGTAGTTTCATTGAGTTCTGCATCCTTGGTACAGACAATTTTCCAAGGACTTTGCTAATGTATTTGGCAAACATGCCTTTTTCCTTCACCAATTATTTCCCTACCATCCTTTGTAACTCTAAGTTCAGGAGCACTGTTATAAACCATAACCTCCAGTATGTAGCCTTCAACATGTCCTCTTCGAAGAAGCTTTCCTCACATGATCTTGCAGAATTTAATGCTATGATTCAGAGTGGAGATGCCTTTGCAACACAATTCAAGTTTGATGATCCAGTGCTTGATCGTATTGACCGAAAAATTTTGAAACGCAAGCCTGGCAGAGTTGTGCAAGGTGGATGGTGCTTAGGCATTCCTGCAAATGACACATGTTCAGTATGGGGGGATGCTGATATCTTGAGGCCTGGTAAAGGAGCAAAAAGGCTTGAAAGACGTATTGTTAAGTTACTTTCGGGTGATAGGTTTCGGCCCCAGCAATGTCTTGAGATATTTTAAGATATATGAAATTTCAAAAGTAAAAGGTATAACTAAAACCAAGATGAATTGTGTTTCCCCTGGGGAGTTAACCACGGACCCTCACATTCTTTTTAGGAGCATTCCATTTCATCAAGCACCTAGTTGTGCTATTATTTTTGTATAGTAATTTACGATTCATTTGTTATTGTACTAATTGATATTGAAAGTAAATTCAACTAGTACGGTATTAGGTACAAAGTATGTTCACTATTATAAGTTAATCATGAGAAAGTTTCGATCCCATGTTTGTTTGGGAAATTAGGCCAGTATAATTCAATAAACAAACAATCATGAAACGTATCCTGTGATTTATTTTTAATAAAATAATTGAAGAAAACGAAATGAAAATCACATAGTTTATAAATTAACGGATTAAAGTCTTTTTCCCTCTAGAGTTGTATCCATTGAGCTGCAAAAATAGTAATAATAAAAAAAGCGCCTATACTAAAAGCTACTAAAATGAATAAACGACCCTAGGGTCATTTCAGGGTCTCAGAAGTTTTCAGGGCTGTCATCTAATTGTTTCTCATCTTCAATCTCAACCTCCAGGATTTCCTGACACGGAAATAGAAACAATTTCAACAAAAAATTGCCTGCATGCAACCCATTACAAAGGCTTAAGCTAATAATAATTATAGTGATAAAATTAAAAAGTAAATGTTGACTTACAGGGATTCTCTGCTTCAAATAATTTCCGACTCTGGCTACGACTGTGGTACGTTTGTGCCAAAATCGACCCTTGAGACTAATCTTCACAAAGGGTCCATCCAATTCCGATAATTCAACTTGACCTAAACGTATTTCCAATTTAAAATTCATAAAACTGCATCAACACATGTTTAAGATTGCTGAAAATAAAAGTCATAATGTACCTTAAGAAGAGTCAGTCACCTGTTATGCCAACCTCAGTGTCAAAAAGCTGAGCAAGCTGCAAAGCCATACATTCCCAGTTTGCAAAAATGGAAAAGACGATAAGATAAATTTAACAAGGATAGGATTATAATTCAGATGAAAGAAAAATAAAGAAACTTGCCTCTACACGGGCATCAGCTAAGACAAGTTCAATATTTTCCTCTGTCAAATCCAATGGCGGAAGTGGAACTCCACCACCAGATGCTGCTATTAGTGGCCGTAATGATTTTGATTGTGATGATATCCGGCTAATAATGTGTATATTAATGGATGATGGTCTTTGTTGCTGTAACTTCACCCCTGCTGGCCTGCTTCTTGGTCTTGCTCTGCTTGATATTAGGCCACCAGGACCGGGAAAAGTGACGGCTGCTGTTGATGCTACCATTGTTTTGGATTGGTAATAACAGTGGGAAACTAGCAGATCCTTCGACATCAGCCTTTTTTCCTTGTCCCGTTTTTAGAACTCCGAGTTTGACAATGGATAAGGATGTTGTAGCGTGGCCATTTCTGGACCATTCAGTTTATAACAATTAACAAATCAAATCATATAGGAGGACCAAACACAAAGTTGCTAAAGGTAAAAGTATTGCAGTATTAAGAGTTTAGTTGTAATTTATTTTTTTAATATAAAAATGAGTAAATTAATTAATGTATGTTAGATAAATAAGTAAATTGATTATTTCTATGAAAATTTTTATTTATTTGTATATTTAAAAATTAAAGTGATTGACGGAATAACCTAACAATAATATATGGCGTGCCACATGTATATTATTCTGATATATAAAGATTAATTTTTAATAGTAAAAATGAATGAAACTTTTAATAGAAGAACCAAATTGCTCTTTGACCTAATGTATAGGGACTAATTTACCTTTTTTTAAATAGAGAAGACAAAATAAAACTCGGCTCCTAGCATAAGGGTTTCTATGGTACTTGCCAAACACGATAAAAACTCATGCATACTTTGTTGGGATTTATGATTTCATCATTGTACTTGTAAATTTCGAACTAATTGAATAAATAAAATTTTCATATGATTAGTTTATCATATATTTGTATGATTCTCATCCATGACTTCTACATTAAGAGCAAAATGTATAAACAAATATTCGGCTAAATTAGGCTAATATGTCATTTTTTATATTAGGCTTTTAAGCTTTTTTTTTTTAATTTAGGAAATAGGCCATTTTTGGATCTCCTAGGGTTAGGGTTTTTAATATTTTTAGGTTATTTTCGACTGAAACCAGGTTGAACAATCCGTTTTTCTATAGTGTTGGAAACAGTGGCTTTAGGGCCATCAAATTTGACGAGTAAGTTCGTAAATATTATTATTTAATATTTACGAGTCAAATATGATTTTAAAAAGATTTTTGATTTGATAATTTATGTTATATAAGTGATTTATAAAGTTTAAGTGGTAAGACCTTGAAGTCAAGTGGTTTTAGAAAATGAGATATTGGGACCTCGTTTCTATAAACCAAGTCGTAAATATTTTTATAAATATTTACAGAGTGTCATTAAGGTGGTATTAAAGTTTCGTTGAAAAATTTTAACGTTTGATAATTAATTAATTAAAAAGGATTAAATCGTAAAATATGTAAAATTTAATAGTTATAGCATTATTTGTATCTAATGGATATAAAAGCATGAAATGAAGGCCTAAGGTAGTAATTCAATCAATTTAGAGGATAGTGGATGAACATGGCTTAGCATTTTGTGAAATTTGGTTAAGTTTTTTGGTGAAATTTGGTTGAGTTTTTAAGGGTAAAATGATAATTAATCAATTAAATTAAATTAAATTAAATTAAAATTAAATAAAATCAAAATGCTTTATCATCTTTTAAATCTTTCTCCACCGATCATTAATGGAGGAAGAAGTCATTTTGATGAATGGAGGTTTGGGCAAGTTCAATTCTAAATTGGTACGTGATTTTAGATTCGTTTTTAATAATTTTTATGTTTTTGAAATCCTTATAATTAGGTTCAGCTAGCTCGTACCTTCAATTTTGAAATTGTTAAAGATTTTAAAGGTTTCCATGGATGAATCTATGTGATTTTATTTATTAAATGATGAATTTGAAATGTTGGTTGATATTTAAAAACATTTTGTTAAGTGATTTTGGTGAATTTTCTATTTAGGGACTAAATTGTTGAAATTGTAAAAGTATAATGATTTGATGTGAAATTATTATAAACGTGGGCTGTTTTATGTGCCATGAATATTCGCTTGATGTGAATTGACATTAAAAATGGTTAATTTACAAGTTTTAGGCCCAAAGTCTAAATTGAATAAAAGTAAAATTTTAGGGGTAATTTTATAAAAATGTCAAAAATGACTAAATTGCATAAAATACATTGTTTTACTGTCTAAATTAATAAATTGTATGAAATTATTTATTTAGATCAAGATCCAGTGGAAAATCTAGGAGAATGAAAAATTATCAAAATGCCCATATACTTTATCTTTTATGCAATTTAGCCAGGTAAATTGTATGTTTAAATAACATTTTAAATTATGTTTTAAATGTTATAATATCAAATTATGTCTCGGTGGAAAAATCTAAAGGCGTATCGACGATCATCAACCAATGAAAAGGGATAGCTTCGGCTATCGATTATGAAAAGGGATGGTGACAACCATCAACTATGAAAAGGGATGGTGACGACCATCGATTATAAAAAGGGATAGTGACGACTATCGACTATGAAAAGGGATGGCGACGACCATCAATTAATGAAAAGGGATGGTTTCGACCATCGAATATGAAAAGGGATGGTGACAACCATCGAATATGTAAAGGGATGTTTTTGACCATCGTTTAGCACACTTTGTGTAAGCTTCAGTAAGGGTTCGATGAAATTCACTTGATATTATGGAAATGTATGAAGTATGTATATTCATAATTATGAAAAGTATGATTTAAGTGATATTACGTTTATGTACCATACTTTACCATATGATGATATTGCTAATTTATGTGTTTAATCACTAACTTGTGGCTGTGGTTAATGTTATGTGTTATGCAAACGAAATGGTAAGTGTTCAATATGAACCAAGACATGTATGTATGAAAGACTTTGAAATAGTGAGCTACATGAAAAATATGTTATGTTGAGATGGATGATAAATCTAATTGAATTGTGCTCAAGTATATTGGTTATCCATGTCAAATTCATATGAATCATGTTTAAATGAACTAACATGTGTTGATGTGTTTAGACTTATGCCAAGCTTGTGGATATGAATGATGTTTATGATTATGCTTGTACTATGCATATGAAATGGGTAAGAAAAAGGGAATTAAACGGTAAGTATGTCATTGGGATGTGTTATGATGCTATAAAAGGTTTAATGTGATAAATGAGGTAATTGTATGTGAGTAAATTGTTTATGCTATGGATGAATCTACCTATGTTATGGATAAATACACTGAATCGAGAATTAATAATGTTGTTTAGGCTTATGATAAACATTGGGAACAAAATGGAAAGTAAGTAAATAAAAGATATATATAATCTTATAAAAGGTTTAAGTAAATAAAAGAAATATATAATCTTATAAAAAGATTGATGATTATATATAATGTTTCACAAAATCCTATCATGTTATGAATGGTCAATAAATATGCGATATTAATGAACTTATTCAATTGTGAGTTAATGACTATGGTATGATAACTCTTGAGACATTGGTATATGTTTATTTTAACCTATAAATTTCATTATTGAAATAGAAAATTATATTTAAAGTTTATACGAGCTTACTAAGCATTCATTACTTATGTAGTTATTTTCCTTTACTTTACAGATTATCAAAAGCTTGATCGGGTTAGAAGCTAGTTGGAGATCCATCACACTATCCACTGATTTTATCCGTAGATTTTAATGCTTTGGTCGTGGTTATAATGACATGTATATGTGGACTATGTCTAATGATTAGTTGATGATATTGGCATGTAATATTGCTATGAATTTGTGAAACTTATGTTATTTTGATGCCTTGATGGTTGGTGTGCTTTGGGCACTTTGATGCTTAATGGTTGGTGTTTATATAATCAAATTGATGCATGGTTTTTATGACCAAAGAGATAAGTGTTGGCATGTTTGCAAAATGATCATTTAGGGCATGGATTGATATGGAATTTAGTTAAGTATAATTGGTTGAATTATGAACCATTTGGTATGTTTGAATGTGAATTTGGCTTGTAGTCAATTATGACATAACTTGTTATAGAATTAAGCTATATATATATATATATGGATGGAATATTGTTTACTTTGGAAATGTATTGAACTAGATGTGAATGATGTAAATATGGTATATAAATGTCAATTGTTTGGTACCGTTTAAAAATGGTTGGTTTGTGTCATTTAGATGGATTGATGATGCATGTAAGGCATGGTCAAAAGGGTAAGGTTATTTTGATATGGCATGAATCTAATATGGTATGGTTGATATGTATCATTTGTGATATGTTTTGGCATGGAAGCAAATTAGTTGATAAATGGTAAATGTGCCCATGTTTAGGTTGGCTTGATGATTTATGTTTGATGTGCCTTTTGGCATGTTGATTGTATAGATAAATGACCTATTGAATTGGTCTTAAAATGCATGTTTTGGGTATGTTTTGATGCTTGAAAGAGGTGCAAATGGCTTGAATGTGTGGGCATGAATTGAGTGAAAGAAATAGCTTAAAAATGGCCTATTTCTTGTCCACACGGCCTAAGACACGGGCGTGTGACTTAGCCGTGTGTCCTTTGTAGGTTTTTAAAGGTTGCATTTCGAGAGTTACACGGCCTAGCACACGGGCGTGTGGCTTGGCCGTGTGAACCAAGTCAGTGAGTTACAAGGGCATGGACACGGGCTGGGACACGAGCGTGTGTCCTTACTTCGAACATCCATACGGCCTGAGACATGGGCGTGTGTCTCAGCTGTGTGTTACACGGCGTGTGAATTTTTCCATCTTTTTCCATGAAGTTTTAAATGTTTCTGATTAAGTACCAAATCAATTCTAAAGTGTTTCTAAGCCATCAAAGGCTCGAATTAAGGACGTTATGCATATGTTTGATTGGATTTTGCAATGATTATGAAAAGTTAAGAATGAATGATCTGAGTTATGTTTTTACGGTAATGTTCCATAACCCTATTCTGGCGACGGATACAGGTTAAGGGTGTTACACTAGGGAATTTCAAAGATAGTTTTGTGGAGTCGGTGATGTGATAATGCGCCTCATAACACATACATTTCATATGTCGTGGCAGGATAGGACCATTACCTCATAAACTCATTTTGGGGAAATTTAGTTTCGAGGTGATTGTGCTTGATAAGATCAGGGTCGAAGTCCAAGTGGAGGTCCTAGTTGACGATCGTGATTCGATTGTGAGTTTGAGTATAACCGAGAGCCAGTTGACGGTTGTTACACTGTCACGAGTTCAAGCTTTTCGGGTTCCTCGTAAATGATGTCTTATATATACCATACATAAAATTAAGGCCATATCATAAGGAAAAACGAAGAGATTTTTGATGTAATCAATGTAAGTTTTTTCTCTATTTCCACATAGCTGATATGTTTAACTTTTCATTCTTATTCGAAGGCTGAATCAAGGTGGACACAAGAGGACTCTTAGGGGGAGAGCGGATATTTCAGCGGAAGTAGAGGTTAAACTCGAGTCGGCACGACAACGGTTGTAGTTATTAATAGGTTGTTCAATAAATAACCACTGTCAGCTCGAAAGGAGCATCACTTTTACTCCATCGAAATAGTCGCTCCCCACCTGAGAGTCCTCCTGTGTCACGACGGTGCTGGCATTCAGATAAGAAGGAAGGTTAAAGACATCGTCTTCCTAGAAATGGAGAAAAAAATTATGCCGATTATAGAGAAAACCAATATTTTTTCCTATTATTATGCCTTCAAACTTTCGTAAGTTATTTATAAGGAAACATTTACGGGTATCCAAAAAGTTTGAGCTCGTGGCCACGTAACGACCGTCAATTGAATCCCCTATTATACCTCGATCTATGACCGCATAATAGCCATCGATTGAGACCTCTACGTATACTACCACCCGTGACCATATATAGGAAAATCACCCTAGAACCTAATTTTCCTAATAGTTTTGGAGGTAATGGTCCCATCTTGACATGATATATGAAATTGTGTTGCTCAGAGCAATATCACATCACCGACTACTTAATAATACCTCGAACATCAACCCAAAATTTTTAGCGACATAATTTTTTGACACTGAGAAGTGTTTTGTAGAGGAGGAGGGATGGAGAGGCTATGGGAGAATATTTTTGAGGAACGATGAAGCATAGAGTGGAAGACCTCTTTTTATAGGCGTGGGGGAAGGGTTAGATTTCAAAGTAGAAATTTCTCGAGGTTGAGAATGCACTACAGGACTAGCGTTTTCTAGGAATATATTCAAAACGTGCCTAAAAATGGATGAAAAATTGGTTGGGCACGTACTTTTGAAGCTGGGTGTGCTTTCTCTAACCTTTTTCAATTGAAAATTAAAAGTAGAGGGTCCCGTAAAATAGTTTTGTATAATTGATGCACGTTTGAGGCGCTAAACACTATTAGGGGCAATATTTAGATGAAATTATATAACTTTAGGAATGCACTTTTGAATAATACTTTGCATTTCATCATCATTTTTGGACGAATGTGTGTATTCATAAATGGATATTGATGCACATATTCCCTCTCTCGCTGGCTTATTTTCCTACTAAAGGCACATAACTTGCATAACTTAGACATACAACAAATTAATATAAAAAATTGAATTGTTGAGTTACGACACTCATGTGTACTTCTTCCGAAAGCTATTTTTTTGGTATTGTTAATCCAATCGTCTACTGCCTAAGATTCTGTCGATTGCGTTTGCAATAACTTTTAGAGAAAAGGTAGAGGACTAGGATTTCTTCTGAGCAGGTTACGTCGCCCGCGTTTGCCCGTAGCTCGGCATATATGTCATATCAGACAGGGGAGCCAGAATTTGGATAGCCTTTTGGATCGCACCCATCGCAAGCACTGCATACGACATGTCAGATCCAACTACCACTCAAAATGACTTTCAGAAAGTGAGCGAGATGTATTAATCGACATGGGTATGTAATTGGTAATACCTGTACAGTCATGTTGTACCCTATTTTGTTCTTTGTTTGCATTCATAGGTGTGCTATTCTTGATCGGTTATGAGCTTGTCCAATATTATTTCCATGAAATGTTGAACAACTTGGGTACCATCAACAGTTATGGTGCGGCATACCTCACTAACATACCCTTCGAATAATGGACGTAATAGTATGATGGGATTTATGGTATGGACACATGATGCCAAACTTAGCAGAGTGTATCAATTTCATACTAAAGAGGATGCGTCATTTGCCGATAACCTTGGTTGTGAGAGAAACATGCTTTCGCCTGGCTGTGTTATCCCAAAGTGGGGCGGCATACACTGGACAAATAGTAGGCAGACATACTTGGTGTGAGGATGTATTGGAAGAAATTAGATGAAATACAACGAGAGCGAATACTATGTATGTAGTGTGCCACTCGTGTCAGAACCTAGAATTTCGAGTCACGGAGCACGCTAGGCTGGATCAAGACATGTTAGGGGCATCATATCGTGTCGTCCTAACATGAGGGACTTGCAATTGTGGGAGGTTCCAAGCTTTTAGTTTGCCATGCACACATGTAATTGTCGCATATGGGAACCTAAGAATTGAGTATACGCCTTACATCAATGATGTGTATAGTCTAGAATGCATGTATAGAGTATGGAGTCCTGAATTCCCACCTGTCCTAGATGAAAATATGTGGCTACAAGTGTCCAACACACCATTTGATTTGGCACCGAACATGAACCTGCGTCGTGCCCCAATAGGTCACCCGAATACAACCCAGATATGAAACAATATAGATATTCGAGAGAGGGACGGTCAATAGAGGTTATGCGGGTACTATAGGAACCCAAGGCATACAAAGGCAACATGTTCTGTGTTGAGGGGTACTTTGGGGCCTCAACATCGATAGTATTATTTTTGGGAAAAGAAACATGTCATTACGATGCTTCTATTATTCTTGTGTCCAAAATTTGTTATTTATTATCAACTTGCGCATCTCTCATCTTAGAATGTAATAAAGACAATTATAGTGTTGGAATAAAAATCTACGGTTTCTTTAATTATGTCATATATATTTATTTCACAGTAGTAATAAAAAACTACATCAATTGCAACGTAGGGGAGAATGTGTGCCGGAGGGTGATGGACGATGCTCGTGAGGAGGATTTCTGTGCACAATCAGAGATATGTGCCTATAAACTTCCTCGTTGCCATCGTCTACGAAATCATCGGCTTCAACCCCACCCTCTTGCTCATCTTTGTCTCCATTGTCGTCATCGTGTTCATCTTGGTCTTTGTCTTCATGTTCGTAGTCATCTTCACTTCACCTTCGTCTCCATCGCTTTCCTTAGTGCTCAAGTGTGATGTCATCCTAACCTTCCATCGTGTATCCTCCACTCCATCGGCAGACGGTTGTGCTAATGACCTACCTCGATAAAACAATGATACAGGTTGATGCGATCCTGGTTGCATCATGGTTCGACTGCATCCGACGCCATCGAGAGTGGCCTAAACTTGAGGGGCCCAAGTGCAAGATGCAACATCTCATAGGCCTGATTGATTATTGGGCCAATGATTTAAGGACTTTTTAATTTAATTTAGTTTTATTTAAATTAATAAGTTTGCATATTTTTAATTTTAGATTTACATTTTGTGTGTTTTGTATTTAATAAAGTTATTCTTTATGTAACGCCCATGTTAGTTTAAGTCCGCATCATTAAATTAAGTCTTGCATTTGTTTATTTAGTTTGCATTTCAAATTATGCATTTAAGCATTTTAGTTTAATAAATGAGTTGCTGGACATTTATTCAACTCATCTTAGTTTAATTAATAAGTGTTTTTATTGAACTTCATTTAATAAGAAGCTTATTTAATTAATCTAGTTACTAGGATAATTTAATGAAGCATGAGTTTAAGTTTATTTAATTTTCCTTCTTTAATTAAACTAGTTACTGCATTAATTGATGTCTTTGCTTTTAGTTCATTTATTGAAGTCAAGTGTTTAATGTGTTTGAGTTTAATAAGTGTTTAAATGTGTTTAATATGTTTGTTTTAATGTGTTAGTTGCAGGTGCCTTTTCAATTGGAAACCGTTACATTCAAGGACTGTTACAAATTGATTAAAGAGACTTTTCAAGTGAATTTCGGTTACATTCAAGGGGAAGATTTATTCTTCATTAAAAGGATCTGTTATCATTCATTAAAGGGAGCATTAGACATCATTAAATTCAGCAGCAACCTCTTTCATCTTCCATAACTGATTGTTGATTAAGTGATCACTTCAGGAGTTAATTTTTCATTAAAGTTGTTGGTGTCCATTCGGTTGACCAAGGAGATTTCAAAGGTTTTTTTTCTAAGCATTCAAGACCATTGATTCAGTTGAATTGAAGTGTATTGAAGGGACTTTTGATGCTTAATAAAATTCTCTTATTGTGAGTTATCCACTCTCATTATTCTTCAAAGTTCAAATTGACTTATCTAGTAACTAATGGCGTCAATTTGAATTTGTTCTTGAACTTATCATCCTTTTGGTGTGGCGTTCAACTCAATACCGTTGGTTCCTATCTTGTTAGATAGTGGGTTTCGGTTCTATCCAATTCTGTACTTACCATTGAAACGTATAAGATTTGGATCCTTAATTCCTATTAGGGGTTCTTTCTTGTTTCAGCCAACTATCCACTTAACCATCTTTCATCTTTGTTTTAAAACCACTGTCATTTTACTTAATCCATCCATTTTTCCCTTTTAAAACAAATCGAACGAAACTCCTACGTAGATGATCGGGCATCTTACATACGACTCTACTCAATCTAGAGGCAGATCGTATCATTTGGTATCAGAGCTTTAAAATGAGGAGCTCCGATGAATATCGTAATTTGAAGTAGGTACGTAAGTTGAAAAAATAAGTCAAAATTAAAAAAAAAATTCGAGTTGTAATCTCAAGTTCTTGTGTTATTTTCGTGCATTTGAAGTAGAAAAAACGAAAATATAAAAAAAAGTTTGAAAGTTTTTTTTGCAAGTACCTGTTGTGTATGTTCTTCTCCTCTGTTTTCGATTTCAAACCAACATTCTACTTTCTACTTTCATCATTCTTCTACCTCGAACATCCAAGATCCTTGATACCATCATTTGATATTTTCCATTTCATCCAACGCCCACATACCCCAATTCCATTTCTTTCAGCCTACCTTAATCTATAACGATTTTTCCTTTTGCTTAAACCCCTTAAAGCCGACCTACAAGTTGCTAATAGGTCTAAGGCAACCTTTCAGAATTTTGAGAGGTGGATTCGAGTGGTAAAAGGTACGAGCGAGTGAGATCATTCGAGTAGAGGTAAAAGCCAAACGAGTGTAAACACAAGCGAGAGTGTCAATTTTTCCTTCTTCTTTCCGAGTGAAATCGTGAGGTTTGTGGTGAGGTATTTAATTTTGAGAACTAACATATTTCTTTTCAGCAATAAAAATCTGTCTCGTGAAGAGTTCACCGAATCGGAGTTCCAATATTTGGTGCAAGAAATGCGAAGAATGGTGAATTCTAAATTTGACAAATTGCATGAGAGATTAAATCGTATGGAACAAAGAGACCCTTATGAATGAGTTTCATTAAGTCAAAAATCGGAATCGAGAGCATCTTGAAGATATGCATTGAATGATTATTTGAGAAAATATTTCTATCAAGATTCCTCTTCATCAAGGTGTTCGAGACGACGAGAGACCGATCTTGATTTTGAATCCTTTCAAGTTGACTTTCGAAATGATAGATATACTCCTTATAAATCTTCAAAGAAATCATACACAGAGTATTTTTCACGAAGCTTTGATCGTGATTCATATGTAAATAGTTTTTCTTCTTTCGAACAATACTTATATTCTCATTACTCTTTTGTAACTTCTTGTAAAAAGAAAACGAGAAAAGCAAAGGAAGAAAAAGAAAACAAAATAAAAAGAAAAGAGAGAAAAAAGGCAAGTAAGAGAGAAACTGAGCGAGTTTTGAGAGAGCTCGAAAAAGCCATTGAAAAAGCCTCTGAAAAAGAAAAAGAACAAAAAGAGATTGAAAAATAAAATGAGAGTGAAAATAAGAATGAGAAAGAGATTGAAAAAGAAAATGAGAACGAAAAAGAGTTTGAAAGAGAAAAAAATGTGATCAAGAAAAAAAGGGAAAAAAGAAATTGAGAATAAAGATTTGAGTGAAAAAGATATGAATGAGCAAGCAAGGATCATTTCTACTAACCTACCTGTTTGATCTTTTTGTGATGTAACTTTTTAGGTGCCTAGAAGTTTGTGTGTCCAATTCAAGCTTCACTACCTTCCAAACAAGAGGCTTTTTCGGTTGAGCGAAAAAGGTGAGTTTGAAAATGACAACCACCCACTTGCGATCGAAGGTAAGAGAGGTAAAGATTTCATCTCAAGGTCGTCCGATTTAATAATTGCACATAAATATTTTGATGGTTCAATTTCTGACATGGCTCCATCTTTTGATATGGTTTCTAATTGTTTGTCTTTTATTGATAATGTTCCTATTTCAAACGATGCCATGAAAGTTATATCTTATGACATGTTTAACTTTTTGTTGAGATGGTTATGCCCATGCGAAATGTGGAAGTTTACGGTACAAATTTTGCAAATGCCAAATTTGATGTGTTTAAATGCGTAAATTCTTTGAATTCATATGCTCAATCTTTTGTTTAAACATGCCTGATCAGTTGACTTGTGATAGATTTTTGCATGAAACATTTCATCCGATTAATATTTCTCTTCAAGTTAAATCCTTAAGCTTTTGTACGAAATCTCCATGTCCTGAGTTGCATTTTCGAATGAGATTTTTGAAGCATAAATCTTTGTCTATATGCCTGCTTGGTTTTGCCAACTCTACGTTCCTATTTGATCGAGTAAGGTCTGAATCATGTGATAGACTCGAACATTTGAAAAGTTGTATGTTCACCACTTCTTTGATTGATCTAGTGGAATTTCAGTCATGTGGTGAGTTGATTACATTTTCTTCTAACATGTTGCCTGTTGGAATTCATGATCAAGTATGAGTGTTCAAGCCTGGCATATGTTACGTAGATTTGTTTTATGGAACATTAATCTTTTGCATTAAACTTATGTTTGTTTGGTGTTCGAACTTCTGTTCGAGAAAAGAAATTCAATGATTTGGGTTACAATTTTGATTTGATCTCTAATTACCTTGCTTGGCCACATATGAAACTTTTGTTTCATTTTGAAAAGGTAAATTCGACACATTTATTTGGACTTGAATTATATTTTGTAAACAACCCTTCTTTTCTTTTTAAGTCCATCGCTTCTGTTTATACTAAATGTTTTCATTTTGTGAAATCCACCCCTCGAGAAGCATGAGATGTCGTGGTGCCTAATTGCCCATTCAAATTGATCGAAGTAAAATGTTTGTTTTACATTACATTTTCGAAGAGAGAAGATTTTTGTTGCAAGAGCAAGGTAAAAAGATCTTTGTTTTTCTACTTCTAAAGGTAAGACTTATGAAACTTTTGAATCATTTTGTTCTCCTCGGTTGGTGTTGACAATCGTGTTGATAATTTAAGTTTTGAAAGATACTTAGATCATGATGTGTTTGACTATTTTGTTTCATTCGAACATGATCTATCTGTCTTGATTAATGATAAAGAGATTTTTGTTTTTGATAATCGTCATGATGCCTATGATAGTGAACCTTTTCAATTACCTACTTGTGACGATTATGTCTACCATTTGATTCATCTCTCGCATGCGAATCATAACTTGTGGAATCAATTTAGTTTGTATGCTTGTTTTGAAATCCATTCGAATTTGTTTCGAACATTTGACTAGGCATTAATTGGTTTGCATGATAATTCGATTCTGTCCATCCACATGCGTCATATTTGTCCTGTTTTGATTATGCCTAGATTACGAGTTTGTTTGCATCACTTTTTTCTAACGCGAGGATATTCTTTTCAGGAGACGCGATTACCATCTACCGTTTGATCGAAGAAAGTCAGGTAAAAGGAACTATGTCCTTAAAAACCAACGGCTCGATTTGAGGACGAATCGCTTTCAAGAGGGGGTATGATGGATCCTGGTCGCATCATGGTTCGACTCCATCCGATGCCATCGAGAGTGGCCTAAACTTGAGGGGCCCAACTGCAAGATGAAACATCTCATAGGCCTGATTGATTATTGGGCCAATGTTTTAAGGACTTTTTAATTTAATTTAGTTTTATTTAAATTAATAAGTTTGTATATTTTTAATTTTAGATTTACACTTTGTGTGTTTTGAATTTAATAAAGTTATGCTTCATGTAACTCCTAGGTTAGTTTAAGTCTGCATCATTAAATTAAGTCTTGCATTTGTTTATTTAGTTTGCATTTCAAACTATACATTTAAGCATCTTAGTTTAATAAATGAGTTCTTGGCATTTATTCAACTCATCTTAGTTTAATTAATAAGTGTTTTTATTGAACTTTATTCAATAAGAAGCTTATTTAATTAATCTAGTTACTAGGATAATTTAATGAAGCATAGGTTTAAGTTTATTTAATTTTGCTTATTTAATTAAACTAGTTGTTGTATTAATTGATGTCTTTGCTTTTAGTTCAATTATTGAAGTCAAGTGTTTAATGTGTTTGAGTTTAATAAGTGTTTAAATGTGTTTAATATGTTTGTTTTAATGTGTTAGTTGCAGGTGTCTTTTCAATTGGAAACCATTACATTCAAGGGCTGTTACAAATTGATTAAAGAGACTTTTCAACTGAATTTCGATTACATTCAAGGGGAAGCATTATTCTTCATTAAAAGGAGCTGTTATCATTCATTAAAGGGAGCATTATACATCATTAAATTCAGCAGCAGCCTCTTTCATCTTCCATAACCGATTGTTGATTAAGTGATCACAAGTTAATTTTTCATTAAAGTTGTTGGTGTCCATTAGGTTGACTAAGGAGATTTCAAAGGTTTTTTTTCAAAGCATTCAAGACCATTGATTCAACTGAATTGAAGTGTATTGAAGGGACTTTTGATGCTTAAAGAAATTTTCTTATTATGAGTTATCCACTCTCATTATTCTTCAAGGTTCAAATTGACTTATCTAGTAACTAGTGGCGTCAATCTGAATTTGTTTTTAAAATTATCATCCTTTCGGGTGTGGCGTTCAACTAATACCGTTAGTTCCTATCTTGTTAGATAGTGGGTCTCAATTCTATCCAATTCCCTACTTACCATTGAAACGTATAAGATTCGGGTCCTTAATTCCTATTAGGGGTTCTTTCTTGTTTCAGCGAACTATCCACTTAACCATCTTTCATCTTTGTTTTAAAATCGCTGTCATTTTACTTAATCCATCCATTTTTCCCTTTTAAAACAAATCGAACGAAACTCCTACATAGACGATCGGGCATCTTACATATGACTCGACTCAACCCCGAGGTGGATCGTATCACATGTGGTGTTTCTGTCACTATCAGCATGTAATCGTAAGGTGCAACAAAACCCGGATATGTTGGAATTGACTCAGGTATCGACATTAACATCGACGTCTGTAACAACCCATTTTCAGTGAAATTGGAACAGTGGTTTCGGGACCACAAATTCGAGCCAGAAAGAAAAATTATTTTAATATTATTGCATGATCTGTATTATGATAGAAATGTCATATAAAAATTCTGATAAGAAAAATTTATCGATTATGTGTTTAATTATAGAAAGGACCAAATTGCATAAAATGCAAAAGTTAAATTCTAGTAGTATAAGTATCAAATAGCTATGGAATTCAAAACTTGAGGCCCTTATATGGTAATTAGACCATTAAAGAAAAGTTAGTAGATATTTTTGATAAATCATCCATGGAAAATCAAAAAAGGCAAGGACTAAATTGGAAAGTGGAAAAATTAATGGATGATAAATAATTAAATAGAAATAATATCATTTTATGTCATCTTCATCCCTAAAAATTCCATAGAAACCCTAGGAGAGCGAAAGGAAACTAATCAAGCTTAATTAGGTATGTTTTCTTGTCCCGTTTTTAGTAATTTTTATATTTTTGAGATTGTGATAGTTTAATCTATCTATTTTTGGGATTAATTTGAAAAGTTATCAAAGTTTCAAAGTTTTTCCATGGATGAATATGATGAAAATTTGAAATTTATGGTATAAAATGAAAGATTGTTGATTGATAAACAACTTTTACAAAGAGAATTTTGATGAAAATATGATTTAGGGACTAAATTGTAAATATGTAAAAGTTATGGAAAAATTTTGAATTTTGTGAAATACATGTTTTGTAAAAGTTATATGAAAATTTCAGTTAGGCTCAAAATAAGTATTAAATTGCATGAATTTCAATTTTCGAGCCTAGGGACGAAATCATCATTTGTAAAAGTATAGGGGCAAAATAGTAATTTTTCCTAGGATATGAATTGAATTAAATTGAGTATGAAATGAATTAAATTGATGTTAAATTTATTTATATAGATCTTGAAAGACCTAATACCGAGTTGGAACTAGGAAAACAAAAAGTTTTAGATTAGTAGATTTTGTGTACGAACAAGTATCGAGGTAAGTTCGTGTAACTTAATCGTGTATATTTATATGCTTGAATTGAATATATTTATATAAATTGTATAAATATCATAAATATATGAAGTGATCATATATCCGACAATGCCTGAAAAATGTCAAGTCCCGTTTGAATAAATGAAATTCGATGGATAAAGAATTACCCGTATTGGTTGTAGCTTAGCATATGTTGCGGACACAACATGGCTCAAAAGAACATCCTATTATTAGCCCTCTCGAGCTTCTCGTTAAATGGCTCAACGAGCTTTCTGTTATAGCTTTTGAGTGTCCCGATAGGTTGTGATTCTACATTTGTTATGGACACACCTTAGCTCTTATGAGCATCCCGATTAAAGGCTCTTCATGAGCTTCCCATTAAATTGGCTCTTTGTGAGCTTCCTAATTGTGCTCGCTTGAATTTCTCGATATTGGCTATCTGGAGCTTCCCGATATGGTTCTTTGTGAACTTATCGACAAGGATCTTTGTGAACTTCCCGATTATGGCTCTTATGAGCTTCCCGTTATATAGCCCGAATAAGCTTCCCGATAGGCTCTTTATAAGTTTCCTGAAATGGCTCTGTGTGAGCTTCCCGTTACAAGGCTCGAGAGTGTGCTTCCCGATTATGTGCCCTATTTGGGTACCACTGGAAATGATGAGCTCATCCATGTTCTTGGTATTATGTGAATTACTTGACTAACATGATTTGTGAAGTTGTGTTTTAGGCTATAAGCCAAATTGCTTGGATGCATTATTGTATGTTTATCTTAAATATAAATATCTGGTAAGTTAAATTCCTGTTATACGAACTTACTAAGCATTAAATGCTTACTAGGTTTTCTTTTCTCTATTTTATAGTGCTTGGAAGCTCGTAAAGGTTGGAAATCGGTTAGAGGATCATCACATTATCCTTCCAACTTGTTTTGGTATAATTAGAAAACTTACTTTGACATAATGACATGTATAAGCTAATTTTACCAATGATGATATGTAAATGGATGTTTGTAATCTAGCCATTGGAATGGCTAGTAATGGTATCTTTTGGTATGATAATATAAAATTATATCATGTTTAATACATATATGTATAAGGTTTGATTAAATTGAATTAGAGTAAAATATAAATCATCATAATAAGTTAAACTTGATCATATGAATATGTGATACTATTTCATGCATATTAATGATGTTTGCTTGATTTATATGACTTGAATTGGTTGGAAAATATATGCAAATGTTGTTGAAGGTTAAATTTGGGTGAGAAATAGGCTAGGAAATGGCCTTATTTTGTTCACACAGGTACACACACGAGTGTGTGTCTTGACCATGTGTGACACACGGCCTGGCACATGGGCATGTGGTTTGGTTGTGTGTCTCTACATATTAAAATTTAGAAACAGAATGCTCAGAATTGGGCACACGG
This sequence comes from Gossypium rotundifolium, assembly GCA_025506655.1. Taxonomy (NCBI): domain Eukaryota; kingdom Viridiplantae; phylum Streptophyta; class Magnoliopsida; order Malvales; family Malvaceae; genus Gossypium; species Gossypium rotundifolium. Next base: position 74,655,995 of record CP106731.1, read on the forward strand.
GCAGAGACATGGGCGTGTGTCTCAGTCGTGTGTGCTACATGGCCCAAAATACAAGCGTGTGTCTTGGCGTTGTGAAACCTGCACCTAATTTGTGAAAATTAAAATTGACCACACGGCCTAGTACATGTGCGTGTGGCAGGCCATATGGCACAAGTCAAGGAGTTACACGGGTAAGGACACGGGCTAGAATACAGCCGTGTTTTACACAGGTAAGGACTCAGGCTAGGATACGGCCGTGTGCCTTATATCGAATGCCCACACAGCCTACCCACACGGGTGTGTGACCCTTGTATATAAGAAACATTTTAGAATTTTGTGAAAAATTTTCTGAGTTCTCGATTTAGTCCCAACTTGATTCTAATGTTTAAATTGGGCCTCGAGGGTCCATTCAAGGGACAATATGATTAACTTCAGATATGAAAAGTAAATGACATGAGTTATATGAAATTACTCTATAAACTTCAGTAATGTTTTGTAACCCTATTTCGGTAACGGATACGGGTTAAGGGTGTTACAACGTCTGCATCGGTGTCATCATCAATTACGGTGCATGCGTCGGCTTTTTGCTCGGCATTGGTCAGTATCGACATCACCATCGAGGTGTAGAATGTAGGGGACTTCGGTGGCTTGAAATATGTACTTGCGGGAACAGAAAATCGGGCATATGCAGCTGTGATGCATAGTGTAGTGCTTGTGAAAAAAGTACGGGGTTAGTAAAATGAACAGGGACAAGTGGAGTGAACTAGCTGGGATATTGCATGGACATAGGCGACACTTCCTAGGGCAGAGCTGATGATAAACCCGCCGTGCGACATCTAGCGCTATGCTATTAGGACGGTCTTCGTTGCCTCTTCTAACAAAGTTGCCTATTCCTGGCCTCCACTGATAGAAGATACGGCTTGCCGATGACTCTGAACCATGACAAGTACTCCAAATAGGCCACCGTGTCCGCTGTGAAAAATGGTTCGCGGATGGGTAAGAATTTCATTCTACGATCCTAAGCCTAGATGTACTCATTGTGCACCTCTCACCAATCCTCGTCATTCTTCCAACACATGTCCACCTTGTGCAGTTTCTTCAAGTCTTTTGGTGGCAGTAGAATTTGTTTCCACCATCCGAACTATCGTATCATCGGATCTGATTCTTGCATTTCCACCATCGCGTACACTATCAATGACACCTTCGCATCCTATATCCCCCGAGTGTCTAACACTTTCGGCAGGATGCAAGATATGATATCGGTGTCAACGTATGACATCCATTTAAACTGAAATGCACAATTGTAAATTTTGTTATGTAAAAAATTTTATTTTAAAAATCATTGCATAATTAATATAGGTTTGAAAGAATAAGTAACTAACCTCGACTGTCAAGTGTTGATCTAACAGTAGCCTAATGTCTTCTAGCTCCTTCTGTAGTCCCACGAAACTCGGTCTATGATTTCACCTATAAAAGCTATATGTTAGTTCAAACATATGATAAAGAAAAACATTTACTATACAAACTACGCATTTATTGATAAATGATTTTTACCTTGTCACCAACGGAAACATGTATTGATCGTTCACTCAGGGACATAGAAATGGTAGCTATCACTAGGCCCACGACTGTAGCAGGAGTAGGCAACCACAAATTGACATTTTATTCGATTTCGTGACCGGCACAACTCTCGATATAACGTGGCCAACATGGCTAATCCCCAGCTCAGTTTTCTACATTCTTTGAAGTCTACTAGGTGTAGTAGCCACCTTATGTGTACCAAAATTTGAGATTTATCAGACATTAAAATGCCTCGGTTAACTGAAGGATGAATGCTCAGGTGTATTGTTCTTTGATGATCTCGGTCGCATCCACGGGAAGATTATCAAATTTTTTCGCCAACCAATTCATCGATATCCAACCACCATCAAACTTGTTTGGGATATTCCTCAATAATGCCGTGCAGAGATCCTCTTTATTGGGAATGATCGCATTCCGATCTATCCACTGGTAGACTTAGTCGTAATGCCACGTCCTCCAATGTGATTTTACATTCGTCGCATGGAAGATGGAAAGTGTGTCTCGGGTCTCCATTTTTCCACCAACGCGCTGATAAGTTTAGGATTGAGTTTGTAGCCCCTAAGCATACACGACGCATGCAAAAATCCTGCCTCTTGCAAGTAACCACAAATTTCGATGATCGAAGGCTTTGCCAAATTTTGTATGAACGCCTCCAAAACACGATCATCCACCTACTTATAATGATAAAAAATATTTTAATTTAGTAAAAAAACATTTTAAATTTAACTTAATAAAAAAATGAAAATTAAAATTTGGTCTTACCATTTCTGCTTGAACGATGGAAATGTGCTTATCGTCGAAACGAATTAGAGAGGTTGCCATTTGTGAAACTTAATCCGAACGAATCAAATGAAGAATAATTAAAAAAACTAATATTTTTAAACGAGAATATCAAAAAATTTTGAACAAGAACTTGATAAAATTGAGAGAGTTGAGAGAATTAAGAGATTGGAAAGAATTGGGATAATAGGATGTGAGTGAAAAAAATATTTTGGGGGTATTTATAGGTAAAAAAAATTTGACTTTGCCTTTTAATTTTTTTTTTTTTAGCATTGCACGGCTATCAGTCATTTGAACGTTGAGGGAAAGTGCATCTAGTTGGGCGCACTTTTCGTTTCTCTCTCCAAAAAGACCTATTTTCCTTAAATTAAAAAAAAACGGCTTAAAAGCCTAATTAAAAGAATTGGCATTTTCACCCTAATTTAGCTCAAATATTCGTTCATTAATTACCTAAAGTTTTAACTAATATCAAATTATCATAACTATCATATTTAGAGTTATTTTAGTATAGTTTTTATAACACTTTAGGGGAGAATTTCAATGTTTGAGTTAGTTTATTACATTTTATAGTTTTTTCAACTTAATTATATTTTATTTGATTTTTATTATTTTTAGAGTTAGCTCATGTTTATTTTCTATTTTCCTCTCTTCATTGTAGACTTTGGATGATGAATGGAAAGCTTGGAGCATAGAGTAAAAAGTAGTGAAAATAAGCCTTCCACTCCACCGAACTTCAATGCGGTGGAGCACAATATTCAATTCAAAATTTCAAACAACAAGCAGTCTGCTTTATTGCAATTCTGCATCTGGTAGAGTGAAATGATTAAAACCTTAAAAATAAGGGGTGACATGATTTAAGGAGGGAAGGGGGAAAAGAGTAGAAAATCAATTTGGAGGCTAAGAAACAATTCTCTCACACCAAGGAAACTTCAACCTTGTAAAGACAAGAAGAAAAAGATATCTGGAGCATTAGACATTAGTTAAATAAATATTTTTATCTCTAGATTATTTTCTTTTTGACTTTCTCTCAATGCTAGTTTGTTTTGAATTTTTTCTTGTGATGTTTTCTCAAATCAACATGAGCTGAACTCTATTTTCTTGAAACGATGATGAATCTTATTTTTAGTTGATTAATTTATTTTGTCTTTAATTGTTTTGATCTCCGTTAATTATTTATTTAGTTTTGAGCTTATTTAATTGACTTGTTTGGCCACCAAGTTGTATTAATTTGATAACCTTGGTTTGTCTTGAAAGAGAAGATTAATGCTTAGATTTAAACTGAATAGATTAGGATTAATTTTAGTAGCACCGATGAATGAGTTAATTTGCAACTAGGATAGAAATATACATGATGCTCTTATCAACCCAATAGGTTTATTCGTAGCGGCTTTGCCCAACTTGACTAGCATACGAATATAGTCGGAAGAGTGTAGTTAATGCCATTGAATTCTGTGTTAGTAATAACATAGGTTGAACAATTGAATCAGAGATCACTAATTAACTCGAATAGGTGAAGTTAGAGTTCCAAGATCTTAAAATTGATTGAGGAACTTATAGAATTTCATTGTTTTTTTATAGAAGTTAGAGATCACTCTTTACTTTTATTGCATATCTGGTAATGTTTGTTGATATTTTTGGTATTTTTTTTGTTTAGATCTTATGAATAGATAAATCATTTTTGTAGCTAATGGTATGAGGAAGCTTGTGAATTGGTTTTAATTATCATGGTTGAGTATGAATGCAAAGTGCTTGTTAATTGGGTTACTTATATCACTTAGAACTGATGACCCCAATTAGGAGTATTTTTAGCAAAGATTGCAAGTGCTAACTCTTATTAGAACCACCTAATTACACATCAAGCGTTGATATATCGAGAGAGTTGGTGTAGGCCAGCCGAAGAGCACGAAAGCTAGAGGTTATAGGTGATTGTTGCACTTAACGTTTACCGAGAGAGAAGTCTGATGTAATGGTAGCATTGTTTCATGTCATTTAAGCCATTGTCTTTATAGATATATTAACATGCCAATCATCCCATTAGTCACTGATTCATTATTCCACATCTATTTTTTGGTATTTAGCATTTATTTGTTAGTTAAGGTTTAGTTTAGCTCTTAGCTTTTTATGTGCCCATCTATGGAGCCAATAATCTTTACTCAATTCCATTGGTAATTGTAGGTTGATTGCTTACTAGTGCTTCCCTTTAGTAGCTCCAATTCTTAAAAGACATTCAATTCTATGGATTAAATCTTCCGAATACTCCCAAACAAGCATTTCGTTGTATTTATTACTTGGAAGAATACCGTACACTTTGACCACTCTTCCTATCTTGCTACTAACTCTGTACGCCGCCTCCAACCAGGGAAACTTGCATTAAATGCTCTCTGTTACAACCCAAGAAATTTTCCATCCGCAATAACACTATTTTTTATACTTTCTTTTTAATTTCTTTAAAAAAAAAAACTTAGTGCAAACTTACCACTTGTTAAAGCATTTATTAAAATACTTACCATTGTTAAACCCACTGCTATGTGGTCATTGAATCTAGTGTACATATATATATATATATATAATATCCTTATTTACATAAGGATATTACAAGCTTTTCCGTTCTCCATCCTAGTGCCTGGTTTTTTAGTTATAGAAGAAAGAGAGAGAAAAAAAAAGTCATTGACAACAAAAATTCAACGGATATGGATGGCCGGAATAGTTATGTTCTGTTTCTTGTTTCAGTTTTCATCTTGAGTGGGGAAGCGTATAGCAACAATTCATGTTACCAATTCCATGCCGAGAGAGTTGCAGCGTGTCCAACTTGGCTGCAATTCCAGGTATAAAGATCATGGGATGCACCAGCTTCATGTAGGGGATGACTATCAATTTGGGGTTGAAGAAAAAGCCTTACATTTCTGTGAAGCCATATCGGGAAGGCAAATAGCATCGTGGCATGCTTATCAGCCTCGTAGAGATTGGAATCACAAGGCAGTTTTCTAACGGGTGAAGGAGAATGGATTCTTTATAAGTTGGTGTTAGAGTTGTGTGACCCAAATTCTAAGATATTGCTTGCAAGTCAAGTTAAACAAAATATATCTTCTTTCTAGAAGATTTAGTATTTATGAGTATAATATATTTAGCATTTATTAGCATAATATATTTTTACTTTGATTAGAATTGGGTTTTATAAGCCTATAAATAGACATAGTCTATTCCTCTTGTAATGATTCGAATTCGACATAGTGAATTTTCTTCTCCTCTGCCCGTGGTTTTTTTCCCGAAAGGGTTTCCACGTAAAATCTGTGTGTTCTTTATTCTCTTTTTCTTTTCTTTGCAATATATATTGTCATTACCGACTTTATATTTTTACAAATTGGTATCGAGCTTAGGGTTTTCATCTCGATCACGGTAATGGCGTCATTGAAGTATGAAATTCCGCTGTTGGATCGTAACACCAGATTCGCGTTGTGGCAGATAAAGATGTAGGCAGTTCTTGCACAGATGGATTTAGAGGAAGCCCTGCTAGGGGTAGATAAGATGCCTTGACATTGACGGAGGAAGATAAGAAGCGCAAGGATCGAAAGGCACTAACACGCTTACATACGCATTTGTCTAATGAAATTCTGCAGGATGTGATGAAGGAGAAAGCGCCCTGACATTATGGAAGAGGCTAGAACAAATATGTGTGTCGAAAACTTTAACTAGCAAGTTGCATATGAAGCAACGTCTTTATGCTCATCGTTTGGAGGAAGGTGCATCGTACACGAACACTTAATGATGTTTAAAGAAATTCTCTCAAACTTGGAGGCCATGGAGGTTCAGTATGATAAGGAAGATCTAGGGTTGATTCTACTTTGTTCGTTGCCCCCGTCTTATTCAACCTTTAGAGACACGATTTTATATAGCCGCGGGTCTCTCACAGTTGATGAGGTTTATGATTCTTTGACCTCATATGATAAGATGAAGCATCTTGTGGTTAAACCCAACTCCCAGGGAGAGGGTCTTATTGTTCGTGGGAGACAAGATCGGAATGCTGATGATGATCGTGGAAGGACACAAGATCGGAATCCTCGCGGTAAAACTAAGGGTAGATCAAAGTCTTCAAACAGAGGTAAAACTTGTAACTTCTGCAAGAAGAAAGGGCACATTAAATCTGAGTGCTATAAGCTATAGAACAAGATTAAAAGGGAGGCTGCGAATCAAAAAGGAAAGCAACCAGAAAATTCCGGTGAAGCTGATGTTGTAGAAGACTACAGCGATGGTGAACTTTTAGTCGCTTCGGTCAACAATTCAAAAGTGAGTGAAGAGTGGATACTTGATTCGGGTTGCACCTTCCACATGAGTCCCAATCGGGATTGGTTTACAAATTACTGTAAAGCGATTGTACGAAGGTGTTGTTTTGATGGGAAATAATGCTTCGTGTAAAATCGCGGTGTTGGAACAATTAAAGTTAAGATGTTTGATGGAGTTGTCGAACACTTAGTGACGTCTGACATGTTCCGAATTGAAGAGAAATTTAATTTCGTTGAGTACTCTTGATTCAAAAGGGTACAAATACACGGTGAAAGTGGGATGTTGAAGATTTCAAAGGTTCCCTCATTGTGTTGAAAGGGGAGAAAGACTACCAAGTTATATGTTTTGTAGGGTTCTCTTGTTATTGGTGATCAAATGTCGCTTCCTCTTCTTTGTCGGATGATGATATTACTAAACTTTGGCATATCGCCTAGGGCATATGAGTGAGAATGGCATGGCGAATTGAGCAAAGAGGACTTCTTGATGGGCAAGGAATTTGCAAACCGAAGTTCTGTGAGCCTTTGTGTTTTGGGAAGCAAAGAGAGTTCGATTCACGGAGGAATCCATAACACGAAAGGAATGTTGGAGTATATTCATTACGATCGTGGGGGCCATCAAGGGTGCCTTCGAGAGGTGCGACTAATTATATGCTAACTTTTATTGATGATTTTCCGGAAAGTTTGGGCATTCTTCACAAGCGAAAAGCGATGTGTTTTTCGCATTTGAGTCTTGGAAAACTATGATTGAAAAACATACGGGAAAACAAATAAAATACCTCCGTACAGACAATGGCTTAGAGTTTTGTTCTGATGAGTTTAATAAACTGTGCAAGTCAGAAGAGATCGTGAGACACTTGACAGTTCGTCATACTCCACAACAAAATGGCATTGCGAAGCGAATGAACGAGCGATCATGGAAAAGGTTCGATGTATGTTGTCAAATGCCAACTTACCAAAGTCGTTTTGGGCCGAAGCAACCTCTACTGCATGTTTTTTAATCAACCGATCTCCATCCGTTGCCATTGAGAAAAAGACTCCACAAGAGGTATGGTCTGGTAATCTTGCTAATTATTCTGATTTAAAGATCTTTGGGTGTCCTGCGTATGCTCATGTTAATAATGGAAAATTGGAACCAAGATCCACTAAATGTGTTTTTCTTGGTTATAAAGCTGGTGTAAAAGGGTATAAGTTATGGTGTCCTGAAAATAGAAAAGTTGTGATTAGAAGAGATGTTGTTTTTGATGAAACTGCTATGCTACCTAACTTATCTCTTAACGACTCTTCCAATAAAGAAAATAAAAAGCAGGTGGAGCATCAGATTAATATAGAGTCAACTCCTCAAGCCAGTACAAAAATTGAGAATAGAGTTGCTTCTTCACCACAATACTCTATCGCCAAAAACAGAACTAGAAGAGAAATTAAACCTCCAAAGAAGTATCTTTGAGGTGACCTAGTTGCTTATACTTTAAATGTGGTGAAGATATAGATGCAAACCAAGAGAGTCTAATTATTACGAGGCGGTTAGCTGTGAAGACTCAGAAAGGTGGATGTTTGCTATGCAAGAGGAAATAGAATCACTCCATAAAAACAAAACATGGGATCTTGTGAAACTTCCTAAAGGTAAAAAGGTTGTTCGCTATAAATGGGTGTTTAAAAAGAAAGAAGGGACTCAGGGAGTTGAAGAACCGGATATAAAGCAAGGCTTCTTTGCAAAGGTTCTGATCAAATTCGAGTGGACTTTGAGATGTGTTCTCCCGGTTGTGAAGCATAGCTCGATTCGAGCTTTGCTTGGTATTAATGGCCATGCAAGATTTGGAGCTTGAGCGGTTAGATGTAAAAGCGCATTTTGCATGGAGAGCTTGAGGAAGATATTTACATGCAACAACCGAGAGGATTTTCGAGTCTCGAAAAAAGAGGACTATGTTTGCTTCTGAAAAAGTCTCTTTACGGTTTGAAGCAGTCACCAAGACAGTGGTACAAAAGGTTGATAGCAGCAAAAGATAAAGTAGAGATAAGAAAGGTCAAAGCCCAACTAAGTGAAGAATTTGAGATGAAAGATTTGGGACCAGCAAAGAAGATACTTGGTATGGAGATTCTCGGGGATAGAAAAACAAGTAAGTTGTACCTAAGTCGGAAGGGTACATTGAGAAAGTTCTTTGTAGGTTCAATATGCAGAGTGCTAAGCACATTAGTACTCCTTTAGCGACCATTTAGGACTTTCATCGACTTTGTCTCCACAATCGGATGATGAGATTGAGTACATGTCACATGTTCCATACTGAGTGCGATGGGATCTCTCATGTATGCTATGGTTTGTTCACGTCGGTTATCATATGCAGTTAGTGCAATTAGCGGATACATGGCGAATCCGGTAAAGAACATTGGAAAGCGATTCGATGGATTTTAAGATACTTACGAGGTACTACGATGTTTGCTTACAGTTTGGAAGAACTAGAGATGGAGTCATTGGGTATGTTGATCTTGATTTTCTTTGGAGACCTTGATAGAAGAAGATCTCTCCTTGGTTATGTCTTTACAATAAGTGGTTGTGCAATCGGTTGGAAAGCTACTTTGCAAACTACGATCGCTTTGTCTACCCTTTGAAGTGAGTATATGACGATTCTTGAAGCTTGTAAAGAAGCTATTTGGTTGAAGGGACTCTTTAGTGAGCTCAATGAAGACCTTCAAATCAGCACAGTATTTTGTGACAGTCAAAGTGCCATCTTCCTTACAAAAGATCAAATGTTTCATGAGAGAACAAAGCACATTGATGTACGGTATCATTTTGTTCGTGATATTATTGCTCATGGTGATATTGTTGTGAGCAAAATTAATACTTATGAAAATCCTGCAGATATGATGACTAAGTCACTTCCTATAACCAAGTTTGAGCATTGCTTAGACTTGGTTGGTGTTCATTGTTGAAGTTAAACCCTTAAGGGGTTTTATGGAAGAGGTGGAGAACTTTTTCGTTGAGAGTTCGCGATGAAGAACTTGTTTGTTGAGAATTCGTGTCAAGGTGGAGATTGTTAGAGTTGTGTGACCCAAATTCTAAGATATTGCTTGCAAGTCAAGTTAAACAAAATATATCTTCTTTCTAGAAGATTTAGTATTTATGAGTATAATATATTTAGCATTTATTAGCATAATATATTTTTACTTTGATTAGAATTGGGTTTTATAAGCCTATAAATAGACAGTCTATTCCTCTTGTAATGATTGAATTCGACATAGTGAATTTTCTTCTCCTCTTGCGTGGTTTTTTTTCGAAAGGGTTTCCACGTAAAATCATGTGTTCTTTATTCTCTTTTCTTTTCTTTGCGATATATATTGTCATTACCGACTTTATATTTTTCACAGTTGGGATAACTCTAGCTGGGTTAGAAAATCTGTATGGCAAACTGAGTAAATTTAGTTAGGGACTGAATTTGATTGCAAGCATTTAATTCCTTTCTGGTCTGTGTTCAGAATAATGTTGTTTTAACTGTGGTACATGACATGATGAATTGTTATCTACTATTGCTTCTGATAAAAACAAATCATTATGGGGAAAATGATTCATTAAAATTTCCGATTCCAATGAAGTACCTGAGCAATGCTATGTTATTTAACTCACATTACTTAATGATTTTCATTGCTACAGCAATCCAAGTTGTTGATGTAATTTTGTTGCTCCAAAAACCGTCCCTTTCAGCACTAATAACTCTACTGAAAACAGAATTAAAGTGTTAAACTTATCATGGAGTCCTTGTAATATGTATGAAATTGTGCTTTGCGTAAAAATTGTTAATTTAATTTTTATACATTAGATTAGGGAGTAAATTAATCTTTTCTATTAAAATTTTCATTCATTTCTATTGTTAAAAACTATAGATTAACTAAACAGTAATACTTGGCATACCACATATATCTCATGCTAACTTACATGAATTAATTTTAATAGTAAAAATAGATAAAATTTTAATAAAAGAATTAATTTACTATTTAATTTAATGTATAAAAAATAATTTTCTATTTTTTAATATAAATAAATAAAATATACTTTAATTCTTAATATAAAGGAGTCAAAGTTGTATTAGGGAAATCATTGATTTGATTGACTACAGAGGCATGAGGCATGTGAAATTCTTACCCACTCAAGTTAGGTGAAATGGCATGCATGTGAAGCTTATAAATTTCTTATCTGCCTTGATAAATCCGTTAGCCTCGGAATTCTTTGGCCTAAGACTTCAATTCTCCCCATTTAATTGGTTTTCTTGGTGCCAAGCGAAACAGGGAAAATGCAGAAAAAAATCCTGTGAAAGTTTACTGGGATAAGTTTGGGTAATGTGGGAAAAGCGAATATATAGGCAAAACAATCCCCTGCCCCTTAACTCCGCCTCCATCCGTGCCTGCTAAAAAACTTACGACACTGTTTTTTTCCCCTCATTTTTTATAAAATAAGTGTATTTTCCGGATAAAATTGTACACGATCGCCATTAATTTAAAGGTGTTAAATTGGTTAAAGAATTATAATTAGATGGCCTTAATGGGTAAATTACTCATTCTTAAGTTGGTGGACGGTAAGTGGGATTGTTTAGTTAAAAAAATGATGTTTATTAATTTATATAAACATTATATTATGTTATAATGTTATTATTATAAGAAAAAGAAATTAAAAGATGATTTATTCATCTTCTTCAACATTTTAGTCGAAACAAAAGGGAGAAGCTTCAAGCTTCGGCCAAGCTTCAATGAGTCTATTTTTTACCTGTTTCTTTTAATTTTTATATTTTTGAAATCGTTGCAATTAGATCTAGTTAGCCCGTACCTTAAATTTTGAAACTATTAAATATATTGAATGTTGCCATTGATAAAATTTGGGTTTTTGATGTTAAATGATGAATTTGAAATATTGGTTGATATTTAAAAGTATTTTACTAAGTGATTTTTGATGAATTTTTTGATTAGGGACTAAATTGTTAAAATAGTAAAAGTACAAGGATTTAATGTGAAATTGTTGCAATAATGGGCTGTATTGGATACCATAAGTATTTAGTTAGGCTCAATTTCGGGTGGGACTAAATTGAATAAAAGTAAAACTTTAGGGGTAATTTTTTTAAAAATGACAAAAATGACTAAATTGCATAAAATTCATTGTTTTACTATCTAAATTAATAGATTGAATGAAATTATTAATTTAGTCAAGATCGAGTGGAAAATCGAGGAGAATGGAAAATTACCAAAATGCTTCTGTACTTTGACATTTCTGCAATTTAGCCAGGTAAGCTCATAATGTTTCAATACATAAATAAATTTCTACTTACATTTTTATAATATAGTTCTTTAATCAAATGTTCATAGTTAATTATTGAATGATTAAACTCACGTGCCCATGTTTGTACTTCGGTACCCCTGATTGCACTTTTGTGCCCCTGTTTGTACTTCGGTACCCCTAATTGCACTTACGTGCTCCTGTTTGTACTTCGGTACCCCTGATTGCACTTACGTGCCTTGTTTGTACTTCGGTACCCTTGAATGCACATTTGTGTCGCTGTTTGCAATTCAGTGTGTAACACCCCATACCCGAGTCCGATGCTAAGACTGGATACGAGACATTACCATGCTTGAACTCACTTAACACATGTACTTACGGGCTATAAAATTTTGTTCCGAATTAAAAACTTCTCTTTCTTAGTCTAGTCATACATTTCATGGGCCTACGAGGCCTTAACACGTATCTGGCAACTTTCGGGACTCAAATGAAAACTTTTCCTTAAAACAGGGGTCACATGCCCATGTGACTTGGGACACGCCCGTGTACCCCTAACACATGCCCGTGTCTTCCACCCGTGGTCGACACTGACTAATTACACACGGCCTTGACACGCCCATGGATGTAAACCGTGTGCTATACCTTGATATACTGACTTATTTCACATGGTCTGGAGCACACGCCCATGTTCTAACCGTGTATCACACACGACCTAAACAAACGACCGTGGGATTTGCCGGTGGCCTATTCTGACTTAAAACACTAAGGTGAGGGTATGCACGGCCTAGACACATCTGTGTGTCTAGCAGGTATGGCACTTAGAGGCTATTACCAAGCCAATTGCCACCCTAAAATCAAGACCAAACTCATGCTCAATTCAATACATTTTCATAAACATTACTACATGCTTCATTGATCTCAATAAACATACATACTTAGTCAGTTTTGGCCAATTACTTAGCCATATACAAAAGAATAATAAACTTAATAGCCAACACTTTGGCTCTTCTTAGAAGATATTCTCAATATGAAATGCTTCCTATACATGCCATACTTAGTAAAATAACTTGGCTATACCAAAATAGCGATTGATAGTGTGCTCCGAGCTCCGATGACGATGATCCACGAGATTGACTTGGCAGAACTACATAGAAAGAAAGAATAAAAGACATAAGCATTTAGCCTAGTAAGTTTGCATAAAATGCACATAGCAACATACTTGGTTTATATAAACCATTTGACATAAACTATGGTATCATAGATTTCAGCTATAAAGTTTACTTACTCATACTGAATCTTACATATCTCATGATACTTACTAATCTCATCCTCGTGAGATAAATAAGGTACCTGTATCACTTGATCACGTTGATCAGTATACTTTAACATGATATTCATAAATCTTTCGTTCATCATTCATAACATGGCAATGCTCATTTACAACTTAATAGTAGTTTTGCTTACTTAGTTTTCTTATTATCTCATTTGAGCTTAACTCTTTTGCCCGATGAATTTCTGTGAATAACCGAGGATACTAGATCTCGACCCATACATAACTTGATGCCAAAGCCATATCCTAGTTACGGTCTTACATGGAATTTCTCATCTTGGTTTTGAGGTCATGTCTTGACATGGACTTATACGAAGTCTTTCTCATGTGTTCCCTTGGGAACTTACCATTGCCATGTCTCGACATGGTCTTACTTAGTATCTTTACTCATGAACTGGTCAATGCCGAGTGGCTTGGACTTACATGAAATCTTCCTTGTTCTCACCAATGCCATGCCTTGGCTTGGACTTACATGGGATCTCTATCTCTTGATAGCTTTTCAATGCCAAGACTTGTCTTGGACTTACATGACATCATTGCTTAGAGACTCACCAATGCCATGCCTTGGCTTGGGCTTATATGGGTCTTCATATCATAATAACTCTTCAAAGCCAAGACTTGTCTTGGTCTTACATGATAACTCGCTTGATTACCGATGCCATGCCTTGGCTTGGTCTTATACGAACTTTCTCATTTCATGTGGTAGATCGAGTATCCTAGGTAATTCATCTTCAATTGGGACTTTCTCATACTTAATCTCATTGATTTCTTTCTTTAACATAACATTAAACATTTTCATGATAATATTGTACATTGCACTAAGCAGTTCAATGATATAAATCATAAAGCTTAGAAATCATACAAACTTACCTCAATATACAAAATGTATGTAGATATCCTCGACTTTGTTCTTGCCTCGGTTTCAATTCGGGCTTCATTTTTCTTGATCTATAATAATAATTCAACTTATTTAATAATCACATTGACTAAATTGGCCCTTAACACATACTTTGGCAAAATTACTATTTTGCCCCTAAACTTTCTCATATTTACACTTTTGCCCCAAGGCTCGTAAAATGATTCTCATTCAACTTTCATAAACTTAATGCTTAGCTGACTCATTATCTCAACTATAGCAATAGCAAATTCTCACTATTTCTACCATGTATGGCCAAATCTCATAAATTAACAAACTAGTCCCTACATGCATTTTTCATGAATTTCACATAGAAAAAGATGTTTATCTAACATAAAAATCTCATAATCTTCATAATACATCATTTAACATGCATGTCATTCATGGGCATATTTTTGAACATGCATCTTAGCTCAACTTATAGTTAAAAATAGCTAATTCATAATACGAGAACTCCAAAAATACGAAGAATACTAAAAACGGGACTAAGATGAACTTACTAGCAAGCTTGAAAAATTGAAGAACCCTAGCTATGGCTTCCTTCAAATTTTCGGCAATAAGGGGGAGAAGATGAATAGATTTTTATCATCTTTTTCCCATTTTAATCATTTAAATTGATTAAATGACCAAAATGCCCTTCTCTCTAAATTTTTACAATTTACTATCTTATGTCCAATTTTGTCCAAAAATTATAATTTGGGCAAATTGCTACTTAAGGACTTCTAATTGATATTCTAAAGCTATTTCATACAAAAAGCTTCTAGAAACTCATAATTTGTAATTTTGGCAATTTAGTCCTTTTGGACCATTCAACCTCAATTTAACAAAATTGCTTCATGAAACTTTCACACTAGCATGAAAACATGGAATAAACCTTAAAAACTCATAAATTCACCTCAGATTTGTGGCCTCGCACCACTATTTCGTCTAGGCCCTAGATAGGGCTATTACACTTCTCCCCCTTAGGATTTTTGTCCTCGAAAATCTTACCGGCAAATAAGTTCGGGTACTGATTTCTCATGCTCTTTTCTGGTTCCCATGAAGTGAACAATCTGGTTTATACCCTAGTCGAAACAGTGGTTTGAGACCACAAATATGAGTCAGAATAATGTTTTAATATTATTTTCTGTGCCTATGATATGTGATTAAGCATGTATAAAATTTCTGTGAATTAAATTGTCTGTTTGTATGCCTAATTTGAGCAAATGACTAAATCGCAAAAAATGCAAAAGTGGCCTTCTAATTTAATGAGTGCTGAAATGTTAATGTCTTTATCATGTGAGGTCCTTAAAAGGGGAATATACCATTAAATATTGGATGGACGGTTAAAGGCCATTGATATGTGGTTTTGAAAATGTTGTAATGATGGGTAAAATAGTAAATAGGCATTAATATGTATATTAAATAAAACAAACATATGAAAGATGATGGTTATCATCTTTTAGTGCCGAAAAATAAAGAAAATAAAAAGAAAGAAGAACCCTAAAGTTTCGGTTAGCTTTTTGGTTTGATTCAAGGTATGTTTTGCTTCGGTTTTTGATAATTTCTATGTTTTTGTAATCGTTGCTTTGTATACTTCAAAACCCATGCTCCAATTTTGAGAATTGATGATGATTTTGAAATGTGTCTTTGATGAACACATGAGTTTTGAAATATTTGATGATGAAATATGGAATATATGTGTTTCATTAACATATTTTGTATTTGAATTTTTGATGAATTTGAGTATTTTGGACATAATTGAGAAAATAGTAATTTGAAGGACTAAATTATGAAATAAATGAAATGTATGGACTTGTATGAGTTACATGAGAATTTGGCTAGGCATGGGTAACTTGAAATTATGTGTATTTTGTGATTTTGTGAAATAAGGACTAAATTGTCCAAATGTGAAAATGTGAGGGTTAATTTGCAAATTGCCCTAAATGTGTGTCTATGGATTGAATTGAATGGAATGGTGAATAAAAGGGTTAATTCTGAATATTTTTAGATCAAGAACCGAGGAAAACAGATTTAGATCACGGGAAAGCAAAAATAACCGAGTAGCAGTTTCGCTCGATAAACCAAATCCGAGGTAAGTCACTATACAAATAAACTTATCTGTATTGAATTGAATATATGTATTCGTATGTCTATCGATGAAAATGAATGAGTATGAGTTGCTAAGTGCGTGAATTTTGAAATAAGTTTGATATAGTGATAAAGCCGAGAAGTCCCGTACGAACCTAGGAATAGATAGGATTAGCCATGTCATGACATAGGTATCTGTTCTATTTTATCATGTAAGACCACGTTCAGGACATTGGCATTGATTTGAAATTTCGTGTAAGACCTCGATTATACATAAGACCTCGCAGGACGTAGTCATCATTATCGATTATACATAAGACCTCATCAGGAAGTAGACAACATTATCGATTATACATAAGACCTAAATGCGAGGCGTAGGCATCATTATCGATTATATATAAGACCCTGTCCGGAGACGATGGCATCGATGTACGAGTGCATGTAAGACCTCATTTGGGACGTTGGAATTGTAATACTATTTCGAGCTTTCTAAGTATCCTACTGGGTTCCTAAGGGTTCAATGGGCAAGTCTGCAATACAAATGGTATATCCGAGCTATGATCAATTAAGTGAATGAATATTCGATTCAGGTACGTTGAATGTGCATTAAGTATGCGTGTAAGGTAAGTATGCATATGAATTTGATTTGAAGAAAGGTATGTTTGAATAGGGTAATGTGAATGAGTGGCAAGAAAGATTACAAATGAGCTATGTGCTTCAAATGAGTTTTGAATGGATAAATGTGACCAAAGTAGTCATAAGTATGAATCAAGTATATACATGATAAATTGTTAAGTGAATGAGATGTGCAAATGTATCAAATTGCATATATACTTCTTATGCCAAGTTTATTTGTACATGACTTACTAAGCTTTCTGAAAGCTTACTCTGTATGTGTGTTTTCTCCATTTTATAGGTCGTCAAAGCTACTGAAGGCTCGAGATTGTCAAGGATCGTCATCACACTACAAAAACTTATTTTTGGTACTCTTTTGGAAATGTATATAGCTAAATATGGCATGTATAGGCTCTATATGTGTGTATGTTTTTGGAAGTGAAGTTAGCCATGTGTTTTGGCAAGTTTAATTTAGAAATATGCTTGAATGAATGTGATATATGATGCATATCTTGGTAAGGTGAAAGCTTATGAAATGGCCAAGTTTTGAGTGAGCTATTGAATGAATTATGCATGTATTGATATGAGTTTATTTCTTTGGAGTTGTCATGGTTGGAATTGGTATTGAGTGTATGAATTGAATGGTCAATTTGGTATGTTTTGGTTGCCATATATGCATATTATGTATTGGTATATATTGCTTGTAGGAAGACCCTAAGTGGGTGGCACATTAGCCTTGTAAAATGGCCTATAATGTCACACGGTTGAGGCATACGGGCGTGCTTAAGACCATGGATAAATTGGCAGAATGTGGCTTAAATTACACACGGCCTCGAGACGAGTGTGCTTGGTGGCCGTGTGAGAAAAGGCAGTATGTGATCTATTGTACACAACCTTAGCACATGGGCGTGCTTGGTGACAGTGTTCATTTTGGGAGTATATAGCCACGGGGAAGACACAGAGTGCATCAAGTAGCGTGGGAGAGGCACTGCCTACCCCAGGTAGTGTGTCCCTGCATGTTAAAAAAGCTTCAAATTTTTATGAAATTACGTATGTGTTTCGGTTTAGTCTTGACTCAATTTATAAGCATGTTTAGGGTCTCGATGACCTACTTAAGGGACATTATGATTGATATTGATGAATGGTTGTATGGTTAATTCTGTATATGTTTTTGATCTGTCCGGTAACGCCTTTAACCCTAATCTGGTGATCGGACATAGGATAGGAGTGCTACATTTGGTTGGTATCGAGCTATGGTTTAGTCGATTCTCAGACTAACGTAGCGTGTCAGAGTTTAGCTATTGTTTGAACTATGATAGTGTGATGAATCTTGACATATAAATGTGATTTCTATATAGCAATGGATCCCGAAAGAGTCGTAGCTGGCGATGTAGAAAATAATACGCCTGCTCCCGTACAAGGGACAGAGCCTCCAGATTTGAGACCGACTATGAACGGTCAGGAGGGAGAAGCTAAACAAGCTTTCTTCCAAACGATGAGTGAGTGGTTCACTCAGTTTGTAAAGAATAACCCGACTGTTTTTAGTTATGAGTTTTTAGTTATGCCATTTTGACCAACCAATGCTCCTGCTATTTTTATGGATCTGATGAACATAATTTTTAGACCATACTTAGATCAATTTGTTGTAGTATTCATAGATGATATATTGATCTATTCGCGAAATGAAAATGAACATGCTGAACACTTGAGGATTGTGTTGCAAACTTTGAGAGAAAAGCAATTGTACACAAAATTCAGCAAATGTGAATTCTGGTTGAATAAGGTCAATGTTTTGGGGCATATTATGTCAGCCTTTGGGATTCGTGTTGATCCGAGCAAGATTTTTGCTATTCTGAATTAGAAACCTAAGAAGAACATGTCTGAAGTTCATAGTTTTCTGGGTTTAGCTGGTTATTACCGCAGATTTGTTAAAGGCTTCTCGACTATAGCTACTCCATTGACTAGATTACTTCAGAAAGATGTCAGATTTGAATGGTAGGATAAATGTTAAAAAAGTTTTGACCAATTAAAAACTACATTATGAAGCTCCGGTGTTAGTCTGACGAGAATCGGGTAAAGAATTTGTTGTTTATAGTGAAGCTTCGTTAAGCGATTTGGGATGTGTATTGATGCAAGACGGCAAAATGGTAGCTTATGCTTCGAGACAATTAAAGCCTCATGAAAAGAATTATCTAACACACGACCTTGAGCTTGCTGCGATTGTGTTTTCACTTAAAATTTGGTGTCACTATTTGTACGGTGAGAAATGTCATGTGTTTTAGATCATAAAAGTGTGAAACATCTAATGACCCAAAAGATTTGAACCTGTGCCAGAGAAGATGGCTTGAATTGTTAAAAGATTATGAGCTGGTGATAGATTATCATCCGGGAAAAGCAAATGTGGTTGCTGATGCGTTGAGTAGAAAGTCATGGTTTGCACTACGTGCTTTGAATGCTCAGTTAGATTTGTCTGATGATAGTTCCGTGATAGCTGAATTGAGAGCGAAACCGTTATTTGTATAGCAAAATGTGATACTCGGAAGGTTGATAATGAACTGTTGTTGAAACGAGCTCAGTGTATTGAAATTTGAATCTGAATTTTGAGTTGTTGATGATTGTTTCAGATTCGAGATTGAATCTGTGTTCCAAGAAATTCGGAGTTGATTCAATTGAGAGCGAAGCACATAACAGTCTCCTATCTATCCATCCGGGAAGTACAAAGATGTATCATGATTTGAAGCAACACTATTGGTGGTCTGGCATGAAACGAGACATTTCTGACTTTGTATCAAAATGTTTAGTTTGTCAGCAAGTGAAAGCAGAACATCAAGTTTCGTCTGGGTTGTTACAACCAATTCTGATTCCTGAGTGGAAATGGGATAGAGTAACTATGGATTTTGTTTCTGGGTTGCCTCTAACTCCGAAAAAGAAAGATACAATTTGGGTCATAGTTGACCGATTGACGAAATCTGCCCATTTTATTTTGGTAAGATCTAGTTATTCACTCGAGAGATTAGCTGAGCTTTATATTTCTGAGATTGTGAGATTGCACGGGGTGCCACTATCCATTGTGTCAGATAGAGACCTAAGATTCACAACGAGGTTCTGGAAGAAATTGCAAGAAGCTTTGGGCACGAAATTTCATTTAGTACGGCTTTTCATCTGCAGATGGATGGTCAATCCGAGCGAATCATTCAGATTCTTGAAGATATGTTAAGATGCTGTATATTAGAATTTAATGGTTCGTGGGAACAATTCCTGCCTTTGATCGAATTTGTGTATAATAATAGCTTTCAGTCGAGCATTAAAATGGCACCATATGAAGCTTTGTATGGACATAAATGTCGTACACCTCTGTATGATTTGAGCTTAGTGAAAATAAGCTTCACGGGGTCGATTTGATAAAAGATACCGAACAAAAAGTGAAACTGATTTGAGATTGTTTGAAAGCAGCATCTAATCATCTAAAGTCCTATGCAGACTTAAAACGAAAAGATATAGAATTTGAGATCAGCGACAAAGTATTTCTGAAAGTGTCTCCGTGGAAGAAAGTGCTCCGATTCGGACGTAAATGGAAGTTAAGTCTGAGATTCATTAGACCGTATGAGATCATTGAACATGTTGGGCCTTTTGCATATAGATTGAAGTTACCCTCTGAACTAGAAAAGATTCACAATGTATTTCACGTTTCGATGCTCCGTAGATATCGGTCTGATCCATCACATGTGATTGCCCCATCTAAAATTGAAATCCGATCTGATATGACATACGAAGAGGAACCGATCCGTATCTTAGCTTCTGAAATGAAAGAGTTAAGAAACAAGAAAATTCCATTAGTGAAAGTATTGTGGAATCGACACTGATTAGAAGAGGCTACGTGGGAGCCAGAAGATTCAATGAGACAGCAACATCCGAATCTATTTAACGGTAAGATTTTGGGGATGAAAATCCTAAGGGGAGAATTATATGATCGGTTTATACCTAGTCGAGCAGTGGTTTCAAGACCACAAATCGAGTCGAATAATATTTTAATATTATTTTCTGTGCCTATGATATGTGATTAAGCATGTGTAAAATTTCTGTGAATTAAATTGTATGTTTGTATGCCTAATTTGAGCAAATAACTGAATCGCAGAAAATGCAAAAGTGGAGTTCTAATTTAATGAGTGCTGAAATGTTAATGTCTTTATCATGTGAGGTCCTTAAAAGGGGAATATACCATTAAATATTGGATGGACGGTTAAAGGCCATTGATATGTGGTTTTGGAAATGTTGTAATGATGGGTAAAATAGTAAATAGGCATTAATATGTATATTAAATAAAACAAACATATGAAAGATGATGGTAATCATCTTTTAGTGCCGAAAAATAAAGAAAATAAAAAGAAGGAAGAACCCTAAAGTTTCGGTTAGATTTTTGGTTTGATTCAAGTTATATTTTGCTTCGGTTTTCGATAATTTCTATATTTTCGTAATCGTTGCTTTGTATACTTCAAAACCCATGCTCTAATTTTGAGAATTGATGATGATTTTGAAATGTGTATTTGATGAACACATGAGCTTTGAAATATTTGATGATGAAATATGGAATATATGTGTTTGATTAGCATATTTTGTATTTGAGTTTTTGATGAATTTGAGTATTTTAGACATAATTGAGAAAATAGTAATTTGAAGGGCTAAGTTGTGAAATAAATGAAATGTATGGACTTGTATGAGTTACATGAGAACTCGGCTGGGCATGGGTAACTTGAAATTATGTGTATTTTGTGATTTTGTGAAATAGGGACTAAATTGTCCAAATGTAAAAATACGAGGGCTAATTTGCAAATTACCCTAAATGTGTGTTCATGGATTGAATTGAATGGAATGGTGAATAAAAGGGTTAGTTCTGAATATTTTTAGATCAAGAACCAAGGAAAACAGATTTAGATCGCGGGAAAGCGAAAATAATCGAGTAGCCGTTTCCGATCGATAAACCAAATCCAAGGTAAGTCACTATGCAAATAATCTTATCTGTATTGAATTGAATATATGTATTCGTATGTCTATCGATGAAAATGAATGAGTATGAGATGCTAAGTCGTGAATTACGAAATAAGTTTGATATAGTGATAAAGCCGAGAAGTCCGTCGAACCTAGGAATAGATAGGATTAGCCATGTCATGACATAGGTATACATTCTATTTTATCATGTAAGACCATGTCCGGGACATTGCCGTTGATTTGAAATTTCATGTAAGACCTAAATGCGGGACGTAGGCATCATTATCGATTATACATAAGACCTCGTCAGGAAGTAGGCCACATTATCGATTATACATAAGACCTAAATGCGAGGCGTAGGCATCATTATCGATTATATATAAGACCACAATAAAGACGATTGGCATCGATGTACGAGTGCATGTAAGACCTCGTTTGGGACGATGGCATTGTACTACTATTCTAAGCTTTCTGAGTATCCTACTAGGTTCCTAAGGGTTCAACTGGCAAGTCTGCAATACGAATGGTATATCTGAGATATGATCAATTAAGTGAATGAATATTCGATTCATGTACGTTGAATGTGCATTAAGTATGCATGAAAGGTATGTATACATATGACTTTGATTTGAAGAAAGGTATGTTTGAATAGGGTAATGTGAATGAGAGGCAAGAAAGATTATGAATGAGCTATGTGCTTCAAATGAGTTTTGAATGGATAAATGTGACCAAAGTAGTCATAAGTATGAATCAAGTATATACATGATTAATTGTTAAGTGAATGAGATGTGAAAATGTATCAAATTGCATATATACTTCTTATGCCAAGTTTATTTGTATATGACTTACTAAGCTTTCTGAAAGCTTACTCTGTGTGTGTGTTTTCTCTGTTTTATAGGTCGTCAAAGCTACTGAAGGCTGAGGATTATCAAGGATCGTCATCACACTACAAAAACTTATTTTTGGTACCCTTTTGGAAATGTATATAGCTAAATATGGCATGTATAGGCTAGATATGTGTGTATGTCTTTGGAAGTGAAGTTAGCCATGTGTTTTGGCAAGTTTAATTTAGAAATACGATTGAATTAATGTGATATATGATGCATATCTTGGTAAGGTGAAAGCTTATGAAATGGCCAAGTTTTGAGTGAGCTATTGAATGAATTATGCGTAATGATATGAGTTTATTTCTTTGGAGTCATCATGGTTGGAATTGGTATTGAGTGTATGAATTGAATGGTCAATTTGGTATGTTTTTGTTGCCATTTATGCATATTATGTATTGGTATATATTGCTTGTAGGAAGACCTTAAGTGGGTGGCACATTGGCCTTGTAAAATGGCCTATAATGTCACACGGTTGAGGCACACGGGCGTGCCTAAGACCATAGGTAAATTGGCAGAATGTGGCTTAAATTGCACACGACCTTGACACGGGTGTGCTTGGTGGCCGTGTGAGAAAAGGCAGTATGTGATCTATTGTACACGACATTAGCACATGGGCGTGCTTGGTGACCGTGTTCATTTTGGGAGTATATAGCCACGGGGAAGACACACGGGTCTGTCAAGTAGCCGTGGGAGAGGTACGGCCTACCCCCACGGCCATGTGTCCCCTGCATGTTAGAAAAGTTGTAAATTTTTATGAAATTACGTATGTGTTTCGATTTAGTCTTGACTCAATTTATAAGCATGTTTAGGGTCTCGATGACCTACTTAAGGGACATTATGATTGATATTGATGAATGGTTGTATGGTTAATTCTGTATATGTTTCTGATCTATCCGGTAATGCCTTTAACCCTAATCCGGTGATCGAACATGGGATAGGGGTGTTACATTTGATTTGTATCAAAGCTACGGTTTAGTCGATTCTCAGATTAACGTAGTGTGTCAGAGTTTAGCTATACATGCCATATTGTTTGAACAATGATAGTGTGATGAATCTTGACATATAAATGTGATTTCTGTATAGCAATGGATCCCGAAAGAGCCGTGGTAGCGACGTAAAAATGTCCTTTGCTCCGTGTAAGGGAATGAGCCTCGAGATTCGAGACAAACTACTGAGCGGTCGGGAGGAGAAGCTAAACAAGCTTTCTTCCAAATGATGAGTGAGTGGTTCACTCAGTTCATAAAGAATAACCCGACTGTTTCGTAACCTCTGCCCCCTGTTAATTCCCCTCAGACTACAGTTGTGCCACCGGTTATGTATCTGAATCTGTTAAATAAGCCGTTGGTTGACAAGATTCGAAAGTATGGGGCTAAAGAATTTTGAGCTACTAATGCCGATGATGCTAAAAAAGCTGAGTTCTGGTTAGAAAACACGATCCGGGTATTTGATGAAATGTCTCTGACTTCGGAAGAAAGTATTAAGTGTGTGGTATGATTGCTTCGAGATGCAGCCTATCAATGGTTGAAAACCTTAATTTCCATTGTTTCGAAAGAACAAGTCACATGGGATTTCTTTCAGATTGAGTTTAGGAAGAAATATATTAGTGAGAGATTTGTTGATCAGAAACGAAAGGAATTTCTAGAGCTTAAACAGGGCAAAATGACTGTTACTGAAAATGAACAAGAGTTCGTGTGACTAAGTCAATACGCCCGAGAGTGTATATCTTCCAAAGCTATAATATGCAAAAGATTCGAAGATGGTCTTAATGAAGATATCCGTTTGCTAGTCGGGATATTACAAAAAAAAGAGTTCATTACACTCGTTGATCGAGCATGCAAAACTGAGGCACTCGGGAAGGATAAAAGAAAAGTTGAGTCTGAAACTCGTGATATGAAGAAGAGATTTCAGAGTAAATCATTTCAATCTGCTCCGAAAAGATTCTGAGATGATCAAAGTCGTTCTAGAGATAATGTGGGACATTTGAACAGAAATCGAGCTAAATTGCAAATGAGTTCCAAAATCCCAGTAACTTTTGTGGCCAGTGTTGGTAATGTTCGATTTGAGAGACCTGAATGTAAACATTGCGGAAAGAGGTATTCGGGAAGTTGCAGATTAAAAGATAAAGCTTACTTCAGATGTGGATCGCTTGATCATTTTATCCGTGATTGCCCTAAGCCTGTCGAGCCAGAGACTGTTCAGAATCCAAGATCTAATAATGCACCTACGAGAGGTCGATCATCAAAGAATGCAAAGAATGTCAGTGGTAGTCGGAGAACTATGAGAGACAATATTGTCAGATCCGAAGCCAGAGCGCCTGTCAGAGCGTATGCTATCCGAGCTCATGAAGAAGCTTCGTCCCCTGATGTTATAACGGGTACTTTTACTCTTTATGAAACTTCTATGATTGCTTTGGTAGACCCTGGTTCTATGCATTCGTACATATGCATGAATTTAGTATATGGTAATACTTTGCCCGTAGAGTCTACTGAATTTGCTATAAAAGTATCGAATCCCTTAGGTAAAAGTGTCCTGGTTGACAAAGTATGCAAGAACTGTCCGTTAATGTTTCGAGATATCTTTTTCTGCTGATCGATGCTCTGCCGTTTGATGAATTCGATATTATTTTCTGAATGGATTGGTTGTTTATGCATGATCTTTGTTGTCGTAAAAGAAAATCTATTAATTTGAGAAGTCCGAATGATGAGATTGTATGGATTAAGTCTGATGATTTGAATGGATTGCCTGATGTGATATCTGTTTTGAAAGCTCAGAGATATGTGAAAAAGGGTTACGAGGCATATTTTTCCTATGTGATTTAGTCGAAAGTATCTGAGAAGAAAGTTGAATAAATGCCTATTGTTTGTGAGTTTATTGATGTGTTTCCTGAAGAGCTACCGGGTTTACCTCTGATTCGTGAAGTCGAGTTCAGTATAGAATTGTTGCCTGGTACTACATCAATTTCGATAGCTCCATATAGAATGGCACCCACTGAGTTGAAAGAGTTAAAGTCACAGCTACAAGAATTGACTAATAGAGGGTTCGCTAGACCGAGTTTCTCGCCTTGGGGTGCACCTATTCTGTTTGTGAAAAAGAAAGATGGCACGATAAGAATGTGCATTGATTACCGTTAGTTGAATAAGGTGACCATAAAGAACAAATATCCATTGCCTAGGATTGATGACTTATTCGATCGGTTAAAAGACTCTTGTATTTTCAAAGATTAATCTGAGATCGGGATACTATCAGTTGAGAGTTAAAGATTCAGATATTCCAAAAACTACCTTCAAAACGAGGTATGGGCATTATGAGTTTTTAGTTATGCCATTTTGACTAACCAACGCTCCTACTATTTTTATGGATCTGATGAACATAATTTTTAGACCGTACTTAGATCAATTTGTTGTAGTATTCATAGATGATATATTGATCTATTCACGAAATGAAAATGAGCATGCTAAACACTTGAGGATTGTATTGCAAACTTTGAGAGAAAAGCAATTGTACACAAAATTCAGCAAATGTGAATTCTGGTTGAATGATATCAGTGTTTTGGGGCATATTGCTTCAGCCTATGGGATTCGTGTTGATCTGAGCAAGATTTCTGCTATTCTGAATTGGAAACCTAAAAAGAACGTGTCTGAAGTTCGTAGTTTTCTAGGTTTAGCTGGTTATTACCGAAGATTTGTTAAAGTCTTCTCGACTATAGCTACTCCATTGACTAGATTACTTCAGAAAGATGGCAGATTTGAATGGTCAAATAATGTCAAAAAGTTTTGACCAATTGAAAACTCTATTAACAGAAGCTCTAGTGTTAGTACAGCCAGAATCGGGTAAAGAATTTGTTGTTTACAGTGATCTTCGTTAAGCGGTTTGGGATGTGTTTTGATACAAGATGGCAAAGTGGTAGCTTATGCTTCGAGACAATTAAAGCATCATGAAAAGAATTATCTGACACACGACCTTGAGCTCACTGCGATTGTGTTTTCACATAAAATTTGGCGTCACTATTTGTACGGTGAGAAATGTCATGTGTTTTCTGATCATAAAAGTGTGAAATATCTAATGACCCAGAAAGATTTGAACCTGCGCTAGAGGAGATGGCTTGAGTTGTTAAAAGATAATAAGCTGGTGATTGATTATCATCCCGGGAAAGGAAATGTGGTTACTGATGCGTTGAGTAGAAAGTCATTGCTTGCACTATGTGCTTTGAATGCTCAGTTAAATTTGTCTGATGATAGTTCTGTGATAGCTGAATTGAGAGCGAAACCGTTATGTGTACCACAAATATGTGATACTCAGAAGGTTGATAATGAACTGTTGTTGAAACGAGCTCAGTGTGAATTGAAATCTGAATCTGAATTTAAAGTTATTGATGATTGTTTGAGATTTCAAGGTCGAATCTGTGTTCCAAGAAATTCAGAGTTGATTCAATTGAGGCGAAGCACATAACGATCGCCTATCATCCATCCGGAAGTACAAAGATGTATCATGATTTGAAGCAACACTATTGGTGATGCGGCATGAAGCGAGACATTTCGACTTTGTATCAAAATGTTTAGTTTGTCAGAAAGTGAAAGCAGAACATCAAGTTCCGTCTGGGTTGTTACAACCGATTTTGATTCCTAAGTGGAAATGGGATAGAGTAACTATGGATTTTGTTTCTGGGTTGCCTCTAACTCCAAAAAAGAAAGATACAATTTGGGTCGTAGTTGACCGATTGACGAAATCTGCCCATTTTATTTCGGTAAGATCTGGTTATTCACTCGAGAGATTAGCCGAGCTTTATATTTCTGAGATTGTGAGATTGCCACTATCCATTGTGTCAGATAGAGACCCGAGATTCACATCGAGGTTCTGGAAGAAATTGCAAGAAGCTTTGCGCACGAAATTGCATTTCAGTAGGGCTTTTCATCTGCAGACAGATGGTCAATCTGAGCGAATTATACAGATTCTTGAAGATACGTTAAGATGCTGTATATTAGAATTTAATGGTTCGTGGGAATAATACCTGCCGTTGATCGAATTTGCGTATAATAATAGTTTTCAGTCAAGCATCAAAATGGCACCATATGAAGCTTTGTATGGACGTAAATGTCGTACACCTCTATATTGGACTGAGCTTAGTGAAAATAAGCTTCACGGGGTCAATTTCATAAAAGATGCCGAATAAAAAGTGAAACTGATTTGAGATTGTTTGAAAGCAGCATCTGATCGTCAAAAGTCCTATGTAGACTTAAAACGAAAAGATATAGAATTTGAGATCGGCGACAAAGTATTTCTGAAAGTGTCTCCATGAAAGAAAGTGCTCTGATTCTGACGTAAAGGCAAGTTAAGTCTGAGATTCATCGGACCGTATGAGATCATTGAACGTGTTGGGCCTTTTGCATATAGATTGAAATTACCCGCTGAACTAGAAAAGATTCACAATGTATTTCACGTTTCGATGCTCCGTAGATATCGGCCTGATCCGTCACATGTGATTGCCCCATCTAAAATTGAAATCTGATATGATATGACATACGAAGAGGAATCGATCCGTATATTAGCTTCTGAAGTGAAAGAGTTAAGAAACAAGAAAATTCCATTAGTGAAAGTATTGTGGAATCGACACTAATTAGAAGAGGCTACGTGAGAGCCATAAGATTCAAGGAGACAACAACATCCGAATCTGTTTAGCGGTAAGATTTTCAGGGACAAAAATCCCTAAGGGGGAGAATTGTAATAGTCGGTTTATACCCTAGTCAGAACAGTGGTTTCGAGACCACAAATCTGAGTCAGAATAATATTTTAATATTATTTTCTATGCCTATGATATGTGATTAAGCATGTGCAAAATTTCTGTGAATTAAATTGTCTGTTTGTATGCCTAATTTGAGCAAATAACTAAATCGCAGAAAATGCAAAAGTGGCCTTCTAATTTAATGAGTGCTGAAATGTTAATGTCTTTATCATGTGAGGTCCTTAAAAGGGGAATATACCATTAAATATTGGATGGACGGTTAAAGGCCATTGATATGTGGGTTTGGAAATGTTGTAATGATGGGTAAAATAGTAAATAGGCATTAATATGTATATTAAATAAAACAAACATATGAAAGATGATGGTTATCATCTTTTAGTGTCAAAAAATAAAGAAAAGAAAAAGAAGGAAGAACCCTAAAGTTTCGGTTAGCTTTTTGGTTTGATTCAAGGTATGTTATGTTTCGGTTTTGATAATTTCTACATTTTCGTAATCGTTGCTTTGTATACTTCAAAACCCATGCTCCAATTTTGAGAATTGATGATGATTTTGAAATGTGTCTTTGATGAACACATGAGCTTTGAAATATTTGATGATGAAATATGGAATATATGTGTTTGATTAGCATATTTTGTATTTGAGTTTTTGATGAATTTGAGTATTTTGGACATAATTGAGAAAATAGTAGTTTGAAGGACTAAATTGTGAAATAAATGAAATGTATGGACTTGTATGAGTTACATGAGAACTCAGCTAGGCATGGGTAACTTGAAATTATGTGTATTTTGTGATTTTGTGAAATATGGACTAAATTGTCCAAATGTGAAAATATGAGGGCTAATTTGCAAATTGCCCTAAATGTGTGTCTATGGATTGAATTAAATGGAATGGTGAATAAAAGGGTTAATTCTGAATATTTTTAGATCAAGAACCGAGGAAAACGAATTTAGATCGCGAGAAAGCGAAAATAATCGAGTAGCCGTTTCCGTTCGATAAACCAAATCCGAGGTAAGTCACTATGCAAATAAACTTATCTGTATTAAATTGAATATATGTATTCATATGTCTATCAATGAAAATGAATGAGTATGAGATGTTAAGTGCGTGAATTCTGAAATTAGTTTGATATAGTGATAAAACCGAGAAGTCTCGTATGAACCTAGGAATAGATAGGATTAGCCATGTCATGACATAGGTATCTGTTCTGTTTTATCATGTAAGACCACGTCCGAGACGTTGGCGTTGATTTGAAATTTCGTGTGAGACCTCGTCTGGGACGTAGGCATCATTGAAGTAGGCAACATTATCTGATTATACATAAGACCTCGTTTGAGACGTAGGCATCATTATCTGATTATATATAAGACCCTGTCCGGGATAGTGGCATCGATGTACGAGTGCATGTAAGACCTCGTTTGGGACGTTGGCATTGTACTACTATTCCAAGCTTTCTGAGTATCCTACTAGGCTCCTAAGGGTTCAACGGGCAAGTCTGCAATACGAATGGTATATCCGAGCTATGATCATTTAAGTGAATGAATATTCGATTCAGGTACTTTGAATGTGCATTAAGTATCCATGAAAGGTAAGTATGCATATGACTTTGATTTGAAGAAAGGTATGTTTGAATAGGGTAATGTGAATGAGAGGCAAGAAAGATTATGAATGAGCTATGTGCTTCAAATGAGCTTTGAATGGATAAATGTGACCAAAGTAGTCATAAGTATGAATCAAGTATATACATGATAAATTGTTAAGTGAATGAGATGTGCAAATGTATCAAATTGCATATATACTTCTTATGCCAATTTTATTTGTATGACTTACTAAGCTTTCTGAAAGCTTACTCTGTGTGTGTGTTTTCTCTATTTTATAGGTCGTCAAAGCTACTGAAGGCTCGGGATTGTCAAGGATCGTCATCACACTACAAAAACTTATTTTTGGTACCCTTTTGGAAATGTATATAGCTAAATATGGCATGTATAGGCTAGATCTGTGTGTATGTTTTTGGAAGTGAAGTTAGCCATGTGTCTTGGCAAGTTTAATTTAGAAATATGCTTGAATGAATGTGATATATAATACATATCTTGGTAAGGTGAAAGCTTATGAAATGGCCAAGTTTTGAGTGAACTATTGAATGAATTATGCATGTAATGATATGAGTTTATTTCTTTGGAGTCATTATGGTTGGAATTGGTATTGAGTGTATGAATTGAATGGTCAATTTGGTATGTTTTGGTTGCCATATATGCATATTATGTATTGGTATATATTGCTTGTAGGAAGACCCTAAGTGGGTGGCACATTGGCCTTATAAAATGGCCTATAATGTCACACGGTTGAGGCATACGGGCGTGCCTAAGACCATGGGTAAATTGGTAGAATGTGGCTTAAATTGCACACAGCCTCGACAGGTGTGCTTGGTGGCCGTGTGAGAAAAGGCAGTATGTGATCTATTGTACACGACATTAGCACATGGGCGTGCTTGGTGACCGTGTTCGTTTTGGTAGTATATAGCCATGAGGAAGACACACGGGTCTGTCAAGTAGCGTGGGAGAGGCACGGCCTACCCCCACGGCCGTGTGTCCCTGCATATTAGAAAAGTTTCAAATTTTTATGAAATTACGTATGTGTTTCAGTTTAGTCCCGACTCAGTTTATAAGCATGTTTAGGGTCTCGATGACCTACTTAAGGGATATTTTGATTGATATTGACGAATGGTTGTATGGTTAATTCTGTATATGTTTTCGATCTGTCTGGTAACTCTTTTAACCCTAATCCAGTGATCGGACATGGGATAGGGGTGTTGCATTTGGTTAGTATCAGATCTACGGTTTAGTCGATTCTCAGACTAACGTAGCATGTTAGAGTTTAGCTATACATGCCATATTGTTTGAACTATGATAGTGTGATGAATCTTGACATATAAATGTGATTTCTGTATAGCAATGGATC
Organism: Gossypium rotundifolium; assembly: GCA_025506655.1. NCBI lineage: Eukaryota > Viridiplantae > Streptophyta > Magnoliopsida > Malvales > Malvaceae > Gossypium > Gossypium rotundifolium. The sequence continues at coordinate 74,687,368 of CP106731.1, forward strand.
CCGAAAGAGCCGTAGCTGACGAAGTAGAAAGTAATACGCCTGCTCTTGCACAAGAGAAAGAGCCTCCAGATTCGAGATCGGCTACGAACGGTCAGGAGGGAGAAGCTAAACAAGCTTTCTTCCAAATGATGAGTGAGTGGTTCACTTAGTTCGTAAAGAATAACCTGACTGTTTCGCAACCTCCGCCCGGTTAATCCCCTCAGACTACAGTTGTGCCACCGGTTATGTATCTAACTCTGTTAAATAAGCCTCCGGTTGACAAGATTTGCAAGTATGGGGCTAAAGAATTCTGAGCTACTAATGCCGATGATGCTGAAAAAGCTGAGTTCTGGTTAGAAAACACGATCCGGGTATTTGATGGAATGTCTCTGACTCCGGAAGAAAGTATTAAGTGTATGGTATCATTGCTCCGAGATGCAGCCTATCAATGGTGGAAAACCTTAATTTCCATTGTTCCGGAAGAACAAGTCACATGGGATTTCTTTCAGATTGAGTTTAGGAAGAAATATATTAGTGAGAGATTTGTTGATCAGAAACGAAAGGAATTTTTGGAGCTTAAACAGGGCAAAATGACTGTTACTAAATATGAATAAGAGTTCGTGTGACTAAGTCAATACGCCGAGAGTGTATATCTTCGAAGTTATAATGTGCAAAAGATTCGAAGATGGTCTTAATGAAGATATCCGTTTGCTAGTCGGGATATTAGAAATAAAAGAGTTCGTTACATTCCTTGATCGAGCATGCAAAACTGAGGCACTCGGGAAGGATAAAAGAAAAGCTGAGTCTGAAACTCGTGATATGAAGAAGAGATTTCAGAGTAAATCATTTCAGTTTGCTCCGAAAAGATTCTGAGATGATCAAAGTCGTTCTAGAGATAATGTGGGACATTTGAACAGAAATCGAGCTAAATTGAAAATGAGTTCCAAAATCCCAGCAACTTTTATGGCTAGTGTTGGTAATGTTCGATTTGAGAGACCTAAATGTAACCATTGCGGAAAGAGGCATTCGGGAAGCTGCAGATCAAAAGATAAAGCTTACTTCAGATGTGGATCGCTTGATCATTTTATCCGCGATTGCCCTGAGCCTGTCGAGCCAGAGACTGTTCAGAATCCAAGATCTGATAATGCACCTGCGAGAGGTCGATCATCAAAGAATGCAAAGAATGTCAGTGGTAGTCGGAGAACTATGAGAGACAATGTTGTCAGATCCGAAGCCAGAGCGCCTATCAGAGCGTATGGTATCCGAGCTCATGAAGAAGCTTCGTCGCCTGATGTTATAACGGGTACTTTTACTCTTTATGAAACTTCTGTGATTGCTTTGATAGACCCTGGTTCTATGCATTCGTACATATGCATGAATTTAGTATATGGTAATACTTTGCCTGTAGAGTCTACTGAATTTGCTATAAAAGTATCGAACCCCTTAGGTAAAAGTGTCCTGGTTGACAAAGTATGCAAGAACTGTCCATTAATGTTTAGAAATCTGTTTTCCTGCTGATTTGATGCTACTGCCGTTTGATGAATTCGATATTATTTTGGGAATGGATTGGTTGTTTATGCATGATGCCGTTGTGAACTGTAAAAGAAAATCTATTGATTTGAGAAGTCCGAATGATGAGATTGTATGGATTAAGTTTGATGATTTGAATGGATTGCCTGATGTGATATCTATTTTGAAAGCTCAAAGTTATGTGAAAAACAGTTACGAGGCATATTTTGCCTATGTGATTGATTCGAAAGTATCTGAGAAGAATGTTGAATCAATGCCTATTGGTTGTGAGTTTATTGATGTGTTTCCTGAAGAGCTACCGGGTTTACCTGCGATTCGTGAAGTCGAGTTCGGTATAGAATTGTTGCCTAGTACTACACCGATTTTGATAGCTCCATATAGAATAGCACCCACTGAGTTGAAAGAGTTAAAGTCACAACTACAAGAATTGACTGATAGAGGGTTCGTTAGACCGAGTTTCTCGCCTTGGGGTGCACCTATTCTATTTGTGAAAAAGAAAGATGGGCGATGAGAATGTGCATTGATTACCGTCAGTTGAATAAGGTGACCATAAAGAACAAATATTCGTTGCCTAGGATTGATGACTTATTCGATCAGTTAAAAGGAGCTACTGTATTTTCAAAGATTAATCTGAGATCGGGATACTACCAGTTGAGAGTTAAAGATTCAGATATTCCAAAAACTACCTTCAAAACGAGGTATGGGCATTATGAGTTTTTAGTTATGCCATTTTGACTAACCAACGCTCTTGCTGGTTTTATGGATCTGATGAACATAATTTTCAGACCGTACTTAGATCAATTTGTTGTAGTATTCATAGATGATATATTGATCTATTCACGAAATGAAAATGAGCATGCTAAACACTTGAGGATTGTGTTGCAAACTTTGAGAGAAAAGCAATTGTACAAAAATTCAGCAAATGTGAATTCTGGTTGAATGAGGTCAGTGTTTTGGGGCATATTGTGTCAGCCTCTGGGATTCGTGTTGATCCGAGCAAGATCTACTATTCTGAATTGGAAACCTAAGAAGAACGTGTCTGAAGTTCATAGTTTTCTAGGTATAGCTTGTTATTACTATAGATTTGTTAAAGGCTTCTCGACTATAGCTACTCCATTGACTAGATTACTTCAGAAAGATGTCAGATTTGAATGGTAGGATAAATGTCAAAAAAGTTTTGACCAATTGAAAAATCTGTTAACAGAAGCTCTAGTGTTGGTACAGCCAGAATCGGGTAAAGAATTTGTTGTTTACAGTGATGCTTCGTTAAGCGGTTTGGGATGTGTTTTGATGCAAGACGGAAAAGTGGTAGCTTATGCTTCGAGACAATTAAAGCCTCATGAAAAGAATTATCTGACACACGACCTTGAGCTTGCTGCGATTGTGTTTTCACTTAAAATTTGGCGTCACTATTTGTACGGTGAGAAATGTCATGTGTTTTCAGATCATAAAAGTGTGAAATATCTAATGACCTAGAAAGATTTGAACCTGCGCCAGAGAAGATGGCTTGAATTGTTAAAAGATAATGAGCTGGTGATTGATTATTATCCGGGGAAAGCAAATGTGGTTGCTGATGCGTTGAGTAGAAAGTCATTGTCTGCACTACGTGCTTTGAATGCTTAGTTAGATTGTCTGATGATAGTTCCGTGATAGTTGAATTGAGAGCGAAATCGTTATTTGTACAACAAATATGTGATACTCAGAAGGTTGATAATGAACTATTGTTGAAACGAGCTCTGTGTGAATTAAAATCTGAATCTAAATTTCAAGTTGTTGATGATTGTTTGAGATTTTGAGATCGAATCTGTGTTCCAAGAAATCGTAGTTGATTCAATTGAGAGCGAAGCACATAACAGTCGCCTATCTGTCCATCCGGGAAGTACAAAGATGTATCTTGATTTAAAGTAACACTATTGGTGGTCTGGCATGAAACGAGACATTTCTGACTTTGTATCAAAGTGTTTAGTTTGTCAGCAAGTGAAAGAAGAACATCAAGTTTCGTCTGGGTTGTTACAACCGATTCTGATTCCTGAGTGGAAATGGGATAGAGTAACTATGGATTTTGTTTCTGGGTTGCCTCTAACTCCGAAAAAGAAAGATACAATTTGGGTCGTAGTTGACCGATTGACGAAATCTGCCCATTTTATTTTGGTAAGATCTGGTTATTCACTCGAGAGATTAGCCGAGCTTTATATTTCTGAGATTGTGAGATTGCACGGGGTGCCACTATCCATTGTGTCAGATAGAGACTCGAGATTCACATCGAGGTTCTGGAAGAAATTGCAAGAAGCTATGCGCACAAAATTGCATTTTAGTACGGCTTTTCATCTGGAGACGGATGGTCAATCCAAGTGAATTATACAGATTCTTGAAGATATGTTAAGATGCTGTATATTAGAATTTAATGGTTCGAGGGAATAATACCTACAGTTGATCGAATTTGCGTATAATAATAGTTTTCAGTCGAGCATCAAAATGGCACCATATGAAGCTTTGTATGGACGTAAATGTCGTACACCTCTGTATTGGACTGAGCTTAGTGAAAATAAGCTTCACGGGGTCGATTTGATAAAAGATATCGAACAAAAAGTGAAACTAATTTGAGATTGTTTAAAAGCAGCATATGATCATGAAAAGTCCTATGCAGACTTAAAACGAAAAGATATAGAATTTGAGATCGGCGACAAAGTATTTCTGAAAGTGTCACCATGGAAGAAAGTGCTTTGATTCGGACGTAAAGGCAAGTTAAGTCTGAGATTCATCTGACCGTATGAGATCATTGAACGTGTTGGGCCTTTTGCATATAGATTGAAGTTACCCTCTGAACTAGAAAAGATTCACAATGTATTTCACGTTTCGATGCTCCGTAGATATCGGTCTGATCCGTCACATGTGATTGTCCCATCTAAAATTGAAATCCGATATGATATGACATACAGAGAGGAATCGATCCGTATATTAGCCTCTGAAGTGAAAGAGTTAAGAAACAAGAAAATTCCATTAGTGAAAGTATTGTGGAATCGACACTAATTAGAAGAGGCTACGTGGGAGCCATAAGATTCAATGAGACAACAACATCCGAATACATTTAGCAGTAATATTTTGGGGACAAAAATCCCTAAGGGGAGAATTATATGATCGGTTTATACCCTAGTCGAGCAGTGGTTTGAGACCACAAATATGAGTCGAATAATATTTTAATATTATTTTACGTGCCAATGATATGTGATTAAGCATGTGTAAAATTTTGTGAATTAAATTTGTCATTTGTATGCCTAATTTGAGCAAATAACTAAATCGTAGAAAATGCAAAAGTGGCCTTCTAATTTAATGAGTCTTTGAAATGTTAATGTCTTTATCATGTGAGGTCCTTAAAAGGGGAATATACCATTAAATATTGGATGAACGGTTAAAGGCCATTGATATGTGGTTTTGGAAATGTTGTAATGATGGGTAAAATAGTAAATAGGCATTAATATGTATATTAAATAAAACAAACATATGAAAGATGATGGTTATCATCTTTTAGTGCTGAAAAATAAAGAAAAGAAAAAGAAGGAAGAACCCTAAAGTTTCGGTTAGCTTTTTGGTTTGATTCAAGGTATGTTTTGCTTCGGTTTTCGATAATTTCTACGTTTTCGTAATCGTTGCTTTGTATACTTCAAAACCCATGCTCCGATTTGAGAATTGATGATGATTTTGAAATGTTTCTTTGATGAACACATGATCTTTGAAATATTTGATGATGAAATATGGAATATATGTGTTTGATTAGAATATTTTGTATTTGAGTTTTTGATGATTTTGAGTATTTTGGACATAATTGAGAAAATAGTGATTTGAAGGACTAAATTGTAAAATAAATAAAATTTATGGACTTGTATGAGTTACATGAGAACTCAGCTAGGCATGGGTAACTTGAAATTATGTGTATTTTGTGATTTTGTGAAATAGGTTCTAAATTGTCCAAATGTGAAAATGTGAGGGCTAATTTGCAAATTGCCCTAAATGTGTGTCTATGGATTGAATTGAATGGAATGGTGAATAAAAGGGTTAATTTTGAATATTTTTAGATCAAGAATCGAGGAAAAGCAGTTTAGATCGGGAAAGCGAAAATAACCGAGTAGCCATTTCATTCGATAAACCAAATCGAGGTAAGTCACTATGCAAATAAACTTATCGTATTGAATTGAATATATGTATTCATATGTCTATCAATGAAAATGAATGAGTATGAGATGCTAAGTACGTGAATTCCAAAATAAATTTGATATAGTGATAAAGCCAAGAAGTCCCGTACGAACCTAGGAATAGTTAGGATTAGCCATGTCATGACATAGGTATCTGTTCTGTTTTATCATGTAAGACCACGTCTGGGACGTTGGCATTGATTTGAAATTTCGTGTAAGACCTCGTCTGGGACGTAGGCAACATTATTTGGTTATACATAAGACCTCGTCTGGGATGTAGGCATCATTATCTAATTATATATAAGACCCTGTCCAGGATAGTGGCATCGATGTACGAGTGCATGTAAGACCTCATTTGGGACGTTGGCATTGTACTACTATTTCAAGCTTTCTAAGTATCCTACTAGGTTCCTAAGGGTTCAATGGGAAAGTCTGCAATACGAATGGCATATCCGAGCTATGATCAATTAAGTGAATGAATATCCTATTCAGGTACGTGGAATGTGCATTAAGTATGCATGAAAGGCAAGTGTGCATATGACTTTGATTTGAAAAAAGGTATGTTTGAATAGGGTAATGTGAATGAGAGGCAAGAAAGATTATGAATGAGCTATGTGCTTCAAATGAGTTTTGAATGGATAAATGTGACCAAAGTAGTCATAAGTATGAATCAAGTATATACATGATAAATTGTTAAGTGAATGAGATGTGCAAATGTATCAAATTGCATATATACTTCTTATGCCAATTTTATTTGTACATGACTTACTAAGCTTTCTGAAAGCTTACTCTGTGTGTGTGTTTTCTCTGTTTTATAGGTTGTCAAAGCTACTGAAGGCTTGAGATTGTCAAGGATCGTCATCACACTACAAAAACTTAGTTTTGGTACCCTTTTGAAAATGTATATAGCTAAATATGGCATGTATAGGCTATATATGTGTGTATGCTTTTGGAAGTGAAGTTAGCCATGTGTTTTGGCAAGTTTAATTTAGAAATATGCTTGAATGAATGTGATATATGATGCATATCTTGGTAAGGTGAAAGCTTATGAAATGGCCAAGTTTTGAGTGAGCTATTGAATGAATTATGCATGTAATGATATGAGTTTATTTCTTTGGAGTCATCATGGTTGGACTTTGTATTGAGTGTATGAATTGAATGGTCAATTTGGTATGTTTTGGTTACCATATATGCATGTTATGTATTGGTATATATTGCTTGTAGGAAGACCCTAAGTGGGAGACACATTGGCCTTGTAAAATGGTCTATAATGTCACACGGTTGAGGCATACTGGGCATGCCTAAGACCGTGGGTAAATTGGCAGAATGTGGCTTAAATTGCACACGGCCTCTACACGGGTGTGCTTGGTGGCCGTGTGAGAAATGGCGATATGTGATCTATTGTACACGGCCTTAGCTTTGCAGGCGTGCTTGGTGACCTTGTTCGTTTTGGCGTTATATAGCCACGGGAAGACACACGGTGTGTCAAGTAGCCGTGGGAGAGGCACGACCTACCCCACTACCGTGTGTCCCCTGCTTGTTAGAAAAGTTTCAAATTTTTATGAAATTACGTATGTGTTTCGGTTTAGTCCCGACTCAGTTTATAAGCATGTTTAGGGTCTCGATGACCTACTTAAGGGACATTATGATTGATATTGATGAATGGTTATATGATTAATTCTGTATATGTTTTTGATCTGTCTGGTAACGCCTTTAACCCTAATCTGGTGATTGGACACGGGATAGGGTTGTTACATGTAGCTTCATTTATCCCATGCCTTTGCCACAATACTTTCACTAGAACAATACTTTTATTTCTTAGCTGCTTGACTTCCCGAGCTAAAATCTTGATTGGTTCTTCATCATAAGTCATGTCGGGATGAATCTCTATCTCTGACGGGGTAATTACATGTAAAGGATCTGATCGGTAGCGTCTCAACATTGACACGTGAAACACATCATGTATCTTTTCTAACTCTGATAGGAAAGCCAATCTGTAAGCTACCGGTCCAACTTTCTTGGTAATCTCAAACGGTCCAATAAAACGTGGACTTAACTTGCTTTTTCGACCAAATCTGAGAACTTTTCTCCAAGGTGACACTTTCAAGAAAACTTTATCCCCGACTTGATACTTTATCTCTCTTCTCTTTAGGTCCTAATAAGATTTCTGTCTATCTGATGCAGCTTTTAAACATTCTCGTATCACTTTCACTTTATCTTCAGCTTCTCTAACCAAATCAACCCCGTGAATTTGGTTTTCATTGAGTTCAATCCAAAATAAAGGTGTTATGCACTTACGCCCATATAGAGCCTCATAAGGCGCCATCTTTAAGCTCGACTGAAAGCTATTATTGTAGGAAAATTCTACCAATAGGAGAAACTTTTCCCAACTGCTTCGGAATTATAGAATACAACATCTAAGCATATCCTCGAGTACTTGAATTAATCTCTCCGACTGACCGTCAGTTTGAGGATGAAAAGCTGTGCTAAAATCAATTTTGTACCTAAGGCTTCTTGCAACTTCTTCCAAAATCTGAAGGTGAATCTCGGATCTTTATCCGATATGATTGACAAAGGAACTCCATGAAGTCTTACTATTTCAGAAACATACAAGTTTGCTAGCTTGTCGAGTGAGTAGTCAACTCGTACAGGTAAGAAATGAGCTGACTTCGTGAGTCTATCAACTACAACCCATATAGCATCTTTCTTGCTCGGTGATAATGGTAATCTCGTTACAAAATCCATAGTGATACGGTCCCATTTCCACTCAGGTATCATAATTGGTTGAAGCAAACCCGATGGTACTTGGTGTTCAGCCTTTACTTGCTGACAAATCAAACATCTTGAAACGAACTCTGAAATATCTTTCTTCATTCTCGGCCACCAATACAATTGCTTCAAGTCATTATACATCTTGGTACTACCCGGATGTATAGATAGACATCCATTATGTGCCTTATACAAAATTCTCTGAATAAGCTCCTCTTTTCTCGGTACACAAACTCTATCTTTAAATATAAAATATCCATCAGAATTAATCCAAAAGTCAGATTCAACATCTGACTCGCATTGAGTTATCTTAGCTTGTAACTCTTTGTCTTCTTTTGAGCTTCAGTGATCTCTTGAAGGAACATTGGTCTAGCTTTTAACTCAGCTAGAATAGAACCATCGTCAGATAAGGTCATCCGTGAATTCATTGCCCTTAATGCAAAAAATGGACTTCCTGCTCAACGCATCGATGACCACATTTGCCTTTCCTGAATGGTAGTCAATGACAAACTCATTGTCCTTTATCAACTCTAACCATCTTCATTGCCTTAAGTTCAACTCTTTCTGTGTCATCAAGTACTTCAAAATTTTGTGATCAGTAAAAATCTGACATCTTTCACCATATAAATTGTGTCTCCAAATCTTCAATGTGAAGACTATGGTAGCCAACTCTAAATCATGCGTCGGATAATTCTTCTCATGAGGCTTCAACTGTCTTGAGGCATAAGCAATCACCTTGCCTTCTTGCATGAGTACACAACCTAATCCATTTAAGGATGCATCACTGTAAATCACAAATTGTTTCCCTATCTCGGGTTGTACTAAAACTAGAGCTTCTGTCAACGTTGCTTTCAATTTCTCAAAACTTTGTTGGCATCTTTCTGTCCATTCAAACTTCACATTTTTCTGTAACAATTTAGTCATCAGGGTTGCGATCATAGAAAACCCTTGACAAATCGTCGATAATAGCCAACTAGGCCTAAGAAACTCCTAATCTCAGAGATATTACTTGGTGGTTTCCAGTCCATTATAGCCAAAATCTTGCTTGGATCCACTCAGACTCCATCTCCCGAGACAATATATCCCATAAATCCTACTTCTTTGAGCTAAAATTCACTTTTACTAAACTTGGCATACAACTAATTTTCTGGTAGAATCTGTAAAACTGTCCGTAGGTGCTCAACATGGTCATTCTCATCCCGGGAATAAATCAATATGTCTTCAATGAAAATGAATACAAACTTGTCGAGGTAGGGTCTAAAGATGCGGTTCATTAAGTCTATGAATGCCGCAGGAGCATTGGTCAAACCAAAGGGCATGACTAAGAATTCATAATGCCCATATCTTGTTCAAAAAGCTGTCTTGGACACGTCTGAATCTTTTACTCTTAACTGATAATAACTTGATCTCAAGTCTATTTTGGAGAACACATTAGCTCCTTTCAATTGATGGAACAAATCATCGATCCTAGGCAATGGGTACTTGTTATTCACTATCACTTTATTAAGTTGACGATAATCTATCCATAATCTCATGGTGCCATCTTTCTTTTTCACAAATAAAACTGGAGCACCTCAGGGAGAACAACTCGACCTAGCGAAGCCTTTATTTGTCAACTCTTGCAACTGTATCTTCAGCTCTTTCAACTTTGTTGGAGCCATTTTGTAAGGAGTAATAGATATCGATATAGTACCGGGAGCTAGCTCAATATTGAACTCAACCTCCCTAACTGGTGGTAGTCCTGGTAATTGCTCGGGAAAAACATCCACATACTCACATACTATCGGTACTAACTCCATCTTTAGCTCTATTTCTTCATCATTCATCAAAAAGGCCAGATATGCTTCATACTCTTTTCTTAAGTATCTCTGTGCCATCATATGAGAAATCACTACCGGTGACCTATTCTGTTCATCAGATTCTATATGAAGAGTGTCTCCATTCTCACATCTCATCTCAATGTATTTCTTCCCACAATTAACTATTACATCATGGGTGGTCAACCAGTCCATACCAAGAATGATGTCAAACTCATCAAATGGTAACAACATAAGATTTTCTTTAAAATAATGACCTCTAATCATTGGTGGACAATCTTTACATACTTCATTAACTAACACTCTCTAACTTAAAGGATTAGACACCTTGTAAATTCTGTAGAATCTATAGGCATATTCATACTGGATACTAGTTTCATACAAATATAAGAGTGTGTGGATCCGGGATCTATTAAAGCAATAACTTTGATATCATAAAGAGAAAATGTACCCGTAATAACATCAGGAGAAGATGCCTTTTCGCGAGTGTGAATGCATAAGTCCTCGTAGGAGCCCTACCCTCGGGTCTCGCAACCTGTTCTCTAGGGTTACCTCTTCCACTTGCCCCACTCCCCGGGTTTCTCTACGGTCTACCTCTGACCATACCCCCAGATCTCAAGTTTTGAGTTCTCTCTTCTTTCGTCATCTTAGGACAATATTTTATAAAGTGATCATGGGAACCACATCTAAAACAAGCATTTTCATGCGCTCGACATTCACCGAGATGGCGTCTGCCACACTGTAGGCATTCAGGTCTATCAAATCGAACATTCCCCACACTAGTAACTGAAGTAGTCTGTGCTTTATTCCCCGTATTCTGCTTACTCTTGTCCTTTTTTGAAAACCTAGTGGAAGTAGCTAATCGGGTAGGGAAATCTCTTGACTTCTTGGATGAAGATTAGAATGACTTATTCCACTGTCTCTTTCTAAAGTCACGAGACTCCATTTTAGATTTTCTCTTCTCTTTTACTAGCTCTTCGGCCTTACAAGCCCTCTCCACTAACATCACAAATTCTTTTAATTCGAGGACATCAACAAATAACTTGATATCATCATTTAGTCCATCTTTAAATCTCTTACTCATGATGGCTTCAGTGGACACGCATTCTCGAGCATATTTGCTGAGTCATACAAACTCTCACTCATAATCAGTCACTAACATCTTGCCTTGTTTTAGTTCTAGGAATCCCTTCCTTTTCTGGTCCACGAATCTTTGACTGATATACTATTTCTTGAACTCTTCTTGGAAAAAATTCCCATGTGACCTTTTCCCTCGGTACTACCAACACAAGGGTGTTCCACCATTGATAGGCAGCATCTCTTAAAAGAGAAACTACACACTTTATACATTCCTCAGGTGTGCATGACAACTTATTAAATACCCTAATAGTATTTTCTATCCAGAACTCAGCCTTTTTCGAATCATCATCTTTTCTAGCCTAAAATTCTTCTGCCCTATGTTTCCTGATCCTATCAATTGGAGGTTTGTCTCTTCTTACCACCTCTACTACTTGAGGGACTACGGGGATAGGTTGTGGAACAGGCAGGGGTGGAGGAGGTTGTACATTCGGGTTCGTACGAACGAATTTCATGTACCACGTGTTCATCATATGGAGGAAGGATTTTCTAGCCTCTTCTTCTCCTCATTGACTCACCGTAGTGGGTCTATTCTCATTCTCATTAGGCACCGTCCCTTCAGCAGGAGACGGCGCGTTACTTTTTACATCATCCTCCTCAGCTCTTTGGGATCCATTTACTATATGTATAAACATAATTTAAGTCCTCAGGAGTCGTCACACTATCATTATAAAAACATTCTTACATATGGCATGTATAGCTAGACTCGTGCTCGTGCTGCGTTAGTCTTAGAATCTACTAAATCGTAGCTCTTATACCACTAAATGTAACACCCCATACCTGAGTCCGATGCTAAGATTGGATACGAGACATTACCATGCTTGAACTCACTTAAAACATGTACTTACGGGCTATAAAACTTTGTTTCGAATTAAAAACTTCTCTTTCTTAGCCTAATCATACATTTCATGGGCCTACGAGGCCTTAACACATATCTGGAAACTTTCAAAACTCAAATGAAAACTTTTCTTTAAAATAGGGGTCACACGCCCATGTAACTTGGGACACACCCCTATACCCCTAACACATGCCCGTGTCTTCCACCGTGGTCGACACTGACTAATTACACACGGCCTTGACACGCCCGTGGATGTAAACCTTGTACTATACCTTGATATACTGACTTATTCACACGGTCTGGAGCACACGCCCATGTTTTGACCGTGTATCACACATGGCCTAAACAAACGACCGTGGGATTTTCCCGTGACTTATTCTGATTTAAAACACTAAGGTGCAGGGTACATGGCCTAGACACACGCCTGTGTGTCTAACCATGTGGGCACTTAGAGGCTATTTACCAAGCCAATTGCCACCCTGAAATCAAGACCAAATTCGTGCTCAATTCAATACATTTTTCATAAACATTACTACATGCTTCATTGATCTCAATAAACATACATACTTAGTCAATTTTGGCCAATTACTTAGCCATATACAAAAGAATAATAAACTTAATAGCCAACACTTTGGCTCTTCTTAGAAGATATTATCAAAATGAAATGCTTCCTATACATGCCATACTTAGTAAAATAACTTGGCTATACCAAAATAATGATTGATAGTGTGCTCCAAGCTCCGATGACGATGATCCACGAGATTGACTTGGCGGAACTACATAGAAAGAAAGAATAAAAGACATAAGCATTTAGCTTAGTAAGTTTGCATAAAATGTATATAGCAACATACTTGATTTATACAAACCATTTGACATAAACTATGGTATCATAGATTTCAGCTATAAAGCTTACTTACTCATACTGAATCTTACATATCTTGTGATACTTACTAATCTCATCCTTGCGAGATAAATAAGGTACCTATATCACTTTATCATATTGATCAGTATACTTTAACATGATATTCATAAATCTTTCATTCATCATTCATAACATGGCAATGCTCATTTACAACTGAATAGTAGTTTTACTTACTTAGTTTTCTTATTATCTCATTTGAGCTTAACTCTTTTGCCCGATGAATTTTTATGAATAACCGAGGATACTAGATCTTGACCCACACATAACTTGATGCCAAAGCCATATCCTAGATACGGTCTTACATGGAATTTCTCATCTTGGTTTCGAGGCCATGTCTTGACATGGACTTATACAAAGTCTTTCTCATGTGTTCCCTTGGGAACTTACCATTGCCATGTCTTGACATGGTCTTACTTGGTATCTTTACTCATGAACTGGTCAATACCGAGCCTTGGCTTGAACTTACATGAAATATTCCTTGTTCTCACCAATGCCATGCCTTGGACTTACATAGGATCTCTATCTCTTGATAGCTTTTCAATGCCAAGACTTGTCTTGGACTTACATGATAACTTTTCAATGCCAAGACTTGTCTTGGACTTACATGACATCATTGCTTGGAGACTCACCAATGCCATGCTTTGGCTTGGGATTTTATGGTTCTTCATCTCATAATAACTCTTCAAAGTCAATACTTGTCTTGGTCTTACATGATAACTCGCTTGATTGCCAATGCTATGCCTTGGCTTGGTCTCATACGAACTTTCTCATTTCATGTGGTAGATCGAGTATCCTAGGTAATTCATCTTCAATTGGGACTTTATCATACTTAATCTCATTGATTTCTTTGTTTAACATAACATTAAACATTTTCATGATAATATTGTACATTGCACTAGGAAGTTCAATGATATAAATCATAAAGCTTAGAAATCATACAAACTTACCTCAATATACAAAATGTATATAGATATCTTTGACTTTATTCTTGCCTCGGTTTCAATTCAGGCTTCATTTTTCTTGATCTATAATAATAGTTCAACTCATTTAATAATCACATTGACTAAATTGGCGCTTAACACATACTTTGGCAAAATTACTATTTTACCTCTAAACTTTCTCATATTTGCACTTTTGCCCCAAGGCTCGTAAAATGATTCTCATTCAACTTTCATAAACTTCATGCTTAGCTGACTCATTATCTCAACTATAGCAATAGCAAATTCTCACTATTTCTACCATGTATGACCAAATCTCATAAATTAACAAACTAGTCCCTACATGTATTTTTCATGAATTTCACATAGAAAAAGATGTTTATCTAACATCAAACTCTCATAATCTTCCATAATACATCATTTAACATGCATGTCATGTAACATCCTAAATGTGGGCCTGTGCATTTATATGTTGGTTCAATATGTTAGTTCAAGAATTTAAGGCTCGAGCTGAGGCCTTGATTAAATATATGGATTAGGGTTTAAATTAATGTTCTGGGTAGTTTAAATGATAGGTTGGGCTTTAAAATTTGGGTTAGGTGGTTGATAAATGGTGTTAGTTCATAATTTAAGTTAGATAATTAGCAAGCTAGGCTTGTGGCCCGAAGACTTGAGGTGTTTTAAGTAGGCATTAAGGTGGCGTCACAAGGAGGAAGTGTTGGGCTAATGTGGGCGCTTGGGGCCCAAATGGATGAGTCCAATTTTGGCACTAAGAAGGGAAGGGGGTTGGACGACAATTAGGCTACCTTTTAGGAGTTATTTCTTTTATTTTAAGTGACAAAAAGATGATAATTAAGAGGGAAGAGTTGGTGCTTGGTGAGACTCTTTTAAAGAGTAGATAAAGATTAAGCTGGTAAGGGTGGATAAAGGTTATCAGAGGGAGGAGGAGTTGGCCGAAAATCCAACTCTAAGAGGCGTGTGTTGCTGAAATTAATAGACAAAGTGATCATCTTTTCTTCACTTTTCTCTTTTCCTCACCTAGCCGAAATTCTGCTAACAAATTCTCTCCATCTTTTCTCTGCCAAAATCTCCACTTCATTCTCCCTCTGAGTTTTCTTTCTTTTTCTTTTTCTAGTTGGCCGAATACTCTGACAACATTTTTCTCATTCTTTTCAAAAAACTTTAGCCAAATTCTCTTTTGTTCATACCCTCATCTCCCATAGCCAAAACTACAATGGTGGTTTCATTTTCCCGAAGGTGCACCATAGCCGAATACTCCTCTCTAATTTGGTAAGTTTTGGGATTTTGTTTCTTTTCAATTTCTTCATTATTTTTATCAAGTTTCTAATCCGAATCAGTTTTCTAAGGCCTTGTCGATTTCACTCTCTAATCTTAGAAGCTGAATCCTTTCTTGCCGAGATCTGTAGTGCCGATTTGTGAAAAGTCAAGGTAGGTGGTCAAGGGTAGGTTCGACCAAATGGCCACTTTCTTATCCTTTGTCTTTGGCCGAATGTCTTAAGGTGTTAGATGGTTGCGATCATCAGATTGGTTAACTATTTTGGTAATGGCCGAATGTAGGAAGGGAGGTGACGAGTTCACAACGACATTCGGGATTCGATTAACTAGGTAAGGATTTGATTTAAGTGTTATAGATGTTAAGTAATTAGATCTCATCGTTTAAATGATTTAGTGATTAAGGATGGACTCGAATAATAGTCAGGCAGAAAAGGTTGGATCTACAAAACCAATACCCAAATATAAGAAGAGACCTGTTTCGATAGTGCGAGATTGGCCATCGGGGTGTGGACCGACATCGAAGTCAGATCGTGGGTCGATAGTGGTAGTCTCGAGTGTTAGTAGCATAGACGTAGAGAAAGCATTAGTACGAGAATCAGGTGTGTAATACTTCCCCACCATCTAGATCTAATTATTAATATATATGTTCATAAGTTTTAAATGTTACGTTAAAAGCTAAAATCTCGAAAATAAATAGCGGACCACCAGGTTAGTAAATAATCTGATTATATGTTACAAGTAAATTGTTGTATGTGTTTGCATGGGTTGGGTGATGAAAGGAGGAAGTTGTATATGTATATGTGAAGCGGTTTTACCGTAATTTGATGTAGCGGCTAATGCTGTGAAATGTTATAAGGGCTTCGGCCATAATATGATGATGAGCAGCATGAATGCCATCTTGGCGTGTAGCGGTGTGGGTTGATTATAGAAATCCCCAATGGTGTGATCGGTTGGTACGGGGGCGTGTAGTGAATGGAAACCTAGGCAAATGGGTTGGGCTTTGTATATTACTTGTTAATTATGTAAATGAAATTGTTGTTACGTTTTATGGGTTGAGGCCCAAAACTAGTGGTGCATGAGGGTTGCACACTAAGTCTCACGGCTCACCCAATTAAATTAACCTTTCAGGTGACAATTAGTGCATCGGACCGGGCCGGAGTGGAGCGCAAGGTGGCCATGCAAAAGAATATGTGGGTCCGGCGAAAAGCCCCTACTTGATTTTTTTTAAGTATTTTATGTTATGGATTCAAACTTCGTTGTAATAAGGCCATGGGCCACTAGTTTACATTTTGGTTTTATTATGGGTTTTATTATTTATTTTTAAACTAAGAAATGTAATTCAGTTTTGGGCTTTTGATTATTAGGGCATATGTTATATAAATTACATTTGGGCTTTCTGTCAACACGATTGGTTTTGCAAAAAATTTTCTTAGTGATATACTAGACCCGGTTGTAGTGTTTGGGCTAGGTTTGGGGTGTTACATGTCATTCATGGGTATATTTTTGAACATGCATCTTAGCTCAACTTATAGCTAAAAATAGCTAATTCAAAATATGAGAACTCCAACAATACGAAGAATATTAAAAACGGGACTAAGATGAACTTACTAGCAAACTTGAAAAATTGAAGAACCCTAGCTATGGCTTCCTTCAAATTTTCGGCAATAAGGGGGAGAAGATGAATAGATTCTTATCATCTTTTTTCCATTTTAATAATTTAAATTTATTAAATGACCAAAATGCCCTTCTCTCTAAATTTTTACCATTTATTATCTCATGTCCAATTTTGTCCAAAAATTATAATTTGGGCAAATTGCTACTTAAGGACTTCTAATTGTATTCTAACGCTATTTCATACAAAAAGCTTCTAGAAACTCATATTTTGTAACTTTTGCAATTTAGTCCTTTTGGACCATTCAACCTCAATTTAACAAAATTGCTTCATGAAACTTTCACACTAGCATGCAAACATGGCA
Source organism: Gossypium rotundifolium (assembly GCA_025506655.1). Taxonomy (NCBI): domain Eukaryota; kingdom Viridiplantae; phylum Streptophyta; class Magnoliopsida; order Malvales; family Malvaceae; genus Gossypium; species Gossypium rotundifolium. Next base: position 74,704,760 of record CP106731.1, read on the forward strand.
TAAACCTTAAAACTCATAAATTCACCTTGGATTCGTGGCCTCGCACCACTATTCTGACTAGGCCCTAGATCGGGTTATTACACGGTGCCCCTGATCACACTTTCGTGCTCCTGATTGCACTTTGGTGCCCCTAATATCCATCTATGATGCCCTTGGAATGGTGTAGTTACTCGATTATCTAAGTCAAGTTATTACTTTAATAGGCATAAAAAGGGAAAGAACAGTAAGTGTATCGAAAGCTAAGTTAAGAACCTATGAAGAGGTATGACTTGTTGATGATCAAAGTATGAATATTCATGATTATGAAAAGTATGATTTATGTGATGCTATGCTTATGTACCTTATCTTGCCCTGTGATGATATTGCTAAGCTATGTATTTAATCACTAACTTGTGTTGTTAATGATGCTTAGGCTTGTGATCGTGTCAAACAGTTGAGTTTTAATATTTATAAAGAATGATTGAACCTGTAGACTGACTGCGACAACAATAGAGGCAAGTGAACCTATCGAACAATAGTATAGCTCAGGCAAGAATATATTATCGAACCCAAGGGAACCTAAAAGTACTACTACTCACTTTCTTTCTATTATTTAGCCTAAAATATGGAGTGATTGGATTATTAAACTAACGAAATACTTATGAAAAGACAAAAGATTGAATTGGAGAAAACTTTAAGAAAACTCAGTTGATAAAGATGATACCCTCAGGAAGAATCCACCTATGACTTCACTTATTATTTATTCCCCAAACCATATGATTTCTTTACTTAGCTTGATCTGTGAGACTCCCTAACCTATATTAAACCCTCTCTCGAGGTGAATAACGTCTAACCTTAGGTTAATTAGTGGAACTCTCATTCTCTTATAATAACCCCCTAAAGAAGCAATAAATCGATCAATGGATTCCCATATTAAGTTTCACCCTAATCCGCAAAATCTCGTAACCCTATCTCTAGGCGCCCGATCAACTCTGCTCAATTATGCTAGATCTACTCTTGGGTAGGGTCTATTCCTCCTCTACCTAAGCACATCAAATTGGATTAAGCAACATAATTAAGAACAAACCAAGTACTTATCATATAATTTAGAAATCAAATAACAAAATCCATCATAGGTTTCATCCCCTTCAGGTACCTGAGGGGTTTAGTGCATAACTAAATATGAAAACATCTCAAGAGTAAAGAATGAACAAAATATAAGAACTTCCTAAAACCCCTTGAAGGAATTGAAGAAGAGATCCTCCGTCTTGAATGGAGTTCCGAATTCTTGAGATGGATCAACTGGAATGCTTCGGCAAAAAAAGCCTTTGCCAAAAAGGTCCCTGTTTCGACTTCTACCGAACTCCCTTTTTAGTTGCTACCTTGGGTGTTTATATAGGCTTTGAGATGCTTTTACTTGGCTCCTAAGTATCCTAATTCAAGTAGAATTCCTCCTAGGATGTTTAAGAAGACTTAGGAATGTGTTTCTTTGCCTCCAAGCATCCAAATCCGAGTGAAATTACTCTTTCCCGAGGTACACGCCCGTGTAAATCGTCTTCAGGCTGTGTCTCGATTCTATCGATTGGGGCACAGCCGTGTCAATCATGGCATGGCCGTGTGAAATAATTTGACGAGGCACGGCCGTGTAGCTTGAAGTCCAAGCCGTGTTGATTTCCTCTTTGGCCCAAATTGGCCCATTTTAAGCCCGTTTCTCATTATTTTTATCCTTAGGTGCTTTCCTAAGTATGAGACATGAAAAGAAAGGATTAAGAGCACCTTTTTACATAAATCAGGGATAAATCATTCAAAAGCATACTAAATGTGGGATTAAAATATGTTACTTTTACGGTTTATCAAATACCCCCACACTTAAGCTTTTGCTTGTCCTCAAGCAAAATTCTCAACTTACAATTAAAATGAACTTTCCATAATTCATAATTCCTATCGACAATGTCTCATCATAATTCATAGATAATTTATACATGGATAATTTAACTCAAAGAACCATAAAGATTCAATCACGATAAGTCATACCTTTGTAGTACGAAAACATATATGTCTCCCCTTATCTAAATAATTACCTTTAATTCAAAACCGACAAGGATTGACATCCTCACAAAAGGTTCACTCAAATCACTCAAAGTGTTTAAGGTTCAAGAATAAGCACTCATAAGTCAAACCTGAAAAGTTAATCCCATAGGCTTGCCTGAAAATCAAATCTCCACCATTGTATATGAGATGATACACAGATCAAAAGGTCTTTATCAGGGTTGTAACGGGGTTAAGGTTAAGGGTGTGGATACAGGCTGAATTAGAGGGTAAGAATCGAGATCGAATTGACTAATTACCTAATCTAAAAACAATGAACTAAATATGAATATTTACATCGAATGAAAACTAATAATACCACTATTGATAATTACTCTATAATAAAGAGTATTTTCATCACTTAAAATTTGATAATACTTTAATACGAGCTTTTTCTTTAACAATTGGAATTTAAATGCTCTAAGCTCTTTTATATACTACTAATAAGAACAAACTAAAATATTACATCATAAATGATAAATGTAACTACTGAACTTATATAATTCAGTAACTTAATCAAATCAATAAAAATGTTGTTAGGATTCAACGGGGTTCACTAGGGGTTAATTTGTGAAGGTAGGCTTTTTATGGAGTAAGTGGGTTAAATCCTAAGTGCCTTTATCACCTCCGTATATCAAATCAAAAGTGTGGTCTTGACATGTATAAATGAGGCAAGTTCTAGAATAATAGTTCAAAGTTGACACGCTCATAATTAATAAAGTGAGCACGAAAAAGAATATATGCTCTATAAGGCTCAAAATCTCACAAAAATTATGGGTGTTTTGACATCAATCCTTATAAATTTCAAATTTCAAGGTAATACTCAAATTCAGTTTAACGACCCATCAATTTTAGTTTTTAGAAAGTAGACTTATCATGCTCGATTCTCTAGTATCCTTCAAATTTAATCATCAATGCACAATTAACTATGACTTACTCTAAAACATATTAATAAAAATCATAAATCAATGAAATTTCATCCTAATTAGTAATATGAGAAAATACTTGAAAACAATACTAAATTCATGATTTGAGAATAATGCAAAAGTCGGTACTTTTACCCCCACACTTAAGATGTCGTTGCCTTCAATGTACAAAGATAGATAAACAATTATGTAATAATAAAATCAAAAGAGAAGGGGAGAAGTAACACTTCTTGAATTTTTGGATGAAGTCTATGAAAAGAAATCGGATAAGATTGGAGGTGAACGTGGGGAAGCGTCTCGAACCGTTTGAAATTGAATCCTCGAAGTAGCCGGCTTGGTTTTATTGTATCCTAAGCTAAATCTAAATATCATAAAGAATAAGAAGAAGAAAATAAAATAAAATAAAGTAAAAAATAATGATGAAATAAAATAAAAACAAAAATAAATAATGGAAAATGAAAGACAACTAGAAAAATAGGGAATGAGGTTTAAATAGAGATGTAGCCCGTGTTTTGGGATTTTGAATTTTGAACACATTCAGGGTGTTCGGGCATGGCCGTGGGTGTCGTGGCACACCCGTGTCTTTCTTCACACGGTCATTTAATATGGCCGTGCTCCTCCTATGTTCGATAAGTCAGAATGTTGGCACGGTTGAAAGGCACGAGTGTTTGGCCCGTGCTTGACAAGTCAATAACCTAGCACGGGGCATCGGCACGGGCGTGGACTATTATCGCCACCCGTGTTGGGAAAAGAAATTTTTCTATGTCATGCACGGCTATTGGCACGCCCATGGTTCATCCCTTAGCTTCCACACGGCCACGGGCACGCCCGTGTGTAGGGCCGTGTGGCCTAGAAATCTACTCTTTGATTAGTTTATGGTTAGGTGCTAAAAAGAAAAAGAAAAAAATAAAAAATAAAAAATAAAAAAATGTAAAAATGGGGTTGGTGCTCGGGTTGCCTCCCGAGAAGTGCTTGTTTATAGTCTTAGCTAGACTTTACCTCTCATTCGTATGATCATGGTGGTTTGAGGAGGTGAAAATCCTTTCTTATGCGATCACTTTGGTTATGGATATATAATTTAAGTCGAGTAATGTTTACCACAAAAGTGTCGAATTTAGGATTGTTGACCTCGACTGTGCCGTATAGGAAGACATTTAGTACCCTAAAAGTGATTTCTTCATTTGTCTTGATGTCTGAATTGGTGATTCGAGGGTCTTCCTTATTCAACAATACCTGATCTCCTAATTTGAAGTGATTCATTGTCCCTATCAGCTCGTCCAGGGGCTCCTTCAGTTGCACTTCGTACAGTTCCTGTTCCTCTTTGATTTGTTTTTCCTACTCTTTTAGTTTGTCAACCCTAAGGCGTTGTTCCTTATGTATTTCTTCTTTGTTGGCACGAGGTCTAGGATCTAGCTCATCTAAGTGATTTCGTGATGCTTCCTGTAAAGAAGGTTGAACCAAATGATTATCAATAGAATTAATGTTCGTACCTTTATTACTCAATGTCCTAGCTGAGTTAAGAGCTTGAAGAGTGATTGTTTCATCGTCTACATGAAGTGTAAGTTCACCAAATTCTTCCTCTGTGTGGTCTTTCTTTATTGCATCGGGATATGGCACACGAGGTTGGTACTCTATAATTGCCGATTTTGGTAAATCATGGTACACCTTAACCTTACCTTTTCTTACCACAGGTTCTTCCCTTGGGTTTGGATCCACTAACAATTCACTGTTATGAGCTTGTACGGCTTGGGGCCCATGATTCGGCTCAAGTTTGTAGCCTTGTGGTGTTTCCTGTGGTGAAAGTTGAACAATTTGATTATCAACTGAATTTACTTTCTCACCTTCATCACTTGATGTCCTGGCCAAGTCAAAAGCTTGTAGACTGATTGATTCGTCACCTACACGAAGAATGAGTTCTCCTGTACCAACATCAATTTTAGTCCTGGCAGTTGCTAGAAAGGGTTTTCCTAAAATTAAAGGAATCGTGTTGTCCTTATCCATATCTAAAACAACAAAGTTTACTGGGAATACGAATTTATCAATTTTGATTAGAATATTTTCTATTATACCCCTAGGAATTCTTATAGTTTTATCAGTTAATTGAATGCTCATCCTAGTTTGTCTGGGTTTCCCTAGACCTAGTTGTTTAAACATTTTGTAAGGCATAACATTGATGCTTGCCCCTAAATCTGCTAATACATTATAAATAGGTAAACTACCAATTAAACATGGAATTGTAAAACTCCCTACATCTTTTAGCTTTCGTGGTAGTCTATTTTGTAGAATTACTGAGCACATTGCGTTTAGCTCTACATGGTGCTCTTTGTCTAATTTGCGTTTGTTGGTCAAAAGCTGTCTTAAAAATTTTCTCGAGTCTAGTATCTGAAAAAGAGCTTCAAGGAGAGGAAAGTTAATATGTAATTTTTTTAAGAGTTTAAGAAACTTACCGAACTATTCCTTTGAATTGTCTCTTTTCATTGCTTCGGGATAATGTATGTGAGGTTGGTACTCCTTGATTATCAGTTTTAGCTTTTCTTGTGTTACCTCTACCTTACCTTCGTCTCCCTTGTTTTCTTGTATTGAGTTTGGTTCATCTATCCCCTTACTGTCTTGAGCTGAGATGGCTTGAATTTGTTCCTTTGGGTTAACCTCGGTGTTACTTGGTAGACGTCCTAGCGGTCGTTCTGACATTAGCTTTGCGAGATGTCCCACTGACCTAGTAAGTTCTCCAACTTGATTCTCGATCCCTTTGATCGATTTTTGTTGTTCATCAAGTGCCACTTCAGTCTTTTGGAAATGAGATCTGTGGCTGCCATGAATTTCGTCAGCATCTCTTCAAGATTCGGCTCCTCTTCTTGTTGGTGAGGTGGTTGTTGAAAATCTGGAGAAAGTTTCGATCTTTGGAAAAGTTCCGATCTTTGGCTATTTTAATCATCCCACGAGAAATTGGGATGGTACTTCCAACCTGCATTATAAGTGTCACTATAAAAATTATTTTGACATCTAGAATAGTTACCTGTATAGTGAGCTTGCTCGTTTTCCATGCCATATCCGTAGGGTGGGTACTCAGGATTCACCACGCCTTTTAGATTCAAATCATATTGTATTTCTGTATGTACCCGCGAGGGACTATACCAATCATCAATCTTTTTATTCATCATCTCTAATTGATTAGATAACTTGGTGACCACGTCGAGGTTGAAAACACTGGCTGTTTTAGTAGGAATTGTCCTCATGACTTGCCACTGATAATTATTCAGTGTCATCTTTTCCATAGACTAAAATTTTCTGCCAAAAGCAAAATAGAGGACAAAATTAACAAAGTAAAAAAATAATAACAATAAAGAATAATATAATAAATTACAAATAAAAATTTTTTTGCTAAAGTAATAGAAATAGAGCTTTCTTAATATTTTAGAGTTCCCCGGCAACGGCGCCAAAAACTTGATTGTGTCAAACAATCGAGTTTTAATATTTATAAAGAATGATTGAACTCAGAGGTCGATTGCGACAATAATAGAGGCAAGTGCACCTATCGAGCAAGAGTATAGCTCGTGCAAGAATATCTTATCGAACCCAAGGAACCTAAAAGTACTATCGCTCACTTTCTTTCTATTATTTAGCCTAAAATATGGAGTGATTGGATTATTAAACTAACGAAATACTTAAACTAAATGCAAAGACAAAAGATTGAATTGGAGAAAAACTTTAAGAAAACTCAGTTGATAAAGACGACACCCTCAGGAAGAATCCACCTATGACTTCACTTATTATTTATTCCCCAAACCATATGATTTCTTTACTTAGCTTGATCCGTGAGACTCCCTAACCTATATTAAACCCTCTCTCAAGGCGAATAACGTCTAACCTTAGGTTAATTAGTGGAACTCTCATTCTCTTATAATAACCCCTTAAGGAAGCAGTAAATCGATCAATGGATTCCCATATTAGGTTTCACCCTAATCCGGCAAAATCTCGTAACCCTATCTCTAGGTGCCCGATCAACTCCGCTCAATTATGCGAGATCTACTCTTGGGTAGGGTCTATTCCTCCTCTACCTAAGCACATCAGATTGAATTAAGCAACATAATTAAGAACAAACCAAGTACTTATCATATAATTTAGAAATCAAATAACAAAATCCATCATAGGTTTCATCCCCTTCAGGAATCTGAGGGGTTTAGTGCATAACTAAATATGAAAACATCTCAAGAGTAAAGAATAAACAAAACATAAGAACTCCCTAAAACCCCCTGAAGGAATTGAAGAAGAGATCCTCTGTTTTGAATGGAGTTTCGACTTCTTTAATGGATCAACTGGCTATCTTCAAGTGACTTTCTAAAAGATGAATGCTTCGGCAAAAAAAGCCTCTGCCAAAAGCTCCTTGTTTCGGCTTCTGTCGAACTCCATTTTTAGTTGCTACCTTGGGTGTTTATATAGGCTTTGAGATGCTTTTACTTGGCTCTTAAGTATCCTAATTCAAGTAGAATTCCTCCTAGGATGTTTAAGTAGACTTAGGAATGTGTTTCCTTGCCTCCAAGCATCCAAATCTGAGTGAAATTGCTCTTTCTTGCGGCAGGGGCACGGCCCATGTAAATTGTCTTTAGGCCGTGTCTCGATTCTATCAATTGGGGCACGGCCGTGTAAATCATGGCATGGTTGTGTGAAGTAATTTGACGAGGCACAGCTGTGTGGCTTGAAGTCCAGGCCGTGTTGATTTCCTCTTTGGCCCAAATTGGCCTGTTTTAAGCCCATTTCTCGTTCTTTTTATCCTTAGGTGCTTTCTTGAGTATAAGACATAAAAAGAAAGGATTAAGAGCACCTTTTTTACATAAATCAGGGATAAATCATTCAAAAGCATACTAAATGTGGGATTAAAATATGCTACTTTTACGATTTATCAGTTTGTGCCAAGCTAGTAGTTGAATTAAATTATGTTAGTTTTAAAGTTATGCATTTAAATAGTAAATGGCCAAATGAAAATATGCTTATGTTCATGAACAAGTGGTAAGAATCAATGTATGTAATTTATATGAAATGGTTTATCATTAAGTTGATTCTAAAAGGGTTATGTTTAAATACACTAACTTGTGGCTATAGTTAATGTTATATTTATGTCTTATGTGTATGCAAATGAAATGGGTGAGAAAAGTAATGAAATGATAAGTGCATAGTTAAGATGTAATGCGATGAAATAAAATAATTTTAAAGTTAAAGGACTCATTTGTAAGGAAGGAAATTTACTTATGATATATGTGAATTTACTTATATCATGAATACATACACTAATTTATGAGTTAGTAACGTAATTAAATTTATGCTAAGAATATGGATTGGTAAGTAAGTAAAGAAAATGATTCATCGTTTTAAAAAAAAGATTGATGATTATGTAATTCAACTTATGAGACCACATTATGTTATAAATAGAAAGTATTCGGAATGTTAATGAACCTATTCATTCGCGAATTGATAGTTATATAGTTGATAAACTTGAGGCATTGGTATTGTAACACCCCGAACCCGGCCCAAACATTTCGACCGAATTTGGTTTCCTACAGAGAAAACATTTTGAAAACCATTTTAAAACCGATTTAAAATTTTGTTGAAATGCCTTTCATTTTCAATTCTCTTTGTTCAAAACCATATTTAATTTGATTAAAAATATTTATTGAGTCGAATTGTTTACTGGACTTCAAATGTACAGATGGCACTTTAAAACATTTTATGCTTAATTTGAGAAAACATGTGCATCCATTTTAACATCATTAAATAGTTTAAACAAAACATTCAAAACATGCAAAGAATAACAAAAATAATTCTAGGAGGCCTTATTACATCTTAAATAAAACAAACCAATAGAAAAATAATTAAAATTTAAAGTTCTTTTATATCTAACGTCCACTGAATGGCCACCTCGAGTCCATCCGGTTCCTCATCCGCAATCTACGAAGTCACCGAAAAATTAAAGGAGAAGGTGAGTCACCAAGACTCAATGTGTAACCCTTCCCGATTTAGTGCAACAACATACACAAATCATAACCAATTAACATGCATAAGTTTAAGATGCACCCATCCTAACCATCCAAATGCCTTTCTCTACCCGTGTGGTACCAAACCACGGTGGTGGCAAACCACCGGTGACGATAGTCACAAATGTGATGCCAAATCACCGGAGATACCAAATCTACGTGTCCGAGGACACAAATCAAATGATGGGGCCAACCCATCGTGTGATACCAAATCACCGGCGTTAATCCCATATCTCAAAGTGGGGCCAACCCACGGTGGTGCTAAGCTACTGTGGACGAGACGCTATGAGGTGCCAAACCTCTGGAGGTACCAAACCTCCGTGACCGTAGTCACAATGTGTTACCAAAACACCGTGTCCAAATCGACACGAATATCAACCCCTCCACTCATTAGATCCCACATGAATCAATAATATTTAATTAACAATTGTCATGCCAATGGATTTATTAATCAATATCCAATGATCTATCATGAGCCATATATTATAAGCCACATACCAAATGTATCATGCTTCCCAAAAGCATCAAATAGTAATCTCATAGCAACAAAGACTTACCCGAATCCTTGTTTATACCATGATGGTATTACATCCGTATCTACACAAACCGATTAAACATACATATAATACTTAGCATATTAAATAGTTATAAGATGTGTATGTACACACCTGTTACCAACGATAGTCCTAATCCTCAAAGAGTCAATTGGCCACACAAGGTTTCTTGCTCCTATATTCGGCCAAACACAAGAGTTAGGGACATGGACTATTCGGCCAAACTAAATAATTCTACGGGGTTATCATATGAACCCAAAACCTCACCTAATCGCCTTCGAGTACTAACTATGGCAACCGGTACGCGAATCTGCTTCACTTCCCTACAATCGGCAACCATTAAAATAAATAATAGCCTTCACTTTAGAATAATCAAAAGAATAATCCTTAAAATGAATCCTTACCACCTTTGACTTACCAACCTTTGATTGCTAGAGAGATATAGGGCTTAAATCAATCGCCCAAAGTCCCAAAGAGCCTCTTTCAAAACCGATTGTATAAAAATCAAAGAAAACTATCCTTGAATATTCAACCAAAACAAAGACTATAAGAGAAGAAAAGGTTCGGTTATGGTTGATTTGAAAAGAAAAGAAGAAATAAGAATGGAAGTAGGTGTTTTATCTTTGAACAAATGAAAAATAAAATGGTATTTGAGATGGAGAAATATTCGCCAAGAGAGTGAAAAGAAAATGTTTATGAACCAATGTCAAAAAGAAAAGAAAAGAGAGATGAATTTGAAAGATAAGATTCGCCAACACCTTTTGCCTAAAAGAAAAGTTCACAAAATCCAATGTTGTTACAGTTTCAAGAGAAAAATGAAAGGAAGAGAATAGCACTTTTGGTTCAACAAAATGAAGGCTAAAACACAAACATATTTTGCACAAAAGTGCACAATAACAATCGACCAAAGGAAAGAGTTTTGGAGAGGAAAAGCAAAATGCAAAAGATGCACAAAAGAGGAATTGGCCAAATATCCCCCTAAACCACCTAACAAAATTCGCCACCCACCTAGACACCCATGCTGAGCCCACATACATGCACTAAAGCTTAGGATTACTTTCCAAAACATCCTCCCTATTCCATGCCTTTGTCCCTCATCATACCATAACCTTAAGAATCTTATCCCCATCTTCAAGCTTTCCTTAAGCAAAATTCAACTTACCAAAAGATGAAAGTCTTATCATAAACATAGGTTGACCTACCATTAATGTTAAAATACAAAATAAACTTTCAAATTGCTAAACATACTACTCGAACCTCTAACCTCAAGCCACCTTTCAAACTCCTTAACCAACTTGCCACTTACTCCTCTTGTGCTTTAATTAATACTTAATTTAACTTAAGTGCTCAGCTCACTTAATCCACTTCATTAAATAACCATACTAAAAATTATTCTACTAAATCGAGCATACTCAAGACCCCTAATGTAGTCTTATAACTTTACGAATAATATCACAACAATTCATACACAAGAAAAAATAATTTAATCACAGAGAACCCTAAATTTTTGGATGTTACAGTTCTACCCCCCTTAAAATAATTTTGACCTCGAAATTACCTGATCAGAAAAGGTGGGGGTATTACTACCACATCACACTCTCGGGTTCCCACGTAGCTTCCTCAGCACCATGGTTTCGCCATAGTACTTTCACCAAAGGTACTGACTTCCTACGCAAAATCTTGATATCTCGATCTAAGATTTGGATTGGTTCCTCCTCGAAAGATAGGTCTGAGTTAACCTCAATCTCTGCCACTGGTAAGATGTGTGATGGATCAGACCGATACCGTCTAAGCATTGACACATGAAAGACATCATGAATCTAACTCAACTCTGCCAGCAGCTCGAGCTGATAAGCTACCGGTCCCACTCGCTTTAACACTGTATATGGCCCAATGAACCTAGGGCTTAGCTTCCCTTTTTTCCCAAATCGCAATACCTTCTTCCAAGGTGACACCTTGGAAAAACTTTATCTCCCACAGCATATTCCATTTCCTTGCGCTTGAGATCGGCATAGGACTTCTGCCTATTCGATGCTTCCTTGAGACGAGTTTGAATCATCTTCACTTTATCTTCAGTTTCTGCTACCAACTCTGGACCCAAAACCTGTCGTTCTCCCAACTCCATCCAACACGTAGGAGTACGGCATTTTCGTCCATACAGTGCTTCATATGGAGCCATATGAATGCTCGCTTGATAACTATTGTTATAAGCGAATTCCGCCAACGGTAGATATTCCTCCCAATTACCATAGAAATCCAAAACACAACCTCTCAAAGATATCCTCTAAAATCAGATCACTCTTTCCGATTGTCCGTCGGTTTGGGTGAAAGGTCAGTCTTTGAAGTCCAATCTAGCTCCCAAAGCTTGATGCAAAGCTCTCCAAAACCTTGACGTAAACTCGAATCCCTATCCGAGATAATCGACATTGGCACACCATGCAATCTCACTATCTCGGCTACATATAACTTTGCTAGCTTCAGGCTTAATAATCTATCCTTATCGGTATGAAATGCTACCGACTTAGTTAGTTGATCCACAATTACCCAAACCGAGTTCTTTTTGCTAGGTGTGAGGGTAATCCACTAACAAAGTCCATAGTGATCCTCTCCCATTTCCACCGAGGATCTTCACCGTTGGAGTAACCAGGATGGCAACCGATGTTTCGCTTTGACTTGTTGACACGCCGACACTTACCCACGAACTTCGCCATTTACTTCCGCTTGCACTGCCACCAAAATCGCTCTCTCAAATTCGATACATCTTGTTACCTTGGGATACATAACATATGGGCGCTATATACGTCCGAAGAATCCTTTGTCTCAACTCCATATCCTTCGACATACAAGCTCTCCCTTTAAAGTACAAAACTCCATCACTGGATAGACTAAAATCCTCTAATCCACCATTCTGAACTTGCAACCTCCGATCATTCAAACCATCATCCTCTAACTGCTTCTCCTTAATCTGATCTAACCAAGTCGGCTTGACTTGCAATTCTGCCAAAAGACTCCCATCGTCGAATAGACTAAGTCGAGCAAACATTGATCTTAAATCCGATACAACCTTACGGCTCAATGCGTCTGCCACAACGTTAGCCTTACCAGGATGATACTCGATCGAACAGTTGTAGTCCTTCAATAGTTCAATCCACCGACGCTGCCTCAAATTCAAATCCTTCTGAGTCAAAAGATACTTAAGACTCTTGTGATCTGTGTAGACTATCGACTTCTCCCCGTACAAATAATGCCTCCATATCTTCAAAGCGAAAACTACATACCGCTAACTCCAAGTCGTGCGTTGGATAGTTAACCTCATACGGTCTTAGCTGACGGGATGCATAGGCCACTACCCGCCCTTCTTGCATCAATACACATCCCAAACCAGTATGGGACGATCACAAGAAACCATAAACAACTTTCCGCCTCAGTGCATGCAGAATCGGAGCTTAAGTCGAATCTTCCTTAGCTTGTCAAAACTTTCTTGTTGCTTCTCCGTCCACACAAATGGAATTCCTTTCTTAATAACTTAGTCAAGCGGTGCCGTGATTAAAGAGAATCCTTCCACAAACCTCCGATAGTACCTGCTGGACCAAGAAAACTTTGAATTTCGCCATCGACCTAGGCGATTTCAGGTCCAACATCGCTCGATCTTGCGAGGATCTACTCTAATCCTTCTGGCGACACTCGTGACCTAAGAAAGCCACCTCTCTAAGCCAAAATTTGCACTTACTGAATTTGGATATAACTGCTTCTCCCTCAGTCCTTGTAGAACTATACGCAGATGCATGTCATGTTCCTCCTCCGTCTTTGAGTAAACCAATATGTCGTCTATGAACACCACGACAAATTGATCCAAGTACTGCTGAAACACCCTATTCATTAAGTCCATGAATGCTGCCGGTGCATTGGTCAACCCAAATGGCATCACCAAAAACTCGTAATGCCCATACCTTGTACGGAATGCCGTCTTGTGCACATCAACCTCCTTCACCTTGAGTTGATGATATCCCGACCTAAGATCTATCTTCGAGAATACCGATGCACCCTTCAGTTGGTCAAACAAGTCATCAATCCGAGGCAACGGATACCTGTTCTTAATCGTTAACTTGTTCAATTGGCGGTAGTCAATACACATTCGCATTGAACCGTCCTTCTTTTTGACAAACAGCACAGGTGCTCCCCACGGAGATATACTTGGTCGGATAAATCCTTGGTCCAAGAGCTCCTGAATTTGAGCCTTCAGTTCCACTAATTCCTTTGGTGCCATTCAGTACGGTACTATAGACACAAGTGCCGTTCTGGGTAACAAGTCTATACCGAATTCAACTTCCCGATCTGAAGGCAAACCCAGAAGTTCTTCAGGAAATACGTCAGCATATTCCTTTACAGTTTGAACATTCCCCACAGAAAACTCTTTAGCTTCCAAAGCACACACATGAACAACGAACGCCTCACAGCCCTTCCTGACCATCTTCACAGCTTTCAACATAGATACCACGTTGGATAGATAATCTCTCCTATTACCTATCATGACCACTTCTTTACCTTCAACCGTCTTCAAAACCATGCGTTTAGCAGCGCAATCCAAACTTGCTTGGTATTTGACCAACCAATCCATCCCAAGAATCAGATCGAACTCCTCAAATGGCAGTTCCATCAGATCGGCTACAAACACTACCCCTTGGAGTTCTAGGGGTACATCTCTATACAGCTTATCTACTTCTATAGAGTAACCTAAAGGACTAAGTATGGTCATCCTCCTAGAAGCAGTCTCAGAAACTAAACTCATGGTCTTAACTATGCCACTAGCAACGTAAGAATGCGTCGAGCCCACATCTATCAAAGCAGTATATGGGACACCAAAGATTAAAAACGTACCGATTATGACTCCGATGCGTCTCCCTCCTCACGACGCCTCGCAGCATACACCAAACTAGGCTGCCTAGCATTCGTGTTGCTTGCACCTCTGCCTGATGATCTGCAGCCTCGTCCAGAACCATTGCCTCCTCTACCATTACCTCGACCTCTCTGCAGTGACGGTCCCTCCTTTCTGAACTGAGCACGACCTTGACCTTCAAACTGATTCCTGGCTTGCTTACGTGGACAGTCCCTCACACGATGATCCAGCGAACCACACTCGAAACATCCTTTTCCTCCTGTCCAACATTCGCCCTAATGAAATTTCCCACATCGGTTACACCGTGCTGGTCCCTGATTAGCCGTAATAGACCTCCCAGACTAATTCGGCTCATTTTGCCTAGCCCTCTTCTGAATATTACCAGCTGACCCAGATGATCTATATCCTCTCTTATGCTTATTCCGGTCATAGTTATGCCTTCCAGATTCTTTTATTCTTTTGGCTATCTTAGCCTTTTCAACTAAAGTAGCAAACTCTCGCTCCTGATGTGGAGCAATCAATAATCTTAGCTCATCCTTCAAACCATCTTCGAATCGAACACATCGCTCGTGCTCCGAAGCCACAATACCTCCAGCATATCGACTCAATCTTAAGAACTCAGCCTCATACTCTGATACGGATTTACTCCCTTGGACTAAACTCAGGAATGCCTTACGCTGCGCATCAACGTAACTAGACCCAATATATTTCTTTTGATAAGTAGTTTTGAAATACTCCCAAGTAAGATCGTCTGCTGTAGCACCATCTCGAACTGTGAGCCACCATCGATATGACTCATCCTTGAGAAGTGACATCGCCCCTTTCAGTTTCTCCTCATTTGTCAAATCTATTTCATCCATGATTCTTTCGATTCGATTCTAGCCAATACTCACCAGTATTGGCGCTACACCGAATACTCCTCGAAAAAATTCAGCTCCGTTAGCTCGAAGTCTCTCAAGTACCGATTTTTGAGCTCCTCCACCTCCACCCATTCCAGCTACCCTTTTCAGAACCCACAGCATTGCTTGTGACACTGCGTCATCACCCGTCTGATCCTGCTCTTCGGCTCAAAAGATTGGGGGTGGTGGTGGCGGTGGTATATCGTTCTCGATCCCCGACGACGACGAGTTCGATCATCGTCATCCTACCCTTTCAAGCGCCCATTGACGGCCACGTCCTCTAAAGCTCATTCTAACTATCGTACTTTAATCTGATTAGGAAATTTTATGAATTAGTACATGTTTCACTTGATTATCCGCCAAAAAAAATTTTTTTATGAAAAGAATTTAATAGATATTCTTTCGATCAAATAGAGTTTTAAGTCTTCTATCTAGTTTACACAGAAAAGTACATCCATTCCCTAATACCTTTCATACCTATGCACTCTTCGGGCATTTCTGTCCGTTTCTAACCTAGGGGTATTTTCGTCATTTTCCTACAAGGGTATTTTCATAATAAACCGAAGAAATTTGAAAACTTTAATAAATCAAATCATTTTGTAATTTCAAAAATTGAGGAGTATTTTCGAAAAATTCTTCAATTTAAAGGTATGGCAAAATTTTGAAACCCAGGGGTATTTTGGTAATTTTGTTAATCAGGGGTAATTTTGTAAATTCCAAAAGTTAGTGTATATATTTTGAAATACAAGATTTTCGGCTACTTTTGCAAAGTAAGAAGATTTTATTGAAATCGGGTAATTCGGTGATTCTAGAACCAAGGGCATTTTCGTAATTTTGCCTCTAGGGCATTTTGGTAATTTTGATAAAGGAAATATTTGATAATTTACGAAGATAAATTTGTCCTACTATCTAAAAGAGATAATTTAGTGATTTTAAACCAAGTTTTCCTTAAAACATGACTAGTCCCTTTCGGGTTTTATTTAGGGTTTTGCATGGTGAGTCCTCTTGGTTAGGGTGAACCAGAAGCTACGCACTGTGCGGGAATCCCTTGAAGAGGAGGTGAGTCATGAGGACTGTTTAAATACTAAGCTCTTCCAGATCCAATCCTAGACATGCGCACCAAGGTTACCACACTCTAACTCGGCGACTTGGTCACGGGTTGGTTTTAATTAGGCCATTAAAGTCTTATGAGTTTTGTTGGGGTGGACTAGTCCTAAGGTTCAACACCTATCACACTAACTACGTTCCTACCAACCCTTCTACAATAATAATCCATACAAAAGTTAGAGGTACTTACAGGCGGATTGGTGCTGGGAGACTCGGTGCCATGCTTATTCAAAACCAAAATATTTCAAATAGGCCTACTAAAAACATTTTTGGGCCTTGGGCCCCACAGTGAGCTTTGAACTGGGCTCGATACCAATTTGTAACACCGAACCCGCCCAAACATTTCAATAGAATTTGGTTTGCTCTGAGAGAAAACATTTTGAAAACCATTTTAAAACCGATTTAAAATTTTGTTGAAATGCCTTTCATTTTCAATTCTCTTTGTTCAAAACCATATTTAATTTGATTAAAATATTTATTGAGTCGAATTGTTTTGAGACTTCAAATGTACCGATGGCACTTTAAAACATTTTGCATTTAATTTGAGAAAACATGTGCATCCGTTTTAACATCATTAAATAGTTTAAACAAAACATTCAAAACATGCAAGAAGAATAAAAATAATTCTAGGAGGCCTTATTACATCTTAAATAAAACAAACCAATAGAAAAATAATTAAAATTTAAAGTTCTTTTATATCTAATGTCCACTGCATGGCCACCTCGAGTCCATCCGGTTCCTCATCCGCAATCTATGGGTCACCTAAAAAATTAAAGGAGAAGGTGAGTCACCAAGACTCAATGTGTAACCCTTCCCCGATTTAGTGCAACAACATACACAAATTATAACCAATTAACATGCATAAGTTTAAGATGCACCCATCCTAACCATCCAAATGCCTTTCTCTACCCCATGTGGTACCAAACCATTGGTGGTGCCAAACCACTGGTGACGTATAGTCACAAATGTGATGCCAAATCACTGGAGATACCAAATCTCTGGTGTCCGAGGACACAAATAAAATGATGGGGCCAACCCATCGTGTGATACCAAATCACTGGCGTCAGTCCCATATCTCAAAGTGGGGCCAACCCACGGTGGTGCTAAGCCACAGGGACGAGACGCTATGAGGTGCCAAACCTCTGGAGGTACCAAACCTCTGGTGACCGTAGTCATAATGTGTTACCAAAACCTTTGGTGTAAAATCGACACGAATATCACCGCCCTCCACTCATTAGATCCCACATGAATCAATAATATTTAATTAACAATTGTCATGCCAATGGATTTATTAATCAATATCCAACAGATCTATCATGAGCCATATATTATAAGCCACATACCAAATGTATCATGCTTCCCAAAAGCATCAAATAGTAATCTCATAGCAACAAAGACTTACGAATCCTTTTTATACCATGATGGTATTACATCCGTATCTACACAAACCGATTAAACATACATATAATACTTAGCATATTAAATAGTTATAAGATGTGTATGTACACACCTGTTACCAATGATAGTCCTAATCCTCAAAGAGTCAATTGGCCACACAAGGTTTCTTGCTCCTATATTCACCAAACACAAGAGTTAGGGACATGGACTATTCGGCCAAACTAAATAATTCTCTGGGGTTATCATATGAACCCGAAACCTCACCTAATCGCCTTTGAGTACTAACTACGGCAATCGATGCGAATCGCTTCACTTCCCTACAATCGGCAACCATTAAAATAAATAATAGCCTTGACTTTAGAATAATCAAAAGAATAATCCCTTAAAATGAATCCTTACCACCTTTGACTTACCAAACTTTGATTGCTAGAGATATAGGGCTTAAATCAATCGCTTCCAAAGTCCCAAAGAGCTCTCTTTCAAAATCGATTGTACAAAATCAAAGAAAACTACCCTTGAATATTCGGCCAAAACAAAGACTATAAGAGAAGAAAAAGGTTCGGTTATGGTTGATTTGAAAAGAAAAGAAGAAATAAGAATCAAGTAGGTGTTTTATCTTTGAACAAATGAAAAAGAAAATGGTATTTGAGATGGAGAAATATTCGGCCAAGAGAGTGAAAAGAAAATGTTTATGAACCAATGTCAAAAGAAAAGAAAAGAGAGATGAGGATGAAAGATGAGATTCGCCAACACCTTTTTGCCTAAAAGAAAAGTTCACAAAAATCGATGTTATTACGGTTTCAAGAGAAAAATGAAAGGAAGAGAATAGCACTTTTGGTTCAACAAAATGAAGGCTAAAACACAAACATATTTTGCACAAAAGTGCACAATAACAATCGCCAAAGGAAAGAGTTTTTGAGAGGAAAAGCAAAATGCAAAAGATGCACAAAGAGGAATTGGCCAAATATCCCCCTAAACCACCTAACAAAATTCGCCACCCACCTAGACACCCATGTAGTCCACATACATGCACTAAAGCTTAGGATTACTTTCCAAAACATCCTCCCTATTCCATGCCTTTGTCCCTCATCATACCATAACCTTAAGAATCTTATCCCCATCTTCAAGCTTTCCTTAAGCAAAATTCAACTTACCAAAAGATGAAAGTCTTATCATAAACATAGGTTGATTAGGCCATTAATGTTAAAATACAAAATAAACTTTCAAATTGCTAAACATACTACTCGAACCTCTAACCTCAAGCCACCTTTCAAACTCCTTAACCAACTTGCCACTTACTCCTCTTGTGCTTTAATTAATACTTAATTTAACTTAAGTGCTCAACTCACTTAATCCACTTCATTAAATAACCATACTAAAATTATTCTACTAAACCGAGCATACTCAAGACCCTAATGTAGTCTTATAACTTTACGAATAATATCACAACAATTCATACACAAGAAAAAATAATTTAATCACAGATAACCCCAAATTTTTGGATGTTAAAGGTATAGGGTTATTTACAACTTATAAAGTTCTTATTGAAATGGATTATTGCATTTTAAAGTTTATACGAGCTTACTAAGCATTCATTGCTTATGTGGTCTTCTTTCTCTTATTTTACAGATGATCGAAAACTTGATCGGTTTGGAAGCTAGTCGTGTAACAGCCCAATTTTGGGGCTAGTCAGAACAGTGGTTTCAGAACCACTAATCCGAGGTTGAAGAAAATTATTTTGATATTATTTTATGTGTTATGGCATAATTATAGGAATGTATGAAAATTCTGGTGCATTAATTTTGGTGATTTCATGCTCAATTGCTAAAAAGGACTAAATCACATAAAGTGCGAAAGTTCTATTTTACAAGTTAGAGGTGTCCAATAGCCATAGAATATTAAATTGGAGGTCTTTAAAGAGTAATTAGACCCTTAGCGAATGGGTGGCCGGTAGGTCAAAATTAGTCAAATAGGTGGGTTAGGTGGATTAAATTGAAGGAAATAAATAAAATAAAGAAAAGGCTATCATCTTTTTATTTTCTCTTTTTCCTCCATCCATTTTTCACACTCAAGAAGGGCTTTGGGAGCTTGAAATTTCAGCAACCTATTTTCCTTGTTAGTAAGTGAATTTAATGACCTTTCTTGATAATTTTTGTACTTTTGGAACACCTAAAGCTTAAGCTAGCTAATGAGGGGAATATTTTTCAAAAAGGTTGAAAGTTTAGGGACTTGCCATGAGAGTGTTTATGTTGTTTGCTAAGTTTTTATGGAAGAAAATGAATGTTAGTGGGTTAAGAAATAACTTTTGTGAAAGGGTTACCATGAAAACACCTAAATGGGACTTATTTGTAAATGTTGTAATTAAGTAATAAATGCATGAAATGATTGGTTTCGTGAATTTTTGTAAGAGAAATAAATGTTTAGCTAAGCTTGTTAAATGTAATGAAAAATGATTTACGAGCCTAGGGGCACAATTATAATTTTTGCCATAGTATAAGGGCAAAATGGTCATTTTTTCATGAGTAGAAATTTTGATGTAACATGAGTTATGTAGTGATTAAATGAGTGAATTTTATCATTATAGATCAAGAAGAGAGCGAAAACAACCTTGACCGAGGAAAAGGCAAGGTTACGGACTAAACCATCGATTAATACATTTTGCACCGATGTAAGTTTATGTGTAAACGATACATCTTTAATACATATGTTGTTACTTAATGATACATAGTAAGAATGAGATAAATTATTAGTGTGATTGATTGAAATTGATAGATAGCAAGTAATTCTCGTATGACCCCCAGAATAGAAATGTAAGTGGGGAAAAATATCCGTAATTATCATTGTTGGTAGGCTGTGTGCGATACCACCTTATTATTTATTCACGATGGATTGTGTGAGATACCATTGTTTATATTATTATTTGGTGGGCTATGTGTGAACCACCGTAATTATTCTTATTGGTAGGCTATGTGCGATACCACCCTATTATTAATTAATGGTGGGCTGTGTGCGAAACCACTGGGTACTTAATATTATTTCGAAGGGTTCATCGAGAAACTTGTCTAAGTAAATGTTTCATGTGGCTTTGTGGTGATGAGTGCAGGGTATATGTGCAAGTAAACGTGAGCATATATATATATATGTTATATGATTGGAATGTGGTAAGAGATGAGATGAGTAAGCATGATTTGAAAATGTGAATTGTTCTTACATAAAATATAATGGTTGTGGTTGCTTTCCATATGGTATGATGCATATTGTTTACATGTAGACTTACTAAGCTTAAAACTTACTCCCTTTATTTTCCCTTATTTTATAGTGTCAAAGAGCTAGCTCGGGATATAAAGATAATCAGAAGATCACCCACACTATCAGCACATCTCGGTATAGTTAGATTTAGCATTTTGAATATGGCATGTATAGGGTCTAGAATTAGTTAAATGTCATGTATTTTGGCCAAAGGTTCTGGCTCATTCAAGGATAATCTCTTTTGTATAAGACCATAGTTGATGGCTCACTATTATTGATCTATGAAAAGATATGGTTATTCATGAGTGTGTATGATGCATGATTGGGTTGCTTGGATAATGGTTGAATGTGAATTATGTTGTATGAGTGAGGGTGATAAAAAGAGCTTGGCAAATAGCCTTGTTCTTGTCCACACGGGCATGTGTCTAGGTTGTGTGTGATACATGGTCAGTCCCATGGGTGTGTGGCTGGGTCATGTGTCCCCTATATGTTAGCGATGCAAGTCAGTGTCGACCATAGGCCAGACACACGGGCGTGTGATAGGCCGTGTGATGCAAGTCAGTGTTGACCACGAGTGGAGCACACGAGCATGTCGAGGCCATGTGAGGGACACAGGATAGAGACACAGGCGTGTGTCCGGCCGTGTAAAAATCCCTGTAGGTTTGAATTGAGAAATAATTCCACACGGGTGTGTGATAGGTCACACAGGCATGTCCTTTCCTCCACACGGGCATGTGGAGTGTCTAGTAAAAATTTTCTAAGGTCTTTCAAAGAACTTCAAAAGAGCTCAATTTGATCCTGAACCATTCTTAAACCATGAATTTGGCCTCGTAGGCTTGTTTAGGAGATGTTAGTAACAATTTTAAATTGGAAAGAAAGGTCAAGTTGCTAAATTGCATGATTGATTGTGTGAAAGCTTAGTAATGCCTCGTACCCTGTTTCGGTGTTGGATATGGGTAAGGAGTGTTACAAGTCGGAGATTTATCACACTATCCAGAATTTTATCGGTAGATTTTGATTCTTTGGTAGTGGTTATAATGCCATGTATATGTGTCATTGTTGATGATATTAGCTATTATGTTTGGCATGTAAATGTGGTATTTTGGGTAATGAAATAGTTGTTATGTTATCATGTATGTATGATATTTTAATGGTTGTTATTTTGGCATCTAAGTACTTAAATGATAGTAGTTGAAATGATGAATATAATGCATGCTATGAAATGTTGATTTGGTATGGAATTAGATAGTGCATTGAGTTGTTAAATGGCTAGTTTTGGTAGCTTTGGGTGTGGTTGGCATATGGTCAAATTGCTAAGGTATTGATGATTGGTGTGTATGGTCATATTGGGGTTTGTGAGTATAAACATGTTATGTTAACATTATGGAAAATGTAGTATATAATTTGTTCAATTGGTTGATTGATTTATGGATAAAATGAGAAAATTTTTAATCAAGTTTGTTTGTTGTGAATGAGGCTCCGTTTAGGCATATTGGTTGTATAATTATTTATTATGATGATCTAGCTTGGATATGCTTGTGTTAGGTGCAATTTGGTTGTATGGAAATAGGTACATTTGGCTTGTATAAGTGACTAAGCTTTGGGTGAGAAAAATGGCTTGAAAATGACCTATTTTTTGTCCAGATGGCCTAAGACAAGGGCATGTGTCTCAGCCGTGTGTGACACATGGTCCTGCGACACGGTCATGTGTCCCCTGTCGATTTTTAAAGGTTTTATTTCGAGAGTTACATGGCCTGGCACATGGGTGTGTGGCTTGGTCGTGTGAACCAAGTCAGAGAGTTACATGGGCACAAACACGGGGCTGGGACACGGTCGTGTGTCCGTACTTCGAATGCCCACATGGCCTGAGACACGGGCGTGTGTATCAGCCGTGTGAGTCACATGGCCGTGTGACCCTTGTAGTATGAATTTTTCTATCTTTTTCCATGAAGTTCTAAATGTTTTCGATTTATTCTCGAATTGTTTCTGAAGTGTTTCTAAGGCCTTGAGGGCTCAAAAAAGGGACGTTGTGCGTGTGTTTGAATGGAATATAATGTGTTTTATAAATGATTGTAATTGAATGTTTTAAGTTAAAATTTTTTGGTAATGCTTCGTAACCTTATTCTAGTGACGATACGGGTTAGGGGTGTTATAGTTTGAAAATATCTCTTGTGGTTATTGTGGAGATGGTCACATGTTTGAAAATTTCCCATCAACCAAGAATTCATTTACTACATGGGTAACTAGAATTAGAATAGAAGCGGGTCAGTGCTGTAGTCAAATTACTACAATCCTTCATTACAAAATCATCTGAATTTCTCATGGAGTAATCAAGAGGTTGGTCCTAGAAACACCTATATGCAATCCCAAGTAAACCAACCACTAGGGGTTCCTCAACAAGTTCAGATACCTCCATCAACTGAACCTTCGAATAACCTTGAAAATTTGCTAAAGGCATACATGCCAAAGAGTGATGCCTGATTTAAAGCCAAGTAGATAGATTGAAGAATTTGGGAATCATGTGGGACAACTAGCCAACGAGCTTAGAAGTAGACCCCAACGTGCTTTACATAGTGATATTGAAAATTCGATGAATACAGGAAAACAACAATGTAAAGTTGTCACCTTGAGGAGTAGAAATGCGTTGGGACTGAGGGTTGTTAAAGGTGAAGACGAGACTATTGTTGCTCAAAATAAGGAGGAGGTTCAACCAAATATTGAAATTACCATAGCGTAGAAGCTTGCTCCTGTGACCTCTATCAAAACATAAGCACATCAAAATATACTTGAAGGTTCAACGCCCACGAAAAACATAAAGACATCCTCACCTTAGAAAAGAAGAAATTCTTAGATGTGCTCAAACAATTACATATCAACATCCCTTTTGTGGAAGCTCTACAGCAAATGCCAAACTATGAAAAATTCATAAAGGACATCTTCTCTAAGAAGAGGAGTTTTAGGGGATTTGAGAAAGTCACTTTAACAAAAGAATGTAGCCCATTATTGCTAGACAAGCTGCCTCTATGAAAATGAAGGAATCAGGGAGTTTTACCGTCCTATGTTACATTGGAGACTCTTATTGCGGATTGGCTTTATGTGATTTGAGAGAAAGTATAAACTTAATGCCCATGTCTATGTTCAAGCGATAAAAGATTGGTGAGGTTAAACCAACAACTATTACACTTTAATTGGTAGACAGATCGATAGCACATCCAGAGGGGAAGATTGAATATGTTTTGGTACGTGTTGACAAATTTATTTTTCCTGCTGAGTTTCTCATTTTGGATTTTAATGCAGATAAAAACGTCCTTATCATTCTGAGAAGGCCTTTCTTGGCAGCTGGTAGAACACTAATAGATGTCCAAAAAAGGGAACTCACCATGCGAGTACAAGATGATCAGGTGACCTTTAATGTATTCAAATCCATTACGTGTCCTGATGTAGATCTAGAATGTTCTGCTACATTCGAGATCGAGTCATTAGTCCTTATAGGATAGGATCACAATTTGGTAGATGATCAATTGGAGCAAATTTTAGTATCTGACCCACCAAGTGACAATGAAGAGGATGAAAATCTGACTTTGTTGAAAACTAATTTGAATGAATTCATTCCAAAGCCTTGATTTAAACCATAGGAGTTAGCTTTCTAGTTTTTATTGAAATCCAGGAAGTAAAGTTACCTATGAACTTGGAAAGGCATAAAAAGGACATTGATTGCCTCCGAACGTGCGAATGTTTAGAGTAAAAGTCATGCAAATAAATAGATATAAAATGAATGCAATATTTGCAAGCAAACAGGTCAAATTGTAATATAGTTTTGTATTACAATGGAACACAGGTAAGCATTCCAAGAATTGTACCTAGGGTTTGGAGATTGGAGAAATTTATTATTAAATTAATTATAGAAAATAATTAGTAATCTAATCGATTTACAAGTTAATAGTGCGGATCCAAATTGAAAGATTAATTAAACTAATTAAATTAATTACCCTAAATTAACCTAATGGAATTTCCTATTCCTAGTGTCAACAATGCAAGCTTTAGCCTATGTTCGATTAATAGTTATAAGATTAAGTTGTTTTAATGGTTGTAATTAGCTGGAGAACTCGAGTTTTAATGATGAATTAATTATTAAGTAGACAGTATTACCTCTCGACCTTTACTACCTAACTAATCGATCAGTACATGCTTACCTCTTGGCCTCATTTTCCTCACTGGGATAAATCCATGATTTACTCGGTGACCTCGTCTCTCGATCTGTCTACCTATATTACTTCCTAGGGTCGTTAATCCTAGGGTTTAAGCTGTAACATCCTCAACTCAACCCGATTCGTCGGATCCATATCTTAGGTTTTATTACACAAAATACTTGACAGAGTTATCAAAAGAATTAACATAAACTTCCTACTGAAAACATTTTTTTCTAACTATTTAACTAATAGACTTAATATCTGAAATTAAGGAGAAAGTATTACAAAATAAGTCATTACATCAAACTCGTTACAACATATACAATATAAAAGTTTGCTATAGACACTCTTAGGGCGTAACCCTAACTACGCCACTTTTCCACTGTATTCATAATAACCCACTTTGTCGCTAACTTGGCGTACTCCTAGCATCGTCCCTCCTGGCACATACTCTAACCACACACCTAAAAAGAAAACAAACAATGTAAGTTCTAAAGAACTTAGTGAGTTTTATCACAAAAATACCTGGGTAGAGACTTTATATAACTTGAAGTACATTGTGTACCATCTATCTTTTGAACCACTTTTTTTCGTATTAGGGGGATACTATTATAGACTTGGCTTCGACTTACACACCAATTATCATACTTTTAACAAACCAATTATTTCTTATCCTTTCAGACATTTTATACATCTCCTTATCTCATGGACACTTATCAAAAGAACTTGCCTTTAGAGCCTATTTCATACAGACCATAACTTAAAACATACCTTTATCCCAAAATAGTTGCTCACAAACATTAATTATTGACAGATGCATACATATTGGCAAATACTTATACGGATTTGAATACTACCAAACTATTTTTTAAATCATACATTGATTTGATACTTGACTAGCTTACAATGATAATGTACTACCCAGATAATGCAAATGAATTCGATACCACTTCTTCACAGAACCCCTGAATCTAGGAATAACAATTCCTCATATTCCAAATGGTTTCAAAAGAAATCACTATAAAACTAGATATGATAGATTCCAAATAATATGATTCAACCACTACATATCATAGTCGAACTCATTTTACCAATTTCTTAGGCCACAAATAGGTACAAATTCATCCATATTTAATGCTAATAGATTGTCATAATGAATATCCTTCTAAACATAGAAACATATTTCTGTTTAAGAAGAACCCCTTAAACTCAAACATATCATAACTTTATATTTGTAATACTTTATACATAACTATCAAAATTTATCCATAATTTACCATAGAGGCGGATGAGCATATTTTATTAGACAGACATGGCAAAACACGCCACAAGGGCCAAACAGAATATGCCATAAAGGGCATCATACAAAATCTCATTTTACTGTCCCGACGTACTTCACAGAAGGTACTATAGGTTTCTTCCTCATGGACTTATACATAATTTCATGTATTGTAACCTGCCATTTTGATTCATACACTGTCGAAGACTACACCATGAACATGAATACAGTCATATCATGCCATGGGTCTTAACCACATGGTTTTACACACATTCATGTATCATGGTATACCATTTTGATTCATATACTATCGAAGGCTACACCATGAATATAATTATAGACATATCATGCCATGGGTTATAACCACATGGTCTTACACACATTCATGTACCCTGATCTGCCATTTTGATTTATGCACTATCAAAGACTACACCATGAATATTAATATAGACATATCATGCCATGAGTCTTAACCACATAAGCTTACACACATTCCTGTATCGTGATTTGCTATTTTGATTCATACATTATCGAAGGCTACACCATGAATATAAATATAGACATATCATGCCATGGGTCTTAACCACATGGTCTTACACACATTCATGTATCATGATCTACCAATCTGGTTAGCAATATAAATGCCCTACCAGAGGCTTCACAATGGGACATTTCTCATTACTCACCCAGATTTGATCACATTCTGATTGACTCATACTTTTTATGTCACAAGCTTTACCATACTTAACAATTAGTATTCCTCTCAATAGAACTTATCACATATTATCATAGCTTATGCTTTTCATGTCACAAGCTTTACCATACTTACCAATTAGTATTCCTCTCAACAGAACTTATTACATATCATCATAGCACTTATCTCATCTTTACTATACTTATACACTTACCAATTTTTATAGATATCATCTTCTATATATATAGATATTCTTATACTTGAAAATTTTACTTAAGAGAGAGAGAGTCAGGGTAGAGACTCACTTGATACTCACCTACTATAGTTCAAAACTCCAGATTCAACCATCCTTCTCGAACCAGCAAAAACTTCTTATAGAACATAGGATCACCATTACAACTCATTTACACACAAGATGCTATCATCTTAATCACTGATAATCCCTATGCAAAAACTTATACTTACGACCTACTGTTCAAATACCACATACAGACTTACTCATTTAGCGCTTAATATGCAGTGCTGTAATACCTAACCGGAGATAGGATAACCACTGATTAGATTAGATTCACAGCTTCCAACTTATTGAGGAAGAGATACCATTTGATTTAAGAAAAAGAATCAGAGAATAACATTCAAGGAAGAAGAATGACCTTTTCCTGAACTCTTCTCACACATATATATAACATATCCTACTCAATGGAAATTTAGCAAGTGTTACACATTTAAAAATTTACTTTCTTAATTACACATTTAAAAATTTACTTTCTTAATGGTCTACAGTTTTCAAGAAATATATAAATGAGAATCCCGCATTATAAATATCAGACTAGTTTATCCAGTTGGCTACTAACTAGGTTACTTTACAACTTAACTAGCACAACACTTCAGACAAACAAGGCATACTATACCTTTGAAGATAATTTATACCATACTTACCCTTTTTCACTTAACATTATCTTTTCCTTTAAATAGCATAATATCTTGAAATAAAAATTTCACTTACATACACAGCGATTACAATAAGCCAGACCTATGGGCCAAAAGAAACATATAGGTGGATTACACTTCTCCAAACATATTATTTTTTGCTATACGCCAAACTCTTAGGTCCGCTAGACTTGGGGTGTAACATAAGCACTCATGAAATATCACACCCAAAATTCTTTAAACCTAAAAAAAAATTTAGAACACTTGAGCGATAAATTTAAAGAAACTGAAAGCTAGCAGTCTCTATTGAAAAATAAGGAGAAGATAGTAACTAAAATTGGATAGGGTTGAGAACTAAATCTGGTTCGGTTAGATTAGAACCAATAGATTCCATAGTAGGGGACAGAATGATTGTGAATGAGAGGATTCTACATGGTTGAAGACCGTGCAAAGAGGGCTATAAATAACCAAGAAATGATTTCTCGGGAGACTTCTTCTCTAGTCTATTTTATTTTTCTTCTTCAACTTATTCCTTAGTAACTCCTAGAACAGAAGGATACAAGAACACTTTGAATGAAGCGATGATATAGAGGTTCAAGTAGGAAAAATAGAGAATCTAGTAAGTTGGTAAGGCCCTAAATCCTTCAGTATACATAAGACTTAAAAAAAAGTTAAGAATTTTAATATCCCATTTTTAAGGATTCTGCATGTTTCTGGAAAATTGAGGTTTAAAGTGAAAGCACTAGGATTAACCAAAGATTTGGTTTTTTCACTTAGTTACTAGGAGAATAGAAGCTCGACGTTTGGGAAAGTTAAGTGGACAAGGCGAAAAGGCATCAGGTGAGTTTCTGAATTGTATAACCTTATTTATCTTTAATTTTGAAAAGGATTTACAATTCATATTTATTTGAACTATATTTTTATGAAGACCACACCTGTACAAATTTAAAGGAAAATATTTTAAGGCAGTGACATGCAAATCCTAGGTCCTTCTTAAGGATCGAATTTGGGGTGTTACAAGCTTGGTATCTGAGCCTAGGTTTAGCTGATTCTCGAAGAAACAGAAGGTAGTGTCACACCCTATCATGCATAGTACACCTTTGACATAGTATTTAATGTTTTGTAGTAAGATAATATCTCTTTTGTAGTGAGAAAAGAAACATGTCTAATAGTTCAAGGGAAGTAAAGGGTGAGGAGACGAAAAGCCATGTTCCCACCCAGGAAAAAGCTACAACTGCCAATAACAAAAATTGTAGGAATGTAGGAAACACATTTAGAAACATGTTTTTTTTTTTTTGCTATGATGACCTAGCTATTGACCAGATTATGGGGATTGAACATGAACCTTAGCCTCAACACCCTCATAAACCATAGCCTGAAGTGGTTTTCCCCGCTCAGCCCACGCCACCTGCACCTATGATGGCTCCTCCTAAAGTTGATCTTGTTCGAGAGATTAGGAAAAGAGGCACCAAGAAATTCCTTGGTGATAAGAAAGATGACCCCATAATGGTTGAGTAGTGATTGTCTTGTTTATGTAGGGTCATTAAGGAATTAAACTGTAATCAAGAAGACAGTCTTAGATGCGTTGTGTCTTTACTAGAAAGAGAAGCATACCAAATGGTGGGAAACCTTGGTTAGTTTCACCCTAGAGCACATGGTTGGCTAAGAATTTTTCCTGGAAAAGTTCAGATAGAGGTATATCAATCAGAAATTTTTTGAAAAATTGAAGAAAGTCTTTTTGCATTTGAAAGAAGGCAAGATGTCCATTTTGGTGTATGAGCGTGAATTCCTCCGACTTAATAGGTATGTCAAGAACATGTTTCCAATAGAGAAGGAGATGTGTGACAAGTTTGAATGGGGGCTCAGAGATGAAATTCGTGCTCTTATGGCAACCTCTGAATGTAAGACTTTGGCAAAGATTATGGCCAAATCTCACAAGATGGAATCCATTATTAAGGACAAGAGTAATGTAACAACCCGATTTTGGGCTTAGTCAGAACAGTGGTTTTGGAACCACAAATTCGACAAGGAAAAATTTATTTTTATTACAATTTTATGGTCTACGATTTCACGAAATGATTTCGTGAAAATTTTGTTCAAAAATTTTGACGTTTGGGCACTCAATTTAGTCAAAAGGACTAATTTGTAAAAAGTGTAAAAGTTGAGTTTTACATGTTAGAGGCGTCCAGTTGTTATGAAATTTTAAATTTTAGGTCCTTAAATGATAATTATACCATTGGTTATTTTTTGAACAAAAATGGACATGAAATAGGTGAAATAGAATATTTTTATGTTAGGGACATTTTGGTCATTTAGTAATTAAAATGAATTAAAAACAAAATTAAAAGCAAATTTTTGTCCATCATCAACCCCATGGCCGAATTTCACAAGGGGAAACCATGGCTAGGGTTTTCAAGCTTCCAAGCTTGGTTGTAAGTCCGTTCTAGCCCTGTTTTTAATGATTTTTACGTTTTGAAATCCTCGTAACACGATCTCTTTATTTCTACCATTTATTTGAGCTAGGGTTGATGTTTGAAAATTACCCATAAGAGAAATGCTTGTGTTTTGATGTTTAATGGTAGAATATGAATGCTCGGTGTGTAATAAACGACTTTTACTAAGTGATTTTCGGTGAAATTGTCAAAAAGGACTAGTTTGTAAAAAGTTGTAAAATATGTGTAAGTGTGTGAATAAATGGAAATTGTGGATTGCTATAGTTATGAAAATTGTTTGGATAGGCTTAAAATGCAAGGAAATTGAATAAAAATCATTTCACGAGCCTAGGGGCAAAAGTGAAAATATGTGAAACTTTAGGGGCAAAAATGGAATTTTGCCATAATATGATTTTTGGATCACATTGAATAATGTGACTAATAAATAGACTAAATGTGATGTTATAGATCAAATAAAATGAGATTCGGACCTAGAACGGGGGAAAAGCGAGAAATTAATGGTTAGGTCATTCTTTGCCATTTTTGGTGTCGAGGTAAGTTTGTATGTAAATAATGCATTGTTTTTACTTACATTTTCATATTTTGATAAATGGTATGAATTGTGGCTGAATATTTGATGTAATTGACAAAATATCGATAAGTGAGAAATTTTTCGGTTGAACCTTGGGAATAAAAATGGATACGAGTGACATGTTCACTAGAAACCTATGTGAAATCTAAGTGAAATAAGTCATCTGGGTGTTGGTCCGTATGTTCTACCGGTGGCTGAGTTATCTGGCATGTGTTACGGATACTCGACAGCTTGTGTAAGCATCACCGTGTAGTTTCATCATGACCGACAGCTTGTGTGAGCAGACTCGAGATTGTGACTATGTGAAACGGGTGCTGGACTTATAAGTTCTACCAGTGGCTGGGTAATCCGGCATGTGTTACGGGTACCTGATAGCTTGTGTGAGCATCACTGAGTAGTTACGTATGACTGATAGCTTCTGTGAGCAGACCCGTGAATGTGATTAGCTCGAGAGCGAGCCTATGTGAAAAGTGTGATATGAAGTATCTTTAGCTACAAGTGTGGCACTTATGTGCAAATTTCTGTGTATCCGTTATTATTTCAATGCGTTCAACGGGAAATTGACTAAGTGAAAATACATGTGATCATGTAACGACTAAGTGTAATTGAATATGACTATGTGATGAATAAGTGCAGGTAAAAGTGTGAAAATTTATGAACAATTTGCTCGATATTTGATCGAACCTTCGGTAAGATGAAATGGAGTAAGTGAAATTATGAAAGAGTAAATTTAGCAACAAAATAATTTTGGACAGCAGCAGTTGTGTGACTTTAAAAAATCACCAAAAATGGTGGAAATCAAATTAGAGGTTGAATAAGATATGAAATTAAAGCTAAATCAGTCTAATTTCACAAAAAAAGAAA
This sequence comes from Gossypium rotundifolium, assembly GCA_025506655.1. Classification (NCBI taxonomy): domain Eukaryota; kingdom Viridiplantae; phylum Streptophyta; class Magnoliopsida; order Malvales; family Malvaceae; genus Gossypium; species Gossypium rotundifolium. Next base: position 74,736,867 of record CP106731.1, read on the forward strand.
TGGTGTAAACAAAAGATGTAACAGCCCGATTTAGGGCCTAGTAGGGATAGTGGTGCGAGGCCACGAACCCGAGGTAAATTTTGAGTTTTTCAAGTTTATGCCATGTTTGCACGTTAGTATAGAAGTTTTGTAAAGCAATTTTATCAAGTTGAGGTCAATTGGTACAAAAAGGACTAAATTGCAAAAGTTGCAATATATGAGTTTCTAGAAGCTTTTTGCATGAAATAGCTTTAGAATAATAATTATGAGCCCTTAAATAGCAATTTGCCCAAAAATAAAATTTTGGACAAAATTGACTTGAGATGGTGTTAAATATAATTTTTATGAGGAAGGGCATTTTGGTCATTTGCCTATTAAGTGTTTTAAATGGGAAAAAGATGAGAAAAAAATTCACTCATCTTCTTCCTTGTGCTGTCGAAAATTTGTAGACACCATAGCTAGGGTTCTTCATTTTTTTTTCAAGCTCATAGTAAGTTCATCTTAGCCCGCTTTTAATATTCTTCGTATTTTGAAGTTCTCAGATTATGAATTAGCTAATTTTAGCTATAAAATGAGCTAAGATACATGTTCAAAATTTACCCTTGAATGATATGCTTGTTAAATGATGTTTTATGGAAGTTTAAGAGAGTTTGATGTTAGATAAACATCTTTTCCTTAATGAGTTTCATGGAAAATGGTAGTAGGGACCATTTTGTAATAGTTATAAAATTGGTCATACCTACTAGAAATAGTGAGAATTGATGATTGTTATAGAAGAGAAAATGATTCAGCTAAGCATGAAGTTTAAGAAAGTTGCATGAAAATCAGTTTACGAGAATTGGGGCAAAAGTGCAAATATTAGATAGTATAAAGGCAAAATAGTAATTTTGCCAAAATATGAGTTATGTGTAAATTTAGTCAATATGATTATTAAATGATCTATTTATGATTATAGATCAAGAAAAATGAAGCCACCGAGGAAAGAACAAAGTTGTAGACTAAATTGCATATCTACATACATTTTGTATATTGAGGTAAGTTTGTATGATTTCTAAGTTTTATGATTTTTATCATTAATTTGCTTAGTATAATGTACAATAATTGCATGAAATGATCATGTTATGTTCAAGCAAGAAATCACGATAATAAGTACAAGCAAGTCCCGATTGAAGATGAATTTCCAAAGATACTCGATCTACCACACAAGTTAACATTATCATGTAAGTCCAAGGCAAGCTTGGCATTGATCAAGTTAGCAAGCAAGATATCATGTGAGTCCAAGACAAGATTGGCATTGATCAAGTTAGCAAGCAATATATCATGTAAGTCCAAGACAAGCTTGGCATTGATCAAGTTAGCAAGCAAGTTATCATGTAAGTCCAAGGCAAGCTTGGCATTGATCAAGATATCATGTAAGTCCAAGGCATGCTTGGCATTGATCAAGTTAGCAAGCAAGTTATTATGTAAGTCCAAGTCAAGCTTGGCATTGAGTATGTTATCAAGAGCAAGACTTCATATAAGTCCATGTCAAGACATGGCCTTGAAACCAAGATGAGATATTCTATGTAAGACCATACCGAAGATATGGCTTTGGTATCAAGTTATGTGGGTTGAGATTTAGTATCCACGGTTATTCACAGAAATTCATCGGGCAAATGAGTAAGTCAAAAAGAAGATATCAAGAAAGCTAAGAAAGCAAAGTTAGTATCAAGATGAAATTGAGTATTATTCATGTTATGAATTGGGAAGTAAATATTATGATTATTATTATTAAAGTATACTGATCAATGTGATCAAGTGATACAGGTACCATGTTTACCTTACAAGTATGAGAATGTTAAGTATCATAAGACATGTATGTAACACCCTAAATTAGGGGTTATTTGTAATTTAATTAATTTCCCATGTATGTGCTTGTAGAAATAAATATTTTGATTTCTAAGCATAATTAGGGTCTTGACATAACCCCGAATTAGGTCGGATTTGGAATTAAAAATTTCTTTTTAAGGGTTCAAAAGGAAGGAAGCTAGGAGATAGGGGTTAAGTAAAAATTTGGAGAAGCATGACACAAAGAATGGGCTTGGCACAATTGGCTTGGTGCGTCTAAGGGTTGCAAGGGAGGTCTTGAGTTCGATTCTTGGGAGTTACAAGGGGGAAATGTTTTTTCTTTTGGGTTTTTGGGGTGTTAAAGTGAAGAGGGCTTTAAAGAAATTTTGGGCAAGGTTTGAGCATGAAAGTCCAGGTGGTTGGAGTGGCTTGGGGCGCCACTTAAGAGTTTAGAAGTGGCAGGTCTCAGGTTCGAGACACAAGGGACGCAAGGAGCATTTTATTTGGGCTTTTTGCGTTAAAAGAAAAATGGCCAAGAAGAAGGTCTTATAAATAAATGAAGGGTTATTTGACATGAAAGTCTAATGGGAGAAGTGGCTAGGGCGTTGGAAGAGAGGGTGGGGCATGAGGTGTTGGTTCGAACCTAAGAAGCGACATATGGATTTTATTTTTTCTCTCTTCTTTGGCGTGAAGGAGAGTAAGTGTTGGCGACATATTGGACTCTTAATTGATAAGAGATAAGGCTTATTTTTGCTCTTATTAATTTGGAAGGAAGTAGCATTAGCAAGTTTATTTTCATTTAAATTGTATGAAGGAGGATAGGAGATTAAAGTAAGATAAACCTTGTTTAAATTTTTGATAATTAAAGGTTGGAATTTATCACCAACAAGAGGGTGTTTGCGAATATTGGACTCCTTGGGGCTGTCCATATTTGATTTTGTTATAGCATAGAAGTGCCAAAATTCCAGCAAATTCTTTTCTTCTTTCTCTCTTCATTGTCTTTAGAATTCTCCTTAACTCTTAGCCAAAATTGTTCGAAATTTCCAACATTGTTGTTTCTTCTTAGCGAATACACCTTTTCTTCTTCTCAAATTCCAGCCCTCCATCTTGTGCTTAGGTAGAATCTCACATCCCCAACTAGGGTGCTGCCAAATTTCATGGTGTGGTAAGGGATAATCACTTCTTTTAGGTACAAAGTTATGGCCTATGATTCTTACTAATACAATTAAAGCGATTGTAGGGAGTCCATAGCCATTAAGGGAAGCTTTCGGGATTTATTCTCCTAAGGTAAGTGGTGGTAAGGATCTACTTTATTAGACTATATTTTTAGTGATCGAAAAGCGGAAGGCTATTAATATGGATGGTTGCCGATTGTAGGAAAGTGAAACAAATTTACATATCGTGAGGTGGTTAGTGTTCAAAGGACGTGTAGGTAAGGTTTCGGGTTCGTGTGTAACCCTTTGATATAATTTTGGTTTGGCCGAATAGGCCTTTGATACTAACAAAGATGATTGGCCGAATCTAGGGGCAAGATCTAGCGTTGTAGATTGGAACTTCGGGATCTAGGAATTTCGGTAGAAACAGGTGTGTAAACACTTTACACACTTTATTAATAAACTTGCTATATTATTGCCTTGTGTATAAATTTTGGTAGTGATCTATGATATGCTTGTGGGCTTAAACATGGATTCGGGTAAGTCCCTGACGTGATCTATTGATATATGTTTTGCATGCCATCATATCTTTATTAAATGCATGATATGTGATATTGATATGTAAGCATGATGATGGTAGGATTGATGAGAGGAGGGATGATTTATGGACTGTCTTCAGTGGTTTTGACCACAAGATGGGTTGGCCCCATCAGATTATTTGTGACATATGGTCATCGATGGTTTTGACCACACCGATTGATAATTTGCGACTAAGTCCCGGTGGTTTGGTACCACCGATGGTTTTGACCACACTTTGATATATTGTGACCTATGGTCATCGATGGTTTTGACCACACGATGGGTTGGCCCCATCATTTGATTTGTGACTCTAAGTCATCGATGGTTTTGACCACGGGGTAGTTAAGGAGTATGGATGGTTAGGATGGGTTGCATGTTTGCATGTTCATTAATAAATTGTGTATGAGTGCATTTTGGTGGGGATTTACACTTTGAGTCTTGGTGACTCACCCTTCCCTTAACATTTTGCGAGATGAGTAGAACGCGGAGATGGAGTAGGAGAGGACTCGAGGTGGCCATGCTTGTCGATGGATTTAAATTCATTTTATTAAAATTAATATTATTTACTTTCTAAGTTTTATTTTGGGATTGTAATAAAGGTCGCTATTATTATTTTGGATGTTTATTTCTTGTTTAAGTTTACTTATGATATATTACAAATGGAATTTTATAAATATTAATTGAACCGGTTAAAAGTAATTTTTTTTAAACTTAATAAACTTTTACGGGTTTTCAAAGATGTTACCATCGGGTGACAAAAATTAAACTAAGTCAACTATAACTTTGACGGATTTTAAAATGCTACATGATCAACCGTTTTCAAAAAGGGTTTATCAACCCAACCATACTTATAAAAAGCCCAACTAAGTTTTCAAACCCCGTTTCCCCACTTCAGCTAAATTTTATCAAGTTTTTCACCAAACCTTCAAGTTGATTCAATTTATTTTACTCCGTGACATACCAGATCCGATCGGGACTCATGGGTAGGGTTTGGGATGTTACATTTTTGGTATCGAGCAGGTTCAAAACTTCATTGTGGGGGCCCAAGGCCCAAAATGTTTGGTTTTTGTTAGTAGGCCTTATTATGATGTTTTGAGAAACTATTTTGGCTTGAACAGCATGGCACCGAGTCTTCGACACCTATCCGCCCAGGTAAGTACTTCTATCTATTTTTGTGAATATTTGATGAGGGTTAGAAGGGTAAATTGGGAACGTAGACTACTAGAGTAGAAGCTGTTGAACCTAGGGCTAGCATACCTCAACTATGCATAAGATTTAATAATTACCTAAACAACCACGTGAGTTGTCCTTGAGCAAGGGATGTGGCAATCGTTATATGCATGTCTAGGATTGGATTCGGTGGGGGCCTGGTATTTAAGCAGTCCTCGTGACTCACCTCCTACTCACTTGAATCCTACCTGGTGCGTAGTAACGGTTCATCCTAGCTAAGACGACATACTCACAGGCTAAACTCGATAACTAAAACCCGAAAGGGACTAGCTATTTTTTTAGTAATTAAAACCTTGTTTTAAGATAAAAAATGACCAAAATACCCCTCAATTTGAAAAATGACCAAAATACCCCTGGCTTGTAAATTACCAAAATACCCTCCGTATGAAAAATTTCCAAATAGAAAATTTTCCAAAATGTCATTCTTTTGTGAAATCACTTAGAACAAAACTTTTGAAAATCATTTTGTGAAAATATCCTGATTATGAGAAATTACCAAAATACCCTTAGTGGTAAAATTACAAAAACCCCTTGATTTATGATATTCCCAAAATACCCATAGTTACAATAAAAAATTTCCATTATATACAAAGTGTCCAAAAACCTTACTTTGCAAAATATCGAAAATGTCATGATTTTGTAAAATTAAAAATTGCCCCTAACCTACAAAATTACCAGAATACCCCTGATTTTCAAAATTTAGCAAACATCACTATCTTAGGAAATACAATTCTCAAAAAGGAACCATCAAAGTTTTACAACTTTTGAAATATCCCTGATTCCTAAAAATTTTACAAATTCACCCCGCTTTGTGAAAAATTACCGAAATACCCTTGAGGTCCAAAATTATCGAAATACCCCCGGATTTCAAAATTTTTCCAAATATCCCAGGAATTTAAGAATCTCAAAATGTTTTTGACAAAATTATCCAAAAATTTTTATTTTTTGAAAAAAATTTACAAAAATACCCCTATAGGACAAATTACAAAAATACCCCTAGGTAGTGGAAAAACAATCACCATGAAAACTACAATGTCTCTTTGAATGAATGAATGGAAAACTGTGTGCATGTATGATTACGAAAGAACCACTCCTAAACTCTTGCCATAAAATTCCTTCGCGGATAATCAAGTGAAATACTAATACATAAAATTTTAAGCAGATAAGCATAATTGGTAGAATGAGTTTAAGAGGTCGTGGACGTCCGTGGCGTGGTAGTGGTAGGGGTAGGATGACCTTGTCAGAGCCAGCAAGATCCGGACATGGGTCTAAAATGAGATCTGGATCTCTGGTGTGGCGAATTTCATGATCAGATCGGTGGTAACGACGTCGTATCTCAAGCTGTATTACGGGTATTGGAATGGGTTCTTTGAGGCGGAGTCTTGGTGCGAGGCAGTAAATCTATGGTGAACGACTCAAGGCCAGCGGAGCGAAGTATTTAGAGGAGTTTCCAGAGTGGCACCTAGTGCAGCTGAGTATTGATTGGAATCCATTGAAAGGATTATGGGTGACTTGGATTTCACACCTGAGGAGAAGTTAAAGGGTATCATCTCTCGGCTTCGGGATGAGTCATACCAGTGGTGGCTCACTGTGAGAGATGGAACGATGGCAGAAAATCTCACTTGGGAATTCTTTAGGGATGCCTACTAGAAGAAGTACATCGGAACCGATTCGAGGGCGACAACGATAAGGCTTTCTTGAACCTGGTTCAAGGTAATAAGTCAGTGGCAGAATATGAGGTCAAATTCCTCCAGTTGAGTAGGTATGCTCGTGGTATTGTGGGTACCAAGCATGAGCGCTGTGTTAGATTTGAAGATGGGCTGAGGGATGAGTTGAGAATGATGATAGCTCCACAACAGGAACGAGAGTTTGCTGTCTTAGTGGAAAAATCGAAGGTGGCTGAAGGGGTAAGGTAGTCGGTTAGACGGAACCAGGATCGAAATTGAAATAAGAGGAGTTGAACCTTCAAAGTTTTTGATAATCAATAGAAGAGGACAAGGTTTGGTGGGTCGGATCAAGCTGCTAGGCCTGCTGCAGCTGCTAATACTCAATGGCCGCCACAGTGTGCTCGGTGTGGCAAGTCTCACAAGGGGGAATGTTGGAATGGTAATCGTGGATGCTTCGAATGTGGGTTTATGGAGCATCGGGTTAGAGACTGTCCAGAAAAAGGTAGCTATTTGAGAACAAAAGGTCGAGGATCAGACGCGAAAAAAGGATAACCAACAACCTCGGAGGGGTCGTGGTGCGGGAAGAGGAGGTAATGGTCTTTGGCGGAGGTTGTGGGCACGCAGGGGAAATACCGGTAATCTTGAGGCTAGACAACCTATTTTGGTCTATCTTGCTTGAGGTGTCAAGAGGAGGCGGCCTTGACCGGACGTCATAACCGGTATGTTCTTGATATTTGGTGTGCCTTATAATACCTTAATAGACATTGGCTCAACCCACTCGTACATTGCTAGTAGCGTAGTGGAAACTTTGCATCTAGACTCTAAACTTGCTTCTAGGAAGATGGTGTAGTAAGCCTCTCAGGTCATTCAGTAGAAGTAAGTAAACTTTATAGAGGCGTACCCTAGAACTCCAAGGGGTCGTGTTCTTGGCTGACTTGATGGAACTACTGTTTCGAGAGTTTAACTTAATCCTTGGGATGGATTGGCTAGTGAAGTATCAGGCTAGCCTGGATTGCACGGCTAAGCGCATGGTGTTAAAGACAATGGAAGGAGAAGAGGTGGTGATGATAGGTAAAAGGAGGGATTACCTATCCAACTTGGTTTCTGCTTTGAAGGAGGAAAGAATGGTGAAGAAGGGTTGTGAAGCATATGTGGTTCACGTCTGCGCCTTGAAAGCTAAGGATGTTGCTGTGGGAGATGTTCGGACGGTAAGTGACTATGTGGATGTGTTTCCAGAGGAACTTCTGGGTCTACCTCCGGACCATGAGGTTGAATTTGGGATAGATCTGTTACCCAGAATCGCGCCAGTATCTATAGCTCGTATCGGATGGCGCCAAAAGAATTGGTGGAGTTGAAGGCGCAAATCCAAGAGTTGTTGGATAGAGGATTCATCGACCAAGTGTATCGCCGTGGGGAGCTCCAGTCCTGTTTGTCAAGAAGAAGGATGGGACAATGAGGATGTGTGTAGATTATCGACAGCTGAACAAGTTGACGATAAAGAACCGGTACCCTTTGCCCAGGATTGACGATCTATTCGATCAACTCAAAAGAGCATCGGTGTTCTCTAAGATCGACCTTAGGTCAGGGTACCATCAGCTTAAGGTGAAGGAGGCTGATGTTCATAAGACGGCATTTCGTACTCGGTATGGACACTACGAGTGTCTGGTAATGCCTTTTGGTTTGACGAATGCACCGACAGTGTTTATGGACATGATGAATCGGGTTTTCCAACCCTATCTGGATCGATTCATCGTGGTCTTGATAGACGACATCTTGGTGTACTCAAAGTCTGAAGAAGAGCATGACGCACATCTTCATGTGGTTCTACAAACTCTAAGGGAGAAACAGCTGTACGCTAAGTTCAGCAAATGTGAGTTTTGGCTCAAGGAGGTAACTTTCTTAGGGCATGTTGTTTCAGCTGAGGGAATTAGGGTGGATCCCCGTAAGATTGAGGCGGTATTGGAGTGGAAACCACCAAAGTCGGTTACAAAAATTTAGAGTTTTCTTGGGTTGGCAGGATATTATAGGAGATTTGTGGAAAATTTCTCCTTGATCGTAACACCGTTGACTAAGCTATTGGAAAAGGAGTTCCATTTGTGTGGGTTAAGAAGTAGCAAGAGAGTTTTGATAAGCTGAAGAGGATTCTGACAGAAGCACCAATTTTAATTCAGCCTGAGGCTGGGAAGGAGTTCACTGTGTACTGTGATGCATCGCATACCGGACTAGGGTGTGTGCTGATGCAAGAAGGGAAGGTGGTCGCTTATGCGTCACGATAGTTGAGGCCTCACGAAGCTAATTATCTGACACACGATTTGGAGTTGGCTGCTGTAGTCTTTGCTCTAAAAATTTAGAGGCACTACCTGTATGGGGAGAAGTCGATGGTGTACACGGATCACAAAAGCTTGAAGTACCTTCTAACTTAGAAGGATTTGAATCTGAGGCAGCGAAGGTGGATTGAGTTGTTGAAGGACTACGACTGCTCAATCGAATACCATCCAGGGAAAGCTAATGTGGTAGCTGATGCATTGAGTCGAAAGGTGGTAGCGAATTTGCGAGCTATGTTTGCTCACCTAAGTCTGTATGAGGACGGGAGCCTTTTGGCGGAATTGCAAGTGAAGCCTTCTTGGATTGATGAGGTCAAAGAGAGGCAGTTGACTGATGAAGCTTTGAGTATTCAGAGGTTGCAAGTACAGAGTGGTGAGGCCGAGGGTTTCAGCTTGAGCAGTGATGGAGTGTTGTACTTTTAGGGGAGAGTATGCATGCCTAAGGATGATGAGTTGAGGCAGCGAATCCTTAAAGAAGCTCATTGTAGTGCGTACGCTATGCACCCGGGAACCAGTAAGATGTATCAGGATTTAAGGGAGCAATTTTGGTGGCCAGGTCTTAAGCGGGAAGTAACCGAGTTAGTGAGTAAGTGTCTGACATGCCAGCAAGTGAAGGCTGAGCATCAATTGCCATCGGGGCTATTACAGCCGGTAAAGATCCCACAATGGAAGTGGGAGGAGATTACTATGGATTTTGTAAGTGGGCTTCCCTCACGCCCGAGAAGAAAGATGCGATGTGGGTGGTAGTAGACAGGTTGACTAAGTCGACTTATTTTATCTACAGTAAGGTTGACTACTCGCTTTAGAAGTTAGCCAAGTTGTACATCGCGAGAGATAGTACGGTTGCATGGGGTACCTGTGTCCATTATCTCAGACCGGGATCCTCGGTTCACGCCGAGATTTTGGAAGGCCTTACATCAGGAGTTAGGCACAAGGTTGAACTTGACGGCTTTTCATCATGATCTAATGGACAATCGGAGAGGGTCATCAAGTGTTGGAAGACATGTTGAGGGTTGTGTGTTGGATTTTCGTGATAGTTGGGAGGAGTACCTACCGTTGGCAGAGTTTACTTATAACAATAGTTATCAAGCGAGCATTCAGATGGCACCGTATGAGGCGTTGTATGGTCGAAAATGCCGTACTCCCACCTGTTGGAAGGAACTAGGAGAACGGCGGATGTTGGGTCTAGATTTAGTGGCAGAGACGGAGGATAAAGTTAAAGTGATTCGGGCTCGTCTTAAGGAGGCGTCGGACAGGCAAAAATCCTCTGGCGACATCAAGCAGAGAGGTTGAATATGTGATGGGTGACAAGGTCTTTTAAAGGTATCACCATGGAAGAAGGTCTTTGAGGTTTGGCGGAAGAGCAAGCTAAGCCCTAGGTTCATCGGACCGTACACGGTGTTGAAACGCGTGGGACCGATAGCTTACCAGCTTGAGTTGCCGGTAGAATTGAGCCAGATTCATGATGTCTTTCATGTTTCAATGCTGAGGCGCTATAGATCGGATCCATCACACGTAGTACCGGTAGCGAAAATTGAGGTGAGCCCAGACTTGTCCTTTGAGGAGGAACCGATATAGATTTTGGAGCGGGATGTCAAAGTTCTTCGTAGGAAGTCAGTGCCTTTGGTAAAAGTGCTATGGTGGAATCATGGTATGCGGAGGAGGCCACATGGGAACCCGAGGATGTGATGCTACTGACAATACCCCACTCTTGATCCGAGGTAATTTGAGGCCAAAATTCTTTTTAAGGGGTAGAAGCTGTAACACCCTAAATTAGGGGTTATTTGTAATTTAATTAATTTCCCATGTATGTGCTTGTAGAAATAAATATTTTGATTTCTAAGCAAAATTAGGGTCTTGACATAACCCCGAATTAGGTTGGATTTGGAATTAAAAATTTCTTTTTAAGGGTTTAAAAGGAAAGAAGCTAGGAGATAGGGGTTAAGTAAAAATTTAGAGAAGCATGACACAAATAATGGGCTTGGCACAATTGGCTTGGTGCGTCTAAGGGTTGCAAGGGAGGTCTTGGGTTCGATTCTTGGGAGTTACAAGGGGGAAATGTTTTTTCTTTTGGGTTTTTGGGGCGTTAAAGTGAAGAGGGCTTTAAAGAAATTTTGGGCAAGGTTTGAGCATGAAAGTCCAGGTGGTTGGAGTGGCTTGGGGCGCCACTTAAGAGTTTAGAAGTGGCAGGTCTCGGGTTCGAGACACAAGGGATGCAAGGAGCATTTTATTTTGGGCTTTTTACGTTAAAAGAAAAAGGGCCAAGAAGAAGGTCTTATAAATAAATGAAGGGGTTATTTGACATGAAAGTCTAATGGGAGAAGTGGCTAGGGGCGTTGGAAGAGAGGGCTGGGGCATGAGGTCGCTGGTTCGAACCTAAGAAGCAGCATATGGATTTTATTTTTTCTCTTTCTTTGCTGCTGGCGTGAAGGAGAGTAAGTGTTGGCAGCATATTGGACTCTTAATTGATAAGAGATAAGGCTTATTTTTGCTCTTATTCGGCTGGAAGGGAGTAGCATTAGCAAGTTTATTTTCATTTAAATTGTATGAAGGGAGGATAGGAGATTAAAGTAAGATAAACCTTGTTTAAATTTTTGATAATTAAAGGCTGGAATTTATCACCAACAAGAGGTGTTTGCCAAATATTGGACTCCTTGGGGCTATCCATATTTGATTTTGTTATAGCATAGAAGTGCCAAAATTCTAGCAAATTCTTTTCTTCTTTCTCTCTTCATTGTCTTTGAATTCTCCTTAACTCTTAGCCAAAATTGTTCGAAATTTCCAGCATTGTTGTTTCTTCTTAGCGAATACACCTTTTCTTCTTCTCAAATTCTAGCCCTCCATCTTGTGCTTAGGCCGAATCTCACATCCCCAACTAGGGTGCTGCCAAATTTCATGGTGTGGTAAGGGATAATCACTTCTTTTAGGTACAAAGTTATGGCCTATGATTCTTACTAATACGATTAAAGCGATTGTAGGGAAGCCATAGCCATTAAGGGAAGCTTTCGGGATTTATTCTCCTAAGGTAAGTGGTGGTAAGGATCTACTTTATTAGACTATATTTTAGTGATCGAAAAGCCGAAGGCTATTAATATGGTGGTTGCCGATTGTAGGGAAGTGAAACAGATTTACATATCGTGAGGTGGTTAGTGTTCAAAGGACGTGTAGGTAAGGTTTCGGGTTCGTGTGTAACCCTTTGATATAATTTTGGTTTGGCCGAATAGGCCTTTCATACTAACAAAGATGATTGGTCGAATCTAGGGGCAAGATCTAGCGTTGTAGATCGGAACTTCGGGATCTAGGAATTTCGGTAGAAACAGGTGTGTAAACTCTTTACACACTTTATTAATAAACTTGCTATATTATTGCCTTGTGTATAAATTTTGGTAGTGATCTATGATATGCTTGTGGGCTTAAACATGGATTCCGGGTAAGTCCCCTGTACGTGATCTATTGATATATGTTTTGCATGCCATCATATGCTGTTAAATGCATGATATGTGATATTGATATGTAAGCATGATGATGGTAGGATTGATGAGAGGAGGGGGATGATTTATGGACTGTCGTCAGTGGTTTTGACCACAAGATGGGTTGGCCCCATCAGATTATTTGTGACCTATGGTCATCAGTGGTTTTGACCACACCGATTGATAATTTGCGACTAAGTCCCAGTGGTTTGGTACCACCAGTGGTTTTGACCACACTTTGATATATTGTGACCTATGGTCATCAGTGGTTTTGACCACACGATGGGTTGGCCCCATCATTTGATTTGTGACTCTAAGTCATCAGTGGTTTTGACCACACGGGGTAGTTAAGGAGCATGGATGGTTAGGATGGGTTGCATGTTTGCATGTTCATTAATAAATTGTGTATGAGTGCATTTTCGGGTGGGGGATTTACACACTGAGTCTTGGTGACTCACCCCTTCCCTTAACATTTTGCAGATGAGTAGAACGCGGAGATGGAGCCGGAGAGGACTCGAGGCGGCCATGCTTGTCGATGGATTTAAATTCATTTTATTAAAATTAATATTATTTACTTTCTAAGTTTTTATTTTGGGATTGTAATAAGGCCGCTATTATTATTTTGGATGTTTATTTTACTGTTTAAGTTTACTTATGATATATTACAAATGGAATTTTATAAATATTAATTGAACCGATTAAAAGTAATTTTTTTTAAACTTAATAAACTTTTACGGGTTTTCAAAGATGTTACCATCGGGTGACAAAAATTAAACTAAGTCAACTATAACTTTGACGGATTTTAAAATGCTACATGATCAACTGTTTTCAAAAAGGGTTTATCAACCCAACCATACTTATAAAAAGCCCAACTAAGTTTTCAAACCCCGTTTCCCCACTTCAGCTAAATTTTATCAAGTTTTTCACCAAACCTTCAAGTTGATTCAATTTATTTTACTCCGTGACATACCAGATCCGTCAGGACTCATGGGCCGGGTTTGGGGTGTTACAATGTAAGAATCAGGTATGAGTAAGTAAGTTTTATAGCTGAAATTATGATACCATTGTAAGCTAGATGGTTTATGTTAAGCAAGTATATTGATATGTGTTGTACATACATACAAACTTATTATGACTCTTTCTTACTATGTTTGTCCGCCAAGCTAACTAGTGGATCATTAAAGTCGGAGCTCACAGCACACTATCAACTCTTATTTTGGTATAGCCAAGTTACTTTACTAAGTATGGCATGTATAGGAAGCATTCATTTTGTGTATATGCTTTAAGAAAGGCCATTGTATAGGCCATCAAGTTCATTATTCTTTTGTATTTGACTAAGTATGTATGTTTATTGAGATCAATGAAGCATGTAGTATTATTCATTAAGATGGGTTGTTATTGCATTTTTATTTGAGTTTGTGTATAATCTTCTTTTCAGGGTGGCAAATGGCTTGGTAAATAGCCTTTAAGTGCCGACACGGTTGGACACACGGGTGTGTGTTAAGGTCATGTTAACCCTGCACCTTAGTATTATTAATCAGAATAGGCCACGGGCAAATCCCACGGCCGTGTGTGTATGTCGTGTAAGACACACGGTTTGGACATGGGCGTGTGCCCAGACCCTGTTAATTTAGTTAGTATATCAAGGATTAGCATAGTCTAAGCCCATGGGCGTGTCATGGCCGTGTGAAATTAGTGAGTAACCTCCCACGGTTGGTAGACATGGGCGTGTCTAAGCAGTGTGGAAATAGTCAGTAGCTCTCCACGGTTTAAGGGCATGGGCGTGCTTAAGGGTACACGGGCGTGTGAACCCTACTTCAAAAATGAGTTATTTGTTCTAATTCGAAAGTTTTCTGACATGAGTTAAAGGCCTCGTAGGCCCTTGTATATGTGTTGACTAGGAAAGTGAAGTTTTTAAGTTGGAACGAAATTTTATAGCTCGTAAGTACATTTTTAGTGAGTTCAAGCATTGTAATGTCTCGTATCTAGACCTAGTATCGGTCTTGGGTGCGGGGTGTTACAAAAGAATTTCATATTCTGTGATATTCAAATTTTTGTGAGACAGGGTCAGAATGATGTCGGAATCCCCTATTCCTACTTTGGAAGATCATTAAAAATTGATGAAAATAATTATGGTTTATAATTTATATTCTTAAATTTATTAATGAGTCTACTTTCAAGAGAAACAAACTGGAACATTATCCAAATTCTGTATGATGAGATAATTAATTTTTAGTATAGAGGGGTCGGAACTGTCAAACAGTGAAACATTGGAAACTTTAAAGAATAAACTGTAATTATTGGCTAAACCAAAAATTCTGAAAATTTTATGGTAATAAGATAAGTGAGTCTAGTTTCAGGGAAAATTAGTATATCTTAATTTGGAGTTCTGTAGCTCGAGATATAAATAATTTAGTGACTACAATTCGAGTAGACAGCTTGAGATGAACATGAATAAATAGTGGAACTATGTGCAATTATGATTATATTATCTTTAGAACATATTGTGAAGATTTATAAAAGCCTGTTAATAAATAACTTATTATTTACATACCTACTTACTAAGCTATAATTCTTGCCCCCTTCCTTTCTTTTTCCTATAGTGTCACAGATGCTAGCTCGAGTTGGAGGTCGTCAGAGATTCTATCACACTAAGAATGTATGGATTAGTATCGATGATTTTTATTCTAGCTTTTTAAGTCTATGTCATGTATAAGGACTTGGTCATTTGTGTACATCTTATTATGAGTTGGCCTAGAATATTGGCCTATGCTAATTGAAGGTCATTGTTGTATAAGGCCATTTGATGTGGCCAATATTTGTTATGTTATAAGTCTATGATGAAGCATTACATGGATGTGCATGCTTGTTTGGGTTGGATGAGTGAATGTGTGATAATTATGTGTGGCAAATACTAAATGTGAATGGTTGAGTAAGTTATATGCTATGATTAGTTAAGTGTATGTGTGGTTGTGCATGATGAATGTGATTTTTAAATGGTATGTGGATGTCTTAGTGTGGATGTTTGAATGTTTAATAATACCATGTTGTGTGATGATAAATTTGTATAAGTGTATAAGTGTTTTGGGGTCCCAAAGGGCTTGGTAAATAGCCTTACTTGTGGCCACACGGCCATGTGCCCAGGGTGTGTGAAGTCTGCACTTGATTTTTGAAATTCAAAATGCCACACGGCCTAACACACAGGCGTGTATCTCGGCTGTGTGAAGGACATGGCCTTGGACACGGACGTGTGCCCTATTTTTCAAGAAATTTTCTAATGTTTTCCAAAGTTCTCGGTTTAGTCTTGGACCACTTCCAAATTATATATTGGGCCTCGTAGGCCCTATTTAGGGACTCAAAGATAAAAATTTGAAAAGTTTTAATTTGGATGAAATTTTATGACTCGGTTTAATACGTTAATAAGTGTATGAGTTCCAGTAATGCATCGTACACTATTATGGCGTTGAATATGAGTAAGGGCTATTACAAGTAAGGACTTCAAAAAAGAAAGAATGAAAAGAGGTAGATCAAGTCCTCTACCTCCATCCAGGTTCAAGAAACCAAAGGATCGAAATTTTTCAGTTTTAAGGAAAGACTCACATTTCATTGGCTACAAACATGAAGGATTCAGCAAGCCAACAACGTCCATAGAAAGTTTTGGAAGTCCCAAAATGGGAAAAGGTGAAAATAACTACTGTGGAATGAGTCATGATGGTGAATGTCTAAAGAAATTGGGGGATTGCTTCAGTTGTGGATCTAGAGACCACCTAGTTAAAGGCTGTCCATCTAAGCCTGAGTTTAGTATGGAGAAATGTAACACCTTGAATTTGGGCCTAGTAGATTTGGGCCTATTAGGTTATAACGCCCCAAAAATCTCGAAACTTTTAATTTCTGTGCGTGGGAGTTAATATGTATGTGTAGCACTTAGAATAATAATATTAAGGTATTATCGGGATTATTTGAAGCCTTAGAATTAGGGGAGACCATAGGGAAAATTTATTTTTCTTACTTAGTGGACCCTAGTCTCAAGCATGAGGCCTCATAGGTAGATTAAGAGAAGAAAGGACACAAATGGGCTTGTAGTCCAGAGGAAAGTGGCGTCATATAGGGGCTATGAGGTGGCGTGTTAAGCAGTTAATGAGGTCCAAGGTTCGAGGCCTAGGAAGGGAAAATTTAGGAGTTTTATTTTTGTGTTTGGACAGAAGGAGTTGGCGTTGGAGGGGACTCTGAAAGGGAGTGTTCAGGAGAGAAATTTAAGGTGCAGATAAGGGAGAAAAGATAAGGATTGGGAGGTGGATATGGTGGTGCCGAATTGGATTCTGAGGGAAGGGAAGTTTGGCTAGGGGCTATATATATGAGTGCCAATTAAGTTCCTATGTTAATGCTGAATTTTTGCTTCCCTACTAGCCGAATTTCATCACTTGTGAGAGGCAGACGTTTTTCTAAGTGTGTCAAAGCTGAATCCTTCATATCTTCCCTTTTCAAATTCCATTTTTGGTTCACCACTCGGTTTTAGCCAAATCACTTTTATTTCTTGTCCCCCTAGTGTTGCCGAATTGCCTCTGTCACCTTACTAGTCTCAAAAGCTGGACTTAAGTCGTAGGATCAAAGGAAGATTTTGGTAAGAGCTTAGTTGAATTTTTAATGTGTTTTATTAAAAGCCGAAGGGCTATCTAACCCCTCTTTGCCATTACCATGTACTAACAAGGGTGAGGCTCAGCAATCGCAAGCACGGTAGGAAAGGATTGTGAAAAGGTAGTAAGTATTCTCGATTCAGTTAAAGTGTTAATAAGTGATAGAATCTATTGTGGCTCATAGGGGTGACTTATGATCAATATGGGTCACTTGGTTTTGACGATATAGGTGTTTGGGTGTAGATCTAAAGGATAATCGCCAATAGTAGCAAAGGAAGGGCTACTAGAACGTAAAGCATACGGTAAGGTTACGGTGAGGTTTTAGTTTCTGATAAGTGTATATTAAGTTATGATTAATCGTTAGGTGATGTCGATTGTAGGTTTGTGACTAAGAGGTTTACAGCACGCGAGGTTACTAGGTGTGTACAAACACTACACACACGATATCGGCAATACCGAAAAGTCGAAAAGCCGAAAGTGGCTAAATGGGCCCGATGGGCCCTGAGGCTAAGTTTGATGAAATGGTTTGGTTTGTTATATGCATTGAGTTAGTCACGCATGATACATGATTTGGATTTGTTTTGGGCCTAATAGGCCATTTGATAAGATTCGGGCCTAATGGGCCGTAAAGGTGGAATTTGGGTTTGATGGGCTTTATGGGGACGTAGACATGTATGCTAGGGTTTATGGACCTTAGGCCTAGTTTGAACAACTCTTAAATTCCATAAGACTTTCTAATAATTAAACATGTCCGTAAACAAGTCGTTGGGTTGGAGTGTGACAACGGGCATACGCATGTCTAGGATTGGATCTAGGGAGAGCTTGGTACTTAAGCGGTCCTAGTGGCTCACCTCCTCTTCTCTAGAATCCTACCTGGTGTGTAGTGTCTGTTCACTTTAGTCGTGAGGACTTGTTGATGGGCCAAAGTTCATAGCTAAAACCCGAAAGGGACAAAATACCCCCGATTTGTAAAATTACCGAAATACCCTAATTTGCAAAATTATTGAAATAACCCTAGTTCATGAAATTATCGAATACCCCTAGTTTGTGAAATTACCAAAATACCCATACTTTATGAAAGTACCAAAATACCCTTATTTTGCAAAATTACCAAGATAACCTATTTTGGAAAATTGCCAAAAATACCCCTGTAGGGTAGAATTACGAAAATACCCCTGGGTAGTGAAATGACGAAAATACCCCTACATGATGAACATAAGCTTATAGATGTTACTTGTGTGTTTGATGCGTTCATATGATATTCTGCTTGGGATGCATATTGGTGGGAATTATGGTATGGAGGAATATTTGAGGATCGCATGGCCGTATGGTATGGATCCACTGGAGGCTTTAAGCCCAATATATGATTAATAGCTTTGCTACAACGTTCGATAGTACCATAATCGGGCTACCCTTGGTGTGTAGCGGGGGGGTGGGTCGAGCTAGATTTCCCCACAGGAGTCATAAGAGTGGAAGGGAAATGGTGTGTGTAGCGGATGGGCTTTTGGGGTGGGTTTTTGCATTATCTTATTTGTATATGATGCGATATGATATGATATGAGGTCATTGTGGGCTAAGGTCCATGACCACCGATTTCGATAGGGCTTAGGCCCAATGTGAATATTTGTATGTGATTTGATTGCCAAGGGTTGTACATCACTGAGTTTCGAAACTCACACCCTTAATTTTAATGTTTCAGGTAATCCTGAATAGACGGCTTGACGTGGGAGAGGACTCGGAGATGGCCACACTACAAGCTGTTCAAATGTTTTAATTTATTCAAATGATCTTATTTTATATACTTTGTTTTTTCATTGGATTGTAACAAGGCCTTGTAACTCCTAATTGCATTTATATTTTGGGTTATTGTTATTGTTTCAACTACCCACTTGAGAAATTTCATAAAATTATTAAAGTGTTAATATGGTTTTCGAAATAAACTTTTGTTTTGGGCTTTTGGGCCTTAAATGGTTAAATAGTAAATCATTTTGAAGTGCGCCTTTAATGTGACATTCCAGATTCGGGCCTAACTTCTAGGCTGGGTTCTGGGTGGTACAAGAAACCTGTTAGAAACTCACAGAAGTTAAAAAAGAGAGAAGATCAAAGATGGTAGCCAAGTCTAACTTAGTGCAAGGATCACAAAGAAAGAACTATAGCAAGACAAGTTTTGGCGCCTCGGCTCGCACCTATGTGGTAAAGATTAAGGAAGATGCCGACTTACATGAGGTTATAACTGGTAATTTTTCTTTTCTCGGTTATAATATTTGTGCTTTGATTAACCCTAAGTCTACCCATTCTTACATATCTACTAAGGTCATAGAGGGTCTTAGTCTTGAGGTAGAGTATTTTAAGACGAATGTATTGGTAACAAACCCATTGGGGAAAAGTACTGTAGCGAATAAATTAATCAGAAATTTTCCTTTGTCTATTGGTGAGCATTTTTTTTGGCGGACTTGCTATTGCTAAACTTCCATGAGTTTGATGTCATCTTGGGACTAGAGTGGCTTACTAATCATAATGCTATTGTTGACTGCCGATCGATAAGTGTACGCCTTGCAAGCACTGAGGGTAAAGAAATATTGTTGTTAGGTAATGTAACATCCTAAATTAATGGGCCTTTGCATTTGATGTGTGTTATGTTCAATATGATAATTAGAGTGTTTAAGGGGTTCAGATTGGGCTCAGGTTTGGGCTGAGGCCTTAATCAAATTTTCTATTTGGGCACTTTAGTGGAAAGCTAGATAGGTCCGAGCTTAAAAGATATTATTCGCGAATTAAAACACAAAAATGGGCTAGTGGCCCAGTGGACAGTGGCGTGAAAAGCAGTAAGGGGATCCAAGGTTCAAGTCGCATTACCCATTTATTTATTTTAATTATTTTTGGCGTTAAAAGGAGAGGAGAGTGGGGGCGGCTAGGATGATTTAAAATAGGAAGATTTATCTGTTGGATAATGTAGATATTGTGCTGATAATAGTAGGGAGAGGTGGTGTTATTTAGGCCTCTCCTAAAGGTGAATAGATCAAGATAAAGGAGAAAAGATAGGAGCTATCTGCTAAGAGCAGAGTTGGACGAAATTCCATCTCCTAGAGGAGGGAGGAATCGGTTTCTTCATGTTAAAGGGGTGCTGAAATTTCTCCTATTATTTGATTAATTATTAGTTATCAGGAAGGGCACTTTTGGGTTTTGATAAGCAAGTGCTGAAATTCTCTATAAGTAGGGATGGTATCTCTTCAATTCCGGCATTTGAACCCTATTTTTTTTTCCTAATTTTCTGCGTCGAAATTCTCAATCTTTCTCTGCAATTTCTGTTCCCTCTTCTTTTCCAAAAGCTGAAACCTCTCAATTCTTTCTCTCATCTTCACTTTGTTTAAAAGATGAAACCTCTCACTTCACTTTCTTTTTCCATTCTTTTCTCTTGTGCTGATTTCTCCATAAAGCCAAAATCTCCACGAAGTCACCGAATTCCCTGTAAAGGTAGGTGCCGATTTTCTTCTATTTATTTTCCCTTCTCTTTCTATTTTGAGACTATAGTCGAATTGTAACACCCCTTACCCGAAACCTTTGCCGGAGTCGAGTATGTGGCATTACTAGACTTGACTACTAATTTGGGGCATAAAAATTTAAAGCTGTCCAACTGCATCATGCTGACTAAATTGACCATAAATCGAGTTACAAAACTCAAAATTTAGATCCGTAAATTTTTATTAAAACTAGACTCATATAAATTTTTACCATAATTTTTCCAGAATTTTTCATATGGCCAATTAGTACATTTTATTCATCAAAGTTACCCCTATTTCACTGTTTGATAATTCTGACCTATCTTTACAAAAACTCAGTTATATCATTGCACAAAATTTCAATAATGTCCTTGTTTATTCCAATCAAAATAGACTCATTAAGGATTCTATACATATAAACTATGCTCCATAATTATTTTTGTAAAATTTTATCAATTTTTCCAAGACAGAACAGGGACTCACGAATTCATTCAGAACAAGTCTCACTAAAACTTAAATATCTCATAATATATAATTTCTTTGCCTACTCTGTTTCTTTCATGTAAAAATAGACACAATAAGATTTAATTCTATATCTAATTCACTTTATAATTCAATTTATCCTATTTTTGGTGATTTTCAAAATCACATCACTGCTGCTAACTAAAACTATTTCATTTCAAAATATGATTAACTAGTTTATGACCGAACATACCCACATACAACTCATACGCCCATGCATTTTAATCATTTATACAAATTAACCTGTACCTAAAACATTCACATAATATCCTAACATCATCGATTTATTAACAAAACACAACTACGGTTCCATATAATCGAGTGTACCATAAGTACTCTTATCAAATATAAAAGTTTTACTCTAATACTTACCACAAAGCCATACATCTTTAAGCATTATCAATTGACATTTTAATGCAAGCAACCATATCATATATGAAACCTAAACTTAACCAAAACTCAAAAGCAACAGCCTTATTAGCAAGGCCATATTTATATTTACAAACCGACATCATTCTTATTTATCAAAATAAAGCCTATACATGCCTTTGATTCAAAAGTTTACAAAACTATATCAAAGAGAGTGATAGTGTGGTCGATTGTCTTGGTGATCCCCAGTCCGTAGTTGAAATATTGATCTATAAAATAGAACACAACATAAGCAGAGTAAGCTCACGGCTTAGTAAGTCCTAAGCACATATACTTACAATGAACATACAATTAAACACTTAACTTTTCAAACTCATAATATTGCACATAAATTTCTATATATGTATATATATATCAAATACACTAAGCCGAATACTAAGGTCACATTTGTATCTATTTTCATCACTATATCACTCGATCATAAGCTTTATCAACTTCACATATATGCTATGTATATTCACATCAAATTGATTCATAACAAAAAGAACTTAACTCACTTTCTTCCTTACTAATATAGTAGGCAAATTCTTACCCGAACATTTAGTACATAACCACATATATATCTCACCTTGTTTGATCCTCAAAATCTCCACTTATGGCATATCATCAAGCACGAAGCACCGCTAGGCGTTTAAGCCGAATTAAATCAAGCACAAAGCACGCTAGGCATTATAGCCCGAAATGAATCAAAGCACGAAGCTCGCTAGGCATTATAGCCGAAATAAATCATCAAGACGAAGCACGCTAGGCACTAAGCCCAAATATATCACCTAAGACGAAGCTCGCTAGGCACTAAGCCCGAATATATCAAAAGACGAGGCACCGCTAGGCACTAAGCCGAATATATCAATGTGATCTATCATTCCACACACATTTCATATCTATATTACATATCCAATTCAACTAAACTTATTCACCTTAAACAAATAAATCATTATTTCATCGTACAATCCCACAATTCGCATTGATACACTTATTCATATCACATTATCAATTTATGAAATCAATCCAATACACATATATACATTCGGCTATAACATGATTATATACTAAAATTTATCAAACATTATCATTTAATAAGTTCATGAATAATTCTTTATGATTTGACAGGACTTACCTCGGTTGTCGATAGGTAAGTGCGAATCGGCTATTCGAGAACCTTCGTCTTTCTCCGATCTAACTCGCTTTTTCTTTGCTCTTGATCTAAAACACATTAAATTTAGCTTATTCAAGCACAATTCATCTCAATTTAGTCCCTAAGCACATAAATGGGCAAATTACTATTTTACCTCTAGTATTTCACAACTTTGTAATTTAGTCCTATTTGCATAAAACTTAAAATACATCAAATTTCCCCATACTCCTTAAGGGCCGAATATATATGAGGACTATACAAGTCCATATCTTTCATTTATTTTGCAATTAAGCCCCTCTAAATTTTTATTTTTAGAATTTGGCCCTAAAAACACAAATTCACCAAAACTTCCAACACATAATATACTAATTTTTAACCTATCTATCATCTAACATCATCAAGCATCATAAACCTCAAGAATTCATCAATGGCTGATTCATACATACACAATAATCTTAGAAATTCTAGCATGGGTCGGGTATGTTTCGAAGCAACGATCTCAAAAACGTAAAAATAATCAAAAACCGAACTCAATTACATACCTAATCAAGCTTGCAAAGACCGAATATTTGAGAGCTTTGGTTTCTCTCTTCTTTACTTTTGTTTTGGCAATTACAATGAAAAATAAAGATGAACATTCCACTTTCTTTTCTTTTATGTTTCCTTTATAATATGTTTATAATATAATAATATATTATAATATAACATATAATATAAACATATATTTTCTTTATAAAATTTCCATGTTGCCGTCCACTATCTCTAAAAAAAAATGGGTTATTTACCCTTTTAATGCTTCATATTAAGAAGCCATGCTCAAATAGGCACTTTACATGCCACTTTTACCTTTTACGCGATTAAGTCCTTTTTGTCAAATTCGATGCTCAAACAATAAAATTTTTTCTGAAACTTTCACACACATAAATTCATATATAATAAACTCAAAATATAAATATTAAATATTTATCAGACTCAGATTCGTGGTCCCGAAACCACCTTTCTGATTAGGGTCAGATTCGGTCTGTTACACAAATGGCTAGTTGATTGATAGGTCATCTTTAGTTTAACTTTTTCTCTAATCACATGTTCTTTTGGGTGGCACTTCGGGAAATCATAGTAGATCGAATCATCCAGATCTCAAAAAGCCGGAAGCTATTAATCTCTAAGATCCTATCAATTTTGGTATTTGAAGGTAAGGGGTTTCCTTTAGATTCCTATTAGATTCGCTATCATATTTGAGATCTTAACTCATAAATGGTTTAACAACCCTATTTCGCTATAGTAATTCTGACAAGGACTTTTTGGATGGAATCAAATATTGATCAGGCAAAGGAGAGGATTGGGTCCGTAAACCCAATCATTAAGTTTAAGAAATGAGCAGTGTCCGCTGTTCAAGATTGGCTGTCGGGTTGTGGACCGGCTTCTGAACAGCATCTTAGGCAGATAGCAGTCGTATCGACTTTTGACACTGTCGACATAGAGGGTGTCGTCTTAACCATAATAAGGGTCGTAGATTCTTGACACATAAGCTTTATTATGTTATATGTATGCTATAGACTAAAAGCCGGAAAGAGAGGCTGTATAAACAGTCGTGTTACCCAGAAAGGGCAGGCAAGGGATGCCAGGCACGTAATCATAGAAACTTTTCTATGTGTATCGAAGCATGTGAAAGTATGAGATCTATTAGATGGCTTGATGTTTTGATTCTTGTATGTGTGTATGCATGGGATGGGATTGATTGATCGATTTATGGAAAGGGAGCTGGTCGCGGGGCGATCGGTGGCTTTGCCACAAAGGTTCGCATTAGCGATCGGTCTTTATGACAGGCAGCACAGCTGTCGATGTGGTGTGTAGCGAATGGGGGGTTGATTGTAAAAATCCCTACGGTGTGATGGTTGGCACGGGGGTGTGTAGAGGATGGACTCTTAGGTTTTGGGATGGGCCAAATTGCATGACATATTTTGTTACCATTGTCTATGGGCCAAGGCCCATAATGTGTTTGTGGGCCTTAGGCTTTTATGTGTTTTCAAGTTTTGCACACTGAGTCTTTGTGACTCACCCATTTATGTTTTTCCCACTCTATAGATGAGCAGTAGACCGTGGACATGGGAGTCGAGACGGACTCGAGGGGCCATCAATACTATTATTAGTATCATAGACTATCTTTGACTTTTAGTTTAAAGTATAAATTTTTGTGAATATTTTTGTAATATGGCCCCATAACTTAGGTTTCCAATTCATGTGTTACTCACTTTATTTTATTTTCACCCTTAATAAGTCACATGCTTATAAACCTATGTTTTTCTAAAGTTTTGTTAATAAAATGAAATGATAAATGGGCTTTTCAAACTCAACCGACGCAAATGATAAATTCTTCAAACTTTTTCACAAATATCACGATTAATGAAAAAAATTGATCTTTTCAAAACCCATCGAAGCAAAGTTTTTAAGATTTAACCTGTAGCATACCAGATCCGTAATGACGTATATGGGCGGGTTTGGGGTGTTACATTTTTGGTATCAGATCCCATTTCAAAACTCGGGCTGTGAAATGGGTCCAGTAGGAATTTATGAAAGTAATGTAAGTTGAGAAAAGTTTTGAAAGATATGGCCTTCGAGTCTACCGGCACCAAATCCACCCAGGTAAGTACTCTAACCTTTGATGTGATATATATGAAGGGCTTGATGGGCTTTATGGACGTAGACTAGTAGGATAGTGTTGATAGACTTTAGGTTTAGTATAAACACTTCTTCAAATCTCATAAGACTTAATTTTTCTTAATTAAACATGTCTGTGAACAAGTCACAGGGTTAAGGTGTGGAAATAGGCATACGCATGTCTAGGATTGGATCCAGGAAGAGCTTGGTATTTAAGCGGTCCTAGTGACTCACCTTCTCTTTTTGGAACCCCACCTGGTGCGTAGTGACTGTTCGCCTTAGCCACGAGGACTTGTTGACAGGCCAAAATTCATAACTAAAACCCGAAAGGGACCAGTACCCTATTTTTGTAAAATTACTTGTTTGTCCCTAATTTTGTAAATTATCCAAAACCCCCTATGTTGAGGAAATTTATCGAAATACCATTGTTTGAAAATTACCAAAGTACCCTTATTTGAGAAATTACTAAATTACCCCTGGTTTACGAAAGTTACCAAAATTTACAAAATTACCAAAGTACCCCCAGATTGTAAATTACCAAAATACCCTTATTTTGTAAAATCACCAAGATACCATATTTTGGAAAATTACAAAAATACCCTTGTAGGTTAAAATTATGAAAATACCCCTGGGTAGTGAAATGACAAAAATACCCCTAGGTGATGAATGTAAGTTCATGATGCTGCTTGTGTGTTGATGTGTGATGGATGTTGATTGAATGTGTAACTAAGAAATACTAATTTGAGAACTGAACTTGTAGATAGAATTCGAATTTGAAAGAACTACTGTTAAAACTACTTTCCATAAGACTGTCCGTTATTGATCAGTGGAAGAATGAATTATTAGTTCTTAAAATTTTTAATTAGATAAATCACGAATGGTAGAATGAGCACTAGAGGACGTGGTGTGGTGGCCGAGGTAGAGGCAAGATTGCTGTGTCAGAACCCGTAGGGTTTGGTCACGAGTCAGGGAATGAGGTACCAGTGCCACCAGCTGTGGAGGCAAAATTTCAAGATTAGACAGCCGGAGATGATGCTGTATCTTAGGCAAAGTTACGAGTCTTAGAGAGGGTTGCTGGGGCAGGTATGGGCACAGGAGCTTGGAAGTCTGTGCCAGAGCGACTGAGAGCCAATGGGGCGAAAGTGTTTAAGGGAATTTCTGGTGTAGCTCCTAGTACAGCGGAGTACTGGTTGGAAGTAATAGAGCGGATAATAGATGATCTCGACTTTATGGATGAAGAGAAGCTGAAGGGAGTGGTGTCTCTTCTCCGGGACGAAGCATATCAATCTTGGCTTCGAGTTAAGGAGAATCTTGTAGTGACCATATCACCTGGGATCACTTCAGAACGGCGTTCCAAAGTAAGTACATTGGGACGAGCTATGTGGATGTGCAACGCAGAGCATTCCTGAACTTGGTTCAAAGAAGTAGGTCGGTAGCGGCGTATGAAGCAGAATTCCTACGCCTTAGCCATTATGCTCGAGGGATAGTGGCTACAGAGCATGAGAGATGTGTTCGTTCTGAGGATGGCCTGAAGGACGATCTACTTGTGTTGATAGCTCCACAATGAGAGCGGGAATTTGTTGTGCTTGTAGAGAAGGCTAAAATAGCTGAGGACGTGAAACGGATGGAAAAAGTTGAATCGGGATAGAGATAGGGACTGAGGTAAGAGAAATTTTGGATCGGCAGGGATAGCCGTGCGTACTCAGAAAAGACCTAGGTCGGATGGACCGAGAAGGGCTCAAAGACCTGCTGCTAACCGAACACGAAGGTATGGCCGATGTGACAAATTCCATGTAGGTGAGTGTTGGGCAGGCAGTGGGAAGTGCTTTAGGTGTGGTTTTATGGACCATCAGATAAGAGATTGTCCTCAGCCACGGGATGAGGTACGACCCAGTAGGTGGAAATGCTCACCGGGTAGAGGGCGTCGGTGCCACAGAGAGGTCGTGGTCCGGCCAGAGGTGGTAATGGTTTCGGTTGGGGTTGTGGAGCACCAGGCTGAGGGGCAGGAAACACTAAGGCAAGGTAGCCGGGGTTGGTCTACGCTGCCAGACGTCGAGAGGAGGCCGACGCACTAGATGTTATAACCGATACGTTTTTAATTTTTGGATTGCTTTATACTGTATTGATTGACATTGGGTCGACACATTCATATGTTGCTAGTAGTGTGTCTGAAACTTTAAGTTTAGATTCTGAAGTTACCCCTAGGGCGATGACGGTAATTAGCCCATTAGGACAATCTATGGTGGTAGATAAACTTTATCGGGAGGTACCTTTAGA